>OZ020605.1:21301388-22501388 GCA_963971545.1 Philophylla caesio
GCCTTAAATGCATTCTAATATAAAGTAAATTACTTGAGTACAGACAGATTACAAACATCACATCCTTAATAGCAGAATTGGCGTTGGAAGTGTCACCTATTAGCGCTTCAGACCCACGATCAAAATTTGAACTAAAAAATTATCGAAAAGATCGGCAGCGTCCTGAGTCGTGGAGGCATATTCTCCATTATAAAATACCTCCGAGGGAATACTAGAACAGGACTTTTTGGATTTAACATAGCTCCAAAATGCCTTTGGATTTGATTTGATTTTAATTTCGAACTTACGAACATAGTTTATCTGAAGCGTTTTACTTAAGGACTTAAACTTTTTGGAGTAATGGAGATATTTGTATTTATATACAAGGCTCTTGATACATTAAACTTTTTAAAAAATTGATTTCTCAAATTTTTAAGCTTTTTAATGTTTTTGTATACCACGGAATTTTGTAGTTATTCTTATTATTACGGGGCACATACATATTTATCGCAAATTTTATAAATCTTTGAATTAAAAATGTCACAACAATCCGAAACCTTAATTCCAGCAAATATCTAAACCCAATCTATAATAGAAATTGCACTATCTACACTGTGGAAATTACAACTTCTAAAGCAAAACAATAACAAACAAAAATTATTAGTTTTATTATCGCCCCAAGTACTTTTAAAACTGTATGATTCTAGATTAATAATAAGCGGTATGTGATGATAGCTAGAACTCGATAAAGGATCAAGACATTCACTAAGTGAAAAGTGCAGGTTATCATTAATAAAAATAAGATCGAGAATCCTAGAGAGCTTTTTTACAAAACTATTAACTTGAATAAGATTTGAACTTTAAAAGCTATCCACTAAGTACAACTCCGGAAAGCTATTAATGTTATTTGGAGTTAAACCATAATTGTTGCCATGTGACCATTCAATATTAGGTAAGTTGAAGTCACCAAGAATACAAAAACTGTTATTATGATGATTAGAGACGAGATCAGTTATATTGTCCACATGCGCTTTGTAAAGACTATCTGGACTGGACGGAGGAAGGTAAGAAGCAAATATGTAGATATTTGTGTTACCATGCACCAAGACGAAAAATTGGTCCAAAAGTGAATCGATATTTACTAAACGCACGAATGATGAGCGTCGTCACCTCTGAAAAACTCCACCACCTCTTGAAAATCCAGTTTTACTTGCATCACGGTCTTTTCGATAAACATTAAAAAGATTGGAATCAAAATATTCATTACCATTAAATTCCGCATTCAACCACGACGTAATAAGTACAAAGACGTCGTAGTCCAGGTGAGCACTCATATTAAAAAGTGCCTTGGACTTAGTTCGGAGTCCAGATACATTTTGAAAGTATATTTTAAGCGAATTGTTAAGAGGTGTATCCGTTACGTAGTCGGTTACGGTTTTGGTAGTATAGCACCCTCGTTCTGAAAAAACTTAAACGGACGCACAGTTACATCAGCAGGCCAAATCGCTGAATTCAAGAGAGTCTCAAAATACATTGACGGTACTCCTATCTTGATTCGCTTTAAAGGTTTTACAGTAACGGCTTTTTTTACGAGCATAAAACAAGATATAAAATTACGATCAATAGACGCATGTTTAGAAACGTATGCGACTACATTGTCAGTGGTGACCGTGTTTTTAAACGAGGATAGCTGCAGCCATTTTATCCTATGTGCAACTTTAAGTTTACTACTTGTATTACATCCAAGAATACTCTTCGATTTCTTACTGGGGCGTTTGTCACCAAGAGCTTTGGCAGAAGTAGTATTATTAGACACAAAAAACTGTTGTCGTTTTTTCACAAAAATCTTCCATAAACTGGCCTTGAGCTCAATAAAAATTGTAAAATTAACATTTACTAGGCCAATAGAAAAAAACACAAACATTTATATGCAAGAATGAGCACGCCTTAAATGCATTTTAATATAAAGTAAATTACTTGAATACAGAATTTGCAAATAAAACACAAACAAGTTAAATAGCGGCAGATCAGTTGCTCTTGTCTGTAGATGGTTTGATTAAGGAAGATGAAATAAACACAACAGCCAACTCGGCTAGCGTAGCACAATATGTAGCGTATTGGCTCTGCAACTCCGAGCTCCCGGGTTCAAGGCCTGGGAGAAGTGGTTAAGAAAAATTAAATTAAAAATTTATTTAATAAAAAGAAGTCTGATGAGGAAATGTGGTGATTTCCGAAATAGTACTATAATTTCTACCATTAAAAAACTGTTGTTGTTTTTTCACAAAAATCTTCCGTAAACTGGCCTTGAGCTCAATAAAAATTGTAAAATTAACATTTACTAGACCAACAGAAAAATAAACAAACATGTACATATATGCAAGGATGAGCACGCCTTAAATGCATTCTAATACATATAAAGTAAATTACTTGAATACAGAATTTGCAAATAAAACACAAACAACAACCACACAAACAAGTTAAATAGCGGCAGATCAGTTGCTCTTGTTTGTAGTTATTTTGTTTAAGGAAGATAAAATAAACACAACAGCCAACTCGGCTAGCGTAGCACAATATGTAGCGTATTGGCTCTGCACCTCCGAGCTCCCGGGTTCAAAGCCTGGGAGAAGTGGTTATGAAAAATTAATTTAATTAATTTAATAAAAAGAAGTCTGATGGGAAAATGTGGTGATTTCCGAAATAGTACTATAATTTCTACTATTAAAAAACTGTTGTTGTTTTTTTACAAAAATCTTCCATAAACTGGCCTTGAACTCAATAAAAAATTTCAATATTTACATTTACTAGGCCAACAGAAAAATAAACAAATATTTATATGCAAGGATGAGCACGCCTTAAATGCATTCTAATATAAAGTAAATTACTTGAATACAGAATTTGCAAATAAAACACAAACAACAACCACACAAACAAGTTAAATAGCGGCAGATCAGTTGCTCTTGTTTGTAGTTGGTTTGTTTAAGGAAACTGAAATAAACACAACAGCCAACTAGGCTAGCGTAGCACAATATGTAGCGTATTGGCTCTGCACCTCCGAGCTCCCGGGTTCAAAGCCTGGGAGAAGTGGTTATGAAAAATAAATTTAATTAATTTAATAAAAAGAAGTCTGATGAGAAAATGTGGTGATTTCCGAAATAGTACTATAATTTCTACTATTAAAAAACTGTTGTTGTTTTTTTACAAAAATCTTCCATAAACTGGCCTTTAACTCAATAAAAATTGTAAAATTAACATTTACTAGCCCAATAGAAAAATACACAAACATTTATATGCAAGGATGAGCACGCCTTAAATGCATTCTAATATAAAGTAAATTACTTGAATACAGAATTTGCAAATAAAACACAAACAACAACCACACAAACAAGTTAAATAGCGGCAGATCAGTTGCTCTTGTTTGTAGTTATTTTGTTTAAGGAAGATAAAATAAACACAACAGCCAACTCGGCTAGCGTAGCACAATATGTAGCGTATTGGCTCTGCAACTCCGAGCTCCCGGGTTCAAAGCCTGGGAGAAGTGGTTATGAAAAATAAATTTAATAAAAAGAAGTCTGATGAGAAAATGTGGTGATTTCCGAAATAGTACTATAATTTATACCATTGAAAAACTGTTGTTGTTTTTTCACAAAAATCTTCCATAAGCTGGCCTTGAGCTCAATAAAAATTGTTAAATTAACATTTACTAGGCCAACAGAAAAATAAATAAACATTTACATATATGCAAGGGTGAGCACACCTTAAATGCATTCTAATATAAAGTATATTACTTGAATACAGAATTTGCAAATAAAACACAAACAAGTTAAATAGCGGCAGATCAGTTGCTCTTGTTTGTAGTTGGTTTGTTTAAGGAACATCAAATAAACACAACAGCCAACTCGGCTAGCGTAGCACAATATGTAGCATATTGGCTCTGCAACTCCGAGCGCCCGGGTTCAAAGCCTGGGAGAAGTGGTTATGAAAAATAAATTTAATAAAAAGAAGTCTGATGAGGAAATGTGGTGATTTCCGAAATAGTACTATAATTTCTACCATTAAAAAACTGTTGTTGTTTTTTCACAAAAATCTTCCATAAACTGGCCTTGAGCTCAATAAAAATTGTAAAATTAGAATTTACTAGGCCAATAGAAAAATAAACAAACATTTATATGCAAGGATGAGCACGCCTTAAATGCATTCTAATATAAAGTAAATTACTTGAATACAGGATTTGCAAATAAAACACAAACAACAACCACACGAACAAGTAGCGGCAGATCAATTGCTCTTGTTTGTAATTGGTTTGTTTAAGGAAGATGAAATAAACACAACAGCCAACTCGGCTAGCATAGCACAATATTTAGCGTATTGGCTCTGCAACTGCGAGCTCCCGGGTTCAAAGCCTGGGAGAAGTGGTTATGAAAAATAAATTTAATAAAAAGAAGTCTGATGAGGAAATGTGGTGATTTCCGAAATAGTACTATAATTTCTACCATTAAAAAACTGTTGTTGTTTTTTCACAAAAATCTTCCATAAACTGGCCTTCAGCTCAATAAAAAATTTCAATATTTACATTTACTAGGCCAACAGAAAAATAAACAAATATGTATATGCAAGGATGAGCACGCCTTAAATGCATTCTAATATAAAGTAAATTACTTGAATAGAGAATTTGCAAATAAAACACAAACAACAACCACACAAACAAGTTAAATAGCGGCAGATCAGTTGCTCTTGTTTGTAGTTGGTTTGTTTAAGGAAGATGAAATAAACACAACAGCCAACTCGGCTAGCGTAGCACAATATGTAGCGTATTGGCTCTGCAACTCCGAGCTCCCGGGTTCAAAGCCTGGGAGAAGTGGTTATGAAAAATAAATTTAATTAATTTAATAAAAAGAAGTCTGATGAGAAAATGTGGTGATTTCCGAAATAGTACTATAATTTCTACTATTAAAAAACTGTTGTTGTTTTTTTACAAAAATCTTCCATAAGCTGGCCTTGAACTCAATAAAAATTGTAAAATTAACATTTACTAGCCCAATAGAAAAATACACAAACATTTATATGCAAGGATGAGCACGCCTTAAATGCATTCTAATATAAAGTAAATTACTTGAATACAGAATTTGCAAATAAAACACAAACAACAACCACACAAACAAGTTATATAGCGGCAGATCAGTTGCTCTTGTTTGTAGTTATTTTGTTTAAGGAAGATAAAATAAACACAACAGCCAACTCGGCTAGCGTAGCACAATATGTAGCGTATTGGCTCTGCAACTCCGAGCTCCCGGGTTCAAAGCCTGGGAGAAGTGGTTATGAAAAATAAATTTAATAAAAAGACGTCTGATGAGAAAATGTGGTGATTTCCGAAATAGTACTATAATTTCTACCATTGAAAAACTGTTGTTGTTTTTTCACAAAAATCTTCCATAAGCTGGCCTTGAGCTCAATAAAAATTGTTAAATTAACATTTACTAGGCCAACAGAAAAATAAATAAACATTTACATATATGCAAGGGTGAGCACACCTTTAATGCATTCTAATATAAAGTATATTACTTGAATACAGAATTTGCAAATAAAACACAAACAAGTTAAATAGCGGCAGATCAGTTGCTCTTGTTTGTAGTTGGTTTGTTTAAGGAACATCAAATAAACACAACAGCCAACTCGGCTAGCGTAGCACAATATGTAGCATATTGGCTCTGCAACTCCGAGCGCCCGGGTTCAAAGCCTGGGAGAAGTGGTTATGAAAAATAAATTTAATAAAAAGAAGTCTGATGAGGAAATGTGGTGATTTCCGAAATAGTACTATAATTTCTACTATTAAAAAACTGTTGTTGTTTTTTCACAAAAATCTTCCATAAACTGGCCTTGAGCTCAATAAAAATTGCAAAATTAGAATTTACTAGGCCAATAGAAAAATAAACAAACATTTATATGCAAGGATGAGCACGCCTTAAATGCATTCTAATATAAAGTAAATTACTTGAATACAGGATTTGCAAATAAAACACAAACAACAACCACACGAACAAGTAGCGGCAGATCAGTTGCTCTTGTTTGTAATTGGTTTGTTTAAGGAAGATGAAATAAACACAACAGCCAACTCGGCTAGCATAGCACAATATTTAGCGTATTGGCTCTGCAACTGCGAGCTCCCGGGTTCAAAGCCTGGGAGAAGTGGTTATGAAAAATAAATTTAATAAAAAGAAGTCTGATGAGGAAATGTGGTGATTTCCAAAATAGTACTATAATTTCTACCATTAAAAAACTGTTGTTGTTTTTTCACAAAAATCTTCCATAAACTGGCCTTCAGCTTAATAAAAAATTTCAATATTTACATTTACTAGGCCAACAGAAAAATAAACAAATATTTATATGCAAGGATGAGCACGCCTTAAATGCATTCTAATATAAAGTAAATTACTTGAATAGAGAATTTGCAAATAAAACACAAACAACAACCACACAAACAAGTTAAATAGCGGCAGATCAGTTGCTCTTGTTTGTAGTTGGTTTGTTTAAGGAAGATGAAATAAACACAACAGCCAACTCGGCTAGCGTAGCACAATATGTAGCGTATTGGCTCTGCAACTCCGAGCTCCCGGGTTCAAAGCCTGGGAGAAGTGGTTATGAAAAATAAATTTAATTACTTTAATAAAAAGAAGTCTAATGAGGAAATGTGGTGATTTCCGAAAAAGTACTATAATTTCTACCATTAAAAAACTGTTGTTACTTTTTAACAAAAATCTTCCATAAACTGGCCTTGAGCTCAATAAAAATTGTAAAATTAACATTTACTAGGCCAACAGAAAAATAGACAAACATTTATATGCAAGGATGAGCACTCCTTAAATGCGTAAATTACTTGAATACAGAATTTGCAAATAAAACACAAACAACAACCACACAAGCAAGTTAAATAGCGGCAGATCAGTTGCGCTTGTTTGTAGTTGGTTTGTTTAAGGAAGATGAAATAAACACAACAGCCAACTCGGCTTGCGTAGCACAATATGTAGCGTATTGGCTCTGCAACTCCGAGCTCCCGGGTTCAAAGCCTGGGAGAAGTGGTTATGAAAAATAAATTTAATTAATTTAATAAAAAGAAGTCTGATGAGAAAATGTGGTGATTTCCGAAATAGTACTATAATTTCTACTATTAAAAAACTGTTGTTGTTTTTTTACAAAAATCTTCCATACACTGGCCTTGAACTCAATAAAAATTGTAAAATTAACATTTACTAGGCCAACAGAAAAATAAACAAACATTTATATGCAAGGATGAGCACTCCTTAAATGCATTCTAATATAAAGTAAATTACTTGAATACAGAATTTGCAAATAAAACACAAACTAGTTAAATAGCGGCAGATCAGTTGCTCTTGTTTGTAATTGGTTTGTTTAAGGAAGATGAAATAAACACAACAGCCAACTCGGCTAGCGTAGCACAATATGTAGCGTATTGGCTCTGCAACTCCGAGCTCCCGGGTTCAACGCCTGGGAGAAGTGGTTATGAAAAATAAATTTAATTACTTTAATAAAAAGAAGTCTAATGAGGAAATGTGGTGATATCCGAAATAGAACTATAATTTCTACCATTAAAAAACTGTTGTTGTTTTTTTCACAAAAATCTTCCATAAACTGGCCTTGAGCTCAATAAAATTGTAAAATTAACATTTACTAGCCCAATAGAAAAATACACAAACATTTATATGCAAGGATGAGCACGCCTTAAATGCATTCTAATATAAAGTAAATTACTTGAATACAGAATTTGCAAATAAAACACAAACAACAACCACACAAACAAGTTAAATAGCGGCAGATCAGTTGCTCTTGTTTGTAGTTATTTTGTTTAAGGAAGCTAAATAAACACAACAGCCAAATCGGCTAGCGTAGCACAATATGTAGCGTATTGGCTCTGCAACTCCGAGCTCCCGGGTTCAAAGCCTGGGAGAAGTGGTTATGAAAAATAAATTTAATAAAAAGAAGTCTGATGAGGAAATGTGGTGATTTCCGAAATAGTACTATAATTTCTACCATTAAGAAACTGTTGTTGTTTTTTCACAAAAATCTTCCATAAGCTGGCCTTGAGCTCAATAAAAATTGTTAAATTAACATTTACTAGGCCAACAGAAAAATAAATAAACATTTACATATATGCAAGGTTGAGCACACCTTAAATGCATTCTAATATACATAAAGTAAATTACTTGAATACAGGATTTGCAAATAAAACACAAACAACAACCACTCAAACAAGTTAAGTAGCGGCAGATCAGTTGCTCTTGTTTGTAGTTGGTTTGTTTAAGGAAAATGAAATAAACACAACAGCCAACTCGGCTAGCGTAGCACAATATGTAGCGTATTGGCTCTGCAACTCCGAGCTCCCGGGTTCAAAGCCTGGGAGAAGTGGTTATGAAAAATAAATTTAATTAATTTAATAAAAAGAAGTCTGATGAGAAAATGTGGTGATTTCCGAAATAGTACTATAATTTCTACTATTAAAAAACTGTTGTTGTTTTTTTACAAAAATCTTCCATAAACTGGCCTTGAACTCAATAAAAATTGTAAAATTAACATTTACTAGGCCAACAGAAAACTAAACAAACATTTATATGCAAGGATGAGCACTCCTTAAATGCATTCTAATATAAAGTAAATTACTTGAATACAGAATTTGCAAATAAAACACAAACTAGTTAAATACCGGCAGATCAGTTGCTCTTGTTTGTAATTGGTTTGTTTAAGGAAGATGAAATAAACACAACAGCCAACTCGGCTAGCGTAGCACAATATGTAGCATATTGGCTCTGCAACTCCGAGCGCCCGGGTTCAAAGCCTGGGAGAAGTGGTTATGAAAAATAAATTTAATAAAAAGAAGTCTAATGAGGAAATGTGGTGATTTCCGAAATAGTACTATAATTTCTACCATTAAAAAACTGTTGTTGTTTTTTCACAAAAATCTTCCATAAGCTGGCCTTGAGCTCAATAAAAATTGTAAAATTAACATTTACTAGGCCAACAGAAAAATAAATAAACATTTACATATATGCAAGGGTGAGCACACCTTAAATGCATTCTAATATAAAGTATATTACTTGAATACAGAATTTGCAAATAAAACACAAACAAATACCACACAAACAAGTTAAATAGCGGCAGATCAGTTGCTCTTGTTTGTAGTTGGTTTGTTTAAGGAACATCAAATAAACACAACAGCCAACTCGGCTAGCGTAGCACAATATGTAGCATATTGGCTCTGCAACTCCGAGCGCCCGGGTTCAAAGCCTGGGAGAAGCGGTTATGAAAAATAAATTTAATAAAAAGAAGTCTGATGAAGAAATGTGGTGATTTCCGAAATAGTACTATAATTTCTACCATTAAAAAACTGTTGTTGTTTTTTCACAAAAATCTTCCATAAACTGGCCTTGAGCTCAATAAAAATTGTAAAATTAGAATTTACTAGGCCAATAGAAAAATAAACAAACATTTATATGCAAGGATGAGCACGCCTTAAATGCATTCTAATATAAAGTCAATTACTTGAATAGAGAATTTGCAAATAAAACACAAACAACAACCACACAAACAAGTTAAATAGCGGCAGATCAGTTGCTCTTGTTTGTAGTTGCTTTGTTTAAGGAAGATGAAATAAACACAACAGCCAACTCGGCTAGCGTAGCACAATATGTAGCGTATTGGCTCTTCAACTCCGAGCTCCCGGGTTCAAAGCCTGGGAGAAGTGGTTATGAAAAATAAATTTAATAAAAAGAAGTCTGATGAGGAAATGTGGTGATTTCCGAAAAAGTACTATAATTTCTACCATTAAAAAACTGTTGTTATTTTTTCACAAAAATCTTCCATAAACTGGCCTTGAGCTCAATAAAAATTGTAAAATTAACATTTACTAGGCCAACAGAAAAATAGACAAATATTTATATGCAAGGATGAGCACTCCTTAAATGCGTAAATTACTTGAATACAGAATTTGCAAATAAAACACAAACAACAACCACACAAGCAAGTTAAATAGCGGCAGATCAGTTGCTCTTGTTTGTAGTTGGTTTGTTTAAGGAAGATGAAATAAACACAACAGCCAACTCGGCTAGCGTAGCACAATATGTAGCGTATTGGCTCTGCAACTCCGAGCTCCCGGGTTCAAAGCCTGGGAGAAGTGGTTATGAAAAATTAAATTAAAAATTAATTTAATTTAATAAAAAGAAGTCTGATGAGGAAATGTGCTGATTTCCGAAATAGAACTATAATTTCTACCATTAAAAAACTGTTGTTGTTTTTCACAAAAATCTTCCATAAACTGGCCTTGAGCTCAATAAAAATTGTAAAATTAACATTTACTAGGCCAACAGAAAAATAGACAAACATTTATATGCAAGGATGAGCACTCCTTAAATGCATTCTAATATACATAAAGTAAATTACTTGAATACAGGATTTGCAAATAAAACACAAACAACAACCACTCAAACAAGTTAAGTAGCGGCAGATCAGTTGCTCTTGTTTGTAGTTGGTTTGTTTAAGGAAAATGAAATAAACACAACAGCCAACTCGGCTAGCGTAGCACAATATGTAGCGTATTGGCTCTGCAACTCCGAGCTCCCGGGTTCAAAGCCTGGGAGAAGTGGTTATGAAAAATAAATTTAATTAATTTAATAAAAAGAAGTCTGATGAGAAAATGTGGTGATTTCCGAAATAGTACTATAATTTCTACTATTAAAAAACTGTTGTTGTTTTTTTACAAAAATCTTCCATAAACTGGCCTTGAACTCAATAAAAATTGTAAAATTAACATTTACTAGGCCAACAGAAAACTAAACAAACATTTATATGCAAGGATGAGCACTCCTTAAATGCATTCTAATATAAAGTAAATTACTTGAATACAGAATTTGCAAATAAAACACAAACTAGTTAAATAGCGGCAGATCAGTTGCTCTTGTTTGTAATTGGTTTGTTTAAGGAAGATGAAATAAACACAACAGCCAACTCGGCTAGCGTAGCACAATATGTAGCATATTGGCTCTGCAACTCCGAGCGCCCGGGTTCAAAGGCTGGGAGAAGTGGTTATGAAAAATAAATTTAATAAAAAGAAGTCTAATGAGGAAATGTGGTGATTTCCGAAATAGTACTATAATTTCTACCATTAAAAAACTGTTGTTGTTTTTTCACAAAAATCTTCCATAAGCTGGCCTTGAGCTCAATAAAAATTGTAAAATTAACATTTACTAGGCCAACAGAAAAATAAATAAACATTTACATATATGCAAGGGTGAGCACACCTTAAATGCATTCTAATATAAAGTATATTACTTCAATACAGAATTTGCAAATAAAACACAAACAACAACCACACAAACAAGTAGCGGCAGATCAGTTGCTCTTGTTTGTAATTGGTTTGTTTAAGGAACATGAAATAAACACAACAGCCAACTCGGCTAGCGTAGCACAATATGTAGCATATTGGCTCTGCAACTCCGAGCGCCCGGGTTCAAAGCCTGGGAGAAGTGGTTATGAAAAATAAATTTAATAAAAAGAAGTCTGATGAGGAAAAGTGGTGATTTCCGAAATAGTACTATAATTTCTACCATTAAAAAACTGTTGTTGTTTTTTCACAAAAATCTTCCATAAACTGGCCTTCAGCTCAATAAAAAATTTCAATATTTACATTTACTAGGCCAACAGAAAAATAAACAAATATTTATATGCAAGGATGAGCACACCTTAAATGCATTCTAATATAAAGTAAATTACTTGAATAGAGAATTTGCAAATAAAACACAAACAACAACCACACAAACAAGTTAAATAGCGGCAGATCAGTTGCTCTTGATTGTAGTTGGTTTGTTTAAGGAAGATGAAATAAACACAACACCCAACTCGGCTAGCGTAGCACAATATGTAGCGTATTGGCTCTGCATCTCCGAGCTCCAGGGTTCAAAGCCTTCGAGAAGTGGTTATCAAAAATAAATTTAATAAAAAGAAGTCTGATGAGGAAATGTGGTGATTTCCGAAATAGAACTATAATTTCTACCATTAAAAAACTGTTGTTGTTTTTTCACAAAAATCTTCCATAAACTGGCCTTGAGCTCAATAAAAATTGTAAAATTAACATTTACTAGGCCAACAGAAAAATAGACAAACATTTGTATGCAAGGATGAGCACTCCTTAAATGCGTAACTTACTTGAATACAGAATTTGCAAATAAAACACAAACAACAACCACACAAGCAAGTTAAATCGCGGCAGATCAGTTGCTCTTGTTTGTAGTTGGTTTGTTTAAGGAAGATGAAATAAACACAACAGCCAACTCGGCTAGCGTAGCACAATATGTAGCGTATTGGCTCTGCAACTCAGAGCTCCCGGGTTCAAAGCCTGGGAGAAGTGGTTATGAAAAATTTATTTAATTTAATAAAAAGAAGTCTGATGAGGAAATGTGATGATTTCCGAAATAGAACTATAATTTCTACCAATAAAAAACTGTTCTTGTTTTTCACAAAAATCTTCCATAAACTGGCCTTGAGCTCAATAAAAATTGTAAAATTAACATTTACTAGGCCAACAGAAAAATAAACAAATATTTATGTAAGTCGGGTGCGGCGGCACTGTGACAGCACGCATATCCCAACACATATGGCAGGGCAAACGTAAAAACACTCAAGAGCGCTCAGCTCGAGTATAGCAGCACGGTGAAAAAACGAATAGCGTACACCTAGTCAGTCGTAATCCGCCGTCGACCAAAGCAGCCGTCATTATTATAATTAGTCGCTGTACCGACCTACTTTAAACCATTCTTTGATTGTAATGAACTTCAAGCATTAAACTTTATTTGTACTTATTTTCGAATACTCAACTTTGAATTGATTAATAAACGATATTAATTGCATTACTTTACATTTGGGGGCTCAACCTGCCGAACCTTAACACAAATTGAATCAAGCTTATGTAAGTTGCAGCCGAATTTGAAGAACAATAAGTAAGCAGTGCAATAAAGTGAAGTTGGCAAAACAGCACTTGTACAGTTACAGTTTAAAAAAAAAAAAAAAGCAAGCAACAGGTCGTTGTTCGGTAAAAAAAAAAATATTTCCGTTCAACGCATATGACTCGTGCGAATCGCCAAAGCGCAGGCGATTCAAAAAACACCACCAAAGTCAAAAGGCATACAAAACAGGTAGAGGAAGTGAGACGGCGTTACAACACACGCTCAACAAAGCAGGCAGCGAAGTGGACAGAATACGCTCAGGCAGCTTCCAAGGAAGTCATGGACAAAGCAGCGCAGCAGAAGGCAGTAAAAGAAGCAGCGGCAATGGCAGAACAAAACAAAACAGTGGAATGTAAGAATAATGAATTGCTACAACAGTTGGTGCAATTGCTTACACTGAAAATCCAAGCAGACGAAACAAAGCAGGCTGAAACTAAAATTACGGCAGAAAGTTTTGGCAAAATTATACCCGAATTTGATGGAGGCAATATGCCAGTGAAACACTGGTTTACTAATTTTGAATTAAACGCAGCTGCATACGGTTTGAACAATGTACAGAAGTACGTGCAAGCAAGGGCGAAAATGACGAAAACTGCGAAACTTTTTCTTGAATCGGTAGCTGTTTACGAATATGGTGCAATGCGCACAATGTTGGAAGACGAATTTGACAAGTCGAAGTTGTGTAGTGCTGATGTGCACGCAGAGCTACGAGAACGGAAAAAGCAGAAGAATGAAAGTTTCCACGAATATGTGCTGCAGATGAAGAAATTGGCTACACGTAGTAATATAGACACGCAGTCGGTGATTCGTTATATAGTTGGTGGGCTGCAATTAAAAGACGAATTTAAATACAACCTTTGCAGCTGTAAGTCATATAAGGAATTACAAGACCAATACGAAATTTACGAGAAAATAGTTTTGCGCGAAAAAATCAACAAAGAGCATAAAGGGCAAGTACACGTAAACGATAAACGTTCAAGCAATCCAAGCGAAAAGAAAACACATTGCTTTAATTGTGGCGCTACGGATCATATGCGGAAAAATTGCCAAGCAATTTCGGCCGTACTAAAAGATTGTTTTCCGGTCCCTATAATTGAGGACGTACTCGAAAAGTTGCAGAAATCTAAATTTTTTACGGTTTTGGATTTGGAAAACGGGTTTTTCCACGTCCCCATTGAGGAGAGTAGCAAAAAATACACCGCTTTCACAACAACAAGGGGACTTTATGAATTTAATCGGGCTCCGTTTGGCTTCTGCAACTCTCCCGCCGTTTTTATATGTTTTGTTAACTACGTCTTCCAGAATCTAATAAATAGTAACGTCCTAGACTTATATATGGACGATATTATTATTCATGCAGAAACAGCAGATGATTGTCTTCGTAAAACCAAGCTGGTTTTCGCAACGGCAGCAGAACACGGTTTGAAAATCAAATGGCCAAAATGCTATTTTATGCAGGCGTCTGTAAGCTTCCTGGGGCACTTTGTTAAAGATGGATGCGTATGGCCAGGCAAAGAGAAAACGGATGCGGTTAACAAGTTTGCAATCCCGAAAAATGTTAAGGCCGTTCAGTCGTTTTTGGGCTTAACAGGTTTTTTTCGGAAGTTCATTAAGGGATACTCACACATCGCCAGGCCATTCACAAATCTACTACGTAAAGACTCTGTATTTGCTATCGGTCCAGCTGAAATCGAAGCTGTCCAAACACTAAAAAACTGTTTGACTAAAGAGCCAGTGCTAAGGTTGTACAACAGAAATGCAAAGAGCGAGGTACATACCGACGCGTCGAAGGATGGTTTCGGTGCAACACTATTGCAGTGGGATAGCGGCCAGCTATACCCAGTGTATTTCTGGAGCAAAAAGTCGACGGAAGCAGAGGCGCGACAGCACAGCTATGTCTTAGAAGCGAAGGCGGTATACCTCGCTTGTAAAAAGTTTCGTCACTATCTATTGGGCATTCCTTTTAAGCTGGTGACTGATTGCCCGGCGTTCAAACAAACGTTAAGTAAAAAGGACGTACCCCGAGAAGTTGCTTCGTGGGTGGTTTATTTGCAAGACTTCGACTTTAGTGTAGAGCACCGAGCAGGCGAAAGGTAAAAGCATGTTGATTGTCTCAGTCGATACCCACAGCAGGTTATGGTAGTAGCGTCGGAGTTGGCAGCGCGTATTAAAAAAGCACCACAAGAGGATACAATGACTAAAGCAATAGCAGATCTACTGGATAGCGGACCATACGAAGCTTTTAAGAAAAAAGGCGGCCTGTTATATAACACTATTGAGGGTAACGATCTTTTGGTGGTTCCAAAGCAGATGGAAAAAGAAATTATTGTCGATGCTCATAATGTTGTTCACTTTGCGGTGCAGAAAACTATGCATGCTATACAACAAAATTATTGGATACCACACCTGGAACAAAAAATTGCGCAGGTAATCAACAATTGTGTTAAATGCATCATTTATAATAAGAAGCTGGGTAAAAAAGAGGGTTATCTGCACGTAATTGATAAAGGTGACCAACCATTGCATACGTTGCATGTTGACCATCTGGGACCAATGGACGCAACCTCAAAGCAGTATAAATATATATTGGCAATGGTCGACGCGTTCACCAAATTTGTGTGGCTTTACCCCACAAAAAGCACAGGTTGCGAAGAAGCGGTTCAGAAGCTGGAGTCATGGTCTGCAGTATTTGGAAACCCAGCACGCATAGTTACCGATAGAGGTGCCGCGTTCACGGCACACACGTTTTCCGAGCACGTGAAAGAAAGAGGTATTGATCACATCTGGAGCACTACAGGGGTCCCACGTGGAAACGGACAGATCGAAAGAGTGAATCGAACGGTCCTGTCGATTATTGCAAAGCTCTCGGCAGAAGAACCTGCAAAATGGTTCAAGTTAGTTCCAAAAGTACAGCTAGCGATTAATTCACACACTCATGCGTCTACAAAGCGGCCACCGTTTGAACTTATGTTTGGCGTCAAAATGAACAACACAGGCAGTGACCAGATAAAACGTTTACTCGAGCAGGAGTTATATGTTGCATACGACGAAGGGCGGCAGAAGTTACGGCAAGAGGCGAGGCATGAAATCGAGCGCGCTCAGAATCAATATAAAAAGCAGTTCGATAGCAAAAGGAAAAAGGAATAAGGGTACAAGATCGGCGATTTAGTAGCAATACGACGCACGCAGTTTGTAGCGGGACGAAAGATGGCCAGTGAATATCTCGGCCCGTACGAAATCACACAAGTTAAACGAAGTGGCCGGTTCAACGTTAGAAAGGCAGCAGATGTAGAGGGGCCCTGTAATACGTCCACGAGTTGCGATAATATGAAACTTTGGAAGTATGCAGTCAACAACGAAGAGCTTTTGTCATCTGAGGCAGATGACTAATCAGGGTGGCCGAATGTAAGTCGGGTGCGGCGGCACTGTGACAGCACGCATATCCCAACACATATGGCAGGGCAAACGTAAAAACACTCAAGAGCGCTCAGCTCGAGTATAGCAGCACGGTGAAAAAACGAATAGCGTACACCTAGTCAGTCGTAATCCGCCGTCGACCAAAGCAGCCGTCATTATTATAATTAGTCGCTGTACCGACCTACTTTAAACCATTCTTTGATTGTAATGAACTTCAAGCATTAAACTTTATTTGTACTTATTTTCGAATACTCAACTTTGAATTGATTAATAAACGATATTAATTGCATTACTTTACATTTATATGCAAGGATGAGCACTCCTTAAATGCGCAAATTACTTGAATACAGAATTTGCAAATAAAACAAAAACAACAACCACACAAGCAAGTTAAATAGCGGCAGATCAGTTGCTCTTGTTTGTAGTTGTTTGTTTAAGTAACATGAAATAAACACAACAGCCAACTCGGCTAGCGTAGCACAATATGTAGCATATTGGCTATGCAACTCCGAGCGCCCGGGTTCAAAGCCTGGGAGAAGTGGTTATGAAAAATAAATTTAATAAAAAGAAGTCTGATGAGGAAATGTGGTGATTTCCGAAATAGTACTATAATTTCTACCATTAAAAAACTGTTGTTGTTTTTTCACAAAAATCTTCCATAAACTGGTCTTGAGCTCAATAAAAATTGTAAAATTAGAATTTACTAGGCCAATAGAAAAATAAACAAACATTTATATGCAAGGATGAGCACGCCTTAAATGCATTCTAATATAAAGTAAATTACTTGAATACAGGATTTGCAAATAAAACACAAACAACAACCACACGAACAAGTAGCGGCAGATCAGTTGCTCTTGTTTGTAATTGGTTTGTTTAAGGAAGATGAAATAAACACAACAGCCAACTCGGCTAGTATAGCACAATATTTAGCGTATTGGCTCTGCAACTGCGAGCTCCCGGGTTCAAAGCCTGGGAGAAGTGGTTATGAAAAATAAATTTAATAAAAAGAAGTCTGATGAGGAAATGTGATGATTTCCGAAATAGAACTATAATTTCTACCAATAAAAAACTGTTGTTGTTTTTCACAAAACTCTTCCATAAACTGGCCTTGAGCTCAATAAAAATTGTAAAATTAACATTTACTAGGCCAACAGAAAAATAAACAAATATTTATATGCAAGGATGAGCAGTCCTTAAATGCGCAAATTACTTGAATACAGAATTTGCAAATAAAACACAAACAACAACCACACAAGCAAGTTAAATAGCGGCAGATCAGTTGCTCTTGTTTGTAGTTGTTTGTTTATGGAACATGAAATAAACACAACAGCCAACTCGGCTAGCGTAGCACAATATGTAGCATATTGGCTATGCAACTCCGAGCGCCCGGGTTCAAAGCCTGGGAGAAGTGGTTATGAAAAATAAATTTAATAAAAAGAAGTCTGATGAGGAAATGTGGTGATTTCCGAAATAGTACTATAATTTCTACCATTAAAAAACTGTTGTTGTTTTTTCACAAAAATCTTCCATAAACTGGTCTTGAGCTCAATAAAAATTGTAAAATTAGAATTTACTAGGCCAATAGAAAAATAAACAAACATTTATAT
This sequence comes from Philophylla caesio, assembly GCA_963971545.1. Lineage (NCBI taxonomy): Eukaryota > Metazoa > Arthropoda > Insecta > Diptera > Tephritidae > Philophylla > Philophylla caesio. The sequence continues at coordinate 21,319,396 of OZ020605.1, forward strand.
GCAAGGATGAGCACGCCTTAAATGCATTCTAATATAAAGTAAATTACTTGAATACAGGATTTGCAAATAAAACACAAACAACAACCACTCGAACAAGTAGCGGCAGATCAGTTGCTCTTGTTTGTAATTGGTTTGTTTAAGGAAGATGAAATAAACACAACAGCCAACTCGGCTAGTATAGCACAATATTTAGCGTATTGGCTCTGCAACTGCGAGCTCCCGGGTTCAAAGCCTGGGAGAAGTGGTTATGAAAAATAAATTTAATAAAAAGAAGTCTGATGAGGAAATGTGGTGATTTCCGAAATAGTACTATAATTTCTACCATTAAAAAACTGTTGTTGTTTTTTCACAAAAATCTTCCATAAACTGGCCTTGAGCTCAATAAAAATTGTAAAATTAACATTTACTAGGCCAACAGAAAAATAGACAAACATTTATATGCAAGGATGAGCACTCCTTAAATGCGTAAATTACTTGAATACAGAATTTGCAAATAAAACACAAACAACAACCACACAAGCAAGTTAAATAGCGGCAGATCAGTTGCTCTTGTTTGTAGTTGGTTTGTTTAAGGAAGATGAAATAAACACAACAGCCAACTCGGCTAGCGTAGCACAATATGTAGCGTATTGGCTCTGCAACTCCGAGCTCCCGGGTTCAAAGCCTGGGAGAAGTGGTTATGAAAAATTAAATTAAAAATTAATTTAATTTAATAAAAAGAAGTCTGATGAGGAAATGTGGTGATTTCCGAAATAGAACTATAATTTCTACCATTAAAAAACTGTTGTTGTTTTTCACAAAAATCTTCCATAAACTGGCATTGAGCTCAATAAAAATTGTAAAATTAACATTTACTAGGCCAACAGAAAAATAAACAAATATTTATATGCAAGGATGAGCACTACTTAAATGCGCAAATTACTTGAATACAGAATTTGCAAATAAAACACAAACAACAACCACACAAGCAAGTTAAATAGCGGCAGATCAGTTGCTCTTGTTTGTAGTTGGTTTGTTTAAGGAAGATGAAATAAACGCAACAGCCAACTCGGCTAGCGTTGCACAATATGTAGCGTATTGGCTCTGCAACTCCGAGCTCCCGGGTTCAAAGCCTGGGAGAAGTGGTTATGAAAAATTAAATTAAAAAGAAGTCTGATGAGGAAATGTGGTGATTTCCGAAATAGTACTATAATTTCTACCATTAAAAAACTGTTGTTGTTTTTCACAAAAATCTTTCATAAACTGGCCTTGAGCTCAATAAAAATTGTAAAATTAACATTTACTAGGCCAACAGAAAAATAGACAAACATTTATATGCAAGGATGAGCACTCCTTAAATGCATTCTAATATACATAAAGTAAATTACTTAAATACAGGATTTGCAAATAAAACACAAACAACAACCACACAAACAAGTTAAATAGCGGCAGATCAGTTGCTCTTGTTTGTAGTTGGTTTGTTTAAGGAAAATGAAATAAACACAACAGCCAACTCGGCTAGCGTAGCACAATATGTAGCGTATTGGCTCTGCAACTCCGAGCTCCCGGGTTCAACGCCTGGGAGAAGTGGTTGTGAAAAATAAATTTAATAAAAAGAAGTCTAATGAGGAAATGTGGTGATATCCGAAATAGAACTATAATTTCTACCATTAAAAAACTGTTGTTGTTTTTTCACAAAAATCTTCCATAAACTGGCCTTGAGCTCAATAAAAATTGTAAAATTAACATTTACTAGCCCAATAGAAAAATACACAAACATTTATATGCAAGGATGAGCACGCCTTAAATGCATTCTAATATAAAGTAAATTACTTGAATACAGAATTTGCAAATAAAACACAAACAACAACCACACAAACAAGTTAAATAGCGGCAGATCAGTTGCTCTTGTTTGTAGTTATTTTGTTTAAGGAAGATAAAATAAACACAACAGCCAACTCGGCAAGCGTAGCACAATATGTAGCGTATTGGCTCTGCAACTCTGAGCTCCCGGGTTCAAAGCCTGGGAGAAGTGGTTATGAAAAATAAATTTAATTAATTTAATAAAAAGAAGTCTGATGAGGAAATGTGGTGATTTCCGAAATAGTACTATAATTTCTACCATAAAAAAACTGTTGTTGTTTTTTCACAAAAATCTTCCATAAGCTGGCCTTGAGCTCAATAAAAATTGTAAAATTAACATTTACTAGGCCAACAGAAAAATAAATAAACATTTGCATATATGCAAGGGTGAGCACACCTTAAATGCATTCTAATATAAAGTATATTACTTGAATACAGAATTTGCAAATAAAACACAAACAACAACCACACAAACAAGTTAAATAGCGGCAGATCAGTTGCTCTTGTTTGTAGTTGGTTTGTTTAAGGACATGAAATAAACACAACAGCCAACTCGGCTAGCGTAGCACAATATGTAGCATATTGGCTCTGCAACTCCGAGCGCCCGGGTTCAAAGCCTGGGAGAAGTGGTTATGCAAAATAAATTTAATAAAAAGAAGTCTGATGAGGAAATGTGGTGATTTCCGAAATAGTACTATAATTTCTACCATTAAAAAACTGTTGTTGTTTTTTCACAAAAATCTTCCATAAACTGGCCTTGAGCTCAATAAAAATTGTAAAATTAGAATTTACTAGGCCAATAGAAAAATAAACAAACATTTATATGTAAGGATGAGCACACCTTAAATGCATTCTAATATAAAGTAAATTACTTGAATACAGGATTTGCAAATAAAACACAAACAACAACCACACGAACAAGTAGCGGCAGATCAGTTGCTCTTGTTTGTAATTGGTTTGTTTAAGGAAGATGAAATAAACACAACAGCCATCTCGGCTAGCGTAGCACAATATGTAGCGTAATGGCTCTGCAACTCCGAGCTCCCGGGTTCAAAGCCTGGGAGAAGTGGTTATGAAAAATTTAATTAAAAATTAATTTAATTTAATAAAAAGAAGTCCGATGAGGAAATGTGGTGATTTCCGAAATAGTACTATAATTTCTACCATTAAAAAACTGTTGTTGTTTTTCACAAAAATCTTCCATAAACTGGCCTTGAGCTCAATAAAAATTTTAAAATTAACATTTACTAGGCCAACAGAAAAATAGACAAACATTTATATGCAAGGATGAGCACTCCTTAAATGCATTCCAATATACATAAAGTAAATTACTTGAATATAGAATCTGCATATAAAACACAAACAACAACCACACAAACAAGTTAAATAGCGGCAGATCAGTTGCTCTTGTTTGTAGTTATTTTGTTTAAGGAAGATAAAATAAACACAACAGCCAACTAGGCTAGCGTAGCACAATATGTAGCGTATTGGCTCTGCAACTCCGAGCTCCCGGGTTCAAAGCCCTGGAGAAGTGGTTATGAAAAATTAAATTAAAAATTAATTTAATTTAATAAAAAGAAGTCTGATGAGGAAATGTGGTGATTTCCGAAATAGTACTATAATTTCTACCATTAAAAAACTGTTGTTGTTTTTTCACAAAAATCTTCCATAAACTGGCCTTGAGCTCAATAAAAATTGTAAAATTAGAATTTACTAGGCCAACAGAAAAATAGACAAACATTTATATGCAAGGATGAGCACTCCTTAAATGCGTAAATTACTTGAATACAGAATTTGCAAATAAAACACAAACAACAACCACACAAGCAAGTTAAATAGCGGCAGATCAGTTGCTCTTGTTAGTAGTTGGTTTGTTTAAGCAAGATGAAATAAACACAACAGCCAACTCGGCTAGCGTAGCACAATATGTAGCGTATTGGCTCTGCAACTCCGAGCTCCCGGGTTCAAAGCCTGGGAGAAGTGGTTATGAAAAATTTAATTAAAAATTAATTTAATTTAATAAAAAGAAGCCCGATGAGGAAATGTGGTGATTTCCGAAATAGTACTATAATTTCTACCATTAAAAAACTGTTGTTGTTTTTCACAAAAATCTTCCATAAACTGGCCTTGAGCTCAATAAAAATTTTAAAATTAACATTTACTAGGCCAACAGAAAAATAGACAAACATTTATATGCAAGGATGAGCACTCCTTAAATGCATTCTAATATACATAAAGTAAATTACTTGAATATAGAATTTGCATATAAAACACAAACAACAACCACACAAACAAGTTAAATAGCGGCAGATCAGTTGCTCTTGTTTGTAGTTATTTTGTTTAAGGAAGATAAAATAAACACAACAGCCAACTAGGCTAGCGTAGCACAATATGTAGCGTATTGGCTCTGCAACTCCGAGCTCCCGGGTTTAAAGCCTGGGAGAAGTGGTTATGAAAAATTAAATTAAAAATTAATTTAATTTAATAAAAAGAAGTCTGATGAGGAAATGTGGTGATTTCCGAAATAGTACTATAATTTCTACCATTAAAAAACTGTTGTTTTTTTTTCACAAAAATCTTCCATAAACTGGCCTTCAGCTCAATAAAAATTGTTAAATTAACATTTACTAGGCCAACAGAAAAATAAACAAACATTTATATGCAAGGATGAGCACACCTTAAATGCATTCTAATATAAAGTATATTACTTGAATACAGAATTTGCAAATAAAGCACAAACAACAACCACACAAACAAGTTAAATAGCGGCAGATCAGTTGCTCTTGTTTGTAGTTGGTTTGTTTAAGGAAGATGAAATAAACACAGCAGCCATCTCGGCTAGCGTAGCACAATATGTAGCGTAATGGCTCTGCAACTCCGAGCTCCCGGGTTCAAAGCCCTGGAGAAGTGGTTATAAAAATTTAATTTAATTTAATAAAAAGAAGTCTGATGAGGAAATGTGGTGATTTCCGAAATAGTACTATAATTTCTATCATTAAAAAACTGTTGTTGTTTTTTCACAAAAATCTTCCATGAACTGGCCTTGAGCTCAATAAAAATTGTAAAATTAACATTTACTAGGCCAACAGAAAAATAAACAAATATTTATATGCAAGGATGAGCACGCCTTAAATGCATTCTAATATAAAGTAAATTACCTGAAAACAGAATTTGCAAATAAAACACAAACAACAACCACACAAACAAGTTAAATAGCGGCAGATCAGTTGCTCTTGTTTGTAGTTGGTTTGTTTAAGGAAGATGAAATAAACACAACAGCCAACTCGGCTAGTGTAGCACAATATGTATCGTATTGGCTCTGCAACTCCGAGCTCCCGGGTTCAAAGCCTGGGAGAAGTGGTTATGAAAAATAAATTTAATAAAAAGAAGTCTGATGAGGAAATGTGGTGATATCCGAAATAGTACTATAATTTCTACCATTAAAAAACTGTTGTTGTTTTTTCACAAAAATCTTCCATAAACTGGCCTTGAGCTCAATAAAAATTGTAAAATTAACATTTACTAGGCCAACAGAAAAATAGACAAACATTTATATGCAAGGATGAGCACTCCTTAAATGCGTAAATTACTTGAATACAGAATTTGCAAATAAAACACAAACAACAACCACACAAGCAAGTTAAATAGCGGCAGATCAGTTGCTCTTGTTTGTAGTTGGTTTGTTTAAGGAAGATGAAATAAACACAACAGCCAACTCGGCTAGCGTAGCACAATATGTAGCGTATTGGCTCTGCAACTCCGAGCTCCCGGGTTCAAAGCCTGGGAGAAGTGGTTATGAAAAATTTAATTAAAAATTAATTTAATTTAATAAAAAGAAGTCCGATGAGGAAATGTGGTGATTTCCGAAATAGTACTATAATTTCTACCATTAAAAAACTGTTGTTGTTTTTCACAAAAATCTTCCATAAACTGGCCTTGAGCTCAATAAAAATTTTAAAATTAACATTTACTAGGCCAACAGAAAAATAAACAAATATTTATATGCAAGGATGAGCACTCCTTAAATGCGTAAATTACTTGAATACAGAATTTGCAAATAAAACACAAACAACAACCACAGAAGCAAGTTAAATAGCGGCAGATCAGTTGCTCTTGTTTGTAGTTGGTTTGTTTAAGGAAGATGAAATAAACACAACAGCCAACTCGGCTAGCGTAGCACAATATGTAGCGTATTGGCTCTGCAACTCCGAGCTCCCGGGTTCAAAGCCTGGGAGAAGTGGTTATGAAAAATTTAATTAAAAATTAATTTAATTTAATAAAAAGAAGTCCGATGAGGAAATGTGGTGATTTCCGAAATAGTACTATAATTTCTACCATTAAAAAACTGTTGTTGTTTTTCACAAAAATCTTCCATAAACTGGCCTTGAGCTCAATAAAAATTGTAAAATTAACATTTACTAGGCCAACAGAAAAATAAGCAGGATGAGCACACCTTAAATGCATTCTAATATAAAGTATATTACTTGAATACAGAATTTGCAAATAAAACACAAACAACAACCACACAAACAAGTTAAATAGCGGCAGATCAGTTGCTCTTGTTTGTAGTTGGTTTGTTTAAGGAAGATGAAATAAACACAACAGCCATCTCGGCTAGCGTAGCACAATATGTAGCGTATTGGCTCTGCAACTCCGAGCTCCCGGGTTCAAAGCCCTGGAGAAGTGGTTATGAAAATTTAATTTAATTTAATAAAAAGAAGTCTGATGAGGAAATGTGGTGATTTCCGAAATAGTACTATAATTTCTACCATTAAAAAACTGTTGTTGTTTTTTCACAAAAATCTTCCATGAACTGGCCTTGAGCTCAATAAAAATTGTAAAATTAACACTTACTAGGCCAACAGAAAAATAAACAAATATTTATATGCAAGGATGAGCACGCCTTAAATGCATTCTAATATAAAGTAAATTACCTGAAAACAGAATTTGCAAATAAAACACAAACAACAACCACACAAACAAGTTAAATAGCGGCAGATCAGTTGCTCTTGTTTGTAGTTGGTTTGTTTAAGGAAGATGAAATAAACACCACAGCCATCTCGGCTAGCGTAGCACAATATGTAGCGTATTGGCTCTGCAACTCCGAGCTCCCGGGTTCAAAGCCTGGGAGAAGTGGTTATGAAAAATAAATTTAATTAACTTAATAAAAAGAAGTCTGATGAGGAAATGTGGTGATATCCGAAATAGTACTATAATTTCTACCATTAAAAAACTGTTGTTGTTTTTTCACAAAAATCTTCCATAAACTGGCCTTGAGCTCAATAAAAATTGTAAAATTAACATTTACTAGCCCAATAGAAAAATACACAAACATTTATATGCAAGGATGAGCACGCCTTAAATGCATTCTAATATAAAGTAAATTACTTGAATACAGAATTTGCAAATAAAACACAAACAACAACCACACAAACAAGTTAAATAGCGGCAGATCAGTTGCTCTTGTTTGTAGTTATTTTGTTTAAGGAAGATAAAATAAACACAACACCCAAATCGGCTAGCGTAGCACAATATGTAGCGTATTGGCTCTGCAACTCCGAGCTCCCGGGTTCAAAGCCTGGGAGAAGTGGTTATGAAGAATAAATTTAATAAAAAGAAGTCTGATGAGGAAATGTGTAATGATTTCCGAAATAGTACTATAATTTCTACCATTAAAAAACTGTTGTTTTTGTTTCACAAAAATCTTCCATAAACTGGCCTTCAGCTCAATAAAAATTGTAAAATTAACATTTACTAGGCCAACAGAAAAATAGACAAACATTCATATGCAAGGATGAGCACTCCTTAAATGCATTCTAATATACATAAAGTAAATTACTTGAATATAGAATTTGCATATAAAACACAAACAACAACCACACAAACAAGTTAAATAGCGGCAGATCAGTTGCTCTTGTTTGTAGTTATTTTGTTTAAGGAAGATAAAATAAACACAACAGCCAACTAGGCTAGCGTAGCACAATATGTAGCGTATTGGCTCTGCAACTCCGAGCTCCCGGGTTCAAAGCCTGGGAGAAGTGGTTATGAAAAATTAAATTAAAAATTAATTTAATTTAATAAAAAGAAGTCTGATGAGGAAATGTGGTGATTTCCGAAATAGTACTATAATTTCTACCATTAAAAAACTGTTGTTTTTTTTTCACAAAAATCTTCCATAAACTGGCCTTCAGCTCAATAAAAATTGTAAAATTAACATTTACTAGGCCAACAGAAAAATAGACAAACATTTATATGCAAGGATGAGCACTCCTTAAATGCATTCTAATATACATAAAGTAAATTACTTGAATATAGAATTTGCATATAAAACACAAACAACAACCACACAAACAAGTTAAATAGCGGCAGATCAGTTGCTCTTGTTTGTAGTTATTTTGTTTAAGGAAGATAAAATAAACACAACAGCCAACTAGGCTAGCGTAGCACAATATGTAGCGTATTGGCTCTGCAACTCCGAGCTCCCGGGTTCAAAGCCTGGGAGAAGTGGTTATGAAAAATTAAATTAAAAATTAATTTAATTTAATAAAAAGAAGTCTGATGAGGAAATGTGGTGATTTCCGAAATAGTACTATAATTTCTACCATTAAAAAACTGTGGTTTTTTTTTCACAAAAATCTTCCATAAACTGGCCTTCAGCTCAATAAAAATTGTAAAATTAACATTTACTAGGCCAACAGAAAAATAAACAAACATTTATATGCAAGGATGAGCACACCTTAAATGCATTCTAATATAAAGTATATTACTTGAATACAGAATTTGCAAATAAAGCACAAACAACAACCACACAAACAAGTTAAATAGCGGCAGATCAGTTGCTCTTGTTTGTAGTTGGTTTGTTTAAGGAAGATGAAATAAACACAACAGCCAACTCGGCTAGTGTAGCACAATATGTAGCGTATTGGCTCTGCAACTCCGAGCTCCCGGGTTCAAAGCCTGGGAGAAGTGGTTATGAAAAATAAATTTAATAAAAAGAAGTCTGATGAGGAAATGTGGTGATATCCGAAATAGTACTATAATTTCTACCATTAAAAAACTGTTGTTGTTTTTTCACAAAAATCTTCCATAAACTGGCCTTGAGCTCAATAAAAATTGTAAAATTAACATTTACTAGGCCAACAGAAAAATAGACAAACATTTATATGCAATCCTTAAATGCGTAAATTACTTGAATACAGAATTTGCAAATAAAACACAAACAACAACCACACAAGCAAGTTAAATAGCGGCAGATCAGTTGCTCTTGTTTGTAGTTGGTTTGTTTAAGGAAGATGAAATAAACACAACAGCCAACTCGGCTAGCGTAGCACAATATGTAGCGTATTGGCTCTGCAACTCCGAGCTCCCGGGTTCAAAGCCTGGGAGAAGTGGTTATGAAAAATTTAATTAAAAATTAATTTAATTTAATAAAAAGAAGTCCGATGAGGAAATGTGGTGATTTCCGAAATAGTACTATAATTTCTACCATTAAAAAACTGTTGTTGTTTTTCACAAAAATCTTCCATAAACTGGCCTTGAGCTCAATAAAAATTTTAAAATTAACATTTACTAGGCCAACAGAAAAATAAACAAATATTTATATGCAAGGATGAGCACTCCTTAAATGCGTAAATTACTTGAACACAGAATTTGCAAATAAAACACAAACTACAACCACACAAGCAAGTTAAATAGCGGCAGATCAGTTGCTCTTGTTTGTAGTTGGTTTGTTTAAGGAAGATGAAATAAACACAACAGCCAACTCGGCTAGCGTAGCACAATATGTAGCGTATTGGCTCTGCAACTCCGAGCTCCCGGGTTCAAAGCCTGGGAGAAGTGGTTATGAAAAATTAAATTAAAAATTAATTTAATTTAATAAAAAGAAGTCTGATGAGGAAATGTGGTGATTTCCGAAATAGTACTATAATTTCTACCATTAAAAAACTGTTGTTGCTTTTCACAAATATCTTCCATAAACTGGCCTTGAGCTCAATAAAAATTGTAAAAATAACATTTACTAGGCCAACAGAAAAATAAACAAACATTTACATACATATATGCAAGGATGAGCACGCCTTAAACGCATTCTAATATAAAGTAAATTACTTGAATACAGAATTTGCAAATAAAACACAAACAACAACCACACGAACAAGTAGCGGCAGATCAGTTGCTCTTGTTTGTAGTTTATTTGTTTAAGGAATATAAAATAAACACAACAGCCAACTCGGCTAGCGTAGCACAATATGTAGCGTATTGGCTCTGCAACTCCGAGCTCCCGGGTTCAAAGCCTGGGAGAAGTGGTTATGAAAAATAAATTTTATTAATTTAATAAAAAGAAGTCTGATGAGGAAATGTGGTGATTTCCGAAATAGTACTATAATTTCTATTATTAAAAAACAGTTGTTGTTTTTCACAAATATCTTCCATAAACTGGCCTTGAGCTCAATAAAAATTGTAAAATTAACATTTACTAGGCCAACAGAAAAATAAACAAATATTTATATGCAAGGATGAGCACGCCTTAAATGCATTCTAATATAAAGTAAATTACTTCAATACAGGACTTGCAAATAAAACACAAACAACAACCACACAAACAAGTTAAATAGCGGCAGATCAGTTGCTCTTGTTTGTAGTTGGTTTGTTTAAGGAAGATGAAATAAACACAACAGCCAACTCGGCTAGCGTAGCACAATATGTCGCGTATTGGCTCTGCAACTCCGAGCTCCCGGGTTCAAAGCCTGGGAGAAGTGGTTATGAAAAATAAATTTAATAAAAAGAAGTCTGATGAGGAAATGTGTAATGATTTCCGAAATAGTACTATAATTTCTACCATTAAAAAACTGTTGTTTTTTTTTCACAAACATCTTCCATAAACTGGCCTTCAGCTCAATAAAAATTGTAAAATTAACATTTACTAGGCCAACAGAAAAATTAGTAAACAATTATATGCAAGGATGAGCACACCTTAAATGCATTCTAATATAAAGTATATTACTTGAATACAGAATTTGCAAATAAAACACAAACAACAACCACACAAACAAGTTAAATAGCGGCAGATCAGTTGCTCTTGTTTGTAGTTGGTTTGTTTAAGGAAGATGAAATAAACACAACAGCCATCTCGGCTAGCGTAGCACAATATGTAGCGTATTGGCTCTGCAACTCCGAGCTCCCGGGTTCAAAGCCTGGGAGAAGTGGTTATGAAAAATTAAAATAAAAATTAATTTAATTTAATAAAAAGAAGTCTGATGAGGAAATGTGGTGATTTCCGAAATAGTACTATAATTTCTACCATTAAAAAACTGTTGTTTTTTTTCACAAAAATCTTCCATAAACTGGCCTTCAGCTCAATAAAAATTGTAAAATTAACATTTACTAGGCCAACAGAAAAATAGACAAACATTCATATGCAAGGATGAGCACTCCTTAAATGCATTCTAATATACATAAAGTAAATTACTTGAATATAGAATTTGCATATAAAACACAAACAACAACCACACAAACAAGTTAAATAGCGGCAGATCAGTTGCTCTTGTTTGTAGTTATTTTGTTTAAGGAAGATAAAATAAACACAACAGCCAACTAGGCTAGCGTAGCACAATATGTAGCGTATTGGCTCTGCAACTCCGAGCTCCCGGGTTCAAAGCCTGGGAGAAGTGGTTATGAAAAATTAAATTAAAAATTAATTTAATTTAATAAAAAGAAGTCTGATGAGGAAATGTGGTGATTTCCGAAATAGTACTATAATTTCTACCATTAAAAAACTGTTGTTTTTTTTTCACAAAAATCTTCCATAAACTGGCCTTCAGCTCAATAAAAATTGTAAAATTAACATTTACTAGGCCAACAGAAAAATAGACAAACATTTATATGCAAGGATGAGCACTCCTTAAATGCATTCTAATATACATAAAGTAAATTACTTGAATATAGAATTTGCATATAAAACACAAACAACAACCACACAAACAAGTTAAATAGCGGCAGATCAGTTGCTCTTGTTTGTAGTTATTTTGTTTAAGGAAGATAAAATAAACACAACAGCCAACTAGGCTAGCGTAGCACAATATGTAGCGTATTGGCTCTGCAACTCCGAGCTCCCGGGTTCAAAGCCTGGGAGAAGTGGTTATGAAAAATTAAATTAAAAATTAATTTAATTTAATAAAAAGAAGTCTGATGAGGAAATGTGGTGATTTCCGAAATAGTACTATAATTCCTACCATTAAAAAACTGTGGTTTTTTTTTCACAAAAATCTTCCATAAACTGGCCTTCAGCTCAATAAAAATTGTAAAATTAACATTTACTAGGCCAACAGAAAAATAAACAAACATTTATATGCAAGGATGAGCACACCTTAAATGCATTCTAATATAAAGTATATTACTTGAATACAGAATTTGCAAATAAAGCACAAACAACAACCACACAAACAAGTTAAATAGTGGCAGGTCAGTTGCTCTTGTTTGTAGTTGGTTTGTTTAAGGAAGATGAAATAAACACAGCAGCCATCTCGGCTAGCGTAGCACAATATGTAGCGTAATGGCTCTGCAACTCCGAGCTCCCGGGTTCAAAGCCCTGGAGAAGTGGTTATAAAAATTTAATTTAATTTAATAAAAAGAAGTCTGATGAGGAAATGTGGTGATTTCCGAAATAGTACTATAATTTCTATCATTAAAAAACTGTTGTTGTTTTTTCACAAAAATCTTCCATGAACTGGCCTTGAGCTCAAAAAAAAGTGTAAAATTAACATTTACTAGGCCAACAGAAAAATAAACAAATATTTATATGCAAGGATGAGCACGCCTTAAATGCATTCTAATATAAAGTAAATTACCTGAAAACAGAATTTGCAAATAAAACACAAACAACAACCACACAAACAAGTTAAATAGCGGCAGATCAGTTGCTCTTGTTTGTAGTTGGTTTGTTTAAGGAAGATGAAATAAACACAACAGCCAACTCGGCTAGTGTAGCACAATATGTAGCGTATTGGCTCTGCAACTCCGAGCTCCCGGGTTCAAAGCCTGGGAGAAGTGGTTATGAAAAATAAATTTAATAAAAAGAAGTCTGATGAGGAAATGTGGTGATATCCGAAATAGTACTATAATTTCTACCATTAAAAAACTGTTGTTGTTTTTTCACAAAAATCTTCCATAAACTGGCCTTGAGCTCAATAAAAATTGTAAAATTAACATTTACTAGGCCAACAGAAAAATAGACAAACATTTATATGCAATCCTTAAATGCGTAAATTACTTGAATACAGAATTTGCAAATAAAACACAAACAACAACCACACAAGCAAGTTAAATAGCGGCAGATCAGTTGCTCTTGTTTGTAGTTGGTTTGTTTAAGGAAGATGAAATAAACACAACAGCCAACTCGGCTAGCGTAGCACAATATGTAGCATATTGGCTCTGCAACTCCGAGCTCCCGGGTTCAAAGCCTGGGAGAAGTGGTTATGAAAAATTTAATTAAAAATTAATTTAATTTAATAAAAAGAAGTCCGATGAGGAAATGTGGTGATTTCCGAAATAGTACTATAATTTCTACCATTAAAAAAATGTTGTTGTTTTTCACAAAAATCTTCCATAAACTGGCCTTGAGCTCAATAAAAATTTTAAAATTAACATTTACTAGGCCAACTGAAAAATAAACAAATATTTATATGCAAGGATGAGCACTCCTTAAATGCGTAAATTACTTGAACACAGAATTTGCAAATAAAACACAAACAACAACCACACAAGCAAGTTAAATAGCGGCAGATCAGTTGCTCTTGTTTGTAGTTGGTTTGTTTAAGGAAGATGAAATAAACACAACAGCCAACTCGGCTAGCGTAGCACAATATGTAGCGTATTGGCTCTGCAACTCCGAGCTCCCGGGTTCAAAGCCTGGGAGAAGTGGTTATGAAAAATTAAATTAAAAATTAATTTAATTTAATAAAAAGAAGTCTGATGAGGAAATGTGGTGATTTCCGAAATAGTACTATAATTTCTACCATTAAAAAACTGTTGTTGCTTTTCACAAATATCTTCCATAAACTGGCCTTGAGCTCAATAAAAATTGTAAAATTAACATTTACTAGGGCAACAGAAAAATAAACAAATATTTATATGCAAGGATGAGCACGCCTTAAATGCATTCTAATATAAAGTAAATTACTTCAATACAGGACTTGCAAATAAAACACAAACAACAACCACACAAACAAGTTAAATAGCGGCAGATCAGTTGCTCTTGTTTGTAGTTGGTTTGTTTAAGGAAGATGAAATAAACACAACAGCCAACTCGGCTAGCGTAGCACAATATGTCGCGTATTGCCTGGGAGAAGTGGTTATGAAAAATAAATTTAATAAAAAGAAGTCTGATGAGGAAATGTGAAATGATTTCCGAAATAGTACTATAATTTCTACCATTAAAAAACTGTTGTTTTTTTTCACAAAAATCTTCCATAAACTGGCCTTCAGCTCAATAAAAATTGTAAAATTAACATTTACTAGGCCAACAGAAAAATAAGCAAACATTTATATGCAAGGATGAGCACACCTTAAATGCATTCTAATATAAAGTATATTACTTGAATACAGAATTTGCAAATAAAACACAAACAACAACCACACAAACAAGTTAAATAGCGGCAGATCAGTTGCTCTTGTTTGTAGTTGGTTTGTTTAAGGAAGATGAAATAAACACAACAGCCATCTCGGCTAGCGTAGCACAATATGTAGCGTATTGGCTCTGCATCTCCGAGCTCCCGGGTTCAAAGCCTGGGAGAAGTGGTTATGAAAAATTAAATTAAAAATTAATTTAATTTAATAAAAAGAAGTCTGATGAGGAAATGTGGTGATTTCCGAAATAGTACTATAATTTCTACCATTAAAAAACTGTTGTTTTTTTTTCACAAAAATCTTCCATAAACTGGCCTTCAGCTCAATAAAAATTGTAAAATTAACATTTACTAGGCCAACAGAAAAATAAGCAAACATTTATATGCAAGGATGAGCACACCTTAAATGCATTCTAATATAAAGTATATTACTTGAATACAGAATTTGCAAATAAAACACAAGGAAGATGAAATAAACACAACAGCCATCTCGGCTAGCGTAGCACAATATGTAGCGTATTGGCTCTGCAACTCCGAGCTCCCGGGTTCAAAGCCCTGGAGAAGTAGTTATGAAAATTTAATTTAATTTAATAAAAAGAAGTCTGATGAGGAAATGTGTAATGATTTCCGAAATAGTACTATAATTTCTACCATTAAAAAACTGTTGTTTTTTTTCACAAAAATCTTCCATAAACTGGCCTTCAGCTCAATAAAAATTGTAAAATTAACATTTACTAGGCCAACAGAAAAATAAGCAAACATTTATATGCAAGGATGAGCACACCTTAAATGCATTCTAATATAAAGTATATTACTTGAATACAGAATTTGCAAATAAAACACAAACAACAACCACACAAACAAGTTAAATAGCGGCAGATCAGTTGCTCTTGTTTGTAGTTGGTTTGTTTAAGGAAGATGAAATAAACACAACAGCCATCTCGGCTAGCGTAGCACAATATGTAGCGTATTGGCTCTGCAACTCCGAGCTCCCGGGTTCAAAGCCTGGGAGAAGTGGTTATAAAAAATTAAATTAAAAATTAATTTAATTTAATAAAAAGAAGTCTGATGAGGAAATGTGGTGATTTCCGAAATAGTACTATAATTTCTACCATTAAAAAACTGTTGTTTTTTTTTCACAAAAATCTTCCATAAACTGGCCTTCAGCTCAATAAAAATTGTAAAATTAACATTTACTAGGCCAACAGAAAAATAAGCAAACATTTATATGCAAGGATGAGCACACCTTAAATGCATTCTAATATAAAGTATATTACTTGAATACAGAATTTGCAAATAAAACACAAGGAAGATGAAATAAACACAACAGCCATCTCGGCTAGCGTAGCACAATATGTAGCGTATTGGCTCTGCAACTCCGAGCTCCCGGGTTCAAAGCCCTGGAGAAGTGGTTATGAAAATTTAATTTAATTTAATAAAAAGAAGTCTGATGAGGAAATGTGGTGATTTCCGAAATAGTACTATAATTTCTACCATTAAAAAACTGTTGTTGTTTTTTCACAAAAATCTTCCATGAACTGGCCTTGAGCTCAATAAAAATTGTAAAATTAACACTTACTAGGCCAACAGAAAAATAAACAAATATTTATATGCAAGGATGAGCACGCCTTAAATGCATTCTAATATAAAGTAAATTACCTGAAAACAGAATTTGCAAATAAAACACAAACAACAACCACACAAACAAGTTAAATAGCGGCAGATCAGTTGCTCTTGTTTGTAGTTGGTTTGTTTAAGGAAGATGAAATAAACACAACAGCCATCTCGGCTAGCGTAGCACAATATGTAGCGTATTGGCTCTGCAACTCCGAGCTCCCGGGTTCAAAGCCTGGGAGAAGTGGTTATGAAAAATAAATTTAATAAAAAGAAGTCTGATGAGGAAATGTGGTGATTTCCGAAATAGTACTATAATTTCTACCATTAAAAAACTGTTGTTGTTTTTTCACAAAAATCTTCCATAAGCTGGCCTTGAGCTCAATAAAAATTGTTAAATTAACATTTACTAGGCCAACAGAAAAATAAATAAACATTTACATATATGCAAGGGTGAGCACACCTTAAATGCATTCTAATATAAAGTATATTACTTGAATATAGAATTTGCAAATAAAACACAAACAAATACCACACAAACAAGTTAAATAGCGGCAGATCAGTTGCTCTTGTTTGTAGTGGGTTTGTTTAAGGAACATCAAATAAACACAACAGCCAACTCGGCTAGCGTAGCACAATATGTAGCATATTGGCTCTGCAACTCCGAGCGCCCGGGTTCAAAGCCTGGGAGAAGTGGTTATGAAAAATAAATTTAATAAAAAGAAGTCTGATGAAGAAATGTGGTGATTTCCGAAATAGTACTATAATTTCTACCATTAAAAAACTGTTGTTGTTTTTTCACAAAAACCTTCCATAAACTGGCCTTGAGCTCAATAAAAATTGTAAAATTAGAATTTACTAGGCCAATAGAAAAATAAACAAACATTTATATGCAAGGATGAGCACGCCTTAAATGCATTCTAATATAAAGTAAATTACTTGAATAGAGAATTTGCAAATAAAACACAAACAACAACCACACAAACAAGTTAAATAGCGGCAGATCAGTTGCTCTTGTTTGTAGTTGCTTTGTTTAAGGAAGATGAAATAAACACAACAGCCAACTCGGCTAGCGTAGCACAATATGTAGCGTATTGGCTCTTCAACTCCGAGCTCCCGGGTTCAAAGCCTGGGAGAAGTGGTTATGAAAAATAAATTTAATAAAAAGAAGTCTGATGAGGAAATGTGGTGATTTCCGAAAAAGTACTATAATTTCTACCATTAAAAAACTGTTGTTATTTTTTCACAAAAATCTTCCATAAACTGGCCTTAAGCTCAATAAAAATTGTAAAATTAACATTTACTAGGCCAACAGAAAAATAGACAAACATTTATATGCAAGGATGAGCACTCCTTAAATGCGTAAATTACTTGAATACAGAATTTGCAAATAAAACACAAACAACAACCACACAAGCAAGTTAAATAGCGGCAGATCAGTTGCTCTTGTTTGTAGTTGGTTTGTTTAAGGAAGATGAAATAAACACAACAGCCAACTCGGCTAGCGTAGCACAATATGTAGCGTATTGGCTCTGCAACTCCGAGCTCCCGGGTTCAAAGCCTGGGAGAAGTGGTTATGAAAAATAAATTTAATTAATTTAATAAAAAGAAGACTGATGAGGAAATGTGGTGATTTCCGAAATAGAACTATAATTTCTACCATTAAAAAACTGTTGTTGTTTTTCACAAAAATCTTCCATAAACTGGCCTTGAGCTCAATAAAAATTGTAAAATTAACATTTACTAGGCCAACAGAAAAATAAACAAATATTTATATGCAAGGATGAGCACTCCTTAAATGCGTAAATAACTTGAATACAGAATTTGCAAATAAAACACAAACAACAACCACACAAGCAAGTTAAATAGCGGCAGATCAGTTGCTCTTGTTTGTAGTTGGTTTGTTTAAGGAAGATGAAATAAACACAACAGCCAACTCGGCTAGCGTAGCACAATATGTAGCGTATTGGCTCTGCAACTCCGAGCTCCCCGGTTCAAAGCCTGGGAGAAGTGGTTATGAAAAATTAAATTAAAAATTAATTTAATTTAATAAAAAGAAGTCTGATGAGGAAATGTGGTGATTTCCGAAATAGAACTATAATTTCTACCTTTAAAAAACTGTTGTTGTTTTTCACAAAAATCTTCCATAAACTGGCCTTGAGCTCAATAAAAATTGTAAAATTAACATTTACTAGGCCAACAGAAAAATAAACAAATATTTATATACAAGGATGAGCACTCCTTAAATGCGTAAATAACTTGAATACAGAATTTGCAAATAAAACACAAACAACAACCACACAAGCAAGTTAAATAGCGGCAGATCAGTTGCTCTTGTTTGTAGTTGGTTTGTTTAAGGAAGATGAAATAAACACAACAGCCAACTCGGCTAGCGTAGCACAATATGTAGCGTATTGGCTCTGCAACTCCGAGCTCCCGGGTTCAAAGCCTGGGAGAAGTGGTTATGAAAAATTAATTTAATTAATTTAATAAAAAGAAGTCTGATGAGGAAATTTGGTGATTTCCGAAATAGTACTATAATTTCTACCATTAAAAACTGTTGTTGTTTTTTCACGAAACTCTTCCATAAACTGGCCTTGAGCTCAATAAAAATTGTAAAATTTACATTTACTGGGCCAACAGAAAAATAAGCAGGATGAGCACACCTTAAATGCATTCTAATATAAAGTAAATTACTTGAATAGAGAATTTGCAAATAAAACACAAACAGCAACCACACAAACAAGTTAAATAGCGGCAGATCAGTTGCTCTTGTTTGTAGTTGGTTTGTTTAAGGAAGATGAAATAAACACAACAGCCAACTCGGCTAGCGTTGCACAATATGTAGCGTATTGGCTCTGCAACTCCGAGCTCCCGGGTTCAAAGCCTGGGAGAAGTGGTTATGAAAAATTAAATTAAAAAGAAGTCTGATGAGGAAATGTGGTGATTTCCGAAATAGTACTATAATTTCTACCATTAAAAAACTGTTGTTGTTTTTCACAAAAATCTTTCATAAACTGGCCTTGAGCTCAATAAAAATTGTAAAATTAACATTTACTAGGCCAACAGAAAAATAGACAAACATTTATATGCAAGGATGAGCACTCCTTAAATGCATTCTAATATACATAAAGTAAATTACTTAAATACAGGATTTGCAAATAAAACACAAACAACAACCACACAAACAAGTTAAATAGCGGCAGATCAGTTGCTCTTGTTTGTAGTTGGTTTGTTTAAGGAAAATGAAATAAACACAACAGCCAACTCGGCTAGCGTAGCACAATATGTAGCGTATTGGCTCTGCAACTCCGAGCTCCCGGGTTCAACGCCTGGGAGAAGTGGTTGTGAAAAATAAATTTAATAAAAAGAAGTCTAATGAGGAAATGTGGTGATATCCGAAATAGAACTATAATTTCTACCATTAAAAAACTGTTGTTGTTTTTTCACAAAAATCTTCCATAAACTGGCCTTGAGCTCAATAAAAATTGTAAAATTAACATTTACTAGCCCAATAGAAAAATACACAAACATTTATATGCAAGGATGAGCACGCCTTAAATGCATTCTAATATAAAGTAAATTACTTGAATACAGAATTTGCAAATAAAACACAAACAACAACCACACAAACAAGTTAAATAGCGGCAGATCAGTTGCTCTTGTTTGTAGTTATTTTGTTTAAGGAAGATAAAATAAACACAACAGCCAACTCGGCAAGCGTAGCACAATATGTAGCGTATTGGCTCTGCAACTCTGAGCTCCCGGGTTCAAAGCCTGGGAGAAGTGGTTATGAAAAATAAATTTAATTAATTTAATAAAAAGAAGTCTGATGAGGAAATGTGGTGATTTCCGAAATAGTACTATAATTTCTACCATAAAAAAACTGTTGTTGTTTTTTCACAAAAATCGTCCATAAGCTGGCCTTGAGCTCAATAAAAATTGTAAAATTAACATTTACTAGGCCAACAGAAAAATAAATAAACATTTACATATATGCAAGGGTGAGCACACCTTAAATGCATTCTAATATAAAGTATATTACTTGAATACAGAATTTGCAAATAAAACACAAACAACAACCACACAAACAAGTTAAATAGCGGCAGATCAGTTGCTCTTGTTTGTAGTTGGTTTGTTTAAGGACATGAAATAAACACAACAGCCAACTCGGCTAGCGTAGCACAATATGTAGCATATTGGCTCTGCAACTCCGAGCGCCCGGGTTCAAAGCCTGGGAGAAGTGGTTATGCAAAATAAATTTAATAAAAAGAAGTCTGATGAGGAAATGTGGTGATTTCCGAAATAGTACTATAATTTCTACCATTAAAAAACTGTTGTTGTTTTTTCACAAAAATCTTCCATAAACTGGCCTTGAGCTCAATAAAAATTGTAAAATTAGAATTTACTAGGCCAATAGAAAAATAAACAAACATTTATATGCAAGGATGAGCACACCTTAAATGCATTCTAATATAAAGTAAATTACTTGAATACAGGATTTGCAAATAAAACACAAACAACAACCACACGAACAAGTAGCGGCAGATCAGTTGCTCTTGTTTGTAATTGGTTTGTTTAAGGAAGATGAAATAAACACAACAGCCATCTCGGCTAGCGTAGCACAATATGTAGCGTAATGGCTCTGCAACTCCGAGCTCCCGGGTTCAAAGCCTGGGAGAAGTGGTTATGAAAAATAAATTTAATTAATTTAATAAAAAGAAGTCTGATGAGGAAATGTGGTGATTTCCGAAATAGTACTATAATTTCTACCATAAAAAAACTGTTGTTGTTTTTTCACAAAAATCTTCCATAAGCTGGCCTTGAGCTCAATAAAAATTGTAAAATTAACATTTACTAGGCCAACAGAAAAATAAATAAACATTTACATATATGCAAGGGTGAGCACACCTTAAATGCATTCTAATATAAAGTATATTACTTGAATACAGAATTTGCAAATAAAACACAAACAACAACCACACAAACAAGTTAAATAGCGGCAGATCAGTTGCTCTTGTTTGTAGTTATTTTGTTTAAGGAAGATAAAATAAACACAACAGCCAACTCGGCAAGCGTAGCACAATATGTAGCGTATTGGCTCTGCAACTCTGAGCTCCCGGGTTCAAAGCCTGGGAGAAGTGGTTATGAAAAATAAATTTAATTAATTTAATAAAAAGAAGTCTGATGAGGAAATGTGGTGATTTCCGAAATAGTACTATAATTTCTACCATAAAAAAACTGTTGTTGTTTTTTCACAAAAATCTTCCATAAGCTGGCCTTGAGCTCAATAAAAATTGTAAAATTAACATTTACTAGGCCAACAGAAAAATAAATAAACATTTACATATATGCAAGGGTGAGCACACCTTAAATGCATTCTAATATAAAGTATATTACTTGAATACAGAATTTGCAAATAAAACACAAACAACAACCACACAAACAAGTTAAATAGCGGCAGATCAGTTGCTCTTGTTTGTAGTTGGTTTGTTTAAGGACATGAAATAAACACAACAGCCAACTCGGCTAGCGTAGCACAATATGTAGCATATTGGCTCTGCAACTCCGAGCGCCCGGGTTCAAAGCCTGGGAGAAGTGGTTATGCAAAATAAAATTTAATAAAAAGAAGTCTGATGAGGAAATGTGGTGATTTCCGAAATAGTACTATAATTTCTACCATTAAAAAACTGTTGTTGTTTTTCACAAAAATCTTCCATAAACTGGCCTTTAGCTCAATAAAAATTTTAAAATTAACATTTACTAGGCCAACAGAAAAATAGACAAACATTTATATGCAAGGATGAGCACTCCTTAAATGCATTCTAATATACATAAAGTAAATTACTTGAATATAGAATTTGCATATAAAACACAAACAACAACCACACAAACAAGTTAAATAGCGGCAGATCAGTTGCTCTTGTTTGTAGTTATTTTGTTTAAGGAAGATAAAATAAACACAACAGCCAACTAGGCTAGCGTAGCACAATATGTAGCGTATTGGCTCTGCAACTCCGAGCTCCCGGGTTCAAAGCCCTGGAGAAGTGGTTATGAAAAATTAAATTAAAAATTAATTTAATTTAATAAAAAGAAGTCTGATGAGGAAATGTGGTGATTTCCGAAATAGTACTATAATTTCTACCATTAAAAAACTGTTGTTGTTTTTTCACAAAAATCTTCCATAAACTGGCCTTGAGCTCAATAAAAATTGTAAAATTAGAATTTACTAGGCCAACAGAAAAATAGACAAACATTTATATGCAAGGATGAGCACTCCTTAAATGCGTAAATTACTTGAATACAGAATTTGCAAATAAAACACAAACAACAACCACACAAGCAAGTTAAATAGCGGCAGATCAGTTGCTCTTGTTAGTAGTTGGTTTGTTTAAGCAAGATGAAATAAACACAACAGCCAACTCGGCTAGCGTAGCACAATATGTAGCGTATTGGCTCTGCAACTCCGAGCTCCCGGGTTCAAAGCCTGGGAGAAGTGGTTATGAAAAATTTAATTAAAAATTAATTTAATTTAATAAAAAGAAGCCCGATGAGGAAATGTGGTGATTTCCGAAATAGTACTATAATTTCTACCATTAAAAAACTGTTGTTGTTTTTCACAAAAATCTTCCATAAACTGGCCTTGAGCTCAATAAAAATTTTAAAATTAACATTTACTAGGCCAACAGAAAAATAGACAAACATTTATATGCAAGGATGAGCACTCCTTAAATGCATTCTAATATACATAAAGTAAATTACTTGAATATAGAATTTGCATATAAAACACAAACAACAACCACACAAACAAGTTAAATAGCGGCAGATCAGTTGCTCTTGTTTGTAGTTATTTTGTTTAAGGAAGATAAAATAAACACAACAGCCAACTAGGCTAGCGTAGCACAATATGTAGCGTATTGGCTCTGCAACTCCGAGCTCCCGGGTTCAAAGCCTGGGAGAAGTGGTTATGAAAAATTAAATTAAAAATTAATTTAATTTAATAAAAAGAAGTCTGATGAGGAAATGTGGTGATTTCCGAAATAGTACTGTAATTTCTACCATTAAAAAACTGTTGTTTTTTTTTCACAAAAATCTTCCATTAACTGGCCTTCAGCTCAATAAAAATTGTAAAATTAACATTTACTAGGCCAACAGAAAAATAAACAAACATTTATATGCAAGGATGAGCACACCTTAAATGCATTCTAATATAAAGTATATTACTTGAATACAGAATTTGCAAATAAAGCACAAACAACAACCACACAAACAAGTTAAATAGCGGCAGATCAGTTGCTCTTGTTTGTAGTTGGTTTGTTTAAGGAAGATGAAATAAACACAGCAGCCATCTCGGCTAGCGTAGCACAATATGTAGCGTAATGGCTCTGCAACTCCGAGCTCCCGGGTTCAAAGCCCTGGAGAAGTGGTTATAAAAATTTAATTTAATTTAATAAAAAGAAGTCTGATGAGGAAATGTGGTGATTTCCGAAATAGTACTATAATTTCTATCATTAAAAAACTGTTGTTGTTTTTTCACAAAAATCTTCCATGAACTGGCCTTGAGCTCAATAAAAATTGTAAAATTAACATTTACTAGGCCAACAGAAAAATAAACAAATATTTATATGCAAGGATGAGCACGCCTTAAATGCATTCTAATATAAAGTAAATTACCTGAAAACAGAATTTGCAAATAAAACACAAACAACAACCACACAAACAAGTTAAATAGCGGCAGATCAGTTGCTCTTGTTTGTAGTTGGTTTGTTTAAGGAAGATGAAATAAACACAACAGCCAACTCGGCTAGTGTAGCACAATATGTAGCGTATTGGCTCTGCAACTCCGAGCTCCCGGGTTCAAAGCCTGGGAGAAGTGGTTATGAAAAATAAATTTAATAAAAAGAAGTCTGATGAGGAAATGTGGTGATATCCGAAATAGTACTATAATTTCTACCATTAAAAAACTGTTGTTGTTTTTTCACAAAAATCTTCCATAAACTGGCCTTGAGCTCAATAAAAATTGTAAAATTAACATTTACTAGGCCAACAGAAAAATAGACAAACATTTATATGCAAGGATGAGCACTCCTTAAATGCGTAAATTACTTGAATACAGAATTTGCAAATAAAACACAAACAACAACCACACAAGCAAGTTAAATAGCGGCAGATCAGTTGCTCTTGTTTGTAGTTGGTTTGTTTAAGGAAGATGAAATAAACACAACAGCCAACTCGGCTAGCGTAGCACAATATGTAGCGTATTGGCTCTGCAACTCCGAGCTCCCGGGTTCAAAGCCTGGGAGAAGTGGTTATGAAAAATTAAATTAAAAAGAAGTCTGATGAGGAAATGTGGTGATTTCCGAAATAGTACTATAATTTCTACCATTAAAAAACTGTTGTTGTTTTTCACAAAAATCTTCCGTAAACTGGCCTTGAGCTCAATAAAAATTGTAAAATTAACATTTACTAGGCCAACAGAAAAATAGACAAACATTTATATGCAAGGATGAGCACTCCTTAAATGCATTCTAATATACATAAAGTAAATTACTTGAATACAGGATTTGCAAATAAAACACAAACAACAACCACACAAACAAGTTAAATAGCGGCAGATCAGTTGCTCTTGTTTGTAGTTGGTTTGTTTAAGGAAAATGAAATAAACACAACAGCCAACTCGGCTAGCGTAGCACAATATGTAGCGTATTGGCTCTGCAACTCCGAGCTCCCGGGTTCAAAGCCTGGGAGAAGTGGTTATGAAAAATAAATTTAATTAATTTAATAAAAAGAAGTCTGATGAGAAAATGTGGTGATTTCCGAAATAGTACTATAATTTCTACTATTAAAAAACTGTTGTTGTTTTTTTACAAAAAATCTTCCATAAACTGGAATTGAACTCAATAAAAATTGTAAAATTAACATTTACTAGGCCAACAGAAAAATAAACAAACATTTATATGCAAGGATGAGCACTCCTTAAATGCATTCTAATAAAAAGTAAATTACTTGAATGCAGAATTTGCAAATAAACCACAAACTAGTTAAATAGCGGCAGATCAGTTGCTCTTGTTTGTAATTGGTTTGTTTAAGGAAGATGAAATAAACACAACAGCCAACTAGGCTAGCGTAGCACAATATGTAGCGTATTGGCTCTGCAACTCCGAGCTCCCGGGTTCAACGCCTGGGAGAAGTGGTTATGAAAAATAAATTTAATAAAAAGAAGTCTAATGAGGAAATGTAGTGATATCCGAAATAGAACTATAATTTCTACCATTAAAAAACTGTTGTTGTTTTTTCACAAAAATCTTCCATAAACTGGCCTTGAGCTCAATAAAAATTGTAAAATTAACATTTACTAGCCCAATAGAAAAATACACAAACATTTATATGCAAGGATGAGCACGCCTTAAATGCATTCTAATATAAAGGAAATTACTTGAATACAGGATTTGAAAATAAAACACAAACAACAACCACACGAACAAGTAGCGGCAGATCAGTTGCTCTTGTTTGTAGTTATTTTGTTTAAGGAAGATGAAATAAACACAACAGCCAACTCGGCTAGCGTAGCACAATATGTAGCGTATTGGCTCTGCAACTCTGAGCTCCCGGGTTCAAAGCCTGGGAGAAGTGGTTATGAAAAATAAATTTAATTAATTTAATAAAAAGAAGTCTGATGAGGAAATGTGGTGATTTCCGAAATAGTACTATAATTTCTACCATAAAAAAACTGTTGTTGTTTTTTCACAAAAATCTTCCATAAGCTGGCCTTGAGCGCAATAAAAATTGTAAAATTAACATTTACTAGGCCAACAGAAAAATAAATAAACATTTACATATATGCATGGGTGAGCACACCTTAAATGCATTCTAATATAAAGTATATTACTTGAATACAGAATTTGCAAATAAAACACAAACAACAACCACACAAACAAGTTAAATAGCGGCAGATCAGTTGCTCTTGTTTGTAGTTGGTTTGTTTAAGGAAGATGAAATAAACACAACAGCCAACTCGGCTAGCGTAGCACAATATGTAGCGTATTGGCTCTGCAACTCCGAGTTCCCGGGTTCAAAGCCTGGGAGAAGTGGTTATGAAAAATTAAATTAAAAATTAATTTAATTTAATAAAAAGAAGTCTGATGAGGAAATGTGGTGATTTCCGAAATAGAACTATAATTTCTACCATTAAAAAACTGTTGTTGTTTTTTCACAAAAATCTTCCATAAACTGGCCTTGAGCTCAATAAAAATTGTAAAATTAACATTTACTAGGCCAACAGAAAAATAAACAAATATTTATATGCAAGGATGAGCACTCCTTAAATGCGTAAATTACTTGAATACAGAATTTGCAAATAAAACACAAACAACAACCACACAAGCAAGTTAAATAGCGGCAGATCAGTTGCTCTTGTTTGTAGTTGGTTTGTTTAAGCAAGATGAAATAAACACAACAGCCAACTCGGCTAGCGTAGCACAATATGTAGCGTATTGGCTCTGCAACTCCGAGCTCCCGGGTTCAAAGCCTGGGAGAAGTGGTTATGAAAAATTTAATTAAAAATTAATTTAATTTAATAAAAAGAAGTCCGATGAGGAAATGTGGTGATTTCCGAAATAGTACTATAATTTCTACCATTAAAAAACTGTTGTTGTTTTTCACAAAAATCTTCCATAAACTGGCCTTGAGCTCAATAAAAATTTTAAAATTAACATTTACTAGGCCAACAGAAAAATAGACAAACATTTATATGCAAGGATGAGCACTCCTTAAATGCATTCTAATATACATAAAGTAAATTACTTGAATATAGAATTTGCGTATAAAACACAAACAACAACCACACAAACAAGTTAAATAGCGGCAGATCAGTTGCTCTTGTTTGTAGTTATTTTGTTTAAGGAAGATAAAATAAACACAACAGCCAACTAGGCTAGCGTAGCACAATATGTAGCGTATTGGCTCTGCAACTCCGAGCTCCCGGGTTCAAAGCCTGGGAGAAGTGGTTATGAAAAATTAAATTAAAAATTAATTTAATTTAATAAAAAGAAGTCTGATGAGGAAATGTGGTGATTTCCGAAATAGTACTATAATTTCTACCATTAAAAAACTGTTGTTTTTTTTTCACAAAAATCTTCCATAAACTGGCCTTCAGCTCAATAAAAATTGTAAAATTAACATTTACTAGGCCAACAGAAAAATAGACAAACATTTATATGCAAGGATGAGCACTCCTTAAATGCATTCTAATATACATAAAGTAAATTACTTGAATATAGAATTTGCATATAAAACACAAACAACAACCACACAAACAAGTTAAATAGCGGCAGATCAGTTGCTCTTGTTTGTAGTTATTTTGTTTAAGGAAGATAAAATAAACACAACAGCCAACTAGGCTAGCGTAGCACAATATGTAGCGTATTGGCTCTGCAACTCCGAGCTCCCGGGTTCAAAGCCTGGGAGAAGTGGTTATGAAAAATTAAATTAAAAATTAATTTAATTTAATAAAAAGAAGTCTGATGAGGAAATGTGGTGATTTCCGAAATAGTACTATAATTTCTACCATTAAAAAACTGTTGTTTTTTTTTCACAAAAATCTTCCATTAACTGGCCTTCAGCTCAATAAAAATTGTAAAATTAACATTTACTAGGCCAACAGAAAAATAAACAAACATTTATATGCAAGGATGAGCACACCTTAAATGCATTCTAATATAAAGTATATTACTTGAATACAGAATTTGCAAATAAAGCACAAACAACAACCACACAAACAAGTTAAATAGCGGCAGATCAGTTGCTCTTGTTTGTAGTTGGTTTGTTTAAGGAAGATGAAATAAACACAGCAGCCATCTCGGCTAGCGTAGCACAATATGTAGCGTAATGGCTCTGCAACTCCGAGCTCCCGGGTTCAAAGCCCTGGAGAAGTGGTTATAAAAATTTAATTTAATTTAATAAAAAGAAGTCTGATGAGGAAATGTGGTGATTTCCGAAATAGTACTATAATTTCTATCATTAAAAAACTGTTGTTGTTTTTTCACAAAAATCTTCCATGAACTGGCCTTGAGCTCAATAAAAATTGTAAAATTAACATTTACTAGGCCAACAGAAAAATAAACAAATATTTATATGCAAGGATGAGCACGCCTTAAATGCATTCTAATATAAAGTAAATTACCTGAAAACAGAATTTGCAAATAAAACACAAACAACAACCACACAAACAAGTTAAATAGCGGCAGATCAGTTGCTCTTGTTTGTAGTTGGTTTGTTTAAGGAAGAAGAAATAAACACAACAGCCAACTCGGCTAGTGTAGCACAATATGTAGCGTATTGGCTCTGCAACTCCGAGCTCCCGGGTTCAAAGCCTGGGAGAAGTGGTTATGAAAAATAAATTTAATAAAAAGAAGTCTGATGAGGAAATGTGGTGATATCCGAAATAGTACTATAATTTCTACCATTAAAAAACTGTTGTTGTTTTTTCACAAAAATCTTCCATAAACTGGCCTTGAGCTCAATAAAAATTGTAAAATTAACATTTACTAGGCCAACAGAAAAATAAACAAATATTTATATGCAAGGATGAGCACTCCTTAAATGCGTAAATTACTTGAATACAGAATTTGCAAATAAAACACAAACAACAACCACACAAGCAAGTTAAATAGCGGCAGATCAGTTGCTCTTGTTTGTAGTTGGTTTGTTTAAGGAAGATGAAATAAACACAACAGCCAACTCGGCTAGCGTAGCACAATATGTAGCGTATTGGCTCTGCAACTCCGAGCTCCCGGGTTCAAAGCCTGGGAGAAGTGGTTATGAAAAATTTAATTAAAAATTAATTTAATTTAATAAAAAGAAGTCCGATGAGGAAATGTGGTGATTTCCGAAATAGTACTATAATTTCTACCATTAAAAAACTGTTGATGTTTTTCACAAAAATCTTCCATAAACTGGCCTTGAGCTCAATAAAAATTTTAAAATTAACATTTACTAGGCCAACAGAAAAATAAACAAATATTTATATGCAAGGATGAGCACTCCTTAAATGCGTAAATTACTTGAACACAGAATTTGCAAATAAAACACAAACAACAACCACACAAGCAAGTTAAATAGCGGCAGATCAGTTGCTCTTGTTTGTAGTTGGTTTGTTTAAGGAAGATGAAATAAACACAACAGCCAACTCGGCTAGCGTAGCACAATATGTCGCGTATTGGCTCTGCAACTCCGAGCTCCCGGGTTCAAAGCCCTGGAGAAGTGGTTATGAAAATTTAATTTAATTTAATAAAAAGAAGTCTGATGAGGAAATGTGGTGATTTCCGAAATAGTACTATAATTTCTACCATTAAAAAACTGTTGTTGTTTTTTCACAAAAATCTTCCATGAACTGGCCTTGAGCTCAATAAAAATTGTAAAATTAACACTTACTAGGCCAACAGAAAAATAAACAAATATTTATATGCAAGGATGAGCACGCCTTAAATGCATTCTAATATAAAGTAAATTACCTGAAAACAGAATTTGCAAATAAAACACAAACAACAACCACACAAACAAGTTAAATAGCGGCAGATCAGTTGCTCTTGTTTGTAGTTGGTTTGTTTAAGGAAGATGAAATAAACACAACAGCCATCTCGGCTAGCGTAGCACAATATGTAGCGTATTGGCTCTGCAACTCCGAGCTCCCGGGTTCAAAGCCTGGGAGAAGTGGTTATGAAAAATAAATTTAATTAATTTAATAAAAAGAAGTCTGATGAGGAAATGTGGTGATATCCGAAATAGTACTATAATTTCTACCATTAAAAAACTGTTGTTGTTTTTTCAAAAAAATCTTCCATAAACTGGCCTTGAGCTCAATAAAAATTGTAAAATTAACATTTACTAGCCCAATAGAAAAATACACAAACATTTATATGCAAGGATGAGCACGCCTTAAATGCATTCTAATATAAAGTAAATTACTTGAATACAGAATTTGCAAATAAAACACAAACAACAACCACACAAACAAGTTAAATAGCGGCAGATCAGTTGCTCTTGTTTGTAGTTATTTTGTTTAAGGAAGATAAAATAAACACAACAGGCAAATCGGCTAGCGTAGCACAATATGTAGCGTATTGGCTCTGCAACTCCGAGCTCCCGGGTTCAAAGCCTGGGAGAAGTGGTTATGAAAAATAAATTTAATAAAAAGAAGTCTCATGAGGAAATGTGGTGATTTCCGAAATAGTACTATAATTTCTACCATTAAAAAACTGTTGTTGTTTTTTCACAAAAATCTTCCATAAGCTGGCCTTGAGCTCAATAAAAATTGTTAAATTAACCTTTACTAGGCCAACAGAAAAATAAATAAACATTTACATATATGCAAGGGTGAGCACACCTTAAATGCATTCTAATATAAAGTATATTACTTGAATACAGAATTTGCAAATAAAACACAAACAAATACCACACAAACAAGTTAAATAGCGGCAGATCAGTTGCTCTTGTTTGAAGTTGGTTTGTTTAAGGAACATCAAATAAACACAACAGCCAACTCGGCTAGCGTAGCACAATATGTAGCATATTGGCTCTGCAAAATTATGAAAAATAAATTTAATAAAAAGAAGTCTGATGAAGAAATGTGGTGATTTCCGAAATAGTACTATAATTTCTACCATTAAAAAACTGTTGTTGTTTTTTCACAAAAATCTTCCATAAACTGGCCTTGAGCTCAATAAAAATTGTAAAATTAGAATTTACTAGGCCAATAGAAAAATAAACAAACATTTATATGCAAGGATGAGCACGCCTTAAATGCATTCTAATATAAAGTAAATTACTTGAATAGAGAATTTGCAAATAAAACACAAACAACAACCACACAAACAAGTTAAATAGCGGCAGATCAGTTGCTCTTGTTTGTAGTTGCTTTGTTTAAGGAAGATGAAATAAACACAACAGCCAACTCGGCTAGCGTAGCACAATATGTAGCGTATTGGCTCTTCAACTCCGAGCTGCCGGGTTCAAAGCCTGGGAGAAGTGGTTATGAAAAATAAATTTAATAAAAAGAAGTCTGATGAGGAAATGTGGTGATTTCCGAAAAAGTACTATAATTTCTACCATTAAAAAACTGTTGTTATTTTTTCACAAAAATCTTCCATAAACTGGCCTTGAGCTCAATAAAAATTGTAAAATTAACATTTACTAGGCCAACAGAAAAATAGACAAACATTTATATGCAAGGATGAGCACTCCTTAAATGCGTAAATTACTTGAATACAGAATTTGCAAATAAAACACAAACAACAACCACACAAGCAAGTTAAATAGCGGCAGATCAGTTGCTCTTGTTTGTAGTTGGTTTGTTTAAGGAAGATGAAATAAACACAACAGCCAACTCGGCTAGCGTAGCACAATATGTAGCGTATTGGCTCTGCAACTCCGAGCTCCCGGGTTCAAAGCCTGGGAGAAGTGGTTATGAAAAATAAATTTAATTAATTTAATAAAAAGAAGACTGATGAGGAAATGTGGTGATATCCGAAATAGTACTATAATTTCTACCATTAAAAAACTGTTGTTGTTTTTTCACAAAAATCTTCCATAAACTGGCCTTGAGCTCAAAAAAAAAATTGTAAAATTAACATTAACTAGGCCAACAGAAAATTAGACAAACATTTATATGCAAGGATGAGCACTCCTTAAATGCGTAAATTACTTGAATACAGAATTTGCAAATAAAACACAAACAACAACCACACAAGCAAGTTAAATAGCGGCAGATCAGTTGCTCTTGTTTGTAGTTGGTTTGTTTAAGGAAGATGAAATAAACACAACAGCCAACTCGGCTAGCGTAGCACAATATGTAGCGTATTGGCTCTGCAACTCCGAGCTCCCGGGTTCAAAGCCTGGGAGAAGTGGTTATGAAAAATTAAATTAAAAATTAATTTAATTTAATAAAAAGAAGTCTGATGAGGAAATGTGGTGATTTCCGAAATAGAACTATAATTTCTACCATTAAAAAACTGTTGTTGTTTTTCACAAAAATCTTCCATAAACTGGCCTTGAGCTCAATAAAAATTGTAAAATTAACATTTACTAGGCCAACAGAAAAATAAACAAATATTTATATGCAAGGATGAGCACTCCTTAAATGCGTAAATTACTTGAATACAGAATTTGCAAATAAAACACAAACAACAACCACACAAGCAAGTTAAATAGCGGCAGATCAGTTGCTCTTGTTTGTAGTTGGTTTGTTTAAGGAAGATGAAATAAACACAACAGCCAACTCGGCTAGCGTAGCACAATATGTAGCGTATTGGCTCTGCAACTCCGAGCTCCCGGGTTCAAAGCCTGGGAGAAGTGGTTATGAAAAATTTAATTAAAAATTAATTTAATTTAATAAAAAGAAGTCCGATGAGGAAATGTGGTGATTTCCGAAATAGTACTATAATTTCTACCATTAAAAAACTGTTGATGTTTTTCACAAAAATCTTCCATAAACTGGCCTTGAGCTCAATAAAAATTTTAAAATTAACATTTACTAGGCCAACAGAAAAATAAACAAATATTTATATGCAAGGATGAGCACTCCTTAAATGCGTAAATTACTTGAACACAGAATTTGCAAATAAAACACAAACAACAACCACACAAGCAAGTTAAATAGCGGCAGATCAGTTGCTCTTGTTTGTAGTTGGTTTGTTTAAGGAAGATGAAATAAACACAACAGCCAACTCGGCTAGCGTAGCACAATATGTCGCGTATTGGCTCTGCAACTCCGAGCTCCCGGGTTCAAAGCCTGGGAGAAGTGGTTATGAAAAATAAATTTAATAAAAAGAAGTCTGATGAGGAAATGTGTAATGATTTCCGAAATAGTACTATAATTTCTACCATTAAAAAACTGTTGTTTTTTTTTCACAAAAATCTTCCATAAACTGGCCTTCAGCTCAATAAAAATTGTAAAATTAACATTTACTAGGCCAACAGAAAAATAAGCAAACATTTATATGCAAGGATGAGCACACCTTAAATGCATTCTAATATAAAGTATATTACTTGAATACAGAATTTGCAAATAAAACACAAACAACAACCACACAAACAAGTTAAACAGCGGCAGATCAGTTGCTCTTGTTTGTAGTTGGTTTGTTTAAGGAAGATGAAATAAACACAACAGCCATCTCGGCTAGCGTAGCACAATATGTAGCGTATTGGCTCTGCAACTCCGAGCTCCCGGGTTCAAAGCCTGGGAGAAGTGGTTATGAAAAATTAAATTAAAAATTAATTTAATTTAATAAAAAGAAGTCTGATGAGGAAATGTGGTGATTTCCGAAATAGTACTATAATTTCTACCATTAAAAAACTGTTGTTTTTTTTTCACAAAAATCTTCCATAAACTGGCCTTCAGCTCAATAAAAATTGTAAAATTAACATTTACTAGGCCAACAGAAAAATAAGAAACATTTATATGCAAGGATGAGCACACCTTAAATGCATTCTAATATAAAGTATATTACTTGAATACAGAATTTGCAAATAAAACACAAACAACAACCACACAAACAAGTTAAATAGCGGCAGATCAGTTGCTCTTGTTTGTAGTTGGTTTGTTTAAGGAAGATGAAATAAACACAACAGCCATCTCGGCTAGCGTAGCACAATATGTAGCGTATTGGCTCTGCAACTCCGAGCTCCCGGGTTCAAAGCCCTGGAGAAGTGGTTATGAAAATTTAATTTAATTTAATAAAAAGAAGTCTGATGAGGAAATGTGGTGATTTCCGAAATAGTACTATAATTTCTACCATTAAAAAACTGTTGTTGTTTTTTCACAAAAATCTTCCATGAACTGGCCTTGAGCTCAATAAAAATTGTAAAATTAACACTTACTAGGCCAACAGAAAAATAAACAAATATTTATATGCAAGGATGAGCACGCCTTAAATGCATTCTAATATAAAGTAAATTACCTGAAAACAGAATTTGCAAATAAAACACAAACAACAACCACACAAACAAGTTAAATAGCGGCAGATCAGTTGCTCTTGTTTGTAGTTGGTTTGTTTAAGGAAGATGAAATAAACACAACAGCCATCTCGGCTAGCGTAGCACAATATGTAGCGTATTGGCTCTGCAACTCCGAGCTCCCGGGTTCAAAGCCTGGGAGAAGTGGTTATGAAAAATAAATTTAATTAATTTAATAAAAAGAAGTCTGATGAGGAAATGTGGTGATATCCGAAATAGTACTATAATTTCTACCATTAAAAAACTGTTGTTGTTTTTTCAAAAAAATCTTCCATAAACTGGCCTTGAGCTCAATAAAAATTGTAAAATTAACATTTACTAGCCCAATAGAAAAATACACAAACATTTATATGCAAGGATGAGCACGCCTTAAATGCATTCTAATATAAAGTAAATTACTTGAATACAGAATTTGCAAATAAAACACAAACAACAACCACACAAACAAGTTAAATAGCGGCAGATCAGTTGCTCTTGTTTGTAGTTATTTTGTTTAAGGAAGATAAAATAAACACAACAGCCAAATCGGCTAGCGTAGCACAATATGTAGCGTATTGGCTCTGCAACTCCGAGCTCCCGGGTTCAAAGCCTGGGAGAAGTGGTTATGAAAAATAAATTTAATAAAAAGAAGTCTCATGAGGAAATGTGGTGATTTCCGAAATAGTACTATAATTTCTACCATTAAAAAACTGTTGTTGTTTTTTCACAAAAATCTTCCATAAGCTGGCCTTGAGCTCAATAAAAATTGTTAAATTAACCTTTACTAGGCCAACAGAAAAATAAATAAACATTTACATATATGCAAGGGTGAGCACACCTTAAATGCATTCTAATATAAAGTATATTACTTGAATACAGAATTTGCAAATAAAACACAAACAAATACCACACAAACAAGTTAAATAGCGGCAGATCAGTTGCTCTTGTTTGAAGTTGGTTTGTTTAAGGAACATCAAATAAACACAACAGCCAACTCGGCTAGCGTAGCACAATATGTAGCATATTGGCTCTGCAAAATTATGAAAAATAAATTTAATAAAAAGAAGTCTGATGAAGAAATGTGGTGATTTCCGAAATAGTACTATAATTTCTACCATTAAAAAACTGTTGTTGTTTTTTCACAAAAATCTTCCATAAACTGGCCTTGAGCTCAATAAAAATTGTAAAATTAGAATTTACTAGGCCAATAGAAAAATAAACAAACATTTATATGCAAGGATGAGCACGCCTTAAATGCATTCTAATATAAAGTAAATTACTTGAATAGAGAATTTGCAAATAAAACACAAACAACAACCACACAAACAAGTTAAATAGCGGCAGATCAGTTGCTCTTGTTTGTAGTTGCTTTGTTTAAGGAAGATGAAATAAACACAACAGCCATCTCGGCTAGCGTAGCACAATATGTAGCGTATTGGCTCTGCAACTCCGAGCTCCCGGGTTCAAAGCCTGGGAGAAGTGGTTATGAAAAATTAAATTAAAAATTAATTTAATTTAATAAAAAGAAGTCTGATGAGGAAATGTGGTGATTTCCGAAATAGTACTATAATTTCTACCATTAAAAAACTGTTGTTTTTTTTTCACAAAAATCTTCCATAAACTGGCCTTCAGCTCAATAAAAATTGTAAAATTAACATTTACTAGGCCAACAGAAAAATAAGAAACATTTATATGCAAGGATGAGCACACCTTAAATGCATTCTAATATAAAGTATATTACTTGAATACAGAATTTGCAAATAAAACACAAACAACAACCACACAAACAAGTTAAATAGCGGCAGATCAGTTGCTCTTGTTTGTAGTTGGTTTGTTTAAGGAAGATGAAATAAACACAACAGCCATCTCGGCTAGCGTAGCACAATATGTAGCGTATTGGCTCTGCAACTCCGAGCTCCCGGGTTCAAAGCCCTGGAGAAGTGGTTATGAAAATTTAATTTAATTTAATAAAAAGAAGTCTGATGAGGAAATGTGGTGATTTCCGAAATAGTACTATAATTTCTACCATTAAAAAACTGTTGTTGTTTTTTCACAAAAATCTTCCATGAACTGGCCTTGAGCTCAATAAAAATTGTAAAATTAACACTTACTAGGCCAACAGAAAAATAAACAAATATTTATATGCAAGGATGAGCACGCCTTAAATGCATTCTAATATAAAGTAAATTACCTGAAAACAGAATTTGCAAATAAAACACAAACAACAACCACACAAACAAGTTAAATAGCGGCAGATCAGTTGCTCTTGTTTGTAGTTGGTTTGTTTAAGGAAGATGAAATAAACACAACAGCCATCTCGGCTAGCGTAGCACAATATGTAGCGTATTGGCTCTGCAACTCCGAGCTCCCGGGTTCAAAGCCTGGGAGAAGTGGTTATGAAAAATAAATTTAATTAATTTAATAAAAAGAAGTCTGATGAGGAAATGTGGTGATATCCGAAATAGTACTATAATTTCTACCATTAAAAAACTGTTGTTGTTTTTTCAAAAAAATCTTCCATAAACTGGCCTTGAGCTCAATAAAAATTGTAAAATTAACATTTACTAGCCCAATAGAAAAATACACAAACATTTATATGCAAGGATGAGCACGCCTTAAATGCATTCTAATATAAAGTAAATTACTTGAATACAGAATTTGCAAATAAAACACAAACAACAACCACACAAACAAGTTAAATAGCGGCAGATCAGTTGCTCTTGTTTGTAGTTATTTTGTTTAAGGAAGATAAAATAAACACAACAGCCAAATCGGCTAGCGTAGCACAATATGTAGCGTATTGGCTCTGCAACTCCGAGCTCCCGGGTTCAAAGCCTGGGAGAAGTGGTTATGAAAAATAAATTTAATAAAAAGAAGTCTCATGAGGAAATGTGGTGATTTCCGAAATAGTACTATAATTTCTACCATTAAAAAACTGTTGTTGTTTTTTCACAAAAATCTTCCATAAGCTGGCCTTGAGCTCAATAAAAATTGTTAAATTAACCTTTACTAGGCCAACAGAAAAATAAATAAACATTTACATATATGCAAGGGTGAGCACACCTTAAATGCATTCTAATATAAAGTATATTACTTGAATACAGAATTTGCAAATAAAACACAAACAAATACCACACAAACAAGTTAAATAGCGGCAGATCAGTTGCTCTTGTTTGAAGTTGGTTTGTTTAAGGAACATCAAATAAACACAACAGCCAACTCGGCTAGCGTAGCACAATATGTAGCATATTGGCTCTGCAAAATTATGAAAAATAAATTTAATAAAAAGAAGTCTGATGAAGAAATGTGGTGATTTCCGAAATAGTACTATAATTTCTACCATTAAAAAACTGTTGTTGTTTTTTCACAAAAATCTTCCATAAACTGGCCTTGAGCTCAATAAAAATTGTAAAATTAGAATTTACTAGGCCAATAGAAAAATAAACAAACATTTATATGCAAGGATGAGCACGCCTTAAATGCATTCTAATATAAAGTAAATTACTTGAATAGAGAATTTGCAAATAAAACACAAACAACAACCACACAAACAAGTTAAATAGCGGCAGATCAGTTGCTCTTGTTTGTAGTTGCTTTGTTTAAGGAAGATGAAATAAACACAACAGCCAACTCGGCTAGCGTAGCACAATATGTAGCGTATTGGCTCTTCAACTCCGAGCTCCCGGGTTCAAAGCCTGGGAGAAGTGGTTATGAAAAATAAATTTAATAAAAAGAAGTCTGATGAGGAAATGTGGTGATTTCCGAAAAAGTACTATAATTTCTACCATTAAAAAACTGTTGTTATTTTTTCACAAAAATCTTCCATAAACTGGCCTTGAGCTCAATAAAAATTGTAAAATTAACATTTACTAGGCCAACAGAAAAATAGACAAACATTTATATGCAAGGATGAGCACTCCTTAAATGCGTAAATTACTTGAATACAGAATTTGCAAATAAAACACAAACAACAACCACACAAGCAAGTTAAATAGCGGCAGATCAGTTGCTCTTGTTTGTAGTTGGTTTGTTTAAGGAAGATGAAATAAACACAACAGCCAACTCGGCTAGCGTAGCACAATATGTAGCGTATTGGCTCTGCAACTCCGAGCTCCCGGGTTCAAAGCCTGGGAGAAGTGGTTATGAAAAATTTAATTAAAAATTAATTTAATTTAATAAAAAGAAGTCCGATGAGGAAATGTGGTGATTTCCGAAATAGTACTATAATTTCTACCATTAAAAAACTGTTGATGTTTTTCACAAAAATCTTCCATAAACTGGCCTTGAGCTCAATAAAAATTTTAAAATTAACATTTACTAGGCCAACAGAAAAATAAACAAATATTTATATGCAAGGATGAGCACTCCTTAAATGCGTAAATTACTTGAACACAGAATTTGCAAATAAAACACAAACAACAACCACACAAGCAAGTTAAATAGCGGCAGATCAGTTGCTCTTGTTTGTAGTTGGTTTGTTTAAGGAAGATGAAATAAACACAACAGCCAACTCGGCTAGCGTAGCACAATATGTCGCGTATTGGCTCTGCAACTCCGAGCTCCCGGGTTCAAAGCCTGGGAGAAGTGGTTATGAAAAATAAATTTAATAAAAAGAAGTCTGATGAGGAAAAGTGTAATGATTTCCGAAATAGTACTATAATTTCTACCATTAAAAAACTGTTGTTTTTTTTTCACAAAAATCTTCCATAAACTGGCCTTCAGCTCAATAAAAATTGTAAAATTAACATTTACTAGGCCAACAGAAAAATAAGCAAACATTTATATGCAAGGATGAGCACACCTTAAATGCATTCTAATATAAAGTATATTACTTGAATACAGAATTTGCAAATAAAACACAAACAACAACCACACAAACAAGTTAAACAGCGGCAGATCAGTTGCTCTTGTTTGTAGTTGGTTTGTTTAAGGAAGATGAAATAAACACAACAGCCATCTCGGCTAGCGTAGCACAATATGTAGCGTATTGGCTCTGCAACTCCGAGCTCCCGGGTTCAAAGCCTGGGAGAAGTGGTTATGAAAAATTAAATTAAAAATTAATTTAATTTAATAAAAAGAAGTCTGATGAGGAAATGTGGTGATTTCCGAAATAGTACTATAATTTCTACCATTAAAAAACTGTTGTTTTTTTTTTCACAAAAATCTTCCATAAACTGGCCTTCAGCTCAATAAAAATTGTAAAATTAACATTTACTAGGCCAACAGAAAAATAAGCAAACATTTATATGCAAGGATGAGCACACCTTAAATGCATTCTAATATAAAGTATATTACTTGAATACAGAATTTGCAAATAAAACACAAACAACAACCACACAAACAAGTTAAATAGCGGCAGATCAGTTGCTCTTGTTTGTAGTTGGTTTGTTTAAGGAAGATGAAATAAACACAACAGCCATCTCGGCTAGCGTAGCACAATATGTAGCGTATTGGCTCTGCAACTCCGAGCTCCCGGGTTCAAAGCCCTGGATAAGTGGTTATGAAAATTTAATTTAATTTAATAAAAAGAAGTCTGATGAGGAAATGTGGTGATTTCCGAAATAGTACTATAATTTCTACCATTAAAAAACTGTTGTTGTTTTTTCACAAAAATCTTCCATGAACTGGCCTTGAGCTCAATAAAAATTGTAAAATTAACACTTACTAGGCCAACAGAAAAATAAACAAATATTTATATGCAAGGATGAGCACGCCTTAAATGCATTCTAATATAAAGTAAATTACCTGAAAACAGAATTTGCAAATAAAACACAAACAACAACCACACAAACAAGTTAAATAGCGGCAGATCAGTTGCTCTTGTTTGTAGTTGGTTTGTTTAAGGAAGATGAAATAAACACAACAGCCATCTCGGCTAGCGTAGCACAATATGTAGCGTATTGGCTCTGCAACTCCGAGCTCCCGGGTTCAAAGCCTGGGAGAAGTGGTTATGAAAAATAAATTTAATTAATTTAATAAAAAGAAGTCTGATGAGGAAATGTGGTGATATCCGAAATAGTACTATAATTTCTACCATTAAAAAACTGTTGTTGTTTTTTCAAAAAAATCTTCCATAAACTGGCCTTGAGCTCAATAAAAATTGTAAAATTAACATTTACTAGCCCAATAGAAAAATACACAAACATTTATATGCAAGGATGAGCACG
The DNA here is from genome assembly GCA_963971545.1 of Philophylla caesio. Lineage (NCBI taxonomy): Eukaryota > Metazoa > Arthropoda > Insecta > Diptera > Tephritidae > Philophylla > Philophylla caesio. The sequence goes on from OZ020605.1 coordinate 21,359,627, forward strand.
CCTTAAATGCATTCTAATATAAAGTAAATTACTTGAATACAGAATTTGCAAATAAAACACAAACAACAACCACACAAACAAGTTAAATAGCGGCAGATCAATTGCTCTTGTTTGTAGTTATTTTGTTTAAGGAAGATAAAATAAACACAACAGCCAAATCGGCTAGCGTAGCACAATATGTAGCGTATTGGCTCTGCAACTCCGAGCTCCCGGGTTCAAAGCCTGGGAGAAGTGGTTATGAAAAATAAATTTAATAAAAAGAAGTCTCATGAGGAAATGTGGTGATTTCCGAAATAGTACTATAATTTCTACCATTAAAAAACTGTTGTTGTTTTTTCACAAAAATCTTCCATAAGCTGGCCTTGAGCTCAATAAAAATTGTTAAATTAACCTTTACTAGGCCAACAGAAAAATAAATAAACATTTACATATATGCAAGGGTGAGCACACCTTAAATGCATTCTAATATAAAGTATATTACTTGAATACAGAATTTGCAAATAAAACACAAACAAATACCACACAAACAAGTTAAATAGCGGCAGATCAGTTGCTCTTGTTTGAAGTTGGTTTGTTTAAGGAACATCAAATAAACACAACAGCCAACTCGGCTAGCGTAGCACAATATGTAGCATATTGGCTCTGCAAAATTATGAAAAATAAATTTAATAAAAAGAAGTCTGATGAAGAAATGTGGTGATTTCCGAAATAGTACTATAATTTCTACCATTAAAAAACTGTTGTTGTTTTTTCACAAAAATCTTCCATAAACTGGCCTTGAGCTCAATAAAAATTGTAAAATTAGAATTTACTAGGCCAATAGAAAAATAAACAAACATTTATATGCAAGGATGAGCACGCCTTAAATGCATTCTAATATAAAGTAAATTACTTGAATAGAGAATTTGCAAATAAAACACAAACAACAACCACACAAACAAGTTAAATAGCGGCAGATCAGTTGCTCTTGTTTGTAGTTGCTTTGTTTAAGGAAGATGAAATAAACACAACAGCCAACTCGGCTAGCGTAGCACAATATGTAGCGTATTGGCTCTTCAACTCCGAGCTCCCGGGTTCAAAGCCTGGGAGAAGTGGTTATGAAAAATAAATTTAATAAAAAGAAGTCTGATGAGGAAATGTGGTGATTTCCGAAAAAGTACTATAATTTCTACCATTAAAAAACTGTTGTTATTTTTTCACAAAAATCTTCCATAAACTGGCCTTGAGCTCAATAAAAATTGTAAAATTAACATTTACTAGGCCAACAGAAAAATAGACAAACATTTATATGCAAGGATGAGCACTCCTTAAATGCGTAAATTACTTGAATACAGAATTTGCAAATAAAACACAAACAACAACCACACAAGCAAGTTAAATAGCGGCAGATCAGTTGCTCTTGTTTGTAGTTGGTTTGTTTAAGGAAGATGAAATAAACACAACAGCCAACTCGGCTAGCGTAGCACAATATGTAGCGTATTGGCTCTGCAACTCCGAGCTCCCGGGTTCAAAGCCTGGGAGAAGTGGTTATGAAAAATAAATTTAATTAATTTAATAAAAAGAAGACTGATGAGGAAATGTGGTGATATCCGAAATAGTACTATAATTTCTACCATTAAAAAACTGTTGTTGTTTTTTCACAAAAATCTTCCATAAACTGGCCTTGAGCTCAAAAAAAAAATTGTAAAATTAACATTAACTAGGCCAACAGAAAATTAGACAAACATTTATATGCAAGGATGAGCACTCCTTAAATGCGTAAATTACTTGAATACAGAATTTGCAAATAAAACACAAACAACAACCACACAAGCAAGTTAAATAGCGGCAGATCAGTTGCTCTTGTTTGTAGTTGGTTTGTTTAAGGAAGATGAAATAAACACAACAGCCAACTCGGCTAGCGTAGCACAATATGTAGCGTATTGGCTCTGCAACTCCGAGCTCCCGGGTTCAAAGCCTGGGAGAAGTGGTTATGAAAAATTAAATTAAAAATTAATTTAATTTAATAAAAAGAAGTCTGATGAGGAAATGTGGTGATTTCCGAAATAGAACTATAATTTCTACCATTAAAAAACTGTTGTTGTTTTTCACAAAAATCTTCCATAAACTGGCCTTGAGCTCAATAAAAATTGTAAAATTAACATTTACTAGGCCAACAGAAAAATAAACAAATATTTATATGCAAGGATGAGCACTCCTTAAATGCGTAAATTACTTGAATACAGAATTTGCAAATAAAACACAAACAACAACCACACAAGCAAGTTAAATAGCGGCAGATCAGTTGCTCTTGTTTGTAGTTGGTTTGTTTAAGGAAGATGAAATAAACACAACAGCCAACTCGGCTAGCGTAGCACAATATGTAGCGTATTGGCTCTGCAACTCCGAGCTCCCGGGTTCAAAGCCTGGGAGAAGTGGTTATGAAAAATTAAATTAAAAATTAATTTAATTTAATAAAAAGAAGTCTGATGAGGAAATGTGGTGATTTCCAAAATAGTGCTATAACTTCTACCATTAAAAAACTGTTGTTGTTTTTCATAAAAATCTTCCATAAACTGGCCTTGAGCTCAATAAAAATTGTAAAATTAACATTTACTAGGCCAACAGAAAAATAGACAAACATTTATATGCAAGGATGAGCACTCCTTAAATGCATTCTAATATACATAAAGTAAATTACTTGAATACAGGATTTGCAAATAAAACACAAACAACAACCACTCAAACAAGTTAAATAGCGGCAGATCAGTTGCTCTTGTTTGTAGTTGGTTTGTTTAAGGAAAATGAAATAAACACAACAGCCAACTCGGCTAGCGTAGCACAATATGTAGCGTATTGGCTCTGCAACTCCGAGCTCTCGGGTTCAAAGCCTGGGAGAAGTGGTTATGAAAAATAAATTTAATTAATTTAATAAAAAGAAGTCTGATGAGAAAATGTGGTGATTTCCGAAATAGTACTATAATTTCTACTATTAAAAAACTGTTGTTGTCTTTTTACAAAAATCTTCCATAAACTGGCCTTGAACTCAATAAAAATTGTAAAATTAACATTTACTAGGCCAACAGAAAACTAAACAAACATTTATATGCAAGGATGAGCACTCCTTAAATGCATTCTAATATAAAGTAAATTACTTGAATACAGAATTTGCAAATAAAACACAAACTAGTTAAATAGCGGCAGATCAGTTGCTCTTGTTTGTAATTGGTTTGTTTAAGGAAGATGAAATAAACACAACAGCCAACTCGGCTAGCGTAGCACAATATGTAGCATATTGGCTCTGCAACTCCGAGCGCCCGGGTTCAAAGCCTGGGAGAAGTGGTTATGAAAAATAAATTTAATTAATTTAATAAAAAGAAGACTGATGAGGAAATGTGGTGATATCCGAAATAGTACTATAATTTCTACCATTAAAAAACTGTTGTTGTTTTTTCACAAAAATCTTCCATAAGCTGGCCTTGAGCTCAATAAAAATTGTTAAATTAACCTTTACTAGGCCAACAGAAAAATAAATAAACATTTACATATATGCAAGGGTGAGCACACCTTAAATGCATTCTAATATAAAGTATATTACTTGAATACAGAATTTGCAAATAAAACACAAACAAATACCACACAAACAAGTTAAATAGCGGCAGATCAGTTGCTCTTGTTTGAAGTTGGTTTGTTTAAGGAACATCAAATAAACACAACAGCCAACTCGGCTAGCGTAGCACAATATGTAGCATATTGGCTCTGCAAAATTATGAAAAATAAATTTAATAAAAAGAAGTCTGATGAAGAAATGTGGTGATTTCCGAAATAGTACTATAATTTCTACCATTAAAAAACTGTTGTTGTTTTTTCACAAAAATCTTCCATAAACTGGCCTTGAGCTCAATAAAAATTGTAAAATTAGAATTTACTAGGCCAATAGAAAAATAAACAAACATTTATATGCAAGGATGAGCACGCCTTAAATGCATTCTAATATAAAGTAAATTACTTGAATAGAGAATTTGCAAATAAAACACAAACAACAACCACACAAACAAGTTAAATAGCGGCAGATCAGTTGCTCTTGTTTGTAGTTGCTTTGTTTAAGGAAGATGAAATAAACACAACAGCCAACTCGGCTAGCGTAGCACAATATGTAGCGTATTGGCTCTTCAACTCCGAGCTCCCGGGTTCAAAGCCTGGGAGAAGTGGTTATGAAAAATAAATTTAATAAAAAGAAGTCTGATGAGGAAATGTGGTGATTTCCGAAAAAGTACTATAATTTCTACCATTAAAAAACTGTTGTTATTTTTTCACAAAAATCTTCCATAAACTGGCCTTGAGCTCAATAAAAATTGTAAAATTAACATTTACTAGGCCAACAGAAAAATAGACAAACATTTATATGCAAGGATGAGCACTCCTTAAATGCGTAAATTACTTGAATACAGAATTTGCAAATAAAACACAAACAACAACCACACAAGCAAGTTAAATAGCGGCAGATCAGTTGCTCTTGTTTGTAGTTGGTTTGTTTAAGGAAGATGAAATAAACACAACAGCCAACTCGGCTAGCGTAGCACAATATGTAGCGTATTGGCTCTGCAACTCCGAGCTCCCGGGTTCAAAGCCTGGGAGAAGTGGTTATGAAAAATAAATTTAATTAATTTAATAAAAAGAAGTCTGATGAGGAAATGTGGTGATTTCCGAAATAGTACTATAATTTCTACCATTAAAAAACTGTTGTTGTTTTTTCACAAAAATCTTCCATGAACTGGCCTTGAGCTCAATAAAAATTGTAAAATTAACACTTACTAGACCAACAGAAAAATAAACAAATATTTATATGCAAGGATGAGCACGCCTTAAATGCATTCTAATATAAAGTAAATTACCTGAAAACAGAATTTGCAAATAAAACACAAACAACAACCACACAAACAAGTTAAATAGCGGCAGATCAGTTGCTCTTGTTTGTAGTTGGTTTGTTTAAGGAAGATGAAATAAACACAACAGCCATCTCGGCTAGTGTAGCACAATATGTAGCGTATTGGCTCTGCAACTCCGAGCTCCCGGGTTCAAAGCCTGGGAGAAGTGGTTATGAAAAATAAATTTAATTAATTTAATAAAAAGAAGTCTGATGAGGAAATGTGGTGATATCCGAAATAGTACTATAATTTCTACCATTAAAAAACTGTTGTTGTTTTTTCAAAAAAATCTTCCATAAACTGGCCTTGAGCTCAATAAAAATTGTAAAATTAACATTTACTAGCCCAATAGAAAAATACACAAACATTTATATGCAAGGATGAGCACGCCTTAAATGCATTCTAATATAAAGTAAATTACTTGAATACAGAATTTGCAAATAAAACACAAACAACAACCACACAAACAAGTTAAATAGCGGCAGATCAGTTGCTCTTGTTTGTAGTTATTTTGTTTAAGGAAGATAAAATAAACACAACAGCCAAATCGGCTAGCGTAGCACAATATGTAGCGTATTGGCTCTGCAACTCCGAGCTCCCGGGTTCAAAGCCTGGGAGAAGTGGTTATGAAAAATAAATTTAATAAAAAGAAGTCTCATGAGGAAATGTGGTGATTTCCGAAATAGTACTATAATTTCTACCATTAAAAAACTGTTGTTGTTTTTTCACAAAAATCTTCCATAAGCTGGCCTTGAGCTCAATAAAAATTGTTAAATTAACCTTTACTAGGCCAACAGAAAAATAAATAAACATTTACATATATGCAAGGGTGAGCACACCTTAAATGCATTCTAATATAAAGTATATTACTTGAATACAGAATTTGCAAATAAAACACAAACAAATACCACACAAACAAGTTAAATAGCGGCAGATCAGTTGCTCTTGTTTGAAGTTGGTTTGTTTAAGGAACATCAAATAAACACAACAGCCAACTCGGCTAGCGTAGCACAATATGTAGCATATTGGCTCTGCAAAATTATGAAAAATAAATTTAATAAAAAGAAGTCTGATGAAGAAATGTGGTGATTTCCGAAATAGTACTATAATTTCTACCATTAAAAAACTGTTGTTGTTTTTTCACAAAAATCTTCCATAAACTGGCCTTGAGCTCAATAAAAATTGTAAAATTAGAATTTACTAGGCCAATAGAAAAATAAACAAACATTTATATGCAAGGATGAGCACGCCTTAAATGCATTCTAATATAAAGTAAATTACTTGAATAGAGAATTTGCAAATAAAACACAAACAACAACCACACAAACAAGTTAAATAGCGGCAGATCAGTTGCTCTTGTTTGTAGTTGCTTTGTTTAAGGAAGATGAAATAAACACAACAGCCAACTCGGCTAGCGTAGCACAATATGTAGCGTATTGGCTCTTCAACTCCGAGCTCCCGGGTTCAAAGCCTGGGAGAAGTGGTTATGAAAAATAAATTTAATAAAAAGAAGTCTGATGAGGAAATGTGGTGATTTCCGAAAAAGTACTATAATTTCTACCATTAAAAAACTGTTGTTATTTTTTCACAAAAATCTTCCATAAACTGGCCTTGAGCTCAATAAAAATTGTAAAATTAACATTTACTAGGCCAACAGAAAAATAGACAAACATTTATATGCAAGGATGAGCACTCCTTAAATGCGTAAATTACTTGAATACAGAATTTGCAAATAAAACACAAACAACAACCACACAAGCAAGTTAAATAGCGGCAGATCAGTTGCTCTTGTTTGTAGTTGGTTTGTTTAAGGAAGATGAAATAAACACAACAGCCAACTCGGCTAGCGTAGCACAATATGTAGCGTATTGGCTCTGCAACTCCGAGCTCCCGGGTTCAAAGCCTGGGAGAAGTGGTTATGAAAAATAAATTTAATTAATTTAATAAAAAGAAGACTGATGAGGAAATGTGGTGATATCCGAAATAGTACTATAATTTCTACCATTAAAAAACTGTTGTTGTTTTTTCACAAAAATCTTCCATAAACTGGCCTTGAGCTCAAAAAAAAAATTGTAAAATTAACATTAACTAGGCCAACAGAAAATTAGACAAACATTTATATGCAAGGATGAGCACTCCTTAAATGCGTAAATTACTTGAATACAGAATTTGCAAATAAAACACAAACAACAACCACACAAGCAAGTTAAATAGCGGCAGATCAGTTGCTCTTGTTTGTAGTTGGTTTGTTTAAGGAAGATGAAATAAACACAACAGCCAACTCGGCTAGCGTAGCACAATATGTAGCGTATTGGCTCTGCAACTCCGAGCTCCCGGGTTCAAAGCCTGGGAGAAGTGGTTATGAAAAATTAAATTTAAAATTAATTTAATTTAATAAAAAGAAGTCTGATGAGGAAATGTGGTGATTTCCGAAATAGAACTATAATTTCTACCATTAAAAAACTGTTGTTGTTTTTCACAAAAATCTTCCATAAACTGGCCTTGAGCTCAATAAAAATTGTAAAATTAACATTTACTAGGCCAACAGAAAAATAAACAAATATTTATATGCAAGGATGAGCACTCCTTAAATGCGTAAATTACTTGAATACAGAATTTGCAAATAAAACACAAACAACAACCACACAAGCAAGTTAAATAGCGGCAGATCAGTTGCTCTTGTTTGTAGTTGGTTTGTTTAAGGAAGATGAAATAAACACAACAGCCAACTCGGCTAGCGTAGCACAATATGTAGCGTATTGGCTCTGCAACTCCGAGCTCCCGGGTTCAAAGCCTGGGAGAAGTGGTTATGAAAAATTTAATTAAAAATTAATTTAATTTAATAAAAAGAAGTCCGATGAGGAAATGTGGTGATTTCCGAAATAGTACTATAATTTCTACCATTAAAAAACTGTTGATGTTTTTCACAAAAATCTTCCATAAACTGGCCTTGAGCTCAATAAAAATTTTAAAATTAACATTTACTAGGCCAACAGAAAAATAAACAAATATTTATATGCAAGGATGAGCACTCCTTAAATGCGTAAATTACTTGAACACAGAATTTGCAAATAAAACACAAACAACAACCACACAAGCAAGTTAAATAGCGGCAGATCAGTTGCTCTTGTTTGTAGTTGGTTTGTTTAAGGAAGATGAAATAAAGACAACAGCCAACTCGGCTAGCGTAGCACAATATGTCGCGTATTGGCTCTGCAACTCCGAGCTCCCGGGTTCAAAGCCTGGGAGAAGTGGTTATGAAAAATAAATTTAATAAAAAGAAGTCTGATGAGGAAATGTGTAATGATTTCCGAAATAGTACTATAATTTCTACCATTAAAAAACTGTTGTTTTTTTTTCACAAAAATCTTCCATAAACTGGCCTTCAGCTCAATAAAAATTGTAAAATTAACATTTACTAGGCCAACAGAAAAATAAGCAAACATTTATATGCAAGGATGAGCACACCTTAAATGCATTCTAATATAAAGTATATTACTTGAATACAGAATTTGCAAATAAAACACAAACAACAACCACACAAACAAGTTAAACAGCGGCAGATCAGTTGCTCTTGTTTGTAGTTGGTTTGTTTAAGGAAGATGAAATAAACACAACAGCCATCTCGGCTAGCGTAGCACAATATGTAGCGTATTGGCTCTGCAACTCCGAGCTCCCGGGTTCAAAGCCTGGGAGAAGTGGTTATGAAAAATTAAATTAAAAATTAATTTAATTTAATAAAAAGAAGTCTGATGAGGAAATGTGGTGATTTCCGAAATAGTACTATAATTTCTACCATTAAAAAACTGTTGTTTTTTTTTCACAAAAATCTTCCATAAACTGGCCTTCAGCTCAATAAAAATTGTAAAATTAACATTTACTAGGCCAACAGAAAAATAAGCAAACATTTATATGCAAGGATGAGCACACCTTAAATGCATTCTAATATAAAGTATATTACTTGAATACAGAATTTGCAAATAAAACACAAACAACAACCACACAAACAAGTTAAATAGCGGCAGATCAGTTGCTCTTGTTTGTAGTTGGTTTGTTTAAGGATGATGAAATAAACACAACAGCCATCTCGGCTAGCGTAGCACAATATGTAGCGTATTGGCTCTGCAACTCCGAGCTCCCGGGTTCAAAGCCCTGGAGAAGTGGTTATGAAAATTTAATTTAATTTAATAAAAAGAAGTCTGATGAGGAAATGTGGTGATTTCCGAAATAGTACTATAATTTCTACCATTAAAAAACTGTTGTTGTTTTTTCACAAAAATCTTCCATGAACTGGCCTTGAGCTCAATAAAAATTGTAAAATTAACACTTACTAGGCCAACAGAAAAATAAACAAATATTTATATGCAAGGATGAGCACGCCTTAAATGCATTCTAATATAAAGTAAATTACCTGAAAACAGAATTTGCAAATAAAACACAAACAACAACCACACAAACAAGTTAAATAGCGGCAGATCAGTTGCTCTTGTTTGTAGTTGGTTTGTTTAAGGAAGATGAAATAAACACAACAGCCATCTCGGCTAGCGTAGCACAATATGTAGCGTATTGGCTCTGCAACTCCGAGCTCCCGGGTTCAAAGCCTGGGAGAAGTGGTTATGAAAAATAAATTTAATTAATTTAATAAAAAGAAGTCTGATGAGGAAATGTGGTGATATCCGAAATAGTACTATAATTTCTACCATTAAAAAACTGTTGTTGTTTTTTCAAAAAAATCTTCCATAAACTGGCCTTGAGCTCAATAAAAATTGTAAAATTAACATTTACTAGCCCAATAGAAAAATACACAAACATTTATATGCAAGGATGAGCACGCCTTAAATGCATTCTAATATAAAGTAAATTACTTGAATACAGAATTTGCAAATAAAACACAAACAACAACCACACAAACAAGTTAAATAGCGGCAGATCAGTTGCTCTTGTTTGTAGTTATTTTGTTTAAGGAAGATAAAATAAACACAACAGCCAAATCGGCTAGCGTAGCACAATATGTAGCGTATTGGCTCTGCAACTCCGAGCTCCCGGGTTCAAAGCCTGGGAGAAGTGGTTATGAAAAATAAATTTAATAAAAAGAAGTCTCATGAGGAAATGTGGTGATTTCCGAAATAGTACTATAATTTCTACCATTAAAAAACTGTTGTTGTTTTTTCACAAAAATCTTCCATAAGCTGGCCTTGAGCTCAATAAAAATTGTTAAATTAACCTTTACTAGGCCAACAGAAAAATAAATAAACATTTACATATATGCAAGGGTGAGCACACCTTAAATGCATTCTAATATAAAGTATATTACTTGAATACAGAATTTGCAAATAAAACACAAACAAATACCACACAAACAAGTTAAATAGCGGCAGATCAGTTGCTCTTGTTTGAAGTTGGTTTGTTTAAGGAACATCAAATAAACACAACAGCCAACTCGGCTAGCGTAGCACAATATGTAGCATATTGGCTCTGCAAAATTATGAAAAATAAATTTAATAAAAAGAAGTCTGATGAAGAAATGTGGTGATTTCCGAAATAGTACTATAATTTCTACCATTAAAAAACTGTTGTTGTTTTTTCACAAAAATCTTCCATAAACTGGCCTTGAGCTCAATAAAAATTGTAAAATTAGAATTTACTAGGCCAATAGAAAAATAAACAAACATTTATATGCAAGGATGAGCACGCCTTAAATGCATTCTAATATAAAGTAAATTACTTGAATAGAGAATTTGCAAATAAAACACAAACAACAACCACACAAACAAGTTAAATAGCGGCAGATCAGTTGCTCTTGTTTGTAGTTGCTTTGTTTAAGGAAGATGAAATAAACACAACAGCCAACTCGGCTAGCGTAGCACAATATGTAGCGTATTGGCTCTTCAACTCCGAGCTCCCGGGTTCAAAGCCTGGGAGAAGTGGTTATGAAAAATAAATTTAATAAAAAGAAGTCTGATGAGGAAATGTGGTGATTTCCGAAAAAGTACTATAATTTCTACCATTAAAAAACTGTTGTTATTTTTTCACAAAAATCTTCCATAAACTGGCCTTGAGCTCAATAAAAATTGTAAAATTAACATTTACTAGGCCAACAGAAAAATAGACAAACATTTATATGCAAGGATGAGCACTCCTTAAATGCGTAAATTACTTGAATACAGAATTTGCAAATAAAACACAAACAACAACCACACAAGCAAGTTAAATAGCGGCAGATCAGTTGCTCTTGTTTGTAGTTGGTTTGTTTAAGGAAGATGAAATAAACACAACAGCCAACTCGGCTAGCGTAGCACAATATGTAGCGTATTGGCTCTGCAACTCCGAGCTCCCGGGTTCAAAGCCTGGGAGAAGTGGTTATGAAAAATAAATTTAATTAATTTAATAAAAAGAAGACTGATGAGGAAATGTGGTGATATCCGAAATAGTACTATAATTTCTACCATTAAAAAACTGTTGTTGTTTTTTCACAAAAATCTTCCATAAACTGGCCTTGAGCTCAAAAAAAAAATTGTAAAATTAACATTAACTAGGCCAACAGAAAATTAGACAAACATTTATATGCAAGGATGAGCACTCCTTAAATGCGTAAATTACTTGAATACAGAATTTGCAAATAAAACACAAACAACAACCACACAAGCAAGTTAAATAGCGGCAGATCAGTTGCTCTTGTTTGTAGTTGGTTTGTTTAAGGAAGATGAAATAAACACAACAGCCAACTCGGCTAGCGTAGCACAATATGTAGCGTATTGGCTCTGCAACTCCGAGCTCCCGGGTTCAAAGCCTGGGAGAAGTGGTTATGAAAAATTAAATTAAAAATTAATTTAATTTAATAAAAAGAAGTCTGATGAGGAAATGTGGTGATTTCCGAAATAGAACTATAATTTCTACCATTAAAAAACTGTTGTTGTTTTTCACAAAAATCTTCCATAAACTGGCCTTGAGCTCAATAAAAATTGTAAAATTAACATTTACTAGGCCAACAGAAAAATAAACAAATATTTATATGCAAGGATGAGCACTCCTTAAATGCGTAAATTACTTGAATACAGAATTTGCAAATAAAACACAAACAACAACCACACAAGCAAGTTAAATAGCGGCAGATCAGTTGCTCTTGTTTGTAGTTGGTTTGTTTAAGGAAGATGAAATAAACACAACAGCCAACTCGGCTAGCGTAGCACAATATGTAGCGTATTGGCTCTGCAACTCCGAGCTCCCGGGTTCAAAGCCTGGGAGAAGTGGTTATGAAAAATTAAATTAAAAATTAATTTAATTTAATAAAAAGAAGTCTGATGAGGAAATGTGGTGATTTCCAAAATAGTGCTATAACTTCTACCATTAAAAAACTGTTGTTGTTTTTCATAAAAATCTTCCATAAACTGGCCTTGAGCTCAATAAAAATTGTAAAATTAACATTTACTAGGCCAACAGAAAAATAGACAAACATTTATATGCAAGGATGAGCACTCCTTAAATGCATTCTAATATAAAGTAAATTACTTGAATACAGAATTTGCAAATAAAACACAAACAACAACCACACAAACAAGTTAAATAGCGGCAGATCAGTTGCTCTTGTTTGTAGTTATTTTGTTTAAGGAAGATAAAATAAACACAACAGCCAAATCGGCTAGCGTAGCACAATATGTAGCGTATTGGCTCTGCAACTCCGAGCTCCCGGGTTCAAAGCCTGGGAGAAGTGGTTATGAAAAATAAATTTAATAAAAAGAAGTCTCATGAGGAAATGTGGTGATTTCCGAAATAGTACTATAATTTCTACCATTAAAAAACTGTTGTTGTTTTTTCACAAAAATCTTCCATAAGCTGGCCTTGAACTCAATAAAAATTGTTAAATTAACCTTTACTAGGCCAACAGAAAAATAAATAAACATTTACATATATGCAAGGGTGAGCACACCTTAAATGCATTCTAATATAAAGTATATTACTTGAATACAGAATTTGCAAATAAAACACAAACAAATACCACACAAACAAGTTAAATAGCGGCAGATCAGTTGCTCTTGTTTGAAGTTGGTTTGTTTAAGGAACATCAAATAAACACAACAGCCAACTCGGCTAGCGTAGCACAATATGTAGCATATTGGCTCTGCAAAATTATGAAAAATAAATTTAATAAAAAGAAGTCTGATGAAGAAATGTGGTGATTTCCGAAATAGTACTATAATTTCTACCATTAAAAAACTGTTGTTGTTTTTTCACAAAAATCTTCCATAAACTGGCCTTGAGCTCAATAAAAATTGTAAAATTAGAATTTACTAGGCCAATAGAAAAATAAACAAACATTTATATGCAAGGATGAGCACGCCTTAAATGCATTCTAATATAAAGTAAATTACTTGAATAGAGAATTTGCAAATAAAACACAAACAACAACCACACAAACAAGTTAAATAGCGGCAGATCAGTTGCTCTTGTTTGTAGTTGCTTTGTTTAAGGAAGATGAAATAAACACAACAGCCAACTCGGCTAGCGTAGCACAATATGTAGCGTATTGGCTCTTCAACTCCGAGCTCCCGGGTTCAAAGCCTGGGAGAAGTGGTTATGAAAAATAAATTTAATAAAAAGAAGTCTGATGAGGAAATGTGGTGATTTCCGAAAAAGTACTATAATTTCTACCATTAAAAAACTGTTGTTATTTTTTCACAAAAATCTTCCATAAACTGGCCTTGAGCTCAATAAAAATTGTAAAATTAACATTTACTAGGCCAACAGAAAAATAGACAAACATTTATATGCAAGGATGAGCACTCCTTAAATGCGTAAATTACTTGAATACAGAATTTGCAAATAAAACACAAACAACAACCACACAAGCAAGTTAAATAGCGGCAGATCAGTTGCTCTTGTTTGTAGTTGGTTTGTTTAAGGAAGATGAAATAAACACAACAGCCAACTCGGCTAGCGTAGCACAATATGTAGCGTATTGGCTCTGCAACTCCGAGCTCCCGGGTTCAAAGCCTGGGAGAAGTGGTTATGAAAAATAAATTTAATTAATTTAATAAAAAGAAGACTGATGAGGAAATGTGGTGATATCCGAAATAGTACTATAATTTCTACCATTAAAAAACTGTTGTTGTTTTTTCACAAAAATCTTCCATAAACTGGCCTTGAGCTCAAAAAAAAAATTGTAAAATTAACATTAACTAGGCCAACAGAAAATTAGACAAACATTTATATGCAAGGATGAGCACTCCTTAAATGCGTAAATTACTTGAATACAGAATTTGCAAATAAAACACAAACAACAACCACACAAGCAAGTTAAATAGCGGCAGATCAGTTGCTCTTGTTTGTAGTTGGTTTGTTTAAGGAAGATGAAATAAACACAACAGCCAACTCGGCTAGCGTAGCACAATATGTAGCGTATTGGCTCTGCAACTCCGAGCTCCCGGGTTCAAAGCCTGGGAGAAGTGGTTATGAAAAATAAATTTAATTAATTTAATAAAAAGAAGTCTGATGAGGAAATGTGGTGATTTCCGAAAAAGTACTATAATTTCTACCATTAAAAAACTGTTGTTATTTTTTCACAAAAATCTTCCATAAACTGGCCTTGAGCTCAATAAAAATTGTAAAATTAACATTTACTAGGCCAACAGAAAAATAGACAAACATTTATATGCAAGGATGAGCACTCCTTAAATGCGTAAATTACTTGAATACAGAATTTGCAAATAAAACACAAACAACAACCACACAAGCAAGTTAAATAGCGGCAGATCAGTTGCTCTTGTTTGTAGTTGGTTTGTTTAAGGAAGATGAAATAAACGCAACAGCCAACTCGGCTAGCGTAGCACAATATGTAGCGTATTGGCTCTGCAACTCCGAGCTCCCGGGTTCAAAGCCTGGGAGAAGTGGTTATGAAAAATAAATTTAATTAATTTAATAAAAAGAAGTCTGATGAGGAAATGTGGTGATTTCCGAAATAGTACTATAATTTCTACCATTAAAAAACTGTTGTTGTTTTTTCACAAAAATCTTCCATGAACTGGCCTTGAGCTCAATAAAAATTGTAAAATTAACACTTACTAGGCCAACAGAAAAATAAACAAATATTTATATGCAAGGATGAGCACGCCTTAAATGCATTCTAATATAAAGTAAATTACCTGAAAACAGAATTTGCAAATAAAACACAAACAACAACCACACAAACAAGTTAAATAGCGGCAGATCAGTTGCTCTTGTTTGTAGTTGGTTTGTTTAAGGAAGATGAAATAAACACAACAGCCATCTCGGCTAGCGTAGCACAATATGTAGCGTATTGGCTCTGCAACTCCGAGCTCCCGGGTTCAAAGCCTGGGAGAAGTGGTTATGAAAAATAAATTTAATTAATTTAATAAAAAGAAGTCTGATGAGGAAATGTGGTGATATCCGAAATAGTACTATAATTTCTACCATTAAAAAACTGTTGTTGTTTTTTCAAAAAAATCTTCCATAAACTGGCCTTGAGCTCAATAAAAATTGTAAAATTAACATTTACTAGCCCAATAGAAAAATACACAAACATTTATATGCAAGGATGAGCACGCCTTAAATGCATTCTAATATAAAGTAAATTACTTGAATACAGAATTTGCAAATAAAACACAAACAACAACCACACAAACAAGTTAAATAGCGGCAGATCAGTTGCTCTTGTTTGTAGTTATTTTGTTTAAGGAAGATAAAATAAACACAACAGCCAAATCGGCTAGCGTAGCACAATATGTAGCGTATTGGCTCTGCAACTCCGAGCTCCCGGGTTCAAAGCCTGGGAGAAGTGGTTATGAAAAATAAATTTAATAAAAAGAAGTCTCATGAGGAAATGTGGTGATTTCCGAAATAGTACTATAATTTCTACCATTAAAAAACTGTTGTTGTTTTTTCACAAAAATCTTCCATAAGCTGGCCTTGAGCTCAATAAAAATTGTTAAATTAACCTTTACTAGGCCAACAGAAAAATAAATAAACATTTACATATATGCAAGGGTGAGCACACCTTAAATGCATTCTAATATAAAGTATATTACTTGAATACAGAATTTGCAAATAAAACACAAACAAATACCACACAAACAAGTTAAATAGCGGCAGATCAGTTGCTCTTGTTTGAAGTTGGTTTGTTTAAGGAACATCAAATAAACACAACAGCCAACTCGGCTAGCGTAGCACAATATGTAGCATATTGGCTCTGCAAAATTATGAAAAATAAATTTAATAAAAAGAAGTCTGATGAAGAAATGTGGTGATTTCCGAAATAGTACTATAATTTCTACCATTAAAAAACTGTTGTTGTTTTTTCACAAAAATCTTCCATAAACTGGCCTTGAGCTCAATAAAAATTGTAAAATTAGAATTTACTAGGCCAATAGAAAAATAAACAAACATTTATATGCAAGGATGAGCACGCCTTAAATGCATTCTAATATAAAGTAAATTACTTGAATAGAGAATTTGCAAATAAAACACAAACAACAACCACACAAACAAGTTAAATAGCGGCAGATCAGTTGCTCTTGTTTGTAGTTGCTTTGTTTAAGGAAGATGAAATAAACACAACAGCCAACTCGGCTAGCGTAGCACAATATGTAGCGTATTGGCTCTTCAACTCCGAGCTCCCGGGTTCAAAGCCTGGGAGAAGTGGTTATGAAAAATAAATTTAATAAAAAGAAGTCTGATGAGGAAATGTGGTGATTTCCGAAAAAGTACTATAATTTCTACCATTAAAAAACTGTTGTTATTTTTTCACAAAAATCTTCCATAAACTGGCCTTGAGCTCAATAAAAATTGTAAAATTAACATTTACTAGGCCAACAGAAAAATAGACAAACATTTATATGCAAGGATGAGCACTCCTTAAATGCGTAAATTACTTGAATACAGAATTTGCAAATAAAACACAAACAACAACCACACAAGCAAGTTAAATAGCGGCAGATCAGTTGCTCTTGTTTGTAGTTGGTTTGTTTAAGGAAGATGAAATAAACACAACAGCCAACTCGGCTAGCGTAGCACAATATGTAGCGTATTGGCTCTGCAACTCCGAGCTCCCGGGTTCAAAGCCTGGGAGAAGTGGTTATGAAAAATAAATTTAATTAATTTAATAAAAAGAAGACTGATGAGGAAATGTGGTGATATCCGAAATAGTACTATAATTTCTACCATTAAAAAACTGTTGTTGTTTTTTCACAAAAATCTTCCATAAACTGGCCTTGAGCTCAAAAAAAAAATTGTAAAATTAACATTAACTAGGCCAACAGAAAATTAGACAAACATTTATATGCAAGGATGAGCACTCCTTAAATGCGTAAATTACTTGAATACAGAATTTGCAAATAAAACACAAACAACAACCACACAAACAAGTTAAATAGCGGCAGATCAGTTGCTCTTGTTTGTAGTTGGTTTGTTTAAGGAAGATGAAATAAACACAACAGCCAACTCGGCTAGCGTAGCACAATATGTAGCGTATTGGCTCTGCAACTCCGAGCTCCCGGGTTCAAAGCCTGGGAGAAGTGGTTATGAAAAATTAAATTAAAAATTAATTTAATTTAATAAAAAGAAGTCTGATGAGGAAATGTGGTGATTTCCGAAATAGAACTATAATTTCTACCATTAAAAAACTGTTGTTGTTTTTCACAAAAATCTTCCATAAACTGGCCTTGAGCTCAATAAAAATTGTAAAATTAACATTTACTAGGCCAACAGAAAAATAAACAAATATTTATATGCAAGGATGAGCACTCCTTAAATGCGTAAATTACTTGAATACAGAATTTGCAAATAAAACACAAACAACAACCACACAAGCAAGTTAAATAGCGGCAGATCAGTTGCTCTTGTTTGTAGTTGGTTTGTTTAAGGAAGATGAAATAAACACAACAGCCAACTCGGCTAGCGTAGCACAATATGTAGCGTATTGGCTCTGCAACTCCGAGCTCCCGGGTTCAAAGCCTGGGAGAAGTGGTTATGAAAAATTTAATTAAAAATTAATTTAATTTAATAAAAAGAAGTCCGATGAGGAAATGTGGTGATTTCCGAAATAGTACTATAATTTCTACCATTAAAAAACTGTTGATGTTTTTCACAAAAATCTTCCATAAACTGGCCTTGAGCTCAATAAAAATTTTAAAATTAACATTTACTAGGCCAACAGAAAAATAAACAAATATTTATATGCAAGGATGAGCACTCCTTAAATGCGTAAATTACTTGAACACAGAATTTGCAAATAAAACACAAACAACAACCACACAAGCAAGTTAAATAGCGGCAGATCAGTTGCTCTTGTTTGTAGTTGGTTTGTAGTTGGTTTGTTTAAGGAAGATGAAATAAACACAACAGCCAACTCGGCTAGCGTAGCACAATATGTCGCGTATTGGCTCTGCAACTCCGAGCTCCCGGGTTCAAAGCCTGGGAGAAGTGGTTATGAAAAATAAATTTAATAAAAAGAAGTCTGATGAGGAAATGTGTAATGATTTCCGAAATAGTACTATAATTTCTACCATTAAAAAACTGTTGTTTTTTTTTCACAAAAATCTTCCATAAACTGGCCTTCAGCTCAATAAAAATTGTAAAATTAACATTTACTAGGCCAACAGAAAAATAAGCAAACATTTATATGCAAGGATGACCACACCTTAAATGCATTCTAATATAAAGTATATTACTTGAATACAGAATTTGCAAATAAAACACAAACAACAACCACACAAACAAGTTAAACAGCGGCAGATCAGTTGCTCTTGTTTGTAGTTGGTTTGTTTAAGGAAGATGAAATAAACACAACAGCCATCTCGGCTAGCGTAGCACAATATGTAGCGTATTGGCTCTGCAACTCCGAGCTCCCGGGTTCAAAGCCTGGGAGAAGTGGTTATGAAAAATTAAATTAAAAATTAATTTAATTTAATAAAGAGAAGTCTGATGAGGAAATGTGGTGATTTCCGAAATAGTACTATAATTTCTACCATTAAAAAACTGTTTTTTTTTTTTTCACAAAAATCTTCCATAAACTGGCCTTCAGCTCAATAAAAATTGTAAAATTAACATTTACTAGGCCAACAGAAAAATAAGCAAACATTTATATGCAAGGATGAGCACACCTTAAATGCATTCTAATATAAAGTATATTACTTGAATACAGAATTTGCAAATAAAACACAAACAACAACCACACAAACAAGTTAAATAGCGGCAGATCAGTTGCTCTTGTTTGTAGTTGGTTTGTTTAAGGAAGATGAAATAAACACAACAGCCATCTCGGCTAGCGTAGCACAATATGTAGCGTATTGGCTCTGCAACTCCGAGCTCCCGGGTTCAAAGCCCTGGAGAAGTGGTTATGAAAATTTAATTTAATTTAATAAAAAGAAGTCTGATGAGGAAATGTGGTGATTTCCGAAATAGTACTATAATTTCTACCATTAAAAAACTGTTGTTGTTTTTTCACAAAAATCTTCCATGAACTGGCCTTGAGCTCAATAAAAATTGTAAAATTAACACTTACTAGGCCAACAGAAAAATAAACAAATATTTATATGCAAGGATGAGCACGCCTTAAATGCATTCTAATATAAAGTAAATTACCTGAAAACAGAATTTGCAAATAAAACACAAACAACAACCACACAAACAAGTTAAATAGCGGCAGATCAGTTGCTCTTGTTTGTAGTTGGTTTGTTTAAGGAAGATGAAATAAACACAACAGCCATCTCGGCTAGCGTAGCACAATATGTAGCGTATTGGCTCTGCAACTCCGAGCTCCCGGGTTCAAAGCCTGGGAGAAGTGGTTATGAAAAATAAATTTAATTAATTTAATAAAAAGAAGTCTGATGAGGAAATGTGGTGATATCCGAAATAGTACTATAATTTCTACCATTAAAAAACTGTTGTTGTTTTTTCAAAAAAATCTTCCATAAACTGGCCTTGAGCTCAATAAAAATTGTAAAATTAACATTTACTAGCCCAATAGAAAAATACACAAACATTTATATGCAAGGATGAGCACGCCTTAAATGCATTCTAATATAAAGTAAATTACTTGAATACAGAATTTGCAAATAAAACACAAACAACAACCACACAAACAAGTTAAATAGCGGCAGATCAGTTGCTCTTGTTTGTAGTTATTTTGTTTAAGGAAGATAAAATAAACACAACAGCCAAATCGGCTAGCGTAGCACAATATGTAGCGTATTGGCTCTGCAACTCCGAGCTCCCGGGTTCAAAGCCTGGGAGAAGTGGTTATGAAAAATAAATTTAATAAAAAGAAGTCTCATGAGGAAATGTGGTGATTTCCGAAATAGTACTATAATTTCTACCATTAAAAAACTGTTGTTGTTTTTTCACAAAAATCTTCCATAAGCTGGCCTTGAGCTCAATAAAAATTGTTAAATTAACCTTTACTAGGCCAACAGAAAAATAAATAAACATTTACATATATGCAAGGGTGAGCACACCTTAAATGCATTCTAATATAAAGTATATTACTTGAATACAGAATTTGCAAATAAAACACAAACAAATACCACACAAACAAGTTAAATAGCGGCAGATCAGTTGCTCTTGTTTGAAGTTGGTTTGTTTAAGGAACATCAAATAAACACAACAGCCAACTCGGCTAGCGTAGCACAATATGTAGCATATTGGCTCTGCAAAATTATGAAAAATAAATTTAATAAAAAGAAGTCTGATGAAGAAATGTGGTGATTTCCGAAATAGTACTATAATTTCTACCATTAAAAAACTGTTGTTGTTTTTTCACAAAAATCTTCCATAAACTGGCCTTGAGCTCAATAAAAATTGTAAAATTAGAATTTACTAGGCCAATAGAAAAATAAACAAACATTTATATGCAAGGATGAGCACGCCTTAAATGCATTCTAATATAAAGTAAATTACTTGAATAGAGAATTTGCAAATAAAACACAAACAACAACCACACAAACAAGTTAAATAGCGGCAGATCAGTTGCTCTTGTTTGTAGTTGCTTTGTTTAAGGAAGATGAAATAAACACAACAGCCAACTCGGCTAGCGTAGCACAATATGTAGCGTATTGGCTCTTCAACTCCGAGCTCCCGGGTTCAAAGCCTGGGAGAAGTGGTTATGAAAAATAAATTTAATAAAAAGAAGTCTGATGAGGAAATGTGGTGATTTCCGAAAAAGTACTATAATTTCTACCATTAAAAAACTGTTGTTATTTTTTCACAAAAATCTTCCATAAACTGGCCTTGAGCTCAATAAAAATTGTAAAATTAACATTTACTAGGCCAACAGAAAAATAGACAAACATTTATATGCAAGGATGAGCACTCCTTAAATGCGTAAATTACTTGAATACAGAATTTGCAAATAAAACACAAACAACAACCACACAAGCAAGTTAAATAGCGGCAGATCAGTTGCTCTTGTTTGTAGTTGGTTTGTTTAAGGAAGATGAAATAAACACAACAGCCAACTCGGCTAGCGTAGCACAATATGTAGCGTATTGGCTCTGCAACTCCGAGCTCCCGGGTTCAAAGCCTGGGAGAAGTGGTTATGAAAAATAAATTTAATTAATTTAATAAAAAGAAGACTGATGAGGAAATGTGGTGATATCCGAAATAGTACTATAATTTCTACCATTAAAAAACTGTTGTTGTTTTTTCACAAAAATCTTCCATAAACTGGCCTTGAGCTCAAAAAAAAAAATGTAAAATTAACATTAACTAGGCCAACAGAAAATTAGACAAACATTTATATGCAAGGATGAGCACTCCTTAAATGCGTAAATTACTTGAATACAGAATTTGCAAATAAAACACAAACAACAACCACACAAGCAAGTTAAATAGCGGCAGATCAGTTGCTCTTGTTTGTAGTTGGTTTGTTTAAGGAAGATGAAATAAACACAACAGCCAACTCGGCTAGCGTAGCACAATATGTAGCGTATTGGCTCTGCAACTCCGAGCTCCCGGGTTCAAAGCCTGGGAGAAGTGGTTATGAAAAATTAAATTAAAAATTAATTTAATTTAATAAAAAGAAGTCTGATGAGGAAATGTGGTGATTTCCGAAATAGAACTATAATTTCTACCATTAAAAAACTGTTGTTGTTTTTCACAAAAATCTTCCATAAACTGGCCTTGAGCTCAATAAAAATTGTAAAATTAACATTTACTAGGCCAACAGAAAAATAAACAAATATTTATATGCAAGGATGAGCACTCCTTAAATGCGTAAATTACTTGAATACAGAATTTGCAAATAAAACACAAACAACAACCACACAAGCAAGTTAAATAGCGGCAGATCAGTTGCTCTTGTTTGTAGTTGGTTTGTTTAAGGAAGATGAAATAAACACAACAGCCAACTCGGCTAGCGTAGCACAATATGTAGCGTATTGGCTCTGCAACTCCGAGCTCCCGGGTTCAAAGCCTGGGAGAAGTGGTTATGAAAAATTAAATTAAAAATTAATTTAATTTAATAAAAAGAAGTCTGATGAGGAAATGTGGTGATTTCCAAAATAGTGCTATAACTTCTACCATTAAAAAACTGTTGTTGTTTTTCATAAAAATCTTCCATAAACTGGCCTTGAGCTCAATAAAAATTGTAAAATTAACATTTACTAGGCCAACAGAAAAATAGACAAACATTTATATGCAAGGATGAGCACTCCTTAAATGCATTCTAATATACATAAAGTAAATTACTTGAATACAGGATTTGCAAATAAAACACAAACAACAACCACTCAAACAAGTTAAATAGCGGCAGATCAGTTGCTCTTGTTTGTAGTTGGTTTGTTTAAGGAAAATGAAATAAACACAACAGCCAACTCGGCTAGCGTAGCACAATATGTAGCGTATTGGCTCTGCAACTCCGAGCTCCCGGGTTCAAAGCCTGGGAGAAGTGGTTATGAAAAATTAAATTAAAAATTAATTTAATTTAATAAAAAGAAGTCTGATGAGGAAATGTGGTGATTTCCAAAATAGTGCTATAACTTCTACCATTAAAAAACTGTTGTTGTTTTTCATAAAAATCTTCCATAAACTGGCCTTGAGCTCAATAAAAATTGTAAAATTAACATTTACTAGGCCAACAGAAAACTAAACAAACATTTATATGCAAGGATGAGCACTCCTTAAATGCATTCTAATATAAAGTAAATTACTTGAATACAGAATTTGCAAATAAAACACAAACTAGTTAAATAGCGGCAGATCAGTTGCTCTTGTTTGTAATTGGTTTGTTTAAGGAAGATGAAATAAACACAACAGCCAACTCGGCTAGCGTAGCACAATATGTAGCATATTGGCTCTGCAACTCCGAGCGCCCGGGTTCAAAGCCTGGGAGAAGTGGTTATGAAAAATAAATTTAATTAATTTAATAAAAAGAAGACTGATGAGGAAATGTGGTGATATCCGAAATAGTACTATAATTTCTACCATTAAAAAACTGTTGTTGTTTTTTCACAAAAATCTTCCATAAGCTGGCCTTGAGCTCAATAAAAATTGTTAAATTAACCTTTACTAGGCCAACAGAAAAATAAATAAACATTTACATATATGCAAGGGTGAGCACACCTTAAATGCATTCTAATATAAAGTATATTACTTGAATACAGAATTTGCAAATAAAACACAAACAAATACCACACAAACAAGTTAAATAGCGGCAGATCAGTTGCTCTTGTTTGAAGTTGGTTTGTTTAAGGAACATCAAATAAACACAACAGCCAACTCGGCTAGCGTAGCACAATATGTAGCATATTGGCTCTGCAAAATTATGAAAAATAAATTTAATAAAAAGAAGTCTGATGAAGAAATGTGGTGATTTCCGAAATAGTACTATAATTTCTACCATTAAAAAACTGTTGTTGTTTTTTCACAAAAATCTTCCATAAACTGGCCTTGAGCTCAATAAAAATTGTAAAATTAGAATTTACTAGGCCAATAGAAAAATAAACAAACATTTATATGCAAGGATGAGCACGCCTTAAATGCATTCTAATATAAAGTAAATTACTTGAATAGAGAATTTGCAAATAAAACACAAACAACAACCACACAAACAAGTTAAATAGCGGCAGATCAGTTGCTCTTGTTTGTAGTTGCTTTGTTTAAGGAAGATGAAATAAACACAACAGCCAACTCGGCTAGCGTAGCACAATATGTAGCGTATTGGCTCTTCAACTCCGAGCTCCCGGGTTCAAAGCCTGGGAGAAGTGGTTATGAAAAATAAATTTAATAAAAAGAAGTCTGATGAGGAAATGTGGTGATTTCCGAAAAAGTACTATAATTTCTACCATTAAAAAACTGTTGTTATTTTTTCACAAAAATCTTCCATAAACTGGCCTTGAGCTCAATAAAAATTGTAAAATTAACATTTACTAGGCCAACAGAAAAATAGACAAACATTTATATGCAAGGATGAGCACTCCTTAAATGCGTAAATTACTTGAATACAGAATTTGCAAATAAAACACAAACAACAACCACACAAGCAAGTTAAATAGCGGCAGATCAGTTGCTCTTGTTTGTAGTTGGTTTGTTTAAGGAAGATGAAATAAACACAACAGCCAACTCGGCTAGCGTAGCACAATATGTAGCGTATTGGCTCTGCAACTCCGAGCTCCCGGGTTCAAAGCCTGGGAGAAGTGGTTATGAAAAATAAATTTAATTAATTTAATAAAAAGAAGACTGATGAGGAAATGTGGTGATATCCGAAATAGTACTATAATTTCTACCATTAAAAAACTGTTGTTGTTTTTTCACAAAAATCTTCCATAAACTGGCCTTGAGCTCAAAAAAAAATTGTAAAATTAACATTAACTAGGCCAACAGAAAATTAGACAAACATTTATATGCAAGGATGAGCACTCCTTAAATGCGTAAATTACTTGAATACAGAATTTGCAAATAAAACACAAACAACAACCACACAAGCAAGTTAAATAGCGGCAGATCAGTTGCTCTTGTTTGTAGTTGGTTTGTTTAAGGAAGATGAAATAAACACAACAGCCAACTCGGCTAGCGTAGCACAATATGTAGCGTATTGGCTCTGCAACTCCGAGCGCCCGGGTTCAAAGCCTGGGAGAAGTGGTTATGAAAAATTAAATTAAAAATTAATTTAATTTAATAAAAAGAAGTCTGATGAGGAAATGTGGTGATTTCCGAAATAGAACTATAATTTCTACCATTAAAAAACTGTTGTTGTTTTTCACAAAAATCTTCCATAAACTGGCCTTGAGCTCAATAAAAATTGTAAAATTAACATTTACTAGGCCAACAGAAAAATAAACAAATATTTATATGCAAGGATGAGCACTCCTTAAATGCGTAAATTACTTGAATACAGAATTTGCAAATAAAACACAAACAACAACCACACAAGCAAGTTAAATAGCGGCAGATCAGTTGCTCTTGTTTGTAGTTGGTTTGTTTAAGGAAGATGAAATAAACACAACAGCCAACTCGGCTAGCGTAGCACAATATGTAGCGTATTGGCTCTGCAACTCCGAGCTCCCGGGTTCAAAGCCTGGGAGAAGTGGTTATGAAAAATTAAATTAAAAATTAATTTAATTTAATAAAAAGAAGTCTGATGAGGAAATGTGGTGATTTCCAAAATAGTGCTATAACTTCTACCATTAAAAAACTGTTGTTGTTTTTCATAAAAATCTTCCATAAACTGGCCTTGAGCTCAATAAAAATTGTAAAATTAACATTTACTAGGCCAACAGAAAAATAGACAAACATTTATATGCAAGGATGAGCACTCCTTAAATGCATTCTAATATACATAAAGTAAATTACTTGAATACAGGATTTGCAAATAAAACACAAACAACAACCACTCAAAAAAGTTAAATAGCGGCAGATCAGTTGCTCTTGTTTGTAGTTGGTTTGTTTAAGGAAAATGAAATAAACACAACAGCCAACTCGGCTAGCGTAGCACAATATGTAGCGTATTGGCTCTGCAACTCCGAGCTCCCGGGTTCAAAGCCTGGGAGAAGTGGTTATGAAAAATAAATTTAATTAATTTAATAAAAAGAAGTCTGATGAGAAAATGTGGTGATTTCCGAAATAGTACTATAATTTCTACTATTAAAAAACTGTTGTTGTCTTTTTACAAAAATCTTCCATAAACTGGCCTTGAACTCAATAAAAATTGTAAAATTAACATTTACTAGGCCAACAGAAAACTAAACAAACATTTATATGCAAGGATGAGCACTCATTAAATGCATTCTAATATAAAGTAAATTACTTGAATACAGAATTTGCAAATAAAACACAAACTAGTTAAATAGCGGCAGATCAGTTGCTCTTGTTTGTAATTGGTTTGTTTAAGGAAGATGAAATAAACACAACAGCCAACTCGGCTAGCGTAGCACAATATGTAGCATATTGGCTCTGCAACTCCGAGCGCCCGGGTTCAAAGCCTGGGAGAAGTGGTTATGAAAAATAAATTTAATTAATTTAATAAAAAGAAGACTGATGAGGAAATGTGGTGATATCCGAAATAGTACTATAATTTCTACCATTAAAAAACTGTTGTTGTTTTTTCACAAAAATCTTCCATAAGCTGGCCTTGAGCTCAATAAAAATTGTTAAATTAACCTTTACTAGGCCAACAGAAAAATAAATAAACATTTACATATATGCAAGGGTGAGCACACCTTAAATGCATTCTAATATAAAGTATATTACTTGAATACAGAATTTGCAAATAAAACACAAACAAATACCACACAAACAAGTTAAATAGCGGCAGATCAGTTGCTCTTGTTTGAAGTTGGTTTGTTTAAGGAACATCAAATAAACACAACAGCCAACTCGGCTAGCGTAGCACAATATGTAGCATATTGGCTCTGCAAAATTATGAAAAATAAATTTAATAAAAAGAAGTCTGATGAAGAAATGTGGTGATTTCCGAAATAGTACTATAATTTCTACCATTAAAAAACTGTTGTTGTTTTTTCACAAAAATCTTCCATAAACTGGCCTTGAGCTCAATAAAAATTGTAAAATTAGAATTTACTAGGCCAATAGAAAAATAAACAAACATTTATATGCAAGGATGAGCACGCCTTAAATGCATTCTAATATAAAGTAAATTACTTGAATAGAGAATTTGCAAATAAAACACAAACAACAACCACACAAACAAGTTAAATAGCGGCAGATCAGTTGCTCTTGTTTGTAAAGGGTGTTTTTTTTACAGGTTTGTTTTTCGAATAGAGATAAAACTGGCATTTTGTGGTCAAATCTGGCAACTCTAATGTCATTTATGTTCAGTTTGGTTTGCCATTTCATCATGAACAGGTTGACAAAAGAACAACGCTTGCAAATCGTGCAAATTTATTTCGAAAATAATGGTTCAGTTCGCGAAGTTTACCGTGAGCTCCGTCCATTTTATGGTCGACATAATCGTCCATCAGAGCAATTAATTCGGTTAACCATGGATCGTTTTCGCACTACGTTTACTCTATGTGATAATACGCATCCGCAGAGACGTCGAACAGTGCGCACCGAAGAAACAATTGCCGCTGTAGAGCAAAGTGTTGAAGAGGACCCGAATGAAACGATTCGCCACCGTGCACAGCAATTGGAGCTTTGTCCATCAACTTTATGGAAGATTTTGCGCAAAGATCTTGGCTTGCGACCTTACAAGATCCAGCTTGTGCAAGAATTAAAGCCGCGAGACCATGCAATGCGTCGTGATTTTGGTGTATGGGCCGAAAATGAGATTGATCTCGATGCTGATTTTCATCGCAAAATTTTGTTCAGTGATGAGGCTCATTTTTGGTTGAATGGCTACGTCAACAAGCAAAATTGCCGCATTTGGAGTGAAGAGAATCCACATGAGACCCTTGAAACGCCATTCCATCCACAAAAACTGACTGTTTGGTGTGCTCTATGGGCTGGTGCAGTCATTGGGCCATACTTCTTCCGCAATAATGCTGGAGAGGCAGTTACCGTTAATGGAGACCGGTATAGAGCCATGATAACCGACTATTTTGTTCCCGAATTGGATGGCATGAATGTGGATGAGTTGTGGTTCCAACAAGACGGCGCTACATGCCACACAGCGCACGTCACAATCGATTTATTGAAGGAAACATTCGCTGAGCGCATAATTTCGCGGAATGGACCTGTCAATTGGCCACCAAGATCGTGTGATTTGACACCATTGGATTATTTTCTTTGGGGATATGTGAAGTCGCTCGTCTGCACCAACAAACCAGAAACGTTAGGGGAATTGGAAGCCAACATTCGTGGCGTTATTGCCGACATACGGCCCCATATGCTCGAAAAAGTGGTTGAAAATTGGACCTGTAGAATTGGCTTTATTCGAGCCAGCCGCGGCGACCACATGCCCGAAATCATATTTAAACATTAATGGCATAAAATTATCCTTCCAATAAAGCCAAATTGATGGACCTTAAAACGATTTTCTTGTGTTTAATTTCAATTCGAAGTTCTATACCCCTAAAAAAAACACCCTATAGTTGCTTTGTTTAAGGAAGATGAAATAAACACAACAGCCAACTCGGCTAGCGTAGCACAATATGTAGCGTATTGGCTCTTCAACTCCGAGCTCCCGGGTTCAAAGCCTGGGAGAAGTGGTTATGAAAAATAAATTTAATAAAAAGAAGTCTGATGAGGAAATGTGGTGATTTCCGAAAAAGTACTATAATTTCTACCATTAAAAAACTGTTGTTATTTTTTCACAAAAATCTTCCATAAACTGGCCTTGAGCTCAATAAAAATTGTAAAATTAACATTTACTAGGCCAACAGAAAAATAGACAAACATTTATATGCAAGGATGAGCACTCCTTAAATGCGTAAATTACTTGAATACAGAATTTGCAAATAAAACACAAACAACAACCACACAAGCAAGTTAAATAGCGGCAGATCAGTTGCTCTTGTTTGTAGTTGGTTTGTTTAAGGAAGATGAAATAAACACAACAGCCAACTCGGCTAGCGTAGCACAATATGTAGCGTATTGGCTCTGCAACTCCGAGCTCCCGGGTTCAAAGCCTGGGAGAAGTGGTTATGAAAAATAAATTTAATTAATTTAATAAAAAGAAGACTGATGAGGAAATGTGGTGATATCCGAAATAGTACTATAATTTCTACCATTAAAAAACTGTTGTTGTTTTTTCACAAAAATCTTCCATAAACTGGCCTTGAGCTCAAAAAAAAATTGTAAAATTAACATTAACTAGGCCAACAGAAAATTAGACAAACATTTATATGCAAGGATGAGCACTCCTTAAATGCGTAAATTACTTGAATACAGAATTTGCAAATAAAACACAAACAACAACCACACAAGCAAGTTAAATAGCGGCAGATCAGTTGCTCTTGTTTGTAGTTGGTTTGTTTAAGGAAGATGAAATAAACACAACAGCCAACTCGGCTAGCGTAGCACAATATGTAGCGTATTGGCTCTGCAACTCCGAGCGCCCGGGTTCAAAGCCTGGGAGAAGTGGTTATGAAAAATTAAATTAAAAATTAATTTAATTTAATAAAAAGAAGTCTGATGAGGAAATGTGGTGATTTCCGAAATAGAACTATAATTTCTACCATTAAAAAACTGTTGTTGTTTTTCACAAAAATCTTCCATAAACTGGCCTTGAGCTCAATAAAAATTGTAAAATTAACATTTACTAGGCCAACAGAAAAATAAACAAATATTTATATGCAAGGATGAGCACTCCTTAAATGCGTAAATTACTTGAATACAGAATTTGCAAATAAAACACAAACAACAACCACACAAGCAAGTTAAATAGCGGCAGATCAGTTGCTCTTGTTTGTAGTTGGTTTGTTTAAGGAAGATGAAATAAACACAACAGCCAACTCGGCTAGCGTAGCACAATATGTAGCGTATTGGCTCTGCAACTCCGAGCTCCCGGGTTCAAAGCCTGGGAGAAGTGGTTATGAAAAATTAAATTAAAAATTAATTTAATTTAATAAAAAGAAGTCTGATGAGGAAATGTGGTGATTTCCAAAATAGTGCTATAACTTCTACCATTAAAAAACTGTTGTTGTTTTTCATAAAAATCTTCCATAAACTGGCCTTGAGCTCAATAAAAATTGTAAAATTAACATTTACTAGGCCAACAGAAAAATAGACAAACATTTATATGCAAGGATGAGCACTCCTTAAATGCATTCTAATATACATAAAGTAAATTACTTGAATACAGGATTTGCAAATAAAACACAAACAACAACCACTCAAACAAGTTAAATAGCGGCAGATCAGTTGCTCTTGTTTGTAGTTGGTTTGTTTAAGGAAAATGAAATAAACACAACAGCCAACTCGGCTAGCGTAGCACAATATGTAGCGTATTGGCTCTGCAACTCCGAGCTCCCGGGTTCAAAGCCTGGGAGAAGTGGTTATGAAAAATAAATTTAATTAATTTAATAAAAAGAAGTCTGATGAGAAAATGTGGTGATTTCCGAAATAGTACTATAATTTCTACTATTAAAAAACTGTTGTTGTCTTTTTACAAAAATCTTCCATAAACTGGCCTTGAACTCAATAAAAATTGTAAAATTAACATTTACTAGGCCAACAGAAAACTAAACAAACATTTATATGCAAGGATGAGCACTCATTAAATGCATTCTAATATAAAGTAAATTACTTGAATACAGAATTTGCAAATAAAACACAAACTAGTTAAATAGCGGCAGATCAGTTGCTCTTGTTTGTAATTGGTTTGTTTAAGGAAGATGAAATAAACACAACAGCCAACTCGGCTAGCGTAGCACAATATGTAGCATATTGGCTCTGCAACTCCGAGCGCCCGGGTTCAAAGCCTGGGAGAAGTGGTTATGAAAAATAAATTTAATTAATTTAATAAAAAGAAGACTGATGAGGAAATGTGGTGATATCCGAAATAGTACTATAATTTCTACCATTAAAAAACTGTTGTTGTTTTTTCACAAAAATCTTCCATAAGCTGGCCTTGAGCTCAATAAAAATTGTTAAATTAACCTTTACTAGGCCAACAGAAAAATAAATAAACATTTACATATATGCAAGGGTGAGCACACC
The DNA here is from genome assembly GCA_963971545.1 of Philophylla caesio. NCBI lineage: Eukaryota > Metazoa > Arthropoda > Insecta > Diptera > Tephritidae > Philophylla > Philophylla caesio. The sequence goes on from OZ020605.1 coordinate 21,390,601, forward strand.
TTAAATGCATTCTAATATAAAGTATATTACTTGAATACAGAATTTGCAAATAAAACACAAACAAATACCACACAAACAAGTTAAATAGCGGCAGATCAGTTGCTCTTGTTTGAAGTTGGTTTGTTTAAGGAACATCAAATAAACACAACAGCCAACTCGGCTAGCGTAGCACAATATGTAGCATATTGGCTCTGCAAAATTATGAAAAATAAATTTAATAAAAAGAAGTCTGATGAAGAAATGTGGTGATTTCCGAAATAGTACTATAATTTCTACCATTAAAAAACTGTTGTTGTTTTTCACAAAAATCTTCCATAAACTGGCCTTGAGCTCAATAAAAATTGTAAAATTAGAATTTACTAGGCCAATAGAAAAATAAACAAACATTTATATGCAAGGATGAGCACGCCTTAAATGCATTCTAATATAAAGTAAATTACTTGAATAGAGAATTTGCAAATAAAACACAAACAACAACCACACAAACAAGTTAAATAGCGGCAGATCAGTTGCTCTTGTTTGTAGTTGCTTTGTTTAAGGAAGATGAAATAAACACAACAGCCAACTCGGCTAGCGTAGCACAATATGTAGCGTATTGGCTCTTCAACTCCGAGCTCCCGGGTTCAAAGCCTGGGAGAAGTGGTTATGAAAAATAAATTTAATAAAAAGAAGTCTGATGAGGAAATGTGGTGATTTCCGAAAAAGTACTATAATTTCTACCATTAAAAAACTGTTGTTATTTTTTCACAAAAATCTTCCATAAACTGGCCTTGAGCTCAATAAAAATTGTAAAATTAACATTTACTAGGCCAACAGAAAAATAGACAAACATTTATATGCAAGGATGAGCACTCCTTAAATGCGTAAATTACTTGAATACAGAATTTGCAAATAAAACACAAACAACAACCACACAAGCAAGTTAAATAGCGGCAGATCAGTTGCTCTTGTTTGTAGTTGGTTTGTTTAAGGAAGATGAAATAAACACAACAGCCAACTCGGCTAGCGTAGCACAATATGTAGCGTATTGGCTCTGCAACTCCGAGCTCCCGGGTTCAAAGCCTGGGAGAAGTGGTTATGAAAAATAAATTTAATTAATTTAATAAAAAGAAGACTGATGAGGAAATGTGGTGATATCCGAAATAGTACTATAATTTCTACCATTAAAAAACTGTTGTTGTTTTTTCACAAAAATCTTCCATAAACTGGCCTTGAGCTCAAAAAAAAATTGTAAAATTAACATTAACTAGGCCAACAGAAAATTAGACAAACATTTATATGCAAGGATGAGCACTCCTTAAATGCGTAAATTACTTGAATACAGAATTTGCAAATAAAACACAAACAACAACCACACAAGCAAGTTAAATAGCGGCAGATCAGTTGCTCTTGTTTGTAGTTGGTTTGTTTAAGGAAGATGAAATAAACACAACAGCCAACTCGGCTAGCGTAGCACAATATGTAGCGTATTGGCTCTGCAACTCCGAGCGCCCGGGTTCAAAGCCTGGGAGAAGTGGTTATGAAAAATTAAATTAAAAATTAATTTAATTTAATAAAAAGAAGTCTGATGAGGAAATGTGGTGATTTCCGAAATAGAACTATAATTTCTACCATTAAAAAACTGTTGTTGTTTTTCACAAAAATCTTCCATAAACTGGCCTTGAGCTCAATAAAAATTGTAAAATTAACATTTACTAGGCCAACAGAAAAATAAACAAATATTTATATGCAAGGATGAGCACTCCTTAAATGCGTAAATTACTTGAATACAGAATTTGCAAATAAAACACAAACAACAACCACACAAGCAAGTTAAATAGCGGCAGATCAGTTGCTCTTGTTTGTAGTTGGTTTGTTTAAGGAAGATGAAATAAACACAACAGCCAACTCGGCTAGCGTAGCACAATATGTAGCGTATTGGCTCTGCAACTCCGAGCTCCCGGGTTCAAAGCCTGGGAGAAGTGGTTATGAAAAATTAAATTAAAAATTAATTTAATTTAATAAAAAGAAGTCTGATGAGGAAATGTGGTGATTTCCAAAATAGTGCTATAACTTCTACCATTAAAAAACTGTTGTTGTTTTTCATAAAAATCTTCCATAAACTGGCCTTGAGCTCAATAAAAATTGTAAAATTAACATTTACTAGGCCAACAGAAAAATAGACAAACATTTATATGCAAGGATGAGCACTCCTTAAATGCATTCTAATATACATAAAGTAAATTACTTGAATACAGGATTTGCAAATAAAACACAAACAACAACCACTCAAACAAGTTAAATAGCGGCAGATCAGTTGCTCTTGTTTGTAGTTGGTTTGTTTAAGGAAAATGAAATAAACACAACAGCCAACTCGGCTAGCGTAGCACAATATGTAGCGTATTGGCTCTGCAACTCCGAGCTCCCGGGTTCAAAGCCTGGGAGAAGTGGTTATGAAAAATAAATTTAATTAATTTAATAAAAAGAAGTCTGATGAGAAAATGTGGTGATTTCCGAAATAGTACTATAATTTCTACTATTAAAAAACTGTTGTTGTTTTTTTACAAAAATCTTCCATAAACTGGCCTTGAACTCAATAAAAATTGTAAAATTAACATTTACTAGGCCAACAGAAAACTAAACAAACATTTATATGCAAGGATGAGCACTCCTTAAATGCATTCTAATATAAAGTAAATTACTTGAATACAGAATTTGCAAATAAAACACAAACTAGTTAAATAGCGGCAGATCAGTTGCTCTTGTTTGTAATTGGTTTGTTTAAGGAAGATGAAATAAACACAACAGCCAACTCGGCTAGCGTAGCACAATATGTAGCATATTGGCTCTGCAACTCCGAGCGCCCGGGTTCAAAGCCTGAGAGAAGTGGTTATGAAAAATAAATTTAATAAAAAGAAGTCTAATGAGGAAATGTGGTGATTTCCGAAATAGTACTATAATTTCTACCATTAAAAAACTGTTGTTGTTTTTTCACAAAAATCTTCCATAAGCTGGCCTTGAGCTCAATAAAAATTATAAAATTAACATTTACTAGGCCAACAGAAAAATAAATAAACATTTACATATATGCAAGGGTGAGCACACCTTAAATGCATTCTAATATAAAGTATATTACTTCAATACAGAATTTGCAAATAAAACACAAACAACAACCACACAAACAAGTAGCGGCAGATCAGTTGCTCTTGTTTGTAATTGGTTTGTTTAAGGAACATGAAATAAACACAACAGCCAACTCGGCTAGCGTAGCACAATATGTAGCATATTGGCTCTGCAACTCCGAGCGCCCGGGTTCAAAGCCTGGGAGAAGTGGTTATGAAAAATAAATTTAATAAAAAGAAGTCTGATGAGGAAAAGTGGTGATTTCCGAAATAGTACTATAATTTCTACCATTAAAAAACTGTTGTAGTTTTTTCACAAAAATCTTCCATAAACTGGCCTTGAGCTCAATAAAAATTGTAAAATTAGAATTTTTTAGGCCAATAGAAAAATAAACAAATATTTATATGCAAGGATGAGCACGCCTTAAATGCATTCTAATGTAAAGTAAATTACTTGAATACAGGATTTGCAAATAAAACACAAACAACAACCACACGAACAAGTAGCGGCAGATCAGCTGCTCTTGTTTGTAATTGGTTTGTTTAAGGAAGATGAAATAAACACAACAGCCAACTCGGCTAGCATAGCACAATATTTAGCGTATTGGCTCTGCAACTGCGAGCTCCCGGGTTCAAAGCCTGGGAGAAGTGGTTATGAAAAATAAATTTAATAAAAAGAAGTCTGATGAGGAAATGTGGTGATTTCCGAAATAGTACTATAATTTCTACCATTAAAAAACTGTTGTTGTTTTTTCACAAAAATCTTCCATAAACTGGCCTTCAGCTCAATGAAAAATTTCAATATTTACATTTACTAGGCCAACAGAAAAATAAACAAATATTTATATGCAAGGATGAGCACACCTTAAATGCATTCTAATATAAAGTAAATTACTTGAATAGAGAATTTGGAAATAAAACACAAACAACAACCACACAAACAAGTTAAATAGCGGCAGATCAGTTGCTCTTGATTGTAGTTGGTTTGTTTAAGGAAGATGAAATAAACACAACAGCCAACTCGGCTAGCGTAGCACAATATGTAGCGTATTGGCTCTGCATCTCCGAGCTCCCGGGTTCAAAGCCTTCGAGAAGTGGTTATCAAAAATAAATTTAATAAAAAGAAGTCTGATGAGGAAATGTGGTGATTTCCGAAATAGTACTATAATTTCTACCATTAAAAAACTGTTGTTGTTTTTTCACAAAAATCTTCCATAAACTGGCCTTGAGCTCAATAAAAATTGTAAAATTAACATTTACTAGGCCAACAGAAAAATAGACAAACATTTGTATGCAAGGATGAGCACTCCTTAAATGCGTAAATTACTTGAATACAGAATTTGCAAATAAAACACAAACAACAACCACACAAGCAAGTTAAATAGCGGCAGATCAGTTGCTCTTGTTTGTAGTTATTTTGTTTAAGGAAGATAAAATAAACACAACAGCCAAATCGGCTAGCGTAGCACAATATGTAGCGTATTGGCTCTGCAACTCCGAGCTCCCGGGTTCAAAGCCCTGGTGAAGTGGTTATGAAAATTTAATTTAATTTAATAAAAAGAAGTCTGATGAGGAAATGTGGTGATTTCCGAAATAGTACTATAATTTCTACCATTAAAAAACTGTTGTTTTTTTTTCACAAAAATCTTCCATAAACTGGCCTTCAGCTCAATAAAAATTGTAAAATTAACATTTACTAGGCCAACAGAAAAATAAGCAAACATTTATATGCAAGGATGAGCACACCTTAAATGCATTCTAATATAAAGTATATTACTTGAATACAGAATTTGCAAATAAAACACAAACAACAACCACACAAACAAGTTAAATAGCGGCAGATCAGTTGCTCTTGTTTGTAGTTGGTGTGTTTAAGGAAGATGAAATAAACACAACAGCCATCTCGGCTAGCGTAGCACAATATGTAGCGTATTGGCTCTGCAACTCCGAGCTCCCGGGTTCAAAGCCCTGGAGAAGTGGTTATGAAAATTTAATTTAATTTAATAAAAAGAAGTCTAATGAGGAAATGTGGTGATATCCGAAATAGTACTATAATTTCTACCATTAAAAAACTGTTGTTGTTTTTTCAAAAAAATCTTCCATAAACTGGCCTTGAGCTCAATAAAAATTGTAAAATTAACATTTACTAGCCCAATAGAAAAATACACAAACATTTATATGCAAGGATGAGCACGCCTTAAATGCATTCTAATATAAAGTAAATTACTTGAATACAGAATTTGCAAATAAAACACAAACAACAATCACACAAACAAGTTAAATAGCGGCAGATCAGTTGCTCTTGTTTGTAGTTATTTTGTTTAAGGAAGATAAAATAAACACAACAGCCAAATCGGCTAGCGTAGCACAATATGTAGCGTATTGGCTCTGCAACTCCGAGCTCCCGGGTTCAAAGCCTGGGAGAAGTGGTTATGAAAAATAAATTTAATAAAAAGAAGTCTGATGAGGAAATGTGGTGATTTCCGAAATAGTACTATAATTTCTACCATTAAAAAACTGTTGTTGTTTTTTCACAAAAATCTTCCATAAGCTGGCCTTGAGCTCAATAAAAATTGTTAAATTAACCTTTACTAGGCCAACAGAAAAATAAATAAACATTTACATATATGCAAGGGAGAGCACACCTTAAATGCATTCTAATATAAAGTATATTACTGGAATACAGAATTTGCAAATAAAACACAAACAAATACCACACAAACAAGTTAAATAGCGGCAGATCAGTTGCTCTTGTTTGTAGTTGGTTTGTTTAAGGAACATCAAATAAACACAACAGCCAACTCGGCTAGCGTAGCACAATATGTAGCATATTGGCTCTGCAACTCCGAGCGCCCGGGTTCAAAGCCTGGGAGAAGTGGTTATGAAAAATAAATTTAATAAAAAGAAGTCTGATGAAGAAATGTGGTGATTTCCGAAATAGTACTATAATTTCTACCATTAAAAAACTGTTGTTGTTTTTTCACAAAAATCTTCCATAAACTGGCCTTGAGCTCAATAAAAATTGTAAAATTAGAATTTACTAGGCCAATAGAAAAACAAACAAACATTTATATGCAAGGATGAGCACGCCTTAAATGCGTAAATTACTTGAATACAGAATTTGCAAATAAAACACAAACAACAACCACACAAGCAAGTTAAATAGCGGCAGATCAGTTGCTCTTGTTTGTAGTTGGTTTGTTTAAGGAAGATGAAATAAACACAACAGCCAACTCGGCTAGCGTAGCACAATATGTAGCGTATTGGCTCTGCAACTCCGAGCTCCTGGGTTCAAAGCCTGGGAGAAGTGGTTATGAAAAATAAATTTAATTAATTTAATAAAAAGAAGACTGATGAGGAAATGTGGTGATATCCGAAATAGTACTATAATTTCTACCATTAAAAAACTGTTGTTGTTTTTTCACAAAAATCTTCCATAAACTGGCCTTGAGCTCAAAAAAAAATTGTAAAATTAACATTTACTAGGCCAACAGAAAATTAGACAAACATTTATATGCAAGGATGAGCACTCCTTAAATGCGTAAATTACTTGAATACAGAATTTGCAAATAAAACACAAACAACAACCACACAAGCAAGTTAAATAGCGGCAGATCAGTTGCTCTTGTTTGTAGTTGGTTTGTTTAAGGAAGATGAAATAAACACAACAGCCAACTCGGCTAGCGTAGCACAATATGTAGCGTATTGGCTCTGCAACTCCGAGCTCCCGGGTTCAAAGCCTGGGAGAAGTGGTTATGAAAAATTAAATTAAAAATTAATTTAATTTAATAAAAAGAAGTCTGATGAGGAAATGTGGTGATTTCCGAAATAGAACTATAATTTCTACCATTAAAAAACTGTTGTTGTTTTTCACAAAAATCTTCCATAAACTGGCCTTGAGCTCAATAAAAATTGTAAAATTAACATTTACTAGGCCAACAGAAAAATAAACAAATATTTATATGCAAGGATGAGCACTCCTTAAATGCGTAAATTACTTGAATACAGAATTTGCAAATAAAACACAAACAACAACCACACAAGCAAGTTAAATAGCGGCAGATCAGTTGCTCTTGTTTGTAGTTGGTTTGTTTAAGGAAGATGAAATAAACACAACAGCCAACTCGGCTAGCGTAGCACAATATGTAGCGTATTGGCTCTGCAACTCCGAGCTCCCGGGTTCAAATCCTGGGAGAAGTGGTTATGAAAAATTAAATTAAAAATTAATTTAATTTAATAAAAAGAAGTCTGATGAGGAAATGTGGTGATTTCCAAAATAGTGCTATAACTTCTACCATTAAAAAACTGTTGTTGTTTTTCATAAAAATCTTCCATAAACTGGCCTTGAGCTCAATAAAAATTGTAAAATTAACATTTACTAGGCCAACAGAAAAATAGACAAACATTTATATGCAAGGATGAGCACTCCTTAAATGCATTCTAATATACATAAAGTAAATTACTTGAATACAGGATTTGCAAATAAAACACAAACAACAACCACTCAAACAAGTTAAATAGCGGCAGATCAGTTGCTCTTGTTTGTAGTTGGTTTGTTTAAGGAAAATGAAATAAACACAACAGCCAACTCGGCTAGCGTAGCACAATATGTAGCGTATTGGCTCTGCAACTCCGAGCTCCCGGGTTCAAAGCCTGGGAGAAGTGGTTATGAAAAATAAATTTAATTAATTTAATAAAAAGAAGTCTGATGAGAAAATGTGGTGATTTCCGAAATAGTACTATAATTTCTACTATTAAAAAACTGTTGTTGTTTTTTTACAAAAATCTTCCATAAACTGGCCTTGAACTCAATAAAAATTGTAAAATTAACATTTACTAGGCCAACAGAAAACTAAACAAACATTTATATGCAAGGATGAGCACTCCTTAAATGCATTCTAATATAAAGTAAATTACTTGAATACAGAATTTGCAAATAAAACACAAACTAGTTAAATAGCGGCAGATCAGTTGCTCTTGTTTGTAATTGGTTTGTTTAAGGAAGATGAAATAAACACAACAGCCAGCTCGGCTAGCGTAGCACAATATGTAGCATATTGGCTCTGCAACTCCGAGCGCCCGGGTTCAAAGCCTGAGAGAAGTGGTTATGAAAAATAAATTTAATAAAAAGAAGTCTAATGAGGAAATGTGGTGATTTCCGAAATAGTACTATAAATTCTACCATTAAAAAACTGTTGTTGTTTTTTCACAAAAATCTTCCATAAGCTGGCCTTGAGCTCAATAAAAATTATAAAATTAACATTTACTAGGCCAACAGAAAAATAAATAAACATTTACATATATGCAAGGGTGAGCACACCTTAAATGCATTCTAATATAAAGTATATTACTTCAATACAGAATTTGCAAATAAAACACAAACAACAACCACACAAACAAGTAGCGGCAGATCAGTTGCTCTTGTTTGTAATTGGTTTGTTTAAGGAACATGAAATAAACACAACAGCCAACTCGGCTAGCGTAGCACAATATGTAGCATATTGGCTCTGCAACTCCGAGCGCCCGGGTTCAAAGCCTGGGAGAAGTGGTTATGAAAAATAAATTTAATAAAAAGAAGTCTGATGAGGAAAAGTGGTGATTTCCGAAATAGTACTATAATTTCTACCATTAAAAAACTGTTGTTGTTTTTTCACAAAAATCTTCCATAAACTGGCCTTGAGCTCAATAAAAATTGTAAAATTAGAATTTTTTAGGCCAATAGAAAAATAAACAAATATTTATATGCAAGGATGAGCACGCCTTAAATGCATTCTAATATAAAGTAAATTACTTGAATACAGGATTTGCAAATAAAACACAAACAACAACCACTCAAACAAGTTAAATAGCGGCAGATCAGTTGCTCTTGTTTGTAGTTGGTTTGTTTAAGGAAAATGAAATAAACACAACAGCCAACTCGGCTAGCGTAGCACAATATGTAGCGTATTGGCTCTGCAACTCCGAGCTCCCGGGTTCAAAGCCTGGGAGAAGTGGTTATGAAAAATAAATTTAATTAATTTAATAAAAAGAAGTCTGATGAGAAAATGTGGTGATTTCCGAAATAGTACTATAATTTCTACTATTAAAAAACTGTTGTTGTTTTTTTACAAAAATCTTCCATAAACTGGCCTTGAACTCAATAAAAATTGTAAAATTAACATTTACTAGGCCAACAGAAAACTAAACAAACATTTATATGCAAGGACGAGCACTCCTTAAATGCATTCTAATATAAAGTAAATTACTTGAATACAGAATTTGCAAATAAAACACAAACTAGTTAAATAGCGGCAGATCAGTTGCTCTTGTTTGTAATTGGTTTGTTTAAGGAAGATGAAATAAACACAACAGCCAGCTCGGCTAGCGTAGCACAATATGTAGCATATTGGCTCTGCAACTCCGAGCGCCCGGGTTCAAAGCCTGAGAGAAGTGGTTATGAAAAATAAATTTAATAAAAAGAAGTCTAATGAGGAAATGTGGTGATTTCCGAAATAGTACTATAAATTCTACCATTAAAAAACTGTTGTTGTTTTTTCACAAAAATCTTCCATAAGCTGGCCTTGAGCTCAATAAAAATTATAAAATTAACATTTACTAGGCCAACAGAAAAATAAATAAACATTTACATATATGCAAGGGTGAGCACACCTTAAATGCATTCTAATATAAAGTATATTACTTCAATACAGAATTTGCAAATAAAACACAAACAACAACCACACAAACAAGTAGCGGCAGATCAGTTGCTCTTGTTTGTAATTGGTTTGTTTAAGGAACATGAAATAAACACAACAGCCAACTCGGCTAGCGTAGCACAATATGTAGCATATTGGCTCTGCAACTCCGAGCGCCCGGGTTCAAAGCCTGGGAGAAGTGGTTATGAAAAATAAATTTAATAAAAAGAAGTCTGATGAGGAAAAGTGGTGATTTCCGAAATAGTACTATAATTTCTACCATTAAAAAACTGTTGTTGTTTTTTCACAAAAATCTTCCATAAACTGGCCTTGAGCTCAATAAAAATTGTAAAATTAGAATTTTTTAGGCCAATAGAAAAATAAACAAATATTTATATGCAAGGATGAGCACGCCTTAAATGCATTCTAATATAAAGTAAATTACTTGAATACAGGATTTGCAAATAAAACACAAACAACAACCACACGAACAAGTAGCGGCAGATCAGCTGCTCTTGTTTGTAATTGGTTTGTTTAAGGAAGATGAAATAAACACAACAGCCACCTCGGCTAGCATAGCACAATATTTAGCGTATTGGCTCTGCAACTGCGAGCTCCCGGGTTCAAAGCCTGGGAGAAGTGGTTATGAAAAATAAATTTAATAAAAAGAAGTCTGATGAGGAAATGTGGTGATTTCCGAAATAGTACTATAATTTCTACCATTAAAAAACTGTTGTTGTTTTTTCACAAAAATCTTCCATAAACTGGCCTTCAGCTCAATGAAAAATTTCAATATTTACATTTACTAGGCCAACAGAAAAATAAACAAATATTTATATGCAAGGATGAGCACACCTTAAATGCATTCTAATATAAAGTAAATTACTTGAATAGAGAATTTGCAAATAAAACACAAACAACAACCACACAAACAAGTTAAATAGCGGCAGATCAGTTGCTCTTGATTGTAGTTGGTTTGTTTAAGGAAGATGAAATAAACACAACAGCCAACTCGGCTAGCGTAGCACAATATGTAGCGTATTGGCTCTGCATCTCCGAGCTCCCGGGTTCAAAGCCTTCGAGAAGTGGTTATCAAAAATAAATTTAATAAAAAGAAGTCTGATGAGGAAATGTGGTGATTTCCGAAATAGTACTATAATTTCTACCATTAAAAAACTGTTGTTGTTTTTTCACAAAAATCTTCCATAAACTGGCCTTGAGCTCAATAAAAATTGTAAAATTAACATTTACTAGGCCAACAGAAAAATAGACAAACATTTGTATGCAAGGATGAGCACTCCTTAAATGCGTAACTTACTTGAATACAGAATTTGCAAATAAAACACAAACAACAACCACACAAGCAAGTTAAATCGCGGCAGATCAGTTGCTCTTGTTTGTAGTTGGTTTGTTTAAGGAAGATGAAATAAACACAACAGCCAACTCGGCTAGCGTAGCACAATATGTAGCGTATTGGCTCTGCAACTCAGAGCTCCCGGGTTCAAAGCCTGGGAGAAGTGGTTATGAAAAATTTATTTAACTTAATAAAAAGAAGTCTGATGAGGAAATGTGATGATTTCCGAAATAGAACTATAATTTCTACCAATAAAAAACTGTTGTTGTTTTTCACAAAAATCTTCCATAAACTGGCCTTGAGCTCAATAAAAATTGTAAAATTAACATTTACTAGGCCAACAGAAAAATAAACAAATATTTATATGCAAGGATGAGCAGTCCTTAAATGCGCAAATTACTTGAATACAGAATTTGCAAATAAAACACAAACAACAACCACACAAGCAAGTTAAATAGCGGCAGATCAGTTGCTCTTGTTTGTAGTTGTTTGTTTAAGGAACATGAAATAAACACAACAGCCAACTCGGCTAGGGTAGCACAATATGTAGCATATTGGCTATGCAACTCCGAGCGCCCGGGTTCAAAGCCTGGGAGAAGTGGTTATGAAAAATAAATTTAATAAAAAGAAGTCTGATGAGGAAATGTGGTGATTTCCGAAATAGTACTATAATTTCTACCATTAAAAAACTGTTGTTGTTTTTTCACAAAAATCTTCCATAAACTGGTCTTGAGCTCAATAAAAATTGTAAAATTAGAATTAACTAGGCCAATAGAAAAATAAACAAACATTTATATGCAAGGAAGGAAATAAAACACAAACAACAACCACACGAACAAGTAGCGGCAGATCAGTTGCTCTTGTTTGTAATTGGTTTGTTTAAGGAAGATGAAATAAACACAACAGCCAACTCGGCTAGTATAGCACAATATTTAGCGTATTGGCTCTGCAACTGCGAGCTCCCGGGTTCAAAGCCTGGGAGAAGTGGTTATGAAAAATAAATTTAATAAAAAGAAGTCTGATGAGGAAATGTGGTGATTTCCGAAATAGTACTATAATTTCTACCATTAAAAAACTGTTGTTGTTTTTTCACAAAAATCTTCCATAAACTGGCCTTCAGCTCAATAAAAAATTTCAATATTTACATTTACTAGGCCAACAGAAAAATAAACAAATATTTATATGCAAGGATGAGCACGCCTTAAATGCATTCTAATATAAAGTAAATTACTTGAATAGAGAATTTGCAAATAAAACACAAACAACAACCACACAAACAAGTTAAATAGCGGCAGATCAGTTGCTCTTGATTGTAGTTGGTTTGTTTACGCAAAATGAAATAAACACAACAGCCAACTCGGCTAGCGTAGCACAATATGTAGCGTATTGGCTCTGCAACTCCGAGCTCCCGGGTTCAAAGCCTGGGAGAAGTGGTTATGAAAAATAAATTTAATTAATTTAATAAAAAGAAGTCTGATGAGAAAATGTGGTGATTTCCGAAATAGTACTATAATTTCTACTATTAAAAAACTGTTGTTGTTTTTTTACAAAAATCTTCCATAAACTGGAATTGAACTCAATAAAAATTGTAAAATTAACATTTACTAGGCCAACAGAAAAATAAACAAACATTTATATGCAAGGATGAGCACTCCTTAAATGCATTCTAATATAAAGTAAATTACTTGAATGCAGAATTTGCAAATAAACCACAAACTAGTTAAATAGCGGCAGATCAGTTGCTCTTGTTTGTAATTGGTTTGTTTAAGGAAGATGAAATAAACACAACAGCCAACTAGGCTAGCGTAGCACAATATGTAACGTATTGGCTCTGCAACTCCGAGCTCCCGGGTTCAACGCCTGGGAGAAGTGGTTATGAAAAATAAATTTAATAAAAAGAAGTCTAATGAGGAAATGTGGTGATATCCGAAATAGAACTATAATTTCTACCATTAAAAAACTGTTGTTGTTTTTTCACAAAAATCTTCCATAAACTGGCCTTGAGCTCAATAAAAATTGTAAAATTAACATTTACTAGCCCAATAGAAAAATACACAAACATTTATATGCAAGGATGAGCACGCCTTAAATGCATTCTAATATAAAGTAAATTACTTGAATACAGAATTTGCAAATAAAACACAAACAACAACCACACAAACAAGTTAAATAGCGGCAGATCAGTTGCTCTTGTTTGTAGTTATTTTGTTTAAGGAAGATAAAATAAACACAACAGCCAACTCGGCTAGCGTAGCACAATATGTAGCGTATTGGCTCTGCAACTCTGAGCTCCCGGGTTCAAAGCCTGGGAGAAGTGGTTATGAAAAATAAATTTAATTAATTTAATAAAAAGAAGTCTGATGAGGAAATGTGGTGATTTCCGAAATAGTACTATAATTTCTACCATAAAAAAACTGTTGTTGTTTTTTCACAAAAATCTTCCATAAGCTGGCCTTGAGCTCAATAAAAATTGTAAAATTAACATTTACTAGGCCAACAGAAAAATAAATAAACATTTACATATATGCATGGGTGAGCACACCTTAAATGCATTCTAATATAAAGTATATTACTTGAATACAGAATTTGCAAATAAAACACAAACAACAACCACACAAACAAGTTAAATAGCGGCAGATCAGTTGCTCTTGTTTGTAGTTGGTTTGTTTAAGGACATGAAATAAACACAACAGCCAACTCGGCTAGCGTAGCACAATATGTAGCATATTGGCTCTGCAACTCCGAGCTCCCGGGTTCAAAGCCTGGGAGAAGTGGTTATGAAAAATTAAATTAAAAATTAATTTAATTTAATAAAAAGAAGTCTGATGAGGAAATGTGGTGATTTCCAAAATAGTGCTATAACTTCTACCATTAAAAAACTGTTGTTGTTTTTCATAAAAATCTTCCATAAACTGGCCTTGAGCTCAATAAAAATTGTAAAATTAACATTTACTAGGCCAACAGAAAAATAGACAAACATTTATATGCAAGGATGAGCACTCCTTAAATGCATTCTAATATACATAAAGTAAATTACTTGAATACAGGATTTGCAAATAAAACACAAACAACAACCACTCAAACAAGTTAAATAGCGGCAGATCAGTTGCTCTTGTTTGTAGTTGGTTTGTTTAAGGAAAATGAAATAAACACAACAGCCAACTCGGCTAGCGTAGCACAATATGTAGCGTATTGGCTCTGCAACTCCGAGCTCCCGGGTTCAAAGCCTGGGAGAAGTGGTTATGAAAAATTTATTTAACTTAATAAAAAGAAGTCTGATGAGGAAATGTGATGATTTCCGAAATAGAACTATAATTTCTACCAATAAAAAACTGTTGTTGTTTTTCACAAAAATCTTCCATAAACTGGCCTTGAGCTCAATAAAAATTGTAAAATTAACATTTACTAGGCCAACAGAAAAATAAACAAATATTTATATGCAAGGATGGGCAGTCCTTAAATGCGCAAATTACTTGAATACAGAATTTGCAAATAAAACTCAAACAACAACCACACAAGCAAGTTAAATAGCGGCAGATCAGTTGCTCTTGTTTGTAGTTGTTTGTTTAAGGAACATGAAATAAACACAACAGCCAACTCGGCTAGGGTAGCACAATATGTAGCATATTGGCTATGCAACTCCGAGCGCCCGGCTTCAAAGCCTGGGAGAAGTGGTTATGAAAAATAAATTTAATAAAAAGAAGTCTGATGAGGAAATGTGGTGATTTCCGAAATAGTACTATAATTTCTACCATTAAAAAACTGTTGTTGTTTTTTCACAAAAATCTTCCATAAACTGGTCTTGAGCTCAATAAAAATTGTAAAATTAGAATTAACTAGGCCAATAGAAAAATAAACAAACATTTATATGCAAGGATGAGCACGCCTTAAATGCATTCTAATATAAAGTAAATTACTTGAATACAGGATTTGCAAATAAAACACAAACAACAACCACACGAACAAGTAGCGGCAGATCAGTTGCTCTTGTTTGTAATTGGTTTGTTTAAGGAAGATGAAATAAACACAACAGCCAACTCGGCTAGCGTAGCACAATATGTAGCGTATTGGCTCTGCAACTCCGAGCTCCCGGGTTCAAAGCCTGGGAGAAGTGGTTATGAAAAATAAATTTAATTAATTTAATAAAAAGAAGTCTGATGAGAAAATGTGGTGATTTCCGAAATAGTACTATAATTTCTACCATTAAAAAACTGTTGTTGTTTTTTCACAAAAATCTTCCATAAACTGGCCTTCAGCTCAATAAAAAATTTCAATATTTACATTTACTAGGCCAACAGAAAAATAAACAAATATTTATATGCAAGGATGAGCACGCCTTAAATGCATTCTAATATAAAGTAAATTACTTGAATAGAGAATTTGCAAATAAAACACAAACAACAACCACACAAACAAGTTAAATAGCGGCAGATCAGTTGCTCTTGATTGTAGTTGGTTTGTTTAAGCAAAATGAAATAAACACAACAGCCAACTCGGCTAGCGTAGCACAATATGTAGCGTATTGGCTCTGCAACTCCGAGCTCCCGGGTTCAAAGCCTGGGAGAAGTGGTTATGAAAAATAAATTTAATTAATTTAATAAAAAGAAGTCTGATGAGAAAATGTGGTGATTTCCGAAATAGTACTATAATTTCTACTATTAAAAAACTGTTGTTGTTTTTTTACAAAAATCTTCCATAAACTGGAATTGAACTCAATAAAAATTGTAAAATTAACATTTACTAGGCCAACAGAAAAATAAACAAACATTTATATGCAAGGATGAGCACTCCTTAAATGCATTCTAATATAAAGTAAATTACTTGAATGCAGAATTTGCAAATAAACCACAAACTAGTTAAATAGCGGCAGATCAGTTGCTCTTGTTTGTAATTGGTTTGTTTAAGGAAGATGAAATAAACACAACAGCCAACTAGGCTAGCGTAGCACAATATGTAGCGTATTGGCTCTGCAACTCCGAGCTCCCGGGTTCAACGCCTGGGAGAAGTGGTTATGAAAAATAAATTTAATAAAAAGAAGTCTAATGAGGAAATGTGGTGATATCCGAAATAGAACTATAATTTCTACCATTAAAAAACTGTTGTTGTTTTTTCACAAAAATCTTCCATAAACTGGCCTTGAGCTCAATAAAAATTGTAAAATTAACATTTACTAGCCCAATAGAAAAATACACAAACATTTATATGCAAGGATGAGCACGCCTTAAATGCATTCTAATATAAAGTAAATTACTTGAATACAGAATTTGCAAATAAAACACAAACAACAACCACACAACCAAGTTAAATAGCGGCAGATCAGTTGCTCTTGTTTGTAGTTATTTTGTTTAAGGAAGATAAAATAAACACAACAGCCAACTCGGCTAGCGTAGCACAATATGTAGCGTATTGGCTCTGCAACTCTGAGCTCCCGGGTTCAAAGCCTGGGAGAAGTGGTTATGAAAAATAAATTTAATTAATTTAATAAAAAGAAGTCTGATGAGGAAATGTGGTGATTTCCGAAATAGTACTATAATTTCTACCATAAAAAAACTGTTGTTGTTTTTTCACAAAAATCTTCCATAAGCTGGCCTTGAGCTCAATAAAAATTGTAAAATTAACATTTACTAGCCCAACAGAAAAATAAAAAAACATTTACATATATGCATGGGTGAGCACACCTTAAATGCATTCTAATATAAAGTATATTACTTGAATACAGAATTTGCAAATAAAACACAAACAACAACCACACAAACAAGTTAAATAGCGGCAGATCAGTTGCTCTTGTTTGTAGTTGGTTTGTTTAAGGACATGAAATAAACACAACAGCCAACTCGGCTAGCGTAGCACAATATGTAGCATATTGGCTCTGCAACTCCGAGCTCCCGGGTTCAAAGCCTGGGAGAAGTGGTTATGAAAAATTAAATTAAAAATTAATTTAATTTAATAAAAAGAAGTCTGATGAGGAAATGTGGTGATTTCCAAAATAGTGCTATAACTTCTACCATTAAAAAACTGTTGTTGTTTTTCATAAAAATCTTCCATAAACTGGCCTTGAGCTCAATAAAAATTGTAAAATTAACATTTACTAGGCCAACAGAAAAATAGACAAACATTTATATGCAAGGATGAGCACTCCTTAAATGCATTCTAATATACATAAAGTAAATTACTTGAATACAGGATTTGCAAATAAAACACAAACAACAACCACTCAAACAAGTTAAATAGCGGCAGATCAGTTGCTCTTGTTTGTAGTTGGTTTGTTTAAGGAAAATGAAATAAACACAACAGCCAACTCGGCTAGCGTAGCACAATATGTAGCGTATTGGCTCTGCAACTCCGAGCTCCCGGGTTCAAAGCCTGGGAGAAGTGGTTATGAAAAATTTATTTAACTTAATAAAAAGAAGTCTGATGAGGAAATGTGATGATTTCCGAAATAGAACTATAATTTCTACCAATAAAAAACTGTTGTTGTTTTTCACAAAAATCTTCCATAAACTGGCCTTGAGCTCAATAAAAATTGTAAAATTAACATTTACTAGGCCAACAGAAAAATAAACAAATATTTATATGCAAGGATGAGCAGTCCTTAAATGCGCAAATTACTTGAATACAGAATTTGCAAATAAAACACAAACAACAACCACACAAGCAAGTTAAATAGCGGCAGATCAGTTGCTCTTGTTTGTAGTTGTTTGTTTAAGGAACATGAAATAAACACAACAGCCAACTCGGCTAGGGTAGCACAATATGTAGCATATTGGCTATGCAACTCCGAGCGCCCGGGTTCAAAGCCTGGGAGAAGTGGTTATGAAAAATAAATTTAATAAAAAGAAGTCTGATGAGGAAATGTGGTGATTTCCGAAATAGTACTATAATTTCTACCATTAAAAAACTGTTGTTGTTTTTTCACAAAAATCTTCCATAAACTGGTCTTGAGCTCAATAAAAATTGTAAAATTAGAATTAACTAGGCCAATAGAAAAATAAACAAACATTTATATGCAAGGATGAGCACGCCTTAAATGCATTCTAATATAAAGTAAATTACTTGAATACAGGATTTGCAAATAAAACACAAACAACAACCACACGAACAAGTAGCGGCAGATCAGTTGCTCTTGTTTGTAATTGGTTTGTTTAAGGAAGATGAAATAAACACAACAGCCAACTCGGCTAGCGTAGCACAATATGTAGCGTATTGGCTCTGCAACTCCGAGCTCCCGGGTTCAAAGCCTGGGAGAAGTGGTTATGAAAAATAAATTTAATTAATTTAATAAAAAGAAGTCTGATGAGAAAATGTGGTGATTTCCGAAATAGTACTATAATTTCTACCATTAAAAAACTGTTGTTGTTTTTTCACAAAAATCTTCCATAAACTGGCCTTCAGCTCAATAAAAAATTTCAATATTTACATTTACTAGGCCAACAGAAAAATAAACAAATATTTATATGCAAGGATGAGCACGCCTTAAATGCATTCTAATATAAAGTAAATTACTTGAATAGAGAATTTGCAAATAAAACACAAACAACAACCACACAAACAAGTTAAATAGCGGCAGATCAGTTGCTCTTGATTGTAGTTGGTTTGTTTAAGCAAAATGAAATAAACACAACAGCCAACTCGGCTAGCGTAGCACAATATGTAGCGTATTGGCTCTGCAACTCCGAGCTGCCGGGTTCAAAGCCTGGGAGAAGTGGTTATGAAAAATAAATTTAATTAATTTAATAAAAAGAAGTCTGATGAGAAAATGTGGTGATTTCCGAAATAGTACTATAATTTCTACTATTAAAAAACTGTTGTTGTTTTTTTACAAAAATCTTCCATAAACTGGAATTGAAATCAATAAAAATTGTAAAATTAACATTTACTAGGCCAACAGAAAAATAAACAAACATTTATATGCAAGGATGAGCACTCCTTAAATGCATTCTAATATAAAGTAAATTACTTGAATGCAGAATTTGCAAATAAACCACAAACTAGTTAAATAGCGGCAGATCAGTTGCTCTTGTTTGTAATTGGTTTGTTTAAGGAAGATGAAATAAACACAACAGCCAACTAGGCTAGCGTAGCACAATATGTAGCGTATTGGCTCTGCAACTCCGAGCTCCCGGGTTCAACGCCTGGGAGAAGTGGTTATGAAAAATAAATTTAATAAAAAGAAGTCTAATGAGGAAATGTGGTGATATCCGAAATAGAACTATAATTTCTACCATTAAAAAACTGTTGTTGTTTTTTCACAAAAATCTTCCATAAACTGGCCTTGAGCTCAATAAAAATTGTAAAATTAACATTTACTAGCCCAATAGAAAAATACACAAACATTTATATGCAAGGATGAGCACGCCTTAAATGCATTCTAATATAAAGTAAATTACTTGAATACAGAATTTGCAAATAAAACACAAACAACAACCACACAAACAAGTTAAATAGCGGCAGATCAGTTGCTCTTGTTTGTAGTTATTTTGATTAAGGAAGATAAAATAAACACAACAGCCAACTCGGCTAGCGTAGCACAATATGTAGCGTATTGGCTCTGCAACTCTGAGCTCCCGGGTTCAAAGCCTGGGAGAAGTGGTTATGAAAAATAAATTTAATTAATTTAATAAAAAGAAGTCTGATGAGGAAATGTGGTGATTTCCGAAATAGTACTATAATTTCTACCATAAAAAAACTGTTGTTGTTTTTTCACAAAAATCTTCCATAAGCTGGCCTTGAGCTCAATAAAAATTGTAAAATTAACATTTACTAGGCCAACAGAAAAATAAATAAACATTTACATATATGCATGGGTGAGCACACCTTAAATGCATTCTAATATAAAGTATATTACTTGAATACAGAATTTGCAAATAAAACACAAACAACAACCACACAAACAAGTTAAATAGCGGCAGATCAGTTGCTCTTGTTTGTAGTTGGTTTGTTTAAGGACATGAAATAAACACAACAGCCAACTCGGCTAGCGTAGCACAATATGTAGCATATTGGCTCTGCAACTCCGAGCTCCCGGGTTCAAAGCCTGGGAGAAGTGGTTATGAAAAATTAAATTAAAAATTAATTTAATTTAATAAAAAGAAGTCTGATGAGGAAATGTGGTGATTTCCAAAATAGTGCTATAACTTCTACCATTAAAAAACTGTTGTTGTTTTTCATAAAAATCTTCCATAAACTGGCCTTGAGCTCAATAAAAATTGTAAAATTAACATTTACTAGGCCAACAGAAAAATAGACAAACATTTATATGCAAGGATGAGCACTCCTTAAATGCATTCTAATATACATAAAGTAAATTACTTGAATACAGGATTTGCAAATAAAACACAAACAACAACCACTCAAACAAGTTAAATAGCGGCAGATCAGTTGCTCTTGTTTGTAGTTGGTTTGTTTAAGGAAAATGAAATAAACACAACAGCCAACTCGGCTAGCGTAGCACAATATGTAGCGTATTGGCTCTGCAACTCCGAGCTCCCGGGTTCAAAGCCTGGGAGAAGTGGTTATGAAAAATAAATTTAATTAATTTAACAAAAAGAAGTCTGATGAGAAAATGTGGTGATTTCCGAAATAGTACTATAATTTCTACTATTAAAAAACTGTTGTTGTTTTTTTACAAAAATCTTCCATAAACTGGCCTTGAACTCAATAAAAATTGTAAAATTAACATTTACTAGGCCAACAGAAAACTAAACAAACATTTATATGCAAGGATGAGCACTCCTTAAATGCATTCTAATATAAAGTAAATTACTTGAATACAGAATTTGCAAATAAAACACAAACTAGTTAAATAGCGGCAGATCAGTTGCTCTTGTTTGTAGTTGGTTTGTTTAAGGAAGATGAAATAAACACAACAGCCAACTCGGCTAGCGTAGCACAATATGTAGCGTATTGGCTCTGCAACTCAGAGCTCCCGGGTTCAAAGCCTGGGAGAAGTGGTTATGAAAAATTTATTTAACTTAATAAAAAGAAGTCTGATGAGGAAATGTGATGATTTCCGAAATAGAACTATAATTTCTACCAATAAAAAACTGTTGTTGTTTTTCACAAAAATCTTCCATAAACTGGCCTTGAGCTCAATAAAAATTGTAAAATTAACATTTACTAGGCCAACAGAAAAATAAACAAATATTTATATGCAAGGATGAGCAGTCCTTAAATGCGCAAATTACTTGAATACAGAATTTGCAAATAAAACACAAACAACAACCACACAAGCAAGTTAAATAGCGGCAGATCAGTTGCTCTTGTTTGTAGTTGTTTGTTTAAGGAACATGAAATAAACACAACAGCCAACTCGGCTAGGGTAGCACAATATGTAGCATATTGGCTATGCAACTCCGAGCGCCCGGGTTCAAAGCCTGGGAGAAGTGGTTATGAAAAATAAATTTAATAAAAAGAAGTCTGATGAGGAAATGTGGTGATTTCCGAAATAGTACTATAATTTCTACCATTAAAAAACTGTTGTTGTTTTTTCACAAAAATCTTCCATAAACTGGTCTTGAGCTCAATAAAAATTGTAAAATTAGAATTAACTAGGCCAATAGAAAAATAAACAAACATTTATATGCAAGGATGAGCACGCCTTAAATGCATTCTAATATAAAGTAAATTACTTGAATACAGGATTTGCAAATAAAACACAAACAACAACCACACGAACAAGTAGCGGCAGATCAGTTGCTCTTGTTTGTAATTGGTTTGTTTAAGGAAGATGAAATAAACACAACAGCCAACTCGGCTAGTATAGCACAATATTTAGCGTATTGGCTCTGCAACTGCGAGCTCCCGGGTTCAAAGCCTGGGAGAAGTGGTTATGAAAAATAAATTTAGTAAAAAGAAGTCTGATGAGGAAATGTGGTGATTTCCGAAATAGTACTATAATTTCTACCATTAAAAAACTGTTGTTGTTTTTTCACAAAAATCTTCCATAAACTGGCCTTCAGCTCAATTAAAATTTCAATATTTACATTTACTAGGCCAACAGAAAAATAAACAAATATTTATATGCGAGGATGAGCACGCCTTAAATGCATTCTAATATAAAGTAAATTACTTGAATAGAGAATTTGCAAATAAAACACAAACAACAACCACACAAACAAGTTAAATAGCGGCAGATCAGTTGCTCTTGATTGTAGTTGGTTTGTTTAAGCAAAATGAAATAAACACAACAGCCAACTCGGCTAGCGTAGCACAATATGTAGCGTATTGGCTCTGCAACTCCGAGCTCCCGGGTTCAAAGCCTGGGAGAAGTGGTTATGAAAAATTAAATTAAAAATTAATTTAATTTAATAAAAAGAAGTCTGATGAGGAAATGTGGTGATTTCCAAAATAGTGCTATAACTTCTACCATTAAAAAACTGTTGTTGTTTTTCATAAAAATCTTCCATAAACTGGCCTTGAGCTCAATAAAAATTGTAAAATTAACATTTACTAGGCCAACAGAAAAATAGACAAACATTTATATGCAAGGATGAGCACTCCTTAAATGCATTCTAATATACATAAAGTAAATTACTTGAATACAGGATTTGCAAATAAAACACAAACAACAACCACTCAAACAAGTTAAATAGCGGCAGATCAGTTGCTCTTGTTTGTAGTTGGTTTGTTTAAGGAAAATGAAATAAACACAACAGCCAACTCGGCTAGCGTAGCACAATATGTAGCGTATTGGCTCTGCAACTCCGAGCTCCCGGGTTCAAAGCCTGGGAGAAGTGGTTATGAAAAATAAATTTAATTAATTTAATAAAAAGAAGTCTGATGAGAAAATGTGGTGATTTCCGAAATAGTACTATAATTTCTACTATTAAAAAACTGTTGTTGTTTTTTTACAAAAATCTTCCATAAACTGGCCTTGAACTCAATAAAAATTGTAAAATTAACATTTACTAGGCCAACAGAAAACTAAACAAACATTTATATGCAAGGATGAGCACTCCTTAAATGCATTCTAATATAAAGTAAATTACTTGAATACAGAATTTGCAAATAAAACACAAACTAGTTAAATAGCGGCAGATCAGTTGCTCTTGTTTGTAATTGGTTTGTTTAAGGAAGATGAAATAAACACAACAGCCAACTCGGCTAGCGTAGCACAATATGTAGCATATTGGCTCTGCAACTCCGAGCGCCCGGGTTCAAAGCCTGAGAGAAGTGGTTATGAAAAATAAATTTAATAAAAAGAAGTCTAATGAGGAAATGTGGTGATTTCCGAAATAGTACTATAATTTCTACCATTAAAAAACTGTTGTTGTTTTTTCACAAAAATCTTCCATAAGCTGGCCTTGAGCTCAATAAAAATTATAAAATTAACTTTACTAGGCCAACAGAAAAATAAATAAACATTTACATATATGCAAGGGTGAGCACACCTTAAATGCATTCTAATATAAAGTATATTACTTCAATACAGAATTTGCAAATAAAACACAAACAACAACCACACAAACAAGTAGCGGCAGATCAGTTGCTCTTGTTTGTAATTGGTTTGTTTAAGGAACATGAAATAAACACAACAGCCAACTCGGCTAGCGTAGCACAATATGTAGCATATTGGCTCTGCAACTCCGAGCGCCCGGGTTCAAAGCCTGGGAGAAGTGGTTATGAAAAATAAATTTATTAAAAAGAAGTCTGATGAGGAAAAGTGGTGATTTCCGAAATAGTACTATAATTTCTACCATTAAAAAACTGTTGTTGTTTTTTCACAAAAATCTTCCATAAACTGGCCTTGAGCTCAATAAAAATTGTAAAATTAGAATTTTTTAGGCCAATAGAAAAATAAACAAATATTTATATGCAAGGATGAGCACGCCTTAAATGCATTCTAATATAAAGTAAATTACTTGAATACAGGATTTGCAAATAAAACACAAACAACAACCACACGAACAAGTAGCGGCAGATCAGCTGCTCTTGTTTGTAATTGGTTTGTTTAAGGAAGATGAAATAAACACAACAGCCAACTCGGCTAGCATAGCACAATATTTAGCGTATTGGCTCTGCAACTGCGAGCTCCCGGGTTCAAAGCCTGGGAGAAGTGGTTATGAAAAATAAATTTAATAAAAAGAAGTCTGATGAGGAAATGTGGTGATTTCCGAAATAGTACTATAATTTCTACCATTAAAAAACTGTTGTTGTTTTTTCACAAAAATCTTCCATAAACTGGCCTTCAGCTCAATGAAAAATTTCAATATTTACATTTACTAGGCCAACAGAAAAATAAACAAATATTTATATGCAAGGATGAGCACACCTTAAATGCATTCTAATATAAAGTAAATTACTTGAATAGAGAATTTGCAAATAAAACACAAACAACAACCACACAAACAAGTTAAATAGCGGCAGATCAGTTGCTCTTGATTGTAGTTGGTTTGTTTAAGGAAGATGAAATAAACACAACAGCCAACTCGGCTAGCGTAGCACAATATGTAGCGTATTGGCTCTGCATCTCCGAGCTCCCGGGTTCAAAGCCTTCGAGAAGTGGTTATCAAAAATAAATTTAATAAAAAGAAGTCTGATGAGGAAATGTGGTGATTTCCGAAATAGTACTATAATTTCTACCATTAAAAAACTGTTGTTGTTTTTTCACAAAAATCTTCCATAAACTGGCCTTGAGCTCAATAAAAATTGTAAAATTAACATTTACTAGGCCAACAGAAAAATAGACAAACATTTGTATGCAAGGATGAGCACTCCTTAAATGCGTAACTTACTTGAATACAGAATTTGCAAATAAAACACAAACAACAACCACACAAGCAAGTTAAATCGCGGCAGATCAGTTGCTCTTGTTTGTAGTTGGTTTGTTTAAGGAAGATGAAATAAACACAACAGCCAACTCGGCTAGCGTAGCACAATATGTAGCGTATTGGCTCTGCAACTCAGAGCTCCCGGGTTCAAAGCCTGGGAGAAGTGGTTATGAAAAATTTATTTAACTTAATAAAAAGAAGTCTGATGAGGAAATGTGATGATTTCCGAAATAGAACTATAATTTCTACCAATAAAAAACTGTTGTTGTTTTTCACAAAAATCTTCCATAAACTGGCCTTGAGCTCAATAAAAATTGTAAAATTAACATTTACTAGGCCAACAGAAAAATAAACAAATATTTATATGCAAGGATGAGCAGTCCTTAAATGCGCAAATTACTTGAATACAGAATTTGCAAATAAAACACAAACAACAACCACACAAGCAAGTTAAATAGCGGCAGATCAGTTGCTCTTGTTTGTAGTTGTTTGTTTAAGGAACATGAAATAAACACAACAGCCAACTCGGCTAGGGTAGCACAATATGTAGCATATTGGCTATGCAACTCCGAGCGCCCGGGTTCAAAGCCTGGGAGAAGTGGTTATGAAAAATAAATTTAATAAAAAGAAGTCTGATGAGGAAATGTGGTGATTTCCGAAATAGTACTATAATTTCTACCATTAAAAAACTGTTGTTGTTTTTTCACAAAAATCTTCCATAAACTGGTCTTGAGCTCAATAAAAATTGTAAAATTAGAATTAACTAGGCCAATAGAAAAATAAACAAACATTTATATGCAAGGATGAGCACGCCTTAAATGCATTCTAATATAAAGTAAATTACTTGAATACAGGATTTGCAAATAAAACACAAACAACAACCACACGAACAAGTAGCGGCAGATCAGTTGCTCTTGTTTGTAATTGGTTTGTTTAAGGAAGATGAAATAAACACAACAGCCAACTCGGCTAGTATAGCACAATATTTAGCGTATTGGCTCTGCAACTGCGAGCTCCCGGGTTCAAAGCCTGGGAGAAGTGGTTATGAAAAATAAATTTAGTAAAAAGAAGTCTGATGAGGAAATGTGGTGATTTCCGAAATAGTACTATAATTTCTACCATTAAAAAACTGTTGTTGTTTTTCCACAAAAATCTTCCATAAACTGGCCTTCAGCTCAATTAAAATTTCAATATTTACATTTACTAGGCCAACAGAAAAATAAACAAATATTTATATGCAAGGATGAGCACGCCTTAAATGCATTCTAATATAAAGTAAATTACTTGAATAGAGAATTTGCAAATAAAACACAAACAACAACCACACAAACAAGTTAAATAGCGGCAGATCAGTTGCTCTTGATTGTAGTTGGTTTGTTTAAGCAAAATGAAATAAACACAACAGCCAACTCGGCTAGCGTAGCACAATATGTAGCGTATTGGCTCTGCAACTCCGAGCTCCCGGGTTCAAAGCCTGGGAGAAGTGGTTATGAAAAATAAATTTAATTAATTTAATAAAAAGAAGTCTGATGAGAAAATGTGGTGATTTCCGAAATAGTACTATAATTTCTACTATTAAAAAAGTGTTGTTGTTTTTTTACAAAAATCTTCCATAAACTGGAATTGAACTCAATAAAAATTGTAAAATTAACATTTACTAGGCCAACAGAAAAATAAACAAACATTTATATGCAAGGATGAGCACTCCTTAAATGCATTCTAATATAAAGTAAATTACTTGAATGCAGAATTTGCAAATAAACCACAAACTAGTTAAATAGCGGCAGATCAGTTGCTCTTGTTTGTAATTGGTTTGTTTAAGGAAGATGAAATAAACACAACAGCCAACTAGGCTAGCGTAGCACAATATGTAGCGTATTGGCTCTGCAACTCCGAGCTCCCGGGTTCAACGCCTGGGAGAAGTGGTTATGAAAAATAAATTTAATAAAAAGAAGTCTAATGAGGAAATGTGGTGATATCCGAAATAGAACTATAATTTCTACCATTAAAAAACTGTTGTTGTTTTTTCACAAAAATCTTCCATAAACTGGCCTTGAGCTCAATAAAAATTGTAAAATTAACATTTACTAGCCCAATAGAAAAATACACAAACATTTATATGCAAGGATGAGCACGCCTTAAATGCATTCTAATATAAAGTAAATTACTTGAATACAGAATTTGCAAATAAAACACAAACAACAACCACACAAACAAGTTAAATAGCGGCAGATCAGTTGCTCTTGTTTGTAGTTATTTTGTTTAAGGAAGATAAAATAAACACAACAGCCAACTCGGCTAGCGTAGCACAATATGTAGCGTATTGGCTCTGCAACTCTGAGCTCCTGGGTTCAAAGCCTGGGAGAAGTGGTTATGAAAAATAAATTTAATTAATTTAATAAAAAGAAGTCTGATGAGGAAATGTGGTGATTTCCGAAATAGTACTATAATTTCTACCATAAAAAAACTGTTGTTGTTTTTTCACAAAAATCTTCCATAAGCTGGCCTTGAGCTCAATAAAAATTGTAAAATTAACATTTACTAGGCCAACAGAAAAATAAATAAACATTTACATATATGCATGGGTGAGCACACCTTAAATGCATTCTAATATAAAGTATATTACTTGAATACAGAATTTGCAAATAAAACACAAACAACAACCACACAAACAAGTTAAATAGCGGCAGATCAGTTGCTCTTGTTTGTAGTTGGTTTGTTTAAGGACATGAAATAAACACAACAGCCAACTCGGCTAGCGTAGCACAATATGTAGCATATTGGCTCTGCAACTCCAAGCGCCCGGGTTCAAAGCCTGGGAGAAGTGGTTATGAAAAATAAATTTAATAAAAAGAAGTCTGATGAGGAAATGTGGTGATTTCCGAAATAGTACTATAATTTCTACCATTAAAAAACTGTTGTTGTTTTTTCACAAAAATCTTCCATAAACTGGCCTTGAGCTCAATAAAAATTGTAAAATTAGAATTTACTAGGCCAATAGAAAAATAAACAAACATTTATATGCAAGGATGAGCACGCCTTAAATGCATTCTAATATAAAGTAAATTACTTGAATACAGGATTTGCAAATAAAACACAAACAACAACCACACGAACAAGTAGCGGCAGATCAGTTGCTCTTGTTTGTAGTTGGTTTGTTTAAGGACATGAAATAAACACAACAGCCAACTCGGCTAGCATAGCACAAGATTTAGCGTATTGGCTCTGCAACTGCGAGCTCCCGGGTTCAAAGCCTGGGAGAAGTGGTTATGAAAAATAAATTTAATAAAAAGAAGTCTGATGAGGAAATGTGGTGATTTCCGAAATAGTACTATAATTTCTACCATAAAAAAACTGTTGTTGTTTTTTCACAAAAATCTTCCATAAGCTGGCCTTGAGCTCAATAAAAATTGTAAAATTAACATTTACTAGGCCAACAGAAAAATAAATAAACATTTACATATATGCATGGGTGAGCACACCTTAAATGCATTCTAATATAAAGTATATTACTTGAATACAGGATTTGCAAATAAAACACAAACAACAACCACACGAACAAGTAGCGGCAGATCAGTTGCTCTTGTTTGTAGTTGGTTTGTTTAAGGACATGAAATAAACACAACAGCCAACTCGGCTAGCGTAGCACAATATGTAGCATATTGGCTCTGCAACTCCAAGCGCCCGGGTTCAAAGCCTGGGAGAAGTGGTTATGAAAAATAAATTTAATAAAAAGAAGTCTGAGGAGGAAATGTGGTGATTTCCGAAATAGTACTATAATTTCTACCATTAAAAAACTGTTGTTGTTTTTTCACAAAAATCTTCCATAAACTGGCCTTGAGCTCAATAAAAATTGTAAAATTAGAATTTACTAGGCCAATAGAAAAATAAACAAACATTTATATGCAAGGATGAGCACGCCTTAAATGCATTCTAATATAAAGTAAATTACTTGAATACAGGATTTGCAAATAAAACACAAACAACAACCACACGAACAAGTAGCGGCAGATTAGTTGCTCTTGTTTGTAATTGGTTTGTTTAAGGAAGATGAAATAAACACAACAGCCAACTCGGCTAGCGTAGCACAATATGTAGCGTATTGGCTCTGCAACTCCGAGCTCCCGGGTTCAAAGCCTGGGAGAAGTGGTTATGAAAAATTAAATTAAAAATTAATTTAATTTAATAAAAAGAAGTCTGATGAGGAAATGTGGTGATTTCCGAAATAGAACTATAATTTCTACCATTAAAAAACTGTTGTTGTTTTTTCACAAAAATCTTCCATAAACTGGCCTTGAGCTCAATAAAAATTGTAAAATTAACATTTACTAGGCCAACAGAAAAATAAACAAATATTTATATGCAAGGATGAGCACTCCTTAAATGCGTAAATTACTCGAATACAGAATTTGCAAATAAAACACAAACAACAACCACACAAGCAAGTTAAATAGCGGCAGATCAGTTGCTCTTGTTTGTAGTTGGTTTGTTTAAGCAAGATGAAATAAACACAACAGCCAACTCGGCTAGCGTAGCACAATATGTAGCGTAATGGCTCTGCAACTCCGAGCTCCCGGGTTCAAAGCCCTGGAGAAGTGGTTATAAAAATTTAATTTAATTTAATAAAAAGAAGTCTGATGAGGAAATGTGGTGATTTCCGAAATAGTACTATAATTTCTATCATTAAAAAACTGTTGTTGTTTTTTCACAAAAATCTTCCATGAACTGGCCTTGAGCTCAATAAAAATTGTAAAATTAACATTTACTAGGCCAACAGAAAAATAAACAAATATTTATATGCAAGGATGAGCACGCCTTAAATGCATTCTAATATAAAGTAAATTACCTGAAAACAGAATTTGCAAATAAAACACAAACAACAACCACACAAACAAGTTAAATAGCGGCAGATCAGTTGCTCTTGTTTGTAGTTGGTTTGTTTAAGGAAGATGAAATAAACACAACAGCCAACTCGGCTAGTGTAGCACAATATGTAGCGTATTGGCTCTAAAACTCCGAGCTCCCGGGTTCAAAGCCTGGGAGAAGTGGTTATGAAAAATAAATTTAATAAAAAGAAGTCTGATGAGGAAATGTGGTGATATCCGAAATAGTACTATAATTTCTACCATTAAAAAACTGTTGTTGTTTTTTCACAAAAATCTTCCATAAACTGGCCTTGAGCTCAATAAAAATTGTAAAATTAACATTTACTAGGCCAACAGAAAAATAAACAAATATTTATATGCAAGGATGAGCACTCCTTAAATGCGTAAATTACTTGAATACAGAATTTGCAAATAAAACACAAACAACAACCACACAAGCAAGTTAAATAGCGGCAGATCAGTTGCTCTTGTTTGTAGTTGGTTTGTTTAAGCAAGATGAAATAAACACAACAGCCAACTCGGCTAGCGTAGCACAATATGTAGCGTAATGGCTCTGCAACTCCGAGCTCCCGGGTTCAAAGCCCTGGAGAAGTGGTTATAAAAATTTAATTTAATTTAATAAAAAGAAGTCTGATGAGGAAATGTGGTGATTTCCGAAATAGTACTATAATTTCTATCATTAAAAAACTGTTGTTGTTTTTTCACAAAAATCTTCCATGAACTGGCCTTGAGCTCAATAAAAATTGTAAAATTAACATTTACTAGGCCAACAGAAAAATAAACAAATATTTATATGCAAGGATGAGCACGCCTTAAATGCATTCTAATATAAAGTAAATTACCTGAAAACAGAATTTGCAAATAAAACACAAACAACAACCACACAAACAAGTTAAATAGCGGCAGATCAGTTGCTCTTGTTTGTAGTTGGTTTGTTTAAGGAAGATGAAATAAACACAACAGCCAACTCGGCTAGTGTAGCACAATATGTAGCGTATTGGCTCTGCAACTCCGAGCTCCCGGGTTCAAAGCCTGGGAGAAGTGGTTATGAAAAATAAATTTAATAAAAAGAAGTCTGATGAGGAAATGTGGTGATATCCGAAATAGTACTATAATTTCTACCATTAAAAAACTGTTGTTGTTTTTTCACAAAAATCTTCCATAAACTGGCCTTGAGCTCAATAAAAATTGTAAAACTAACATTTACTAGGCCAACAGAAAAATAGACAAACATTTATATGCAAGGATGAGCACTCCTTAAATGCGTAAATTACTTGAATACAGAATTTGCAAATAAAACACAAACAACAACCACACAAGCAAGTTAAATAGCGGCAGATCACTTGCTCTTGTTTGTAGTTGGTTTGTTTAAGGAAGATGAAATAAACACAACAGCCAACTCGGCTAGCGTAGCACAATATGTAGCGTATTGGCTCTGCAACTCCGAGCTCCCGGGTTCAAAGCCTGGGAGAAGTGGTTATGAAAAATTAAATTAAAAATTAATTTAATTTAATAAAAAGAAGTCTGATGAGGAAATGTGGTGATTTCCGAAATAGTACTATAATTTCTACCATTAAAAAACTGTTGTTGCTTTTCACAAATATCTTCCATAAACTGGCCTTGAGCTCAATAAAAATTGTAAAATTAACATTTACTAGGCCAACAGAAAAATAAACAAATATTTATATGCAAGGATGAGCACGCCTTAAATGCATTCTAATATAAAGTAAATTACTTCAATACAGGACTTGCAAATAAAACACAAACAACAACCACACAAACAAGTTAAATAGCGGCAGATCAGTTGCTCTTGTTTGTAGTTGGTTTGTTTATGGAAGATGAAATAAACAAAACATCCAACTCGGCTAGCGTAGCACAATATGTCGCGTATTGGCTCTGCAACTCCGAGCTCCCGGGTTCAAAGCCAGGGAGAAGTGGTTATGAAAAATAAATTTAATAAAAAGAAGTCTGATGAGGAAATGTGTAATGACTTCCGAAATAGTACTATAATTTCTACCATTAAAAAACTGTTGTTTTTTTTTCACAAAAATCTTCCATAAACTGGCCTTCAGCTCAATAAAAATTGTAAAATTAACATTTACTAGGCCAACAGAAAAATAAGCAAACATTTATATGCAAGGATGAGCACACCTTAAATGCATTCTAATATAAAGTATATTACTTGAATACAGAATTTGCAAATAAAACACAAACAACAACCACACAAACAAGTTAAATAGCGGCAGATCGGTTGCTCTTGTTTGTAGTTGGTTTGTTTAAGGAAGATGAAATAAACACAACAGCCATCTCGGCTAGCGTAGCACAATATGTAGCGTATTGGCTCTGCAACTCCGAGATCCCGGGTTCAAAGCCTGGGAGAAGTGGTTATGAAAAATTAAATTAAAAATTAATTTAATTTAATAAAAAGAAGTCTGATGAGGAAATGTGGTGATTTCCGAAATAGTACTATAATTTCTACCATTAAAAATCTGTTGTTTTTTTTCACAAAAATCTTCCATGAACTGGCCTTGAGCTCAATAAAAATTGTAAAATTAACATTTACTAGGCCAACAGAAAAATAAGCAAACATTTATATGCAAGGATGAGCACACCTTAAATGCATTCTAATATAAAGTATATTACTTGAATACAGAATTTGCAAATAAAACACAAACAACAACCACACAAACAAGTTAAATAGCGGCAGATCACTTGCTCTTGTTTGTAGTTGGTTTGTTTAAGGAAGATGAAATAAACACAACAGCCATCTCGGCTAGCGTAGCACAATATGTAGCGTATTGGCTCTGCAACTCCGAGCTCCCGGGTTCAAAGCCCTGCAGAAGTGGTTATGAAAATTTAATTTAATTTAATAAAAAGAAGTCTGATGAGGAAATGTGGTGATTTCCGAAATAGTACTATAATTTCTACCATTAAAAAACTGTTGTTGTTTTTTCACAAAAATCTTCCATGAACTGGCCTTGAGCTCAATAAAAATTGTAAAATTAACACTTACTAGGCCAACAGAAAAATAAACAAATATTTATATGCAAGGATGAGCACGCCTTAAATGCATTCTAATATAAAGTAAATTACCTGAAAACAGAATTTGCAAATAAAACACAAACAACAACCACACAAACAAGTTAAATAGCGGCAGATCAGTTGCTCTTGTTTGTAGTTGGTTTGTTTAAGGAAGATGAAATAAACACAACAGCCATCTCGGCTAGCGTAGCACAATATGTAGCGTATTGGCTCTGCAACTCCGAGCTCCCGGGTTCAAAGCCTGGGAGAAGTGGTTATGAAAAATAAATTTAATTAATTTAATAAAAAGAAGTCTGATGAGGAAATGTGGTGATATCCGAAATAGTACTATAATTTCTACCATTAAAAAACTGTTGTTGTTTTTTCACAAAAATCTTCCATAAACTGGCCTTGAGCTCAATAAAAATTGTAAAATTAACATTTACTAGGCCAACAGAAAAATAGACAAACATTTATATGCAAGGATGAGCACTCCTTAAATGCGTAAATTACTTGAATACAGAATTTGCAAATAAAACATAAACAACAACCACACAAGCAAGTTAAATAGCGGCAGATCAGTTGCTCTTGTTTGTAGTTGGTTTATTTAAGGAAGATGAAATAAACACAACAGCCAACTCGGCTAGCGTAGCACAATATGTAGCATATTGGCTCTGCAACTCCGAGCTCCCGGGTTCAAAGCCTGGGAGAAGTGGTTATGAAAAATTTAATTAAAAAGTAATTTAATTTAATAAAAAGAAGTCCGATGAGGAAATGTGGTGATTTCCGAAATAGTACTATAATTTCTACCATTAAAAAAACTGTTGTTGTTTTTCACAAAAATCTTCCATAAACTGGCCTTGAGCTCAATAAAAATTGTAAAATTAACATTTACTAGGCCAACAGAAAAATAAACAAATATTTATATGCAAGGATGAGCACGCCTTAAATGCATTCTAATATAAAGTAAATTACTTCAATACAGGATTTGCAAATAAAACACAAACAACAACCACACAAACAAGTTAAATAGCGGCAGATCAGTTGCTCTTGTTTGTAGTTGGTTTGTTTAAGGAAGATGAAATAAACACAACAGCCAACTCGGCTAGCGTAGCACAATATGTCGCGTATTGGCTCTGCAACTCCGAGCTCCCGGGTTCAAAGCCTGGGAGAAGTGGTTATGAAAAATAAATGTAATAAAAAGAAGTCTGATGAGGAAATGTGTAATGATTTCCGAAATAGTACTATAATTTCTACCATTAAAAAACCGTTGTTTTTTTCACAAAAATCTTCTATAAGCTGGCCTTGAGCTCAATAAAAATTGTAAAATTAACATTTACTAGGCCAACAGAAAAATAGACAAACATTTATATGCAAGGATGAGCACTCCTTAAATGCATTCTAATATACATAAAGTAAATTACTTGAATACAGGATTTGCAAATAAAACACAAACAACAACCACACAAACAAGTTAAATAGCGGCAGATCAGTTGCTCTTGTTTGTAGTTATTTTGTTTAAGGAAGATAAAATAAACACAACAGCCAACTCGGCTAGCGTAGCACAATATGTAGCGTATTGGCTCTGCAACTCCGAGCTCCCGGGTTCAAAGCCTGGGAGAAGTGGTTATGAAAAATAACTTTAATAAAAAGAAGTCGGATGAGGAAATGTGGTGATTTCCGAAATAGTACTATAATTTCTACCATTAAAAAACTGTTGTTGTTTTTTCACAAAAATCTTCCATAAACTGGCCTTGAGCTCAATAAAAATTGTAAAATGTACATTTACTAGGCCAACAGAAAAATAAACAAATATTTATATGCAAGGATGAGCACGCCTTAAATGCATTCTAATATAAAGTAAATTACTTGAATACAGGATTTGCAAATAAAACACAAACAACAACCACACAAACAAGTTAAATAGCGGCAGATCAGTTGCTCTTGTTTGTAGTTATTTTGTTTAAGGAAGATAAAATAAACACAACAGCCAACTAGGCTAGCGTAGCACAATATGTAGCGTATTGGCTCTGCAACTCCGAGCTCCCGGGTTCAAAGCCTGGGAGAAGTGGTTATGAAAAATAACTTTAATAAAAAGAAGTCGGATGAGGAAATGTGGTGATTTCCGAAATAGTACTATAATTTCTACCATTAAAAAACTGTTGTTGTTTTTTCACAAAAATCTTCCATAAACTGGCCTTGAGCTCAATAAAAATTTTAAAATTAACATTTACTAAGCCAACAGAAAAATAAACAAATATTTATATGCAAGGATGAGCACTCCTTAAATGCGTAAATTACTTGAACACAGAATTTGCAAATAAAACACAATCAACAACCACGCAAGCAAGTTAAAAAGCGGCAGATCAGTTGCTCTTGTTTGTAGTTGGTTTGTTTAAGGAAGATGAAATAAACACAACAGCCAACTCGGCTAGCGTAGCACAATATGTAGCGTATTGGCTCTGCAACTCCGAGCTCCCGGGTTCAAAGCCTGGGAGAAGTGGTTATGAAAAATTAAATTAAAAATTAATTTAATTTAATAAAAAGAAGTCTGATGAGGAAATGTGGTGATTTCCGAAATAGTACTATAATTTCTACCATTAAAAAACAGTTGTTGTTTTTCACAAATATCTTCCATAAACTGGCCTTGAGCTCAATAAAAATTGTAAAATTAACATTTACTAGGCCAACAGAAAAATAAACAAATATTTATATGCAAGGATGAGCACGCCTTAAATGCATTCTAATATAAACTAAATTACTTCAATACAGGACTTGCAAATAAAACACAAACAACAACCACACAAACAAGTTAAATAGCGGCAGATCAGTTGCTCTTGTTTGTAGTTGGTTTGTTTAAGGAAGATGAAATAAACACAACAGCCAACTCGGCTAGCGTAGCACAATATGTCGCGTCTTGGCTCTGCAACTCCGAGCTCCCGGGTTCAAAGCCTGGGAGAAGTGGTTATGAAAAATAAATGTAATAAAAAGAAGTCTGATGAGGAAATGTGTAATGATTTCCGAAATAGTACTATAATTTCTACCATTAAAAAACCGTTGTTTTTTTTCACAAAAATCTTCTATAAGCTGGGCTTGAGCTCAATAAAAATTGTAAAATTAACATTTACTAGGCCAACAGAAAAATAAGCAAACATTTATATGCAAGGATGAGCACACCTTAAATGCATTCTAATATAAAGTATATTACTTGAATACAGAATTTGCAAATAAAACACAAACAACAACCACACAAACAAGTTAAATAGCGGCAGATCGGTTGCTCTTGTTTGTAGTTGGTTTGTTTAAGGAAGATGAAATAAACACAACAGCCATCTCGGCTAGCGTAGCACAATATGTAGCGTATTGGCTCTGCAACTCCGAGATCCCGGGTTCAAAGCCTGGGAGAAGTGGTTATGAAAAATTAAATTAAAAATTAATTTAATTTAATAAAAAGAAGTCTGATGAGGAAATGTGGTGATTTCCGAAATAGTACTATAATTTCTACCATTAAAAATCTGTTGTTTTTTTTCACAAAAATCTTCCATGAACTGGCCTTGAGCTCAATAAAAATTGTAAAATTAACATTTACTAGGCCAACAGAAAAATAAGCAAACATTTATATGCAAGGATGAGCACACCTTAAATGCATTCTAATATAAAGTATATTACTTGAATACAGAATTTGCAAATAAAACACAAACAACAACCACACAAACAAGTTAAATAGCGGCAGATCACTTGCTCTTGTTTGTAGTTGGTTTGTTTAAGGAAGATGAAATAAACACAACAGCCATCTCGGCTAGCGTAGCACAATATGTAGCGTATTGGCTCTGCAACTCCGAGCTCCCGGGTTCAAAGCCCTGCAGAAGTGGTTATGAAAATTTAATTTAATTTAATAAAAAGAAGTCTGATGAGGAAATGTGGTGATTTCCGAAATAGTACTATAATTTCTACCATTAAAAAACTGTTGTTGTTTTTTCACAAAAATCTTCCATGAACTGGCCTTGAGCTCAATAAAAATTGTAAAATTAACACTTACTAGGCCAACAGAAAAATAAACAAATATTTATATGCAAGGATGAGCACGCCTTAAATGCATTCTAATATAAAGTAAATTACCTGAAAACAGAATTTGCAAATAAAACACAAACAACAACCACACAAACAAGTTAAATAGCGGCAGATCAGTTGCTCTTGTTTGTAGTTGGTTTGTTTAAGGAAGATGAAATAAACACAACAGCCATCTCGGCTAGCGTAGCACAATATGTAGCGTATTGGCTCTGCAACTCCGAGCTCCCGGGTTCAAAGCCTGGGAGAAGTGGTTATGAAAAATAAATTTAATTAATTTAATAAAAAGAAGTCTGATGAGGAAATGTGGTGATATCCGAAATAGTACTATAATTTCTACCATTAAAAAACTGTTGTTGTTTTTTCACAAAAATCTTCCATAAACTGGCCTTGAGCTCAATAAAAATTGTAAAATTAACATTTACTAGGCCAACAGAAAAATAGACAAACATTTATATGCAAGGATGAGCACTCCTTAAATGCGTAAATTACTTGAATACAGAATTTGCAAATAAAACATAAACAACAACCACACAAGCAAGTTAAATAGCGGCAGATCAGTTGCTCTTGTT
Organism: Philophylla caesio; assembly: GCA_963971545.1. NCBI lineage: Eukaryota > Metazoa > Arthropoda > Insecta > Diptera > Tephritidae > Philophylla > Philophylla caesio. Next base: position 21,428,046 of record OZ020605.1, read on the forward strand.
TGTAGTTGGTTTATTTAAGGAAGATGAAATAAACACAACAGCCAACTCGGCTAGCGTAGCACAATATGTAGCATATTGGCTCTGCAACTCCGAGCTCCCGGGTTCAAAGCCTGGGAGAAGTGGTTATGAAAAATTTAATTAAAAAGTAATTTAATTTAATAAAAAGAAGTCCGATGAGGAAATGTGGTGATTTCCGAAATAGTACTATAATTTCTACCATTAAAAAACTGTTGTTGTTTTTCACAAAAATCTTCCATAAACTGGCCTTGAGCTCAATAAAAATTGTAAAATTAACATTTACTAGGCCAACAGAAAAATAAACAAATATTTATATGCAAGGATGAGCACGCCTTAAATGCATTCTAATATAAAGTAAATTACTTCAATACAGGATTTGCAAATAAAACACAAACAACAACCACACAAACAAGTTAAATAGCGGCAGATCAGTTGCTCTTGTTTGTAGTTGGTTTGTTTAAGGAAGATGAAATAAACACAACAGCCAACTCGGCTAGCGTAGCACAATATGTCGCGTATTGGCTCTGCAACTCCGAGCTCCCGGGTTCAAAGCCTGGGAGAAGTGGTTATGAAAAATAAATGTAATAAAAAGAAGTCTGATGAGGAAATGTGTAATGATTTCCGAAATAGTACTATAATTTCTACCATTAAAAAACCGTTGTTTTTTTCACAAAAATCTTCTATAAGCTGGCCTTGAGCTCAATAAAAATTGTAAAATTAACATTTACTAGGCCAACAGAAAAATAGACAAACATTTATATGCAAGGATGAGCACTCCTTAAATGCATTCTAATATACATAAAGTAAATTACTTGAATACAGGATTTGCAAATAAAACACAAACAACAACCACACAAACAAGTTAAATAGCGGCAGATCAGTTGCTCTTGTTTGTAGTTATTTTGTTTAAGGAAGATAAAATAAACACAACAGCCAACTCGGCTAGCGTAGCACAATATGTAGCGTATTGGCTCTGCAACTCCGAGCTCCCGGGTTCAAAGCCTGGGAGAAGTGGTTATGAAAAATAACTTTAATAAAAAGAAGTCGGATGAGGAAATGTGGTGATTTCCGAAATAGTACTATAATTTCTACCATTAAAAAACTGTTGTTGTTTTTTCACAAAAATCTTCCATAAACTGGCCTTGAGCTCAATAAAAATTGTAAAATGTACATTTACTAGGCCAACAGAAAAATAAACAAATATTTATATGCAAGGATGAGCACGCCTTAAATGCATTCTAATATAAAGTAAATTACTTGAATACAGGATTTGCAAATAAAACACAAACAACAACCACACAAACAAGTTAAATAGCGGCAGATCAGTTGCTCTTGTTTGTAGTTATTTTGTTTAAGGAAGATAAAATAAACACAACAGCCAACTAGGCTAGCGTAGCACAATATGTAGCGTATTGGCTCTGCAACTCCGAGCTCCCGGGTTCAAAGCCTGGGAGAAGTGGTTATGAAAAATAACTTTAATAAAAAGAAGTCGGATGAGGAAATGTGGTGATTTCCGAAATAGTACTATAATTTCTACCATTAAAAAACTGTTGTTGTTTTTTCACAAAAATCTTCCATAAACTGGCCTTGAGCTCAATAAAAATTTTAAAATTAACATTTACTAAGCCAACAGAAAAATAAACAAATATTTATATGCAAGGATGAGCACTCCTTAAATGCGTAAATTACTTGAACACAGAATTTGCAAATAAAACACAATCAACAACCACGCAAGCAAGTTAAAAAGCGGCAGATCAGTTGCTCTTGTTTGTAGTTGGTTTGTTTAAGGAAGATGAAATAAACACAACAGCCAACTCGGCTAGCGTAGCACAATATGTAGCGTATTGGCTCTGCAACTCCGAGCTCCCGGGTTCAAAGCCTGGGAGAAGTGGTTATGAAAAATTAAATTAAAAATTAATTTAATTTAATAAAAAGAAGTCTGATGAGGAAATGTGGTGATTTCCGAAATAGTACTATAATTTCTACCATTAAAAAACAGTTGTTGTTTTTCACAAATATCTTCCATAAACTGGCCTTGAGCTCAATAAAAATTGTAAAATTAACATTTACTAGGCCAACAGAAAAATAAACAAATATTTATATGCAAGGATGAGCACGCCTTAAATGCATTCTAATATAAACTAAATTACTTCAATACAGGACTTGCAAATAAAACACAAACAACAACCACACAAACAAGTTAAATAGCGGCAGATCAGTTGCTCTTGTTTGTAGTTGGTTTGTTTAAGGAAGATGAAATAAACACAACAGCCAACTCGGCTAGCGTAGCACAATATGTCGCGTCTTGGCTCTGCAACTCCGAGCTCCCGGGTTCAAAGCCTGGGAGAAGTGGTTATGAAAAATAAATGTAATAAAAAGAAGTCTGATGAGGAAATGTGTAATGATTTCCGAAATAGTACTATAATTTCTACCATTAAAAAACCGTTGTTTTTTTTCACAAAAATCTTCTATAAGCTGGGCTTGAGCTCAATAAAAATTGTAAAATTAACATTTACTAGGCCAACAGAAAAATAGACAAACATTTATATGCAAGGATGAGCACTCCTTAAATGCATTCTAATATACATAAAGTAAATTACTTGAATACAGGATTTGCAAATAAAACACAAACAACAACCACACAAACAAGTTAAATAGCGGCAGATCAGTTGCTCTTGTTTGTAGTTATTTTGTTTAAGGAAGATAAAATAAACACAACAGCCAACTAGGCTAGCGTAGCACAATATGTAGCGTATTGGCTCTGCAACTCCGAGCTCCCGGGTTCAAAGCCTGGGAGAAGTGGTTATGAAAAATAACTTTAATAAAAAGAAGTCGGATGAGGAAATGTGGTGATTTCCGAAATAGTACTATAATTTCTACCATTAAAAAACTGTTGTTGTTTTTTCACAAAAATCTTCCATAAACTGGCCTTGAGCTCAATAAAAATTGTAAAATGTACATTTACTAGGCCAACAGAAAAATAAACAAATATTTATATGCAAGGATGAGCACGCCTTAAATGCATTCTAATATAAAGTAAATTACTTGAATACAGAATTTGCAAATAAAACACAAACAACAACCACACAAACAAGTTAAATAGCGGCAGATCAGTTGCTCTTGTTTGTAGTTGGTTTGTTTAAGGAATATAAAATAAACACAACACCCAACTCGGCTAGCGTAGCACAATATGTAGCGTATTGGCTCTGCAACTCCGAGCTCCCGGGTTCAAAGCCTGGGAGAAGTGGTTATGAAAAATTAAATTAAAAATTAATTTAATTTAATAAAAAGAAGTCTGATGAGGAAATGTGGTGATTTCCGAAATAGTACTATAATTTCTACCATTAAAAAACTGTTGTTGTTTTTTCACAAAAATCTTCCATAAGCTGGCCTTGAGCTCAATAAAAATTGTAAAATTAACATTTACTAGGCCAACAGAAAAATAAACAAACATTTACATATATGCAAGGATGAGCACGCCTTAAATGCATTCTAATATAAAGGAAATTACTTGAATACAGAATTTGCAAATAAAACACAAACAACAACCACACAAACAAGTTAAATAGCGGCAGATCAGTTGCTCTTGTTTGTAGTTGGCTTGTTTAAGGAACATGAAATAAACACAACAGCCAACTCGGCTAGCGTAGCACAATATGTAGCATATTGGCTCTGCAACTGCGAGCTCCCGGGTTCAAAGCCTGGGAGAAGTGGTTATGAAAAATAAATTTAATAAAAAGAAGTCTGATGAGGAAATGTGGTGATTTCCGAAATAGTACTATAATTTCTACCATTAAAAAACTGTTGTTGTTTTTTCACAAAAATCTTCCATAAACTGGCCTTCAGCTCAATAAAAATTGTAAAATTAGAATTTACTAGGCCAATAGAAAAATAAACAAACATTTATATCCAAGGATGAGCACGCCTTAAATGCATTCTAATATAAAGAAAATTACTTGAATACAGGATTTGCAAATAAAACACAAACAACAACCACACGAACAAGTAGCGGCAGATCAGTTGCTCTTGTTTGTAATTGGTTTGTTTAAGGAAGATGAAATAAACACAACAGCCAACTCGGCTAGCATAGCACAATATTTAGCGTATTGGCTCTGCAACTGCGAGCTCCCGGGTTCAAAGCCTGGGAGAAGTGGTTATGAAAAATAAATTTAATAAAAAGAAGTCTGATGAGGAAATGTGGTGATTTCCGAAATAGTACTATAATTTCTACCATTAAAAAACTGTTGTTGTTTTTTCACAAAAATCTTCCATAAACTGGCCTTCAGCTCAATAAAAAATTTCAATATTTACATTTACTAGGCCAACAGAAAAATAAACAAAAATTTATATGCAAGGATGAGCACGCCTTAAATGCATTCTAATATAAAGTAAATTACTTGAATAGAGAATTTGCAAATAAAACACAAACAACAACCACACAAACAAGTTAAATAGCGGCAGATCAGTTGCTCTTGTTTGTAGTTGGTTTGTTTAAGGAAGATGAAATAAACACAACAGCCAACTCGGCTAGCGTAGCACAATATGTAGCGTATTGGCTCTGCAACTCCGAGCTCCCGGGTTCAAAGCCTGGGAGAAGTGGTTATGAAAAATAAATTTAATTAATTTAATAAAAAGAAGTCTGATGAGGAAATGTGGTGATATCCGAAATAGTACTATAATTTCTACCATTAAAAAACTGTTGTTGTTTTTTCACAAAAATCTTCCATAAACTGGCCTTGAGCTCAATAAAAATTGTAAAATTAACATTTACTAGGCCAACAGAAAATTAGACAAACATTTATATGCAAGGATGAGCACTCCTTAAATGCGTAAATTACTTGAATACAGAATTTGCAAATAAAACACAAACAACAACCACACAAGCAAGTTAAATAGCGGCAGATCAGTTGCTCTTGTTTGTAGTTGGTTTGTTTAAGGAAGATGAAATAAACACAACAGCCAACGCGGCTAGCGTAGCACAATATGTAGCGTATTGGCTCTGGAACTCCGAGCTCCCGGGTTCAAAGCCTGGAAGAAGTGGTTATGAAAATTAAATTAAAAATTAATTTAATTTAATAAAAAGAAGTCTGATGAGGAAATGTGGTGATTTCCGAAATAGTACTATAATTTCTACCATTAAAAAACTGTTGTTGTTTTTCACAAAAATCTTCCATAAACTGGCCTTGAGCTCAATAAAAATTGTAAAATTAATATTTACTAGGCCAACAGAAAGATAAACAAATATTTATATGCAAGGATGAGCACGCCTTAAATGCATTCTAATATAAAGTAAATTACTTGAATAGAGAATTTGCAAATAAAACACAAACAACAACCACACAAACAAGTTAAATAGCGGCAGATCAGTTGCTCTTGTTTGTAGTTGGTTTGTTTAAGGAAGATGAAATAAACACAACAGCCAACTCGGCTAGCGTAGCACAATATGTAGCGTATTGGCTCTGCAACTCCGAGCTCACGGGTTCAAAGCCTGGGAGAAGTGGTTATGAAAAATAAATTTAATAAAAAGAAGTCTGATGAGGAAATGTGGTGATTTCCGAAATAGTACTATAATTTCTACCATTAAAAAACTGTTGTTGTTTTTTCACAAAAATCTTCCATAAACTGGCCTTCAGCTCAATAAAAAATTTCAATATTTACATTTACTAGGCCAACAGAAAAATAAACAAAAATTTATATGCAAGGATGAGCACGCCTTAAATGCATTCTAATATAAAGTAAATTACTTGAATAGAGAATTTGCAAATAAAACACAAACAAGTTAAATAGCGGCAGATCAGTTGCTCTTGTTTGTAGTTGGTTTGTTTAAGGAAGATGAAATAAACACAACAGCCAACTCGGCTAGCGTAGCACAATATGTCGCGTATTGGCTCTGCAACTCCGAGCTCCCGGGTTCAAAGCCTGGGAGAAGTGGTTATGAAAAATAAATTTAATAAAAAGAAGTCTGATGAGGAAATATGTAATGATTTCCGAAATAGTACTATAATTTCTACCATTAAAAAACTGTTGTTTTTTTCACAAAAATCTTCCATAAACTGGCCTTGAGCCCAATAAAAATTGTAAAATTAACATTTACTAGGCCAACAGAAAAATAGACAAACATTTATATGCAAGGATGAGCACTCCTTAAATGCATTCTAATATACATAAAGTAAATTACTTGAATATAGAATTTGCAAATAAAACACAAGCAACAACCACACAAACAAGTTAAATAGCGGCAGATCAGTTGCTCTTGTTTGTAGTTATTTTGTTTAAGGAAGATAAAATAAACAACAGCCAACTAGGCTAGCGTAGCACAATATGTAGCGTATTGGCTCTGCAACTCCGAGCTCCCGGGTTCAAGGCCTGGGAGAAGTGGTTATGAAAAATAACTTTAATAAAAAGAAGTCTGATGAGGAAATGTGGTGATTTCCGAAATAGTACTATAATTTCTACCATTAAAAAACTGTTGTTGTTTTTTCACAAAAATCTTCCATGAACTGGCCTTGAGCTCAATAAAAATTTTAAAATTAACATTTACTAGGCCAACAGAAAAATAAACAAATATTTATATGCAAGGATGAGCACGCCTTAAATGCATTCTAATATAAAGTAAATTACCTGAAAACAGAATTTGCAAATAAAACACAAACAACAACCACACAAACAAGTTAAATAGCGGCAGATCAGTTGCTCTTGTTTGTAGTTGGTTTGTTTAAGGAAGATGAAATAAACACAACAGCCAACTCGGCTAGCGTAGCACAATATGTAGCGTATTGGCTCTGCAACTCCGAGCTCCCGGGTTCAAAGCCTGGGAGAAGTGGTTATGAAAAATTTATTTAACTTAATAAAAAGAAGTCTGATGAGGAAATGTGATGATTTCCGAAATAGAACTATAATTTCTACCAATAAAAAACTGTTGTTGTTTTTCACAAAAATCTTCCATAAACTGGCCTTGAGCTCAATAAAAATTGTAAAATTAACATTTACTAGGCCAACAGAAAATTAGACAAACATTTATATGCAAGGATGAGCACTCCTTAAATGCGTAAATTACTTGAATACAGAATTTGCAAATAAAACACAAACAACAACCACACAAGCAAGTTAAATAGCGGCAGATCAGTTGCTCTTGTTTGTAGTTGGTTTGTTTAAGGAAGATGAAATAAACACAACAGCCAACGCGGCTAGCGTAGCACAATATGTAGCGTATTGGCTCTGGAACTCCGAGCTCCCGGGTTCAAAGCCTGGAAGAAGTGGTTATGAAAATTAAATTAAAAATTAATTTAATTTAATAAAAAGAAGTCTGATGAGGAAATGTGGTGATTTCCGAAATAGTACTATAATTTCTACCATTAAAAAACTGTTGTTGTTTTTCACAAAAATCTTCCATAAACTGGCCTTGAGCTCAATAAAAATTGTAAAATTAATATTTACTAGGCCAACAGAAAGATAAACAAATATTTATATGCAAGGATGAGCACGCCTTAAATGCATTCTAATATAAAGTAAATTACTTGAATAGAGAATTTGCAAATAAAACACAAACAACAACCACACAAACAAGTTAAATAGCGGCAGATCAGTTGCTCTTGTTTGTAGTTGGTTTGTTTAAGGAAGATGAAATAAACACAACAGCCAACTCGGCTAGCGTAGCACAATATGTAGCGTATTGGCTCTGCAACTCCGAGCTCACGGGTTCAAAGCCTGGGAGAAGTGGTTATGAAAAATAAATTTAATAAAAAGAAGTCTGATGAGGAAATGTGGTGATTTCCGAAATAGTACTATAATTTCTACCATTAAAAAACTGTTGTTGTTTTTTCACAAAAATCTTCCATAAACTGGCCTTCAGCTCAATAAAAAATTTCAATATTTACATTTACTAGGCCAACAGAAAAATAAACAAAAATTTATATGCAAGGATGAGCACGCCTTAAATGCATTCTAATATAAAGTAAATTACTTGAATAGAGAATTTGCAAATAAAACACAAACAAGTTAAATAGCGGCAGATCAGTTGCTCTTGTTTGTAGTTCGTTTGTTTAAGGAAGATGAAATAAACACAACAGCCAACTCGGCTAGCGTAGCACAATATGTCGCGTATTGGCTCTGCAACTCCGAGCTCCCGGGTTCAAAGCCTGGGAGAAGTGGTTATGAAAAATAAATTTAATAAAAAGAAGTCTGATGAGGAAATATGTAATGATTTCCGAAATAGTACTATAATTTCTACCATTAAAAAACTGTTGTTTTTTTCACAAAAATCTTCCATAAACTGGCCTTGAGCCCAATAAAAATTGTAAAATTAACATTTACTAGGCCAACAGAAAAATAGACAAACATTTATATGCAAGGATGAGCACTCCTTAAATGCATTCTAATATACATAAAGTAAATTACTTGAATATAGAATTTGCAAATAAAACACAAGCAACAACCACACAAACAAGTTAAATAGCGGCAGATCAGTTGCTCTTGTTTGTAGTTATTTTGTTTAAGGAAGATAAAATAAACAACAGCGAACTAGGCTAGCGTAGCACAATATGTAGCGTATTGGCTCTGCAACTCCGAGCTCCCGGGTTCAAGGCCTGGGAGAAGTGGTTATGAAAAATAACTTTAATAAAAAGAAGTCTGATGAGGAAATGTGGTGATTTCCGAAATAGTACTATAATTTCTACCATTAAAAAACTGTTGTTGTTTTTTCACAAAAATCTTCCATGAACTGGCCTTGAGCTCAATAAAAATTTTAAAATTAACATTTACTAGGCCAACAGAAAAATAAACAAATATTTATATGCAAGGATGAGCACGCCTTAAATGCATTCTAATATAAAGTAAATTACCTGAAAACAGAATTTGCAAATAAAACACAAACAACAACCACACAAACAAGTTAAATAGCGGCAGATCAGTTGCTCTTGTTTGTAGTTGGTTTGTTTAAGGAAGATGAAATAAACACAACAGCCAACTCGGCTAGCGTAGCACAATATGTAGCGTATTGGCTCTGCAACTCCGAGCTCCCGGGTTCAAAGCCTGGGAGAAGTGGTTATGAAAAATTTATTTAACTTAATAAAAAGAAGTCTGATGAGGAAATGTGATGATTTCCGAAATAGAACTATAATTTCTACCAATAAAAAACTGTTGTTGTTTTTCACAAAAATCTTCCATAAACTGGCCTTGAGCTCAATAAAAATTGTAAAATTAACATTTACTAGGCCAACAGAAAAATAAACAAATATTTATATGCAAGGATGAGCAGTCCTTAAATGCGCAAATTACTTGAATACAGAATTTGCAAATAAAACACAAACAACAACCACACAAGCAAGTTAAATAGCGGCAGATCAGTTGCTCTTGTTTGTAGTTGTTTGTTTAAGGAACATGAAATAAACACAACAGCCAACTCGGCTAGGGTAGCACAATATGTAGCATATTGGCTATGCAACTCCGAGCGCCCGGGTTCAAAGCCTGGGAGAAGTGGTTATGAAAAATAAATTTAATAAAAAGAAGTCTGATGAGGAAATGTGGTGATTTCCGAAATAGTACTATAATTTCTACCATTAAAAAACTGTTGTTGTTTTTTCACAAAAATCTTCCATAAACTGGTCTTGAGCTCAATAAAAATTGTAAAATTAGAATTAACTAGGCCAATAGAAAAATAAACAAACATTTATATGCAAGGATGAGCACGCCTTAAATGCATTCTAATATAAAGTAAATTACTTGAATACAGGATTTGCAAATAAAACACAAACAACAACCACACAAACAAGTTAAATAGCGGCAGATCAGTTGCTCTTGTTTGTAGTTGGTTTGTTTATGGAAGATGAAATAAGCACAACAGCCAACTCGGCTAGCGTAGCACAATATGTAGCGTATTGGCTCTGCAACTCCGAGCTCCCGGGTTCAAAGCCAGGGAGAAGTGGTTATGAAAAATAAATTTAATTAATTTAATAAAAAGAAGTCTGATGAGGAAATGTGGTGATATCCGAAATAGTACTATAATTTCTACCATTAAAAAACTGTTGTTGTTTTTTCATAAAAATCTTCCATAAACTGGCCTTGAGCTCAATAAAAATTGTAAAATTAACATTTACTAGGCCAACAGAAAAATAGACAAACATTTATATGCAAGGATGAGCACTCCTTAAATGCATTCTAATATACATAAAGTAAATTACTTGAATACAGGATTTGCAAATAAAACACAAACAACAACCACTCAAACAAGTTAAATAGCGGCAGATCAGTTGCTCTTGTTTGTAGTTGGTTTGTTTAAGGAAAATGAAATAAACACAACAGCCAACTCGGCTAGCGTAGCACAATATGTAGCATATTGGCTCTGCAACTCCGAGCTCCCGGGTTCAAAGCCTGGGAGAAGTGGTTATGAAAAATTAAATTAAAAATTAATTTAATTTAATAAAAAGAAGTCTGATGAGGAAATGTGGTGATTTCCAAAATAGTGCTATAACTTCTACCATTAAAAAACTGTTGTTGTTTTTCATAAAAATCTTCCATAAACTGGCCTTGAGCTCAATAAAAATTGTAAAATTAACATTTACTAGGCCAACAGAAAAATAGACAAACATTTATATGCAAGGATGAGCACTCCTTAAATGCATTCTAATATACATAAAGTAAATTACTTGAATACAGGATTTGCAAATAAAACACAAACAACAACCACTCAAACAAGTTAAATAGCGGCAGATCAGTTGCTCTTGTTTGTAGTTGGTTTGTTTAAGGAAAATGAAATAAACACAACAGCCAACTCGGCTAGCGTAGCACAATATGTAGCGTATTGGCTCTGCAACTCCGAGCTCCCGGGTTCAAAGCCTGGGAGAAGTGGTTATGAAAAATTTATTTAACTTAATAAAAAGAAGTCTGATGAGGAAATGTGATGATTTCCGAAATAGAACTATAATTTCTACCAATAAAAAACTGTTGTTGTTTTTCACAAAAATCTTCCATAAACTGGCCTTGAGCTCAATAAAAATTGTAAAATTAACATTTACTAGGCCAACAGAAAAATAAACAAATATTTATATGCAAGGATGAGCAGTCCTTAAATGCGCAAATTACTTGAATACAGAATTTGCAAATAAAACACAAACAACAACCACACAAGCAAGTTAAATAGCGGCAGATCAGTTGCTCTTGTTTGTAGTTGTTTGTTTAAGGAACATGAAATAAACACAACAGCCAACTCGGCTAGGGTAGCACAATATGTAGCATATTGGCTATGCAACTCCGAGCGCCCGGGTTCAAAGCCTGGGAGAAGTGGTTATGAAAAATAAATTTAATAAAAAGAAGTCTGATGAGGAAATGTGGTGATTTCCGAAATAGTACTATAATTTCTACCATTAAAAAACTGTTGTTGTTTTTTCACAAAAATCTTCCATAAACTGGTCTTGAGCTCAATAAAAATTGTAAAATTAGAATTAACTAGGCCAATAGAAAAATAAACAAACATTTATATGCAAGGATGAGCACGCCTTAAATGCATTCTAATATAAAGTAAATTACTTGAATACAGGATTTGCAAATAAAACACAAACAACAACCACACGAACAAGTAGCGGCAGATCAGTTGCTCTTGTTTGTAATTGGTTTGTTTAAGGAAGATGAAATAAACACAACAGCCAACTCGGCTAGCGTAGCACAATATGTAGCGTATTGGCTCTGCAACTCCGAGCTCCCGGGTTCAAAGCCTGGGAGAAGTGGTTATGAAAAATAAATTTAATTAATTTAATAAAAAGAAGTCTGATGAGAAAATGTGGTGATTTCCGAAATAGTACTATAATTTCTACCATTAAAAAACTGTTGTTGTTTTTTCACAAAAATCTTCCATAAACTGGCCTTCAGCTCAATAAAAAATTTCAATATTTACATTTACTAGGCCAACAGAAAAATAAACAAATATTTATATGCAAGGATGAGCACGCCTTAAATGCATTCTAATATAAAGTAAATTACTTGAATAGAGAATTTGCAAATAAAACACAAACAACAACCACACAAACAAGTTAAATAGCGGCAGATCAGTTGCTCTTGATTGTAGTTGGTTTGTTTAAGCAAAATGAAATAAACACAACAGCCAACTCGGCTAGCGTAGCACAATATGTAGCGTATTGGCTCTGCAACTCCGAGCTCCCGGGTTCAAAGCCTGGGAGAAGTGGTTATGAAAAATAAATTTAATTAATTTAATAAAAAGAAGTCTGATGAGAAAATGTGGTGATTTCCGAAATAGTACTATAATTTCTACTATTAAAAAACTGTTGTTGTTTTTTTACAAAAATCTTCCATAAACTGGAATTGAAATCAATAAAAATTGTAAAATTAACATTTACTAGGCCAACAGAAAAATAAACAAACATTTATATGCAAGGATGAGCACTCCTTAAATGCATTCTAATATAAAGTAAATTACTTGAATGCAGAATTTGCAAATAAACCACAAACTAGTTAAATAGCGGCAGATCAGTTGCTCTTGTTTGTAATTGGTTTGTTTAAGGAAGATGAAATAAACACAACAGCCAACTAGGCTAGCGTAGCACAATATGTAGCGTATTGGCTCTGCAACTCCGAGCTCCCGGGTTCAACGCCTGGGAGAAGTGGTTATGAAAAATAAATTTAATAAAAAGAAGTCTAATGAGGAAATGTGGTGATATCCGAAATAGAACTATAATTTCTACCATTAAAAAACTGTTGTTGTTTTTTCACAAAAATCTTCCATAAACTGGCCTTGAGCTCAATAAAAATTGTAAAATTAACATTTACTAGCCCAATAGAAAAATACACAAACATTTATATGCAAGGATGAGCACGCCTTAAATGCATTCTAATATAAAGTAAATTACTTGAATACAGAATTTGCAAATAAAACACAAACAACAACCACACAAACAAGTTAAATAGCGGCAGATCAGTTGCTCTTGTTTGTAGTTATTTTGTTTAAGGAAGATAAAATAAACACAACAGCCAACTCGGCTAGCGTAGCACAATAGGTAGCGTATTGGCTCTGCAACTCCGAGCTCCCGGGTTCAAAGCCTGAGAGAAGTGGTTATGAAATTTATTTTTAATTTAATTTAATAATAAAAAAAAGAAGTCTGATGAGGAAATGTGGTGATTTCCGAAATAGTACTATAACTTCAACCATTACAAACTGTTGTTGTTTTTTAACAAAAAAATCTTCCATAAACTGGCCTTGAGCTCAATTAAATTGTAAAACATTAACATTTACTAGGCTAACAGAAATATGAACAAACATTTGTATACAAGGATGAGCCCACCTTAAAAATGCATTATAATATAAAGTAAAATACTTATACAGAATTTGCAAAATAGAAACACAAACAACAACCACACAAACAAGTTAAATAGCGGCAGATCAGCTGCTCTTGTTTGTAGTTGGTTTGTTTAAGGAAGATGAAATAAACACAACAGCCAACTCGGCTAGCGTAGCACAATAGGTAGCGTATTGGCTCTGCAACTCCGAGCTCCCGGGTTCAAAGCCTGAGAGAAGTGGTTATGAAAAATTAATTTAATTTAATAATCAAAAAAAAAGAAGTCTGATGAGGAAATGTGGTGATTTCCGAAATAGTACTATAACTTCAACCATTAAAAACTGTTGTTGGTTTTTCACAAAAAAATCTTCCATAAACTGGCCTTGAGCTCAATTAAATTGTAAAACATTAACATTTACTAGGCTAACAGAAATATGAACAAACATTTGTATACAAGGATGAGCACACCTTAAAAATGCATTATAATATAAAGTAAAATACTTATACAGAATTTGCAAAATAAAAACACAAACAACAACCACACAAACAAGTTAAATAGCGGCAGATCAGTTGCTCTTGTTTGTAGTTGGTTTGTTTAAGGAAGATGAAATAAACACAACACCCAACTCGGCTGGCGTAGCACAATAGGTAGCGTATTGGCTCTGCAACTCCGAGCTCCCGGGTTCAAAGCCTGAGAGAAACGGTTATGAAAAATTAAATTAAAAATTAATTTAATTTAATAATCAAAAAAAAAAAGTCTGATGAGGAAATGTGGTGATTTCCGAAATAGTACTATAACTTCAACCATTAAAAACTGTTGTTGTTTTTTCACAAAAAAATCTTCCATAAACTGGCCTTGAGCTCAATTAAATTGTAAAACATTAACATTTACTAGGCTAACAGAAATATGAACAAACATTTGTATACAAGGATGAGCACACCTTAAAAATGCATTATAATATAAAGTAAAATACTTATACAGAATTTGCAAAATAAAAACACAAACAACAACCACACAAACAAGTTAAAAACTGTTGTTGTTTTTTCACAAAAAAATCTTCCATAAACTGGCCTTGAGCTCAATTAAATTGTAAAACATTAACATTTACTAGGCTAACAGAAATATGAACAAACATTTGTATACAAGGATGAGCACACCTTAAAAATGCATTATAATATAAAGTAAAATACTTATACAGAATTTGCAAAATAAAAACACAAACAACAACCACACAAACAAGTTAAATAGCGGCAGATCAGTTGCTCTTGTTTGTAGTTGGTTTGTTTAAGGAAGATGAAATAAACACAACACCCAACTCGGCTGGCGTAGCACAATAGGTAGCGTATTGGCTCTGCAACTCCGAGCTCCCGGGTTCAAAGCCTGAGAGAAACGGTTATGAAAAATTAAATCAAAAATTAATTTAATTTAATAATCAAAAAAAAGAAGTCTGATGAGGAAATGTGGTGATTTCCGAAATAGTACTATAACTTCAACCATTAAAAACTGTTGTTGTTTTTTCACAAAAAAAATCTTCCATAAACTGGCCTTGAGCTCAATTAAATTGTAAAACATTAACATTTACTAGGCTAACAGAAATATGAACAAACATTTGTATACAAGGATGAGCACACCTTAAAAATGCATTATAATATAAAGTAAAATACTTATACAGAATTTGCAAAATAAAAACACAAACAACAACCACACAAACAAGTTAAATAGCGGCAGATCAGTTGCTCTTGTTTGTAGTTGGTTTGTTTAAGGAAGATGAAATAAACACAACACCCAACTCGGCTGGCGTAGCACAATAGGTAGCGTATTGGCTCTGCAACTCTGAGTTCCCGGGTTCAAAGCCTGAGAGAAGTGGTTATGAAAAATTAAATTAAAAAATTAATTTAATTTAATAATCAAAAAAAAAAGAAGTCTGATGAGGAAATGTGGTGATTTCCGAAATAGTACTATAACTTCAACCATTAAAAACTGTTGTTGTTTTTTCACAAAAAAATCTTCCATAAACTGGCCTTGAGCTCAATTAAATTGTAAAACATTAACATTTACTAGGCTAACAGAAATATGAACAAACATTTGTGTACAAGGATGAGCACACCTTAAAAATGCATTATAATATAAAGTAAAATACTTATACAGAATTTGCAAAAAAAAACACAAACAACAACAACAACAACCACACAAACAAGTTAAATAGGTTCAGATCAGTTGCTCTTGTTTGTAGTTGGTTTGTTTAAGGAAGATGAAATAAACACAACACCCAACTCGGCTGGCGTAGCACAATAGGTAGCGTATTGGCTCTGCAACTCCGAGCTCCCGGGTTCAAAGCCTGAGAGAAGTGGTTATGATATATTAAATTAAAAATTAATTTAATTTAATAATCAAAAAAAAGAAGTCTGATGAGGAAATGTGGTGATTTCCGAAATAGTACTATAACTTCAATCATTAAAAACTGTTGTTGGTTTTTCACAAAAAAATCTTCCATAAACTGGCCTTGAGCTCAATTAAATTGTAAAACATTAACATTTACTAGGCTAACAGAAATATGAACAAACATTTGTATACAAGGATGAGCACACCTTAAAAATGCATTATAATATAAAGTAAAATACTTATACAGAATTTGCAAAATAAAAACACAAACAACAACCACACAAACAAGTTAAATAGCGGCAGATCAGTTGCTCTTGTTTGTAGTTGGTTTGTTTAACGAAGATGAAATAAACACAACAGCCAACTCGGCTAGCGTAGCACAATAGGTAGCGTACTGGCTCTGCAACTCCGAGCTCCCGGGTTCAAAGCCTGAGAGAAGTGGTTATGAAAAATTAAATTAAAAATTAATTTAATTTAATAATCAAAAAAAGAAGTCTGATGAGGAAATGTGGTGATTTCCGAAATAGTACTATAACTTCAACCATTAAAAACTGTTGTTGTTTTTTCACAAAAAAATCTTCCATAAACTGGCCTTGAGCTCAATTAAATTGTAAAACATTAACATTTACTAGGCTAACAGAAATATGAACAAACATTTGTATACAAGGATGAGCACACCTTAAAAATGCATTATAATATAAAGTAAAATACTTATACAGAATTTGCAAAATAAAAACACAAACAACAACCACACAAACAAGTTAAATAGCGGCAGATCAGTTGCTCTTGTTTGTAGTTGGTTTGTTTAAGGAAGATGAAATAAACACAACACCCAACTCGGCTGGCGTAGCACAATAGGTAGCGTATTGGCTCTGCAACTCCGAGCTCCCGGGTTCAAAGCCTGAGAGAAACGGTTATGAAAAATTAAATCAAAAATTAATTTAATTTAATAATCAAAAAAAAGAAGTCTGATGAGGAAATGTGGTGATTTCCGAAATAGTACTATAACTTCAACCATTAAAAACTGTTGTTGTTTTTTCACAAAAAAAATCTTCCATAAACTGGCCTTGAGCTCAATTAAATTGTAAAACATTAACATTTACTAGGCTAACAGAAATATGAACAAACATTTGTATACAAGGATGAGCCCACCTTAAAAATGCATTATAATATAAAGTAAAATACTTATACAGAATTTGCAAAATAGAAACACAAACAACAACCACACAAACAAGTTAAATAGCGGCAGATCAGTTGCTCTTGTTTGTAGTTGGTTTGTTTAAGGAAGATGAAATAAACACAACAGCCAACTCGGCTAGTGTAGCACAATATGTAGCGTATTGGCTCTGCAACTCCGAGCTCCCGGGTTCAAAGCCTGGGAGAAGTGGTTATGAAAAATAAATTTAATAAAAAGAAGTCTGATGAGGAAATGTGGTGATATCCGAAATAGTACTATAATTTCTACCATTAAAAAACTGTTGTTGTTTTTTCACAAAAATCTTCCATAAACTGGCCTTGAGCTCAATAAAAATTGTAAAACTAACATTTACTAGGCCAACAGAAAAATAGACAAACATTTATATGCAAGGATGAGCACTCCTTAAATGCGTAAATTACTTGAATACAGAATTTGCAAATAAAACACAAACAACAACCACACAAGCAAGTTAAATAGCGGCAGATCACTTGCTCTTGTTTGTAGTTGGTTTGTTTAAGGAAGATGAAATAAACACAACAGCCAACTCGGCTAGCGTAGCACAATATGTAGCGTATTGGCTCTGCAACTCCGAGCTCCCGGGTTCAAAGCCTGGGAGAAGTGGTTATGAAAAATTAAATTAAAAATTAATTTAATTTAATAAAAAGAAGTCTGATGAGGAAATGTGGTGATTTCCGAAATAGTACTATAATTTCTACCATTAAAAAACTGTTGTTGCTTTTCACAAATATCTTCCATAAACTGGCCTTGAGCTCAATAAAAATTGTAAAATTAACATTTACTAGGCCAACAGAAAAATAAACAAATATTTATATGCAAGGATGAGCACGCCTTAAATGCATTCTAATATAAAGTAAATTACTTCAATACAGGACTTGCAAATAAAACACAAACAACAACCACACAAACAAGTTAAATAGCGGCAGATCAGTTGCTCTTGTTTGTAGTTGGTTTGTTTATGGAAGATGAAATAAACAAAACATCCAACTCGGCTAGCGTAGCACAATATGTCGCGTATTGGCTCTGCAACTCCGAGCTCCCGGGTTCAAAGCCAGGGAGAAGTGGTTATGAAAAATAAATTTAATAAAAAGAAGTCTGATGAGGAAATGTGTAATGACTTCCGAAATAGTACTATAATTTCTACCATTAAAAAACTGTTGTTTTTTTTTCACAAAAATCTTCCATAAACTGGCCTTCAGCTCAATAAAAGTTGTAAAATTAACATTTACTAGGCCAACAGAAAAATAAGCAAACATTTATATGCAAGGATGAGCACACCTTAAATGCATTCTAATATAAAGTATATTACTTGAATACAGAATTTGCAAATAAAACACAAACAACAACCACACAAACAAGTTAAATAGCGGCAGATCGGTTGCTCTTGTTTGTAGTTGGTTTGTTTAAGGAAGATGAAATAAACACAACAGCCATCTCGGCTAGCGTAGCACAATATGTAGCGTATTGGCTCTGCAACTCCGAGATCCCGGGTTCAAAGCCTGGGAGAAGTGGTTATGAAAAATTAAATTAAAAATTAATTTAATTTAATAAAAAGAAGTCTGATGAGGAAATGTGGTGATTTCCGAAATAGTACTATAATTTCTACCATTAAAAATCTGTTGTTGTTTTTCATAAAAATCTTCCATAAACTGGCCTTGAGCTCAATAAAAATTGTAAAATTAACATTTACTAGGCCAACAGAAAAATAGACAAACATTTATATGCAAGGATGAGCACTCCTTAAATGCATTCTAATATACATAAAGTAAATTACTTGAATACAGGATTTGCAAATAAAACACAAACAACAACCACTCAAACAAGTTAAATAGCGGCAGATCAGTTGCTCTTGTTTGTAGTTGGTTTGTTTAAGGAAAATGAAATAAACACAACAGCCAACTCGGCTAGCGTAGCACAATATGTAGCGTATTGGCTCTGCAACTCCGAGCTCCCGGGTTCAAAGCCTGGGAGAAGTGGTTATGAAAAATTTATTTAACTTAATAAAAAGAAGTCTGATGAGGAAATGTGATGATTTCCGAAATAGAACTATAATTTCTACCAATAAAAAACTGTTGTTGTTTTTCACAAAAATCTTCCATAAACTGGCCTTGAGCTCAATAAAAATTGTAAAATTAACATTTACTAGGCCAACAGAAAAATAAACAAATATTTATATGCAAGGATGAGCAGTCCTTAAATGCGCAAATTACTTGAATACAGAATTTGCAAATAAAACACAAACAACAACCACACAAGCAAGTTAAATAGCGGCAGATCAGTTGCTCTTGTTTGTAGTTGTTTGTTTAAGGAACATGAAATAAACACAACAGCCAACTCGGCTAGGGTAGCACAATATGTAGCATATTGGCTCTGCAACTCCGAGCTCCCGGGTTCAAAGCCTGGGAGAAGTGGTTATGAAAAATTAAATTAAAAATTAATTTAATTTAATAAAAAGAAGTCTGATGAGGAAATGTGGTGATTTCCAAAATAGTGCTATAACTTCTACCATTAAAAAACTGTTGTTGTTTTTCATAAAAATCTTCCATAAACTGGCCTTGAGCTCAATAAAAATTGTAAAATTAACATTTACTAGGCCAACAGAAAAATAGACAAACATTTATATGCAAGGATGAGCACTCCTTAAATGCATTCTAATATACATAAAGTAAATTACTTGAATACAGGATTTGCAAATAAAACACAAACAACAACCACTCAAACAAGTTAAATAGCGGCAGATCAGTTGCTCTTGTTTGTAGTTGGTTTGTTTAAGGAAAATGAAATAAACACAACAGCCAACTCGGCTAGCGTAGCACAATATGTAGCGTATTGGCTCTGCAACTCCGAGCTCCCGGGTTCAAAGCCTGGGAGAAGTGGTTATGAAAAATTTATTTAACTTAATAAAAAGAAGTCTGATGAGGAAATGTGATGATTTCCGAAATAGAACTATAATTTCTACCAATAAAAAACTGTTGTTGTTTTTCACAAAAATCTTCCATAAACTGGCCTTGAGCTCAATAAAAATTGTAAAATTAACATTTACTAGGCCAACAGAAAAATAAACAAATATTTATATGCAAGGATGAGCAGTCCTTAAATGCGCAAATTACTTGAATACAGAATTTGCAAATAAAACACAAACAACAACCACACAAGCAAGTTAAATAGCGGCAGATCAGTTGCTCTTGTTTGTAGTTGTTTGTTTAAGGAACATGAAATAAACACAACAGCCAACTCGGCTAGGGTAGCACAATATGTAGCATATTGGCTATGCAACTCCGAGCGCCCGGGTTCAAAGCCTGGGAGAAGTGGTTATGAAAAATAAATTTAATAAAAAGAAGTCTGATGAGGAAATGTGGTGATTTCCGAAATAGTACTATAATTTCTACCATTAAAAAACTGTTGTTGTTTTTTCACAAAAATCTTCCATAAACTGGTCTTGAGCTCAATAAAAATTGTAAAATTAGAATTAACTAGGCCAATAGAAAAATAAACAAACATTTATATGCAAGGATGAGCACGCCTTAAATGCATTCTAATATAAAGTAAATTACTTGAATACAGGATTTGCAAATAAAACACAAACAACAACCACACGAACAAGTAGCGGCAGATCAGTTGCTCTTGTTTGTAATTGGTTTGTTTAAGGAAGATGAAATAAACACAACAGCCAACTCGGCTAGCGTAGCACAATATGTAGCGTATTGGCTCTGCAACTCCGAGCTCCCGGGTTCAAAGCCTGGGAGAAGTGGTTATGAAAAATAAATTTAATTAATTTAATAAAAAGAAGTCTGATGAGAAAATGTGGTGATTTCCGAAATAGTACTATAATTTCTACCATTAAAAAACTGTTGTTGTTTTTTCACAAAAATCTTCCATAAACTGGCCTTCAGCTCAATAAAAAATTTCAATATTTACATTTACTAGGCCAACAGAAAAATAAACAAATATTTATATGCAAGGATGAGCACGCCTTAAATGCATTCTAATATAAAGTAAATTACTTGAATAGAGAATTTGCAAATAAAACACAAACAACAACCACACAAACAAGTTAAATAGCGGCAGATCAGTTGCTCTTGATTGTAGTTGGTTTGTTTAAGCAAAATGAAATAAACACAACAGCCAACTCGGCTAGCGTAGCACAATATGTAGCGTATTGGCTCTGCAACTCCGAGCTCCCGGGTTCAAAGCCTGGGAGAAGTGGTTATGAAAAATAAATTTAATTAATTTAATAAAAAGAAGTCTGATGAGAAAATGTGGTGATTTCCGAAATAGTACTATAATTTCTACTATTAAAAAACTGTTGTTGTTTTTTTACAAAAATCTTCCATAAACTGGAATTGAAATCAATAAAAATTGTAAAATTAACATTTACTAGGCCAACAGAAAAATAAACAAACATTTATATGCAAGGATGAGCACTCCTTAAATGCATTCTAATATAAAGTAAATTACTTGAATGCAGAATTTGCAAATAAACCACAAACTAGTTAAATAGCGGCAGATCAGTTGCTCTTGTTTGTAATTGGTTTGTTTAAGGAAGATGAAATAAACACAACAGCCAACTAGGCTAGCGTAGCACAATATGTAGCGTATTGGCTCTGCAACTCCGAGCTCCCGGGTTCAACGCCTGGGAGAAGTGGTTATGAAAAATAAATTTAATAAAAAGAAGTCTAATGAGGAAATGTGGTGATATCCGAAATAGAACTATAATTTCTACCATTAAAAAACTGTTGTTGTTTTTTCACAAAAATCTTCCATAAACTGGCCTTGAGCTCAATAAAAATTGTAAAATTAACATTTACTAGCCCAATAGAAAAATACACAAACATTTATATGCAAGGATGAGCACGCCTTAAATGCATTCTAATATAAAGTAAATTACTTGAATACAGAATTTGCAAATAAAACACAAACAACAACCACACAAACAAGTTAAATAGCGGCAGATCAGTTGCTCTTGTTTGTAGTTATTTTGTTTAAGGAAGATAAAATAAACACAACAGCCAACTCGGCTAGCGTAGCACAATATGTAGCGTATTGGCTCTGCAACTCTGAGCTCCCGGGTTCAAAGCCTGGGAGAAGTGGTTATGAAAAATAAATTTAATTAATTTAATAAAAAGAAGTCTGATGAGGAAATGTGGTGATTTCCGAAATAGTACTATAATTTCTACCATAAAAAAACTGTTGTTGTTTTTTCACAAAAATCTTCCATAAGCTGGCCTTGAGCTCAATAAAAATTGTAAAATTAACATTTACTAGGCCAACAGAAAAATAAATAAACATTTACATATATGCATGGGTGAGCACACCTTAAATGCATTCTAATATAAAGTATATTACTTGAATACAGAATTTGCAAATAAAACACAAACAACAACCACACAAACAAGTTAAATAGCGGCAGATCAGTTGCTCTTGTTTGTAGTTGGTTTGTTTAAGGACATGAAATAAACACAACAGCCAACTCGGCTAGCGTAGCACAATATGTAGCATATTGGCTCTGCAACTCCGAGCTCCCGGGTTCAAAGCCTGGGAGAAGTGGTTATGAAAAATTAAATTAAAAATTAATTTAATTTAATAAAAAGAAGTCTGATGAGGAAATGTGGTGATTTCCAAAATAGTGCTATAACTTCTACCATTAAAAAACTGTTGTTGTTTTTCATAAAAATCTTCCATAAACTGGCCTTGAGCTCAATAAAAATTGTAAAATTAACATTTACTAGGCCAACAGAAAAATAGACAAACATTTATATGCAAGGATGAGCACTCCTTAAATGCATTCTAATATACATAAAGTAAATTACTTGAATACAGGATTTGCAAATAAAACACAAACAACAACCACTCAAACAAGTTAAATAGCGGCAGATCAGTTGCTCTTGTTTGTAGTTGGTTTGTTTAAGGAAAATGAAATAAACACAACAGCCAACTCGGCTAGCGTAGCACAATATGTAGCGTATTGGCTCTGCAACTCCGAGCTCCCGGGTTCAAAGCCTGGGAGAAGTGGTTATGAAAAATAAATTTAATTAATTTAACAAAAAGAAGTCTGATGAGAAAATGTGGTGATTTCCGAAATAGTACTATAATTTCTACTATTAAAAAACTGTTGTTGTTTTTTTACAAAAATCTTCCATAAACTGGCCTTGAACTCAATAAAAATTGTAAAATTAACATTTACTAGGCCAACAGAAAACTAAACAAACATTTATATGCAAGGATGAGCACTCCTTAAATGCATTCTAATATAAAGTAAATTACTTGAATACAGAATTTGCAAATAAAACACAAACTAGTTAAATAGCGGCAGATCAGTTGCTCTTGTTTGTAGTTGGTTTGTTTAAGGAAGATGAAATAAACACAACAGCCAACTCGGCTAGCGTAGCACAATATGTAGCGTATTGGCTCTGCAACTCAGAGCTCCCGGGTTCAAAGCCTGGGAGAAGTGGTTATGAAAAATTTATTTAACTTAATAAAAAGAAGTCTGATGAGGAAATGTGATGATTTCCGAAATAGAACTATAATTTCTACCAATAAAAAACTGTTGTTGTTTTTCACAAAAATCTTCCATAAACTGGCCTTGAGCTCAATAAAAATTGTAAAATTAACATTTACTAGGCCAACAGAAAAATAAACAAATATTTATATGCAAGGATGAGCAGTCCTTAAATGCGCAAATTACTTGAATACAGAATTTGCAAATAAAACACAAACAACAACCACACAAGCAAGTTAAATAGCGGCAGATCAGTTGCTCTTGTTTGTAGTTGTTTGTTTAAGGAACATGAAATAAACACAACAGCCAACTCGGCTAGGGTAGCACAATATGTAGCATATTGGCTATGCAACTCCGAGCGCCCGGGTTCAAAGCCTGGGAGAAGTGGTTATGAAAAATAAATTTAATAAAAAGAAGTCTGATGAGGAAATGTGGTGATTTCCGAAATAGTACTATAATTTCTACCATTAAAAAACTGTTGTTGTTTTTTCACAAAAATCTTCCATAAACTGGTCTTGAGCTCAATAAAAATTGTAAAATTAGAATTAACTAGGCCAATAGAAAAATAAACAAACATTTATATGCAAGGATGAGCATGCCTTAAATGCATTCTAATATAAAGTAAATTACTTGAATACAGGATTTGCAAATAAAACACAAACAACAACCACACGAACAAGTAGCGGCAGATCAGTTGCTCTTGTTTGTAATTGGTTTGTTTAAGGAAGATGAAATAAACACAACAGCCAACTCGGCTAGTATAGCACAATATTTAGCGTATTGGCTCTGCAACTGCGAGCTCCCGGGTTCAAAGCCTGGGAGAAGTGGTTATGAAACATAAATTTAGTAAAAAGAAGTCTGATGAGGAAATGTGGTGATTTCCGAAATAGTACTATAATTTCTACCATTAAAAAACTGTTGTTGTTTTTTCACAAAAATCTTCCATAAACTGGCCTTCAGCTCAATTAAAATTTCAATATTTACATTTACTAGGCCAACAGAAAAATAAACAAATATTTATATGCAAGGATGAGCACGCCTTAAATGCATTCTAATATAAAGTAAATTACTTGAATAGAGAATTTGCAAATAAAACACAAACAACAACCACACAAACAAGTTAAATAGCGGCAGATCAGTTGCTCTTGATTGTAGTTGGTTTGTTTAAGCAAAATGAAATAAACACAACAGCCAACTCGGCTAGCGTAGCACAATATGTAGCGTATTGGCTCTGCAACTCCGAGCTCCCGGGTTCAAAGCCTGGGAGAAGTGGTTATGAAAAATTAAATTAAAAATTAATTTAATTTAATAAAAAGAAGTCTGATGAGGAAATGTGGTGATTTCCAAAATAGTGCTATAACTTCTACCATTAAAAAACTGTTGTTGTTTTTCATAAAAATCTTCCATAAACTGGCCTTGAGCTCAATAAAAATTGTAAAATTAACATTTACTAGGCCAACAGAAAAATAGACAAACATTTATATGCAAGGATGAGCACTCCTTAAATGCATTCTAATATACATAAAGTAAATTACTTGAATACAGGATTTGCAAATAAAACACAAACAACAACCACTCAAACAAGTTAAATAGCGGCAGATCAGTTGCTCTTGTTTGTAGTTGGTTTGTTTAAGGAAAATGAAATAAACACAACAGCCAACTCGGCTAGCGTAGCACAATATGTAGCGTATTGGCTCTGCAACTCCGAGCTCCCGGGTTCAAAGCCTGGGAGAAGTGGTTATGAAAAATAAATTTAATTAATTTAATAAAAAGAAGTCTGATGAGAAAATGTGGTGATTTCCGAAATAGTACTATAATTTCTACTATTAAAAAACTGTTGTTGTTTTTTTACAAAAATCTTCCATAAACTGGCCTTGAACTCAATAAAAATTGTAAAATTAACATTTACTAGGCCAACAGAAAACTAAACAAACATTTATATGCAAGGATGAGCACTCCTTAAATGCATTCTAATATAAAGTAAATTACTTGAATACAGAATTTGCAAATAAAACACAAACTAGTTAAATAGCGGCAGATCAGTTGCTCTTGTTTGTAATTGGTTTGTTTAAGGAAGATGAAATAAACACAACAGCCAACTCGGCTAGCGTAGCACAATATGTAGCATATTGGCTCTGCAACTCCGAGCGCCCGGGTTCAAAGCCTGAGAGAAGTGGTTATGAAAAATAAATTTAATAAAAAGAAGTCTAATGAGGAAATGTGGTGATTTCCGAAATAGTACTATAATTTCTACCATTAAAAAACTGTTGTTGTTTTTTCACAAAAATCTTCCATAAGCTGGCCTTGAGCTCAATAAAAATTATAAAATTAACTTTACTAGGCCAACAGAAAAATAAATAAACATTTACATATATGCAAGGGTGAGCACACCTTAAATGCATTCTAATATAAAGTATATTACTTCAATACAGAATTTGCAAATAAAACACAAACAACAACCACACAAACAAGTAGCGGCAGATCAGTTGCTCTTGTTTGTAATTGGTTTGTTTAAGGAACATGAAATAAACACAACAGCCAACTCGGCTAGCGTAGCACAATATGTAGCATATTGGCTCTGCAACTCCGAGCGCCCGGGTTCAAAGCCTGGGAGAAGTGGTTATGAAAAATAAATTTATTAAAAAGAAGTCTGATGAGGAAAAGTGGTGATTTCCGAAATAGTACTATAATTTCTACCATTAAAAAACTGTTGTTGTTTTTTCACAAAAATCTTCCATAAACTGGCCTTGAGCTCAATAAAAATTGTAAAATTAGAATTTTTTAGGCCAATAGAAAAATAAACAAATATTTATATGCAAGGATGAGCACGCCTTAAATGCATTCTAATATAAAGTAAATTACTTGAATACAGGATTTGCAAATAAAACACAAACAACAACCACACGAACAAGTAGCGGCAGATCAGCTGCTCTTGTTTGTAATTGGTTTGTTTAAGGAAGATGAAATAAACACAACAGCCAACTCGGCTAGCATAGCACAATATTTAGCGTATTGGCTCTGCAACTGCGAGCTCCCGGGTTCAAAGCCTGGGAGAAGTGGTTATGAAAAATAAATTTAATAAAAAGAAGTCTGATGAGGAAATGTGGTGATTTCCGAAATAGTACTATAATTTCTACCATTAAAAAACTGTTGTTGTTTTTTCACAAAAATCTTCCATAAACTGGCCTTCAGCTCAATGAAAAATTTCAATATTTACATTTACTAGGCCAACAGAAAAATAAACAAATATTTATATGCAAGGATGAGCACACCTTAAATGCATTCTAATATAAAGTAAATTACTTGAATAGAGAATTTGCAAATAAAACACAAACAACAACCACACAAACAAGTTAAATAGCGGCAGATCAGTTGCTCTTGATTGTAGTTGGTTTGTTTAAGGAAGATGAAATAAACACAACAGCCAACTCGGCTAGCGTAGCACAATATGTAGCGTATTGGCTCTGCATCTCCGAGCTCCCGGGTTCAAAGCCTTCGAGAAGTGGTTATCAAAAATAAATTTAATAAAAAGAAGTCTGATGAGGAAATGTGGTGATTTCCGAAATAGTACTATAATTTCTACCATTAAAAAACTGTTGTTGTTTTTTCACAAAAATCTTCCATAAACTGGCCTTGAGCTCAATAAAAATTGTAAAATTAACATTTACTAGGCCAACAGAAAAATAGACAAACATTTGTATGCAAGGATGAGCACTCCTTAAATGCGTAACTTACTTGAATACAGAATTTGCAAATAAAACACAAACAACAACCACACAAGCAAGTTAAATCGCGGCAGATCAGTTGCTCTTGTTTGTAGTTGGTTTGTTTAAGGAAGATGAAATAAACACAACAGCCAACTCGGCTAGCGTAGCACAATATGTAGCGTATTGGCTCTGCAACTCAGAGCTCCCGGGTTCAAAGCCTGGGAGAAGTGGTTATGAAAAATTTATTTAACTTAATAAAAAGAAGTCTGATGAGGAAATGTGATGATTTCCGAAATAGAACTATAATTTCTACCAATAAAAAACTGTTGTTGTTTTTCACAAAAATCTTCCATAAACTGGCCTTGAGCTCAATAAAAATTGTAAAATTAACATTTACTAGGCCAACAGAAAAATAAACAAATATTTATATGCAAGGATGAGCAGTCCTTAAATGCGCAAATTACTTGAATACAGAATTTGCAAATAAAACACAAACAACAACCACACAAGCAAGTTAAATAGCGGCAGATCAGTTGCTCTTGTTTGTAGTTGTTTGTTTAAGGAACATGAAATAAACACAACAGCCAACTCGGCTAGGGTAGCACAATATGTAGCATATTGGCTATGCAACTCCGAGCGCCCGGGTTCAAAGCCTGGGAGAAGTGGTTATGAAAAATAAATTTAATAAAAAGAAGTCTGATGAGGAAATGTGGTGATTTCCGAAATAGTACTATAATTTCTACCATTAAAAAACTGTTGTTGTTTTTTCACAAAAATCTTCCATAAACTGGTCTTGAGCTCAATAAAAATTGTAAAATTAGAATTAACTAGGCCAATAGAAAAATAAACAAACATTTATATGCAAGGATGAGCACGCCTTAAATGCATTCTAATATAAAGTAAATTACTTGAATACAGGATTTGCAAATAAAACACAAACAACAACCACACGAACAAGTAGCGGCAGATCAGTTGCTCTTGTTTGTAATTGGTTTGTTTAAGGAAGATGAAATAAACACAACAGCCAACTCGGCTAGTATAGCACAATATTTAGCGTATTGGCTCTGCAACTGCGAGCTCCCGGGTTCAAAGCCTGGGAGAAGTGGTTATGAAAAATAAATTTAGTAAAAAGAAGTCTGATGAGGAAATGTGGTGATTTCCGAAATAGTACTATAATTTCTACCATTAAAAAACTGTTGTTGTTTTTCCACAAAAATCTTCCATAAACTGGCCTTCAGCTCAATTAAAATTTCAATATTTACATTTACTAGGCCAACAGAAAAATAAACAAATATTTATATGCAAGGATGAGCACGCCTTAAATGCATTCTAATATAAAGTAAATTACTTGAATAGAGAATTTGCAAATAAAACACAAACAACAACCACACAAACAAGTTAAATAGCGGCAGATCAGTTGCTCTTGATTGTAGTTGGTTTGTTTAAGCAAAATGAAATAAACACAACAGCCAACTCGGCTAGCGTAGCACAATATGTAGCGTATTGGCTCTGCAACTCCGAGCTCCCGGGTTCAAAGCCTGGGAGAAGTGGTTATGAAAAATAAATTTAATTAATTTAATAAAAAGAAGTCTGATGAGAAAATGTGGTGATTTCCGAAATAGTACTATAATTTCTACTATTAAAAAAGTGTTGTTGTTTTTTTACAAAAATCTTCCATAAACTGGAATTGAACTCAATAAAAATTGTAAAATTAACATTTACTAGGCCAACAGAAAAATAAACAAACATTTATATGCAAGGATGAGCACTCCTTAAATGCATTCTAATATAAAGTAAATTACTTGAATGCAGAATTTGCAAATAAACCACAAACTAGTTAAATAGCGGCAGATCAGTTGCTCTTGTTTGTAATTGGTTTGTTTAAGGAAGATGAAATAAACACAACAGCCAACTAGGCTAGCGTAGCACAATATGTAGCGTATTGGCTCTGCAACTCCGAGCTCCCGGGTTCAACGCCTGGGAGAAGTGGTTATGAAAAATAAATTTAATAAAAAGAAGTCTAATGAGGAAATGTGGTGATATCCGAAATAGAACTATAATTTCTACCATTAAAAAACTGTTGTTGTTTTTTCACAAAAATCTTCCATAAACTGGCCTTGAGCTCAATAAAAATTGTAAAATTAACATTTACTAGCCCAATAGAAAAATACACAAACATTTATATGCAAGGATGAGCACGCCTTAAATGCATTCTAATATAAAGTAAATTACTTGAATACAGAATTTGCAAATAAAACACAAACAACAACCACACAAACAAGTTAAATAGCGGCAGATCAGTTGCTCTTGTTTGTAGTTATTTTGTTTAAGGAAGATAAAATAAACACAACAGCCAACTCGGCTAGCGTAGCACAATATGTAGCGTATTGGCTCTGCAACTCTGAGCTCCTGGGTTCAAAGCCTGGGAGAAGTGGTTATGAAAAATAAATTTAATTAATTTAATAAAAAGAAGTCTGATGAGGAAATGTGGTGATTTCCGAAATAGTACTATAATTTCTACCATAAAAAAACTGTTGTTGTTTTTTCACAAAAATCTTCCATAAGCTGGCCTTGAGCTCAATAAAAATTGTAAAATTAACATTTACTAGGCCAACAGAAAAATAAATAAACATTTACATATATGCATGGGTGAGCACACCTTAAATGCATTCTAATATAAAGTATATTACTTGAATACAGAATTTGCAAATAAAACACAAACAACAACCACACAAACAAGTTAAATAGCGGCAGATCAGTTGCTCTTGTTTGTAGTTGGTTTGTTTAAGGACATGAAATAAACACAACAGCCAACTCGGCTAGCGTAGCACAATATGTAGCATATTGGCTCTGCAACTCCAAGCGCCCGGGTTCAAAGCCTGGGAGAAGTGGTTATGAAAAATAAATTTAATAAAA
Organism: Philophylla caesio; assembly: GCA_963971545.1. Classification (NCBI taxonomy): domain Eukaryota; kingdom Metazoa; phylum Arthropoda; class Insecta; order Diptera; family Tephritidae; genus Philophylla; species Philophylla caesio. The sequence continues at coordinate 21,458,068 of OZ020605.1, forward strand.
AGAAGTCTGATGAGGAAATGTGGTGATTTCCGAAATAGTACTATAATTTCTACCATTAAAAAACTGTTGTTGTTTTTTCACAAAAATCTTCCATAAACTGGCCTTGAGCTCAATAAAAATTGTAAAATTAGAATTTACTAGGCCAATAGAAAAATAAACAAACATTTATATGCAAGGATGAGCACGCCTTAAATGCATTCTAATATAAAGTAAATTACTTGAATACAGGATTTGCAAATAAAACACAAACAACAACCACACGAACAAGTAGCGGCAGATCAGTTGCTCTTGTTTGTAGTTGGTTTGTTTAAGGACATGAAATAAACACAACAGCCAACTCGGCTAGCATAGCACAAGATTTAGCGTATTGGCTCTGCAACTGCGAGCTCCCGGGTTCAAAGCCTGGGAGAAGTGGTTATGAAAAATAAATTTAATAAAAAGAAGTCTGATGAGGAAATGTGGTGATTTCCGAAATAGTACTATAATTTCTACCATAAAAAAACTGTTGTTGTTTTTTCACAAAAATCTTCCATAAGCTGGCCTTGAGCTCAATAAAAATTGTAAAATTAACATTTACTAGGCCAACAGAAAAATAAATAAACATTTACATATATGCATGGGTGAGCACACCTTAAATGCATTCTAATATAAAGTATATTACTTGAATACAGGATTTGCAAATAAAACACAAACAACAACCACACGAACAAGTAGCGGCAGATCAGTTGCTCTTGTTTGTAGTTGGTTTGTTTAAGGACATGAAATAAACACAACAGCCAACTCGGCTAGCGTAGCACAATATGTAGCATATTGGCTCTGCAACTCCAAGCGCCCGGGTTCAAAGCCTGGGAGAAGTGGTTATGAAAAATAAATTTAATAAAAAGAAGTCTGAGGAGGAAATGTGGTGATTTCCGAAATAGTACTATAATTTCTACCATTAAAAAACTGTTGTTGTTTTTTCACAAAAATCTTCCATAAACTGGCCTTGAGCTCAATAAAAATTGTAAAATTAGAATTTACTAGGCCAATAGAAAAATAAACAAACATTTATATGCAAGGATGAGCACGCCTTAAATGCATTCTAATATAAAGTAAATTACTTGAATACAGGATTTGCAAATAAAACACAAACAACAACCACACGAACAAGTAGCGGCAGATTAGTTGCTCTTGTTTGTAATTGGTTTGTTTAAGGAAGATGAAATAAACACAACAGCCAACTCGGCTAGCGTAGCACAATATGTAGCGTATTGGCTCTGCAACTCCGAGCTCCCGGGTTCAAAGCCTGGGAGAAGTGGTTATGAAAAATTAAATTAAAAATTAATTTAATTTAATAAAAAGAAGTCTGATGAGGAAATGTGGTGATTTCCGAAATAGAACTATAATTTCTACCATTAAAAAACTGTTGTTGTTTTTTCACAAAAATCTTCCATAAACTGGCCTTGAGCTCAATAAAAATTGTAAAATTAACATTTACTAGGCCAACAGAAAAATAAACAAATATTTATATGCAAGGATGAGCACTCCTTAAATGCGTAAATTACTCGAATACAGAATTTGCAAATAAAACACAAACAACAACCACACAAGCAAGTTAAATAGCGGCAGATCAGTTGCTCTTGTTTGTAGTTGGTTTGTTTAAGCAAGATGAAATAAACACAACAGCCAACTCGGCTAGCGTAGCACAATATGTAGCGTAATGGCTCTGCAACTCCGAGCTCCCGGGTTCAAAGCCCTGGAGAAGTGGTTATAAAAATTTAATTTAATTTAATAAAAAGAAGTCTGATGAGGAAATGTGGTGATTTCCGAAATAGTACTATAATTTCTATCATTAAAAAACTGTTGTTGTTTTTTCACAAAAATCTTCCATGAACTGGCCTTGAGCTCAATAAAAATTGTAAAATTAACATTTACTAGGCCAACAGAAAAATAAACAAATATTTATATGCAAGGATGAGCACGCCTTAAATGCATTCTAATATAAAGTAAATTACCTGAAAACAGAATTTGCAAATAAAACACAAACAACAACCACACAAACAAGTTAAATAGCGGCAGATCAGTTGCTCTTGTTTGTAGTTGGTTTGTTTAAGGAAGATGAAATAAACACAACAGCCAACTCGGCTAGTGTAGCACAATATGTAGCGTATTGGCTCTAAAACTCCGAGCTCCCGGGTTCAAAGCCTGGGAGAAGTGGTTATGAAAAATAAATTTAATAAAAAGAAGTCTGATGAGGAAATGTGGTGATATCCGAAATAGTACTATAATTTCTACCATTAAAAAACTGTTGTTGTTTTTTCACAAAAATCTTCCATAAACTGGCCTTGAGCTCAATAAAAATTGTAAAATTAACATTTACTAGGCCAACAGAAAAATAAACAAATATTTATATGCAAGGATGAGCACTCCTTAAATGCGTAAATTACTTGAATACAGAATTTGCAAATAAAACACAAACAACAACCACACAAGCAAGTTAAATAGCGGCAGATCAGTTGCTCTTGTTTGTAGTTGGTTTGTTTAAGCAAGATGAAATAAACACAACAGCCAACTCGGCTAGCGTAGCACAATATGTAGCGTAATGGCTCTGCAACTCCGAGCTCCCGGGTTCAAAGCCCTGGAGAAGTGGTTATAAAAATTTAATTTAATTTAATAAAAAGAAGTCTGATGAGGAAATGTGGTGATTTCCGAAATAGTACTATAATTTCTATCATTAAAAAACTGTTGTTGTTTTTTCACAAAAATCTTCCATGAACTGGCCTTGAGCTCAATAAAAATTGTAAAATTAACATTTACTAGGCCAACAGAAAAATAAACAAATATTTATATGCAAGGATGAGCACGCCTTAAATGCATTCTAATATAAAGTAAATTACCTGAAAACAGAATTTGCAAATAAAACACAAACAACAACCACACAAACAAGTTAAATAGCGGCAGATCAGTTGCTCTTGTTTGTAGTTGGTTTGTTTAAGGAAGATGAAATAAACACAACAGCCAACTCGGCTAGTGTAGCACAATATGTAGCGTATTGGCTCTGCAACTCCGAGCTCCCGGGTTCAAAGCCTGGGAGAAGTGGTTATGAAAAATAAATTTAATAAAAAGAAGTCTGATGAGGAAATGTGGTGATATCCGAAATAGTACTATAATTTCTACCATTAAAAAACTGTTGTTGTTTTTTCACAAAAATCTTCCATAAACTGGCCTTGAGCTCAATAAAAATTGTAAAACTAACATTTACTAGGCCAACAGAAAAATAGACAAACATTTATATGCAAGGATGAGCACTCCTTAAATGCGTAAATTACTTGAATACAGAATTTGCAAATAAAACACAAACAACAACCACACAAGCAAGTTAAATAGCGGCAGATCACTTGCTCTTGTTTGTAGTTGGTTTGTTTAAGGAAGATGAAATAAACACAACAGCCAACTCGGCTAGCGTAGCACAATATGTAGCGTATTGGCTCTGCAACTCCGAGCTCCCGGGTTCAAAGCCTGGGAGAAGTGGTTATGAAAAATTAAATTAAAAATTAATTTAATTTAATAAAAAGAAGTCTGATGAGGAAATGTGGTGATTTCCGAAATAGTACTATAATTTCTACCATTAAAAAACTGTTGTTGCTTTTCACAAATATCTTCCATAAACTGGCCTTGAGCTCAATAAAAATTGTAAAATTAACATTTACTAGGCCAACAGAAAAATAAACAAATATTTATATGCAAGGATGAGCACGCCTTAAATGCATTCTAATATAAAGTAAATTACTTCAATACAGGACTTGCAAATAAAACACAAACAACAACCACACAAACAAGTTAAATAGCGGCAGATCAGTTGCTCTTGTTTGTAGTTGGTTTGTTTATGGAAGATGAAATAAACAAAACATCCAACTCGGCTAGCGTAGCACAATATGTCGCGTATTGGCTCTGCAACTCCGAGCTCCCGGGTTCAAAGCCAGGGAGAAGTGGTTATGAAAAATAAATTTAATAAAAAGAAGTCTGATGAGGAAATGTGTAATGACTTCCGAAATAGTACTATAATTTCTACCATTAAAAAACTGTTGTTTTTTTTTCACAAAAATCTTCCATAAACTGGCCTTCAGCTCAATAAAAATTGTAAAATTAACATTTACTAGGCCAACAGAAAAATAAGCAAACATTTATATGCAAGGATGAGCACACCTTAAATGCATTCTAATATAAAGTATATTACTTGAATACAGAATTTGCAAATAAAACACAAACAACAACCACACAAACAAGTTAAATAGCGGCAGATCGGTTGCTCTTGTTTGTAGTTGGTTTGTTTAAGGAAGATGAAATAAACACAACAGCCATCTCGGCTAGCGTAGCACAATATGTAGCGTATTGGCTCTGCAACTCCGAGATCCCGGGTTCAAAGCCTGGGAGAAGTGGTTATGAAAAATTAAATTAAAAATTAATTTAATTTAATAAAAAGAAGTCTGATGAGGAAATGTGGTGATTTCCGAAATAGTACTATAATTTCTACCATTAAAAATCTGTTGTTTTTTTTCACAAAAATCTTCCATGAACTGGCCTTGAGCTCAATAAAAATTGTAAAATTAACATTTACTAGGCCAACAGAAAAATAAGCAAACATTTATATGCAAGGATGAGCACACCTTAAATGCATTCTAATATAAAGTATATTACTTGAATACAGAATTTGCAAATAAAACACAAACAACAACCACACAAACAAGTTAAATAGCGGCAGATCACTTGCTCTTGTTTGTAGTTGGTTTGTTTAAGGAAGATGAAATAAACACAACAGCCATCTCGGCTAGCGTAGCACAATATGTAGCGTATTGGCTCTGGAACTCCGAGCTCCCGGGTTCAAAGCCCTGCAGAAGTGGTTATGAAAATTTAATTTAATTTAATAAAAAGAAGTCTGATGAGGAAATGTGGTGATTTCCGAAATAGTACTATAATTTCTACCATTAAAAAACTGTTGTTGTTTTTTCACAAAAATCTTCCATGAACTGGCCTTGAGCTCAATAAAAATTGTAAAATTAACACTTACTAGGCCAACAGAAAAATAAACAAATATTTATATGCAAGGATGAGCACGCCTTAAATGCATTCTAATATAAAGTAAATTACCTGAAAACAGAATTTGCAAATAAAACACAAACAACAACCACACAAACAAGTTAAATAGCGGCAGATCAGTTGCTCTTGTTTGTAGTTGGTTTGTTTAAGGAAGATGAAATAAACACAACAGCCATCTCGGCTAGCGTAGCACAATATGTAGCGTATTGGCTCTGCAACTCCGAGCTCCCGGGTTCAAAGCCTGGGAGAAGTGGTTATGAAAAATAAATTTAATTAATTTAATAAAAAGAAGTCTGATGAGGAAATGTGGTGATATCCGAAATAGTACTATAATTTCTACCATTAAAAAACTGTTGTTGTTTTTTCACAAAAATCTTCCATAAACTGGCCTTGAGCTCAATAAAAATTGTAAAATTAACATTTACTAGGCCAACAGAAAAATAGACAAACATTTATATGCAAGGATGAGCACTCCTTAAATGCGTAAATTACTTGAATACAGAATTTGCAAATAAAACATAAACAACAACCACACAAGCAAGTTAAATAGCGGCAGATCAGTTGCTCTTGTTTGTAGTTGGTTTATTTAAGGAAGATGAAATAAACACAACAGCCAACTCGGCTAGCGTAGCACAATATGTAGCATATTGGCTCTGCAACTCCGAGCTCCCGGGTTCAAAGCCTGGGAGAAGTGGTTATGAAAAATTTAATTAAAAAGTAATTTAATTTAATAAAAAGAAGTCCGATGAGGAAATGTGGTGATTTCCGAAATAGTACTATAATTTCTACCATTAAAAAAACTGTTGTTGTTTTTCACAAAAATCTTCCATAAACTGGCCTTGAGCTCAATAAAAATTGTAAAATTAACATTTACTAGGCCAACAGAAAAATAAACAAATATTTATATGCAAGGATGAGCACGCCTTAAATGCATTCTAATATAAAGTAAATTACTTCAATACAGGATTTGCAAATAAAACACAAACAACAACCACACAAACAAGTTAAATAGCGGCAGATCAGTTGCTCTTGTTTGTAGTTGGTTTGTTTAAGGAAGATGAAATAAACACAACAGCCAACTCGGCTAGCGTAGCACAATATGTCGCGTATTGGCTCTGCAACTCCGAGCTCCCGGGTTCAAAGCCTGGGAGAAGTGGTTATGAAAAATAAATGTAATAAAAAGAAGTCTGATGAGGAAATGTGTAATGATTTCCGAAATAGTACTATAATTTCTACCATTAAAAAACCGTTGTTTTTTTCACAAAAATCTTCTATAAGCTGGCCTTGAGCTCAATAAAAATTGTAAAATTAACATTTACTAGGCCAACAGAAAAATAGACAAACATTTATATGCAAGGATGAGCACTCCTTAAATGCATTCTAATATACATAAAGTAAATTACTTGAATACAGAATTTGCAAATAAAACACAAACAACAACCACACAAACAAGTTAAATAGCGGCAGATCAGTTGCTCTTGTTTGTAGTTATTTTGTTTAAGGAAGATAAAATAAACACAACAGCCAACTCGGCTAGCGTAGCACAATATGTAGCGTATTGGCTCTGCAACTCCGAGCTCCCGGGTTCAAAGCCTGGGAGAAGTGGTTATGAAAAATAACTTTAATAAAAAGAAGTCGGATGAGGAAATGTGGTGATTTCCGAAATAGTACTATAATTTCTACCATTAAAAAACTGTTGTTGTTTTTTCACAAAAATCTTCCATAAACTGGCCTTGAGCTCAATAAAAATTGTAAAATGTACATTTACTAGGCCAACAGAAAAATAAACAAATATTTATATGCAAGGATGAGCACGCCTTAAATGCATTCTAATATAAAGTAAATTACTTGAATACAGGATTTGCAAATAAAACACAAACAACAACCACACAAACAAGTTAAATAGCGGCAGATCAGTTGCTCTTGTTTGTAGTTATTTTGTTTAAGGAAGATAAAATAAACACAACAGCCAACTAGGCTAGCGTAGCACAATATGTAGCGTATTGGCTCTGCAACTCCGAGCTCCCGGGTTCAAAGCCTGGGAGAAGTGGTTATGAAAAATAACTTTAATAAAAAGAAGTCGGATGAGGAAATGTGGTGATTTCCGAAATAGTACTATAATTTCTACCATTAAAAAACTGTTGTTGTTTTTTCACAAAAATCTTCCATAAACTGGCCTTGAGCTCAATAAAAATTTTAAAATTAACATTTACTAAGCCAACAGAAAAATAAACAAATATTTATATGCAAGGATGAGCACTCCTTAAATGCGTAAATTACTTGAACACAGAATTTGCAAATAAAACACAATCAACAACCACGCAAGCAAGTTAAAAAGCGGCAGATCAGTTGCTCTTGTTTGTAGTTGGTTTGTTTAAGGAAGATGAAATAAACACAACAGCCAACTCGGCTAGCGTAGCACAATATGTAGCGTATTGGCTCTGCAACTCCGAGCTCCCGGGTTCAAAGCCTGGGAGAAGTGGTTATGAAAAATTAAATTAAAAATTAATTTAATTTAATAAAAAGAAGTCTGATGAGGAAATGTGGTGATTTCCGAAATAGTACTATAATTTCTACCATTAAAAAACAGTTGTTGTTTTTCACAAATATCTTCCATAAACTGGCCTTGAGCTCAATAAAAATTGTAAAATTAACATTTACTAGGCCAACAGAAAAATAAACAAATATTTATATGCAAGGATGAGCACGCCTTAAATGCATTCTAATATAAACTAAATTACTTCAATACAGGACTTGCAAATAAAACACAAACAACAACCACACAAACAAGTTAAATAGCGGCAGATCAGTTGCTCTTGTTTGTAGTTGGTTTGTTTAAGGAAGATGAAATAAACACAACAGCCAACTCGGCTAGCGTAGCACAATATGTCGCGTCTTGGCTCTGCAACTCCGAGCTCCCGGGTTCAAAGCCTGGGAGAAGTGGTTATGAAAAATAAATGTAATAAAAAGAAGTCTGATGAGGAAATGTGTAATGATTTCCGAAATAGTACTATAATTTCTACCATTAAAAAACCGTTGTTTTTTTTCACAAAAATCTTCTATAAGCTGGGCTTGAGCTCAATAAAAATTGTAAAATTAACATTTACTAGGCCAACAGAAAAATAGACAAACATTTATATGCAAGGATGAGCACTCCTTAAATGCATTCTAATATACATAAAGTAAATTACTTGAATACAGGATTTGCAAATAAAACACAAACAACAACCACACAAACAAGTTAAATAGCGGCAGATCAGTTGCTCTTGTTTGTAGTTATTTTGTTTAAGGAAGATAAAATAAACACAACAGCCAACTAGGCTAGCGTAGCACAATATGTAGCGTATTGGCTCTGCAACTCCGAGCTCCCGGGTTCAAAGCCTGGGAGAAGTGGTTATGAAAAATAACTTTAATAAAAAGAAGTCGGATGAGGAAATGTGGTGATTTCCGAAATAGTACTATAATTTCTACCATTAAAAAACTGTTGTTGTTTTTTCACAAAAATCTTCCATAAACTGGCCTTGAGCTCAATAAAAATTGTAAAATGTACATTTACTAGGCCAACAGAAAAATAAACAAATATTTATATGCAAGGATGAGCACGCCTTAAATGCATTCTAATATAAAGTAAATTACTTGAATACAGAATTTGCAAATAAAACACAAACAACAACCACACAAACAAGTTAAATAGCGGCAGATCAGTTGCTCTTGTTTGTAGTTGGTTTGTTTAAGGAATATAAAATAAACACAACACCCAACTCGGCTAGCGTAGCACAATATGTAGCGTATTGGCTCTGCAACTCCGAGCTCCCGGGTTCAAAGCCTGGGAGAAGTGGTTATGAAAAATTAAATTAAAAATTAATTTAATTTAATAAAAAGAAGTCTGATGAGGAAATGTGGTGATTTCCGAAATAGTACTATAATTTCTACCATTAAAAAACTGTTGTTGTTTTTTCACAAAAATCTTCCATAAGCTGGCCTTGAGCTCAATAAAAATTGTAAAATTAACATTTACTAGGCCAACAGAAAAATAAACAAACATTTACATATATGCAAGGATGAGCACGCCTTAAATGCATTCTAATATAAAGGAAATTACTTGAATACAGAATTTGCAAATAAAACACAAACAACAACCACACAAACAAGTTAAATAGCGGCAGATCAGTTGCTCTTGTTTGTAGTTGGCTTGTTTAAGGAACATGAAATAAACACAACAGCCAACTCGGCTAGCGTAGCACAATATGTAGCATATTGGCTCTGCAACTCCGAGCGCCCGGGTTCAAAGCCTGGGAGAAGTGGTTATGAAAAATTAATTTTATTAATTTAATAAAAAGAAGTCTGATGAGGAAATGTGGTGATTTCCGAAATATTTAGTACTATAATTTCTACCATTAAAAAACTGTTGTTGTTTTTTCATAAAAATCTTCCATAAACTGGCCTTGAGCTCAATAAAAATTGTAAAATTAGAATTTACTAGGCCAATAGAAAAATAAACAAACATTTATATCCAAGGATGAGCACGCCTTAAATGCATTCTAATATAAAGAAAATTACTTGAATACAGGATTTGCAAATAAAACACAAACAACAACCACACGAACAAGTAGCGGCAGATCAGTTGCTCTTGTTTGTAATTGGTTTGTTTAAGGAAGATGAAATAAACACAACAGCCAACTCGGCTAGCATAGCACAATATTTAGCGTATTGGCTCTGCAACTGCGAGCTCCCGGGTTCAAAGCCTGGGAGAAGTGGTTATGAAAAATAAATTTAATAAAAAGAAGTCTGATGAGGAAATGTGGTGATTTCCGAAATAGTACTATAATTTCTACCATTAAAAAACTGTTGTTGTTTTTTCACAAAAATCTTCCATAAACTGGCCTTCAGCTCAATAAAAAATTTCAATATTTACATTTACTAGGCCAACAGAAAAATAAACAAAAATTTATATGCAAGGATGAGCACGCCTTAAATGCATTCTAATATAAAGTAAATTACTTGAATAGAGAATTTGCAAATAAAACACAAACAACAACCACACAAACAAGTTAAATAGCGGCAGATCAGTTGCTCTTGTTTGTAGTTGGTTTGTTTAAGGAAGATGAAATAAACACAACAGCCAACTCGGCTAGCGTAGCACAATATGTAGCGTATTGGCTCTGCAACTCCGAGCTCCCGGGTTCAAAGCCTGGGAGAAGTGGTTATGAAAAATAAATTTAATTAATTTAATAAAAAGAAGTCTGATGAGGAAATGTGGTGATATCCGAAATAGTACTATAATTTCTACCATTAAAAAACTGTTGTTGTTTTTTCACAAAAATCTTCCATAAACTGGCCTTGAGCTCAATAAAAATTGTAAAATTAACATTTACTAGGCCAACAGAAAATTAGACAAACATTTATATGCAAGGATGAGCACTCCTTAAATGCGTAAATTACTTGAATACAGAATTTGCAAATAAAACACAAACAACAACCACACAAACAAGTTAAATAGCGGCAGATCAGTTGCTCTTGTTTGTAGTTGGTTTGTTTAAGGAAGATGAAATAAACACAACAGCCAACGCGGCTAGCGTAGCACAATATGTAGCGTATTGGCTCTGGAACTCCGAGCTCCCGGGTTCAAAGCCTGGAAGAAGTGGTTATGAAAATTAAATTAAAAATTAATTTAATTTAATAAAAAGAAGTCTGATGAGGAAATGTGGTGATTTCCGAAATAGTACTATAATTTCTACCATTAAAAAACTGTTGTTGTTTTTCACAAAAATCTTCCATAAACTGGCCTTGAGCTCAATAAAAATTGTAAAATTAATATTTACTAGGCCAACAGAAAGATAAACAAATATTTATATGCAAGGATGAGCACGCCTTAAATGCATTCTAATATAAAGTAAATTACTTGAATAGAGAATTTGCAAATAAAACACAAACAACAACCACACAAACAAGTTAAATAGCGGCAGATCAGTTGCTCTTGTTTGTAGTTGGTTTGTTTAAGGAAGATGAAATAAACACAACAGCCAACTCGGCTAGCGTAGCACAATATGTAGCGTATTGGCTCTGCAACTCCGAGCTCACGGGTTCAAAGCCTGGGAGAAGTGGTTATGAAAAATAAATTTAATAAAAAGAAGTCTGATGAGGAAATGTGGTGATTTCCGAAATAGTACTATAATTTCTACCATTAAAAAACTGTTGTTGTTTTTTCACAAAAATCTTCCATAAACTGGCCTTCAGCTCAATAAAAAATTTCAATATTTACATTTACTAGGCCAACAGAAAAATAAACAAAAATTTATATGCAAGGATGAGCACGCCTTAAATGCATTCTAATATAAAGTAAATTACTTGAATAGAGAATTTGCAAATAAAACACAAACAAGTTAAATAGCGGCAGATCAGTTGCTCTTGTTTGTAGTTGGTTTGTTTAAGGAAGATGAAATAAACACAACAGCCAACTCGGCTAGCGTAGCACAATATGTCGCGTATTGGCTCTGCAACTCCGAGCTCCCGGGTTCAAAGCCTGGGAGAAGTGGTTATGAAAAATAAATTTAATTAATTTAATAAAAAGAAGTCTGATGAGGAAATGTGGTGATATCCGAAATAGTACTATAATTTCTACCATTAAAAAACTGTTGTTGTTTTTTCACAAAAATCTTCCATAAACTGGCCTTGAGCTCAATAAAAATTGTAAAATTAACATTTACTAGGCCAACAGAAAATTAGACAAACATTTATATGCAAGGATGAGCACTCCTTAAATGCGTAAATTACTTGAATACAGAATTTGCAAATAAAACACAAACAACAACCACACAAGCAAGTTAAATAGCGGCAGATCAGTTGCTCTTGTTTGTAGTTGGTTTGTTTAAGGAAGATGAAATAAACACAACAGCCAACGCGGCTAGCGTAGCACAATATGTAGCGTATTGGCTCTGGAACTCCGAGCTCCCGGGTTCAAAGCCTGGAAGAAGTGGTTATGAAAATTAAATTAAAAATTAATTTAATTTAATAAAAAGAAGTCTGATGAGGAAATGTGGTGATTTCCGAAATAGTACTATAATTTCTACCATTAAAAAACTGTTGTTGTTTTTCACAAAAATCTTCCATAAACTGGCCTTGAGCTCAATAAAAATTGTAAAATTAATATTTACTAGGCCAACAGAAAGATAAACAAATATTTATATGCAAGGATGAGCACGCCTTAAATGCATTCTAATATAAAGTAAATTACTTGAATAGAGAATTTGCAAATAAAACACAAACAACAACCACACAAACAAGTTAAATAGCGGCAGATCAGTTGCTCTTGTTTGTAGTTGGTTTGTTTAAGGAAGATGAAATAAACACAACAGCCAACTCGGCTAGCGTAGCACAATATGTAGCGTATTGGCTCTGCAACTCCGAGCTCACGGGTTCAAAGCCTGGGAGAAGTGGTTATGAAAAATAAATTTAATAAAAAGAAGTCTGATGAGGAAATGTGGTGATTTCCGAAATAGTACTATAATTTCTACCATTAAAAAACTGTTGTTGTTTTTTCACAAAAATCTTCCATAAACTGGCCTTCAGCTCAATAAAAAATTTCAATATTTACATTTACTAGGCCAACAGAAAAATAAACAAAAATTTATATGCAAGGATGAGCACGCCTTAAATGCATTCTAATATAAAGTAAATTACTTGAATAGAGAATTTGCAAATAAAACACAAACAAGTTAAATAGCGGCAGATCAGTTGCTCTTGTTTGTAGTTGGTTTGTTTAAGGAAGATGAAATAAACACAACAGCCAACTCGGCTAGCGTAGCACAATATGTCGCGTATTGGCTCTGCAACTCCGAGCTCCCGGGTTCAAAGCCTGGGAGAAGTGGTTATGAAAAATAAATTTAATAAAAAGAAGTCTGATGAGGAAATATGTAATGATTTCCGAAATAGTACTATAATTTCTACCATTAAAAAACTGTTGTTTTTTTCACAAAAATCTTCCATAAACTGGCCTTGAGCCCAATAAAAATTGTAAAATTAACATTTACTAGGCCAACAGAAAAATAGACAAACATTTATATGCAAGGATGAGCACTCCTTAAATGCATTCTAATATACATAAAGTAAATTACTTGAATATAGAATTTGCAAATAAAACACAAGCAACAACCACACAAACAAGTTAAATAGCGGCAGATCAGTTGCTCTTGTTTGTAGTTATTTTGTTTAAGGAAGATAAAATAAACAACAGCCAACTAGGCTAGCGTAGCACAATATGTAGCGTATTGGCTCTGCAACTCCGAGCTCCCGGGTTCAAGGCCTGGGAGAAGTGGTTATGAAAAATAACTTTAATAAAAAGAAGTCTGATGAGGAAATGTGGTGATTTCCGAAATAGTACTATAATTTCTACCATTAAAAAACTGTTGTTGTTTTTTCACAAAAATCTTCCATGAACTGGCCTTGAGCTCAATAAAAATTTTAAAATTAACATTTACTAGGCCAACAGAAAAATAAACAAATATTTATATGCAAGGATGAGCACGCCTTAAATGCATTCTAATATAAAGTAAATTACCTGAAAACAGAATTTGCAAATAAAACACAAACAACAACCACACAAACAAGTTAAATAGCGGCAGATCAGTTGCTCTTGTTTGTAGTTGGTTTGTTTAAGGAACATGAAATAAACACAACAGCCAACTCGGCTAGCGTAGCACAATATGTAGCGTATTGGCTCTGCAACTCCGAGCTCCCGGGTTCAAAGCCTGGGAGAAGTGGTTATGAAAAATTTATTTAACTTAATAAAAAGAAGTCTGATGAGGAAATGTGATGATTTCCGAAATAGAACTATAATTTCTACCAATAAAAAACTGTTGTTGTTTTTCACAAAAATCTTCCATAAACTGGCCTTGAGCTCAATAAAAATTGTAAAATTAACATTTACTAGGCCAACAGAAAATTAGACAAACATTTATATGCAAGGATGAGCACTCCTTAAATGCGTAAATTACTTGAATACAGAATTTGCAAATAAAACACAAACAACAACCACACAAGCAAGTTAAATAGCGGCAGATCAGTTGCTCTTGTTTGTAGTTGGTTTGTTTAAGGAAGATGAAATAAACACAACAGCCAACGCGGCTAGCGTAGCACAATATGTAGCGTATTGGCTCTGGAACTCCGAGCTCCCGGGTTCAAAGCCTGGAAGAAGTGGTTATGAAAATTAAATTAAAAATTAATTTAATTTAATAAAAAGAAGTCTGATGAGGAAATGTGGTGATTTCCGAAATAGTACTATAATTTCTACCATTAAAAAACTGTTGTTGTTTTTCACAAAAATCTTCCATAAACTGGCCTTGAGCTCAATAAAAATTGTAAAATTAATATTTACTAGGCCAACAGAAAGATAAACAAATATTTATATGCAAGGATGAGCACGCCTTAAATGCATTCTAATATAAAGTAAATTACTTGAATAGAGAATTTGCAAATAAAACACAAACAACAACCACACAAACAAGTTAAATAGCGGCAGATCAGTTGCTCTTGTTTGTAGTTGGTTTGTTTAAGGAAGATGAAATAAACACAACAGCCAACTCGGCTAGCGTAGCACAATATGTAGCGTATTGGCTCTGCAACTCCGAGCTCACGGGTTCAAAGCCTGGGAGAAGTGGTTATGAAAAATAAATTTAATAAAAAGAAGTCTGATGAGGAAATGTGGTGATTTCCGAAATAGTACTATAATTTCTACCATTAAAAAACTGTTGTTGTTTTTTCACAAAAATCTTCCATAAACTGGCCTTCAGCTCAATAAAAAATTTCAATATTTACATTTACTAGGCCAACAGAAAAATAAACAAAAATTTATATGCAAGGATGAGCACGCCTTAAATGCATTCTAATATAAAGTAAATTACTTGAATAGAGAATTTGCAAATAAAACACAAACAAGTTAAATAGCGGCAGATCAGTTGCTCTTGTTTGTAGTTCGTTTGTTTAAGGAAGATGAAATAAACACAACAGCCAACTCGGCTAGCGTAGCACAATATGTCGCGTATTGGCTCTGCAACTCCGAGCTCCCGGGTTCAAAGCCTGGGAGAAGTGGTTATGAAAAATAAATTTAATAAAAAGAAGCCTGATGAGGAAATATGTAATGATTTCCGAAATAGTACTATAATTTCTACCATTAAAAAACTGTTGTTTTTTTCACAAAAATCTTCCATAAACTGGCCTTGAGCCCAATAAAAATTGTAAAATTAACATTTACTAGGCCAACAGAAAAATAGACAAACATTTATATGCAAGGATGAGCACTCCTTAAATGCATTCTAATATACATAAAGTAAATTACTTGAATATAGAATTTGCAAATAAAACACAAGCAACAACCACACAAACAAGTTAAATAGCGGCAGATCAGTTGCTCTTGTTTGTAGTTATTTTGTTTAAGGAAGATAAAATAAACAACAGCGAACTAGGCTAGCGTAGCACAATATGTAGCGTATTGGCTCTGCAACTCCGAGCTCCCGGGTTCAAGGCCTGGGAGAAGTGGTTATGAAAAATAACTTTAATAAAAAGAAGTCTGATGAGGAAATGTGGTGATTTCCGAAATAGTACTATAATTTCTACCATTAAAAAACTGTTGTTGTTTTTTCACAAAAATCTTCCATGAACTGGCCTTGAGCTCAATAAAAATTTTAAAATTAACATTTACTAGGCCAACAGAAAAATAAACAAATATTTATATGCAAGGATGAGCACGCCTTAAATGCATTCTAATATAAAGTAAATTACCTGAAAACAGAATTTGCAAATAAAACACAAACAACAACCACACAAACAAGTTAAATAGCGGCAGATCAGTTGCTCTTGTTTGTAGTTGGTTTGTTTAAGGAAGATGAAATAAACACAACAGCCAACTCGGCTAGCGTAGCACAATATGTAGCGTATTGGCTCTGCAACTCCGAGCTCCCGGGTTCAAAGCCTGGGAGAAGTGGTTATGAAAAATTTATTTAACTTAATAAAAAGAAGTCTGATGAGGAAATGTGATGATTTCCGAAATAGAACTATAATTTCTACCAATAAAAAACTGTTGTTGTTTTTCACAAAAATCTTCCATAAACTGGCCTTGAGCTCAATAAAAATTGTAAAATTAACATTTACTAGGCCAACAGAAAAATAAACAAATATTTATATGCAAGGATGAGCACTCCTTAAATGCGTAAATTACTTGAATACAGAATTTGCAAATAAAACACAAACAACAACCACACAAGCAAGTTAAATAGCGGCAGATCAGTTGCTCTTGTTTGTAGTGTGTTTGTTTAAGGAAGATGAAATAAACACAACAGCCAACTCGGCTAGCGTAGCACAATATGTAGCGTATTGGCTCTGCAACTCCGAGCTTCCGGGTTCAAAGCCTGGGAGAAGTGGTTATGAAAAATTAAATTAAAAATTAATTTAATTTAATAAAAAAAAGTCTGATGAGGAAATGTGGTGATTTCCGAAATAGTACTATAATTTCTACCATTAAAAAACTGTTGTTGTTTTTCACAAAAATCTTCCATAAACTGGCCTTGAGCTCAATAAAAATTGTAAAATTAACATTTACTAGGCCAACAGAAAAATAAACAAATATTTATATGCAAGGATGAGCACTCCTTAAATGCGTAAATTACTTCAATACAGGACTTGCAAATAAAACACAAACAACAACCACACAAACAAGTTAAATAGCGGCAGATCAGTTGCTCTTGTTTGTAGTTGGTTTGTTTAAGGAAGATGAAATAAACACAACACCCAACTCGGCTAGCGTAGCACAATATGTCGCGTATTGGCTCTGCAACTCCGAGCTCCCGGGTTCAAAGCCTGGGAGAAGTGGTTATGAAAAATAAATTTAATAAAAAGAAGTCTGATGAGGAAATGTGTAATGATTTCCGAAATAGTACTATAATTTCTACCATTAAAAAACTGTTGTTTTTTTCACAAAAATCTTCCATAAACTGGACTTGAGCTCAATAAAAATTGTAAAATTAACATTTACTAGGCCAACAGAAAAATAGACAAACATTTATATGCAAGGATGAGCACTCCTTAAATGCATTCTAATATAGATAAAGTAAATTACTTGAATATAGAATTTGCAAATAAAACACAAACAAGTTAAATAGCGGCAGATCAGTTGCTCTTGTTTGTAGTTATTTTGTTTAAGGAAGATAAAATAAACACAACAGCCAACTAGGCTAGGGTAGCACAATATGTAGCGTATTGGCTCTGCAACTCCGAGCTCCCGGATTCAAAGCCTGGGAGAAGTGGTTATGAAAAATAACTTTAATAAAAAGAAGTCTGATGAGGAAATGTGGTGATTTCCGAAATAGTACTATAATTTCTACCATTAAAAAACTGTTGTTGTTTTTTCACAAAAATCTTCCATAAACTGGCCTTGAGCTCAATAAAAATTGTAAAATTAACATTTACTAGGCCAACAGAAAAATAAACAAATATTTATATGCAAGGATGAGCACGCCTTAAATGCATTCTAATATAAAGTAAATTACTTGAATACAGAATTTGCAAATAAAACACAAACAACAACCACACAAACAAGTTAAATAGCGGCAGATCAGTTGCTCTTGTTTGTAGTTGGTTTGTTTAAGGAACATGAAATAAACACAACAGCCAACTCGGCTAGCGTAGCACAATATGTAGCATATTGGCTCTGCAACTCCGAGCGCCCGGGTTCAAAGCCTGGGAGAAGTGGTTATGAAAAATTAATTTTATTAATTTAATAAAAAGAAGTCTGATGAGGAAATGTGGTGATTTCCGAAATAGTACTATAATTTCTACCATTAAAAAACTGTTGTTGTTTTTCACAAAAATCTTCCATAAACTGGCCTTGAGCTCAATAAAAATTATAAAATTAATATTTACTAGGCCAACAGAAAGATAAACAAATATTTATATGCAAGGATGAGCACGCCTTAAATGCATTCTAATATAAAGTAAATTACTTGAATAGAGAATTTGCAAATAAAACACAAACAACAACCACACAAACAAGTTAAATAGCGGCAGATCAGTTGCTCTTGTTTGTAGTTGGTTTGTTTAAGGAAGATGAAATAAACACAACAGCCAACTCGGCTAGCGTAGCACAATATGTCGCGTATTGGCTCTGCAACTCCGAGCTCCCGGGTTCAAAGCCTGGGAGAAGTGGTTATGAAAAATAAATTTAATAAAAAGAAGTCTGATGAGGAAATGTGTAATGATTTCCGAAATAGTACTATAATTTCTACCATTAAAAAACTGTTGTTTTTTTTCACAAAAATCTTCCATAAACTGGCCTTGAGCCCAATAAAAATTGTAAAATTAACATTTACTAGGCCAACAGAAAAATAGACAAACATTTATATGCAAGGATGAGCACTCCTTAAATGCATTCTAATATACATAAAGTAAATTACTTGAATATAGAATTTGCAAATAAAACACAAGCAACAACCACACAAACAAGTTAAATAGCGGCAGATCAGTTGCTCTTGTTTGTAGTTATTTTGTTTAAGGAAGATAAAATAAACACAACAGCCAACTAGGCTAGCGTAGCACAATATGTAGCGTATTGGCTCTGCAACTCCGAGCTCCCGGGTTCAAAGCCTGGGAGAAGTGGTTATGAAAAATAACTTTAATAAAAAGAAGTCTGATGAGGAAATGTGGTGATTTCCGAAATAGTACTATAATTTCTACTATTAAAAAACTGTTGTTTTTTTTCACAAAAATCTTCCATAAGCTGGCCTTCAGCTCAATAAAAATTGTAAAATTAACATTTACTAGGCCAACAGAAAAATAAACAAACATTTATATGCAAGGATGAGCACACCTTAAATGCATTCTAATATAAAGTATATTACTTGAATACAGAATTTGCAAATAAAACACAAACAACAACCACACAAACAAGTTAAATAGCGGCAGATCAGTTGCTCTTGTTTGTAGTTGGTTTGTTTAAGGAAGATGAAATAAACACAACAGCCATCTCGGCTAGCGTAGCACAATATGTAGCGTATTGGCTCTGCAACTCCGAGCTCCCGGGTTCAAAGCCCTGGAGAAGTGGTTATGAAAATTTAATTTAATTTAATAAAAAGAAGTCTGATGAGGAAATGTGGTGATTTCCGAAATAGTACTATAATTTCTACCATTAAAAAACTGTTGTTGTTTTTTCACAAAAATCTTCCATGAACTGGCCTTGAGCTCAATAAAAATTTTAAAATTAACATTTACTAGGCCAACAGAAAAATAAACAAATATTTATATGCAAGGATGAGCACGCCTTAAATGCATTCTAATATAAAGTAAATTACCTGAAAACAGAATTTGCAAATAAAACACAAACAACAACCACACAAACAAGTTAAATAGCGGCAGATCAGTTGCTCTTGTTTGTAGTTGGTTTGTTTAAGGAAGATGAAATAAACACAACAGCCAACTCGGCTAGTGTAGCACAATATGTAGCGTATTGGCTCTGCAACTCCGAGCTCCCGGGTTCAAAGCCTGGGAGAAGTGGTTATGAAAAATAAATTTAATTAATTTAATAAAAAGAAGTATGATGAGGAAATGTGGTGATTTCCGAAATAGTACTATAATTTCTACCTTAAAAAACTGTTGTTGTTTTTTCACAAAAATCTTCCATAAACTGGCCTTGAGCTCAATAAAAATTGTAAACTTAACATTTACTAGGCCAACAGAAAAATAGACAAACATTTATATGCAAGGATGAGCACTCCTTAAATGCGTAAATTACTTGAATACAGAATTTGCAAATAAAACACAAACAACAACCACACAAGCAAGTTAAATAGCGGCAGATCAGTTGCTCTTGTTTGTAGTTGGTTTGTTTAAGGAAGATGAAATAAACACAACAGCCAACTCGGCTAGCGTAGCACAATATGTAGCGTATTGGCTCTGCAACTCCGAGCTTCCAGGTTCAAAGCCTGGGAGAAGTGGTTATGAAAATTAAATTAAAAATTAATTTAATTTAATAAAAAGAAGTCTGATGAGGAAATGTGGTGATTTCCGAAATAGTACTATAATTTCTACCATTAAAAAACTGTTGTTGTTTTTTCACAAAAATCTTCCATAAGCTGGCCTTGAGCTCAATAAAAATTGTAAAATTAACATTTACTAGGCCAACAGAAAAATAAACAAACATTTACATTTATGCAAGGATGAGCACGCCTTAAATGCATTCTAATATAAAGGAAATTACTTGAATACAGAATTTGCAAATAAAACACAAACAACAACCACACAAACAAGTTAAATAGCGGCAGATCAGTTGCTCTTGTTTGTAGTTGGTTTGTTTAAGGAACATGAAATAAACACAACAGCCAACTCGGCTAGCGTAGCACAATATGTAGCATATTGGCTCTGCAACTCCGAGCGCCCGGGTTCAAAGCCTGGGAGAAGTGGTTATGAAAAATTAATTTTATTAATTTAATAAAAAGAAGTCTGATGAGGAAATGTGGTGATTTCCGAAATAGTACTATAATTTCTACCATTAAAAAACTGTTGTTGTTTTTTCACAAAAATCTTCCATAAACTGGCCTTGAGCTCAATAAAAATTGTAAAATTAACATTTACTAGGCCAACAGAAAAATAAACAAATATTTATATGCAAGGATGAGCACGCCTTAAATGCGTAAATTACTTGAATACAGAATTTGCAAATAAAACACAAACAACAACCACACAAGCAAGTTAAATAGCGGCAGATCAGTTGCTCTTGTTTGTAGTTGGTTTGTTTAAGGAAGATGAAATAAACACAACAGCCAACTCGGCTAGCGTAGCACAATATGTAGCGTATTGGCTCTGCAACTCCGAGCTTCCAGGTTCAAAGCCTGGGAGAAGTGGTTATGAAAAATTAAATTAAAAATTAATTTAATTTAATAAAAAGAAGTCTGATGAGGAAATGTGGTGATTTCCGAAATAGTACTATAATTTCTACCATTAAAAAACTGTTGTTGTTTTTCACAAAAATCTTCCATGAACTGGCCTTGAGCTCAATAAAAATTGTAAAATTAACATTTACTAGGCCAACAGAAAAATAAACAAATATTTATATGCAAGGATGAGCACTCCTTAAATGCGTAAATTACTTGAATACAGAATTTGCAAATAAAACACAAACAACAACCACACAAGCAAGTTAAATAGCGGCAGATCAGTTGCTCTTGTTTGTAGTTGGTTTCTTTAAGGAAGATGAAATAAACACAACAGCCAACTCGGCTAGGGTAGCACAATATGTAGCGTATTGGCTCTGCAACTCCGAGCTCCCGGGTTCAAAGCCTGGGAGAAGTGGTTATGAAAAATTTAATTAAAAATTAATTTAATTTAATAAAAAGAAGTCTGATGAGGAAATGTGGTGATTTCCGAAATAGTACTATAATTTCTACTATTAAAAAACTGTTGTTGTTTTTCACAAAAATCTTCCATAAACTGGCCTTGAGCTCAATAAAAATTGTAAAATTAACATTTACTAGGCCAACAGAAAAATAAACAAATATTTATATGCAAGGATGGGCACGCCTTAAATGCATTCTAATATAAAGTAAATTACTTCAATACAGGACTTGCAAATAAAACACAAACAACAACCACACAAACAAGTTAAATAGCGGCAGATCAGTTGCTCTTGTTTGTAGTTGGTTTGTTTAAGGAAGATGAAATAAACACAACAGCCAACTCGGCTAGCGTAGCACAATATGTCGCGTATTGGCTCTGCAACTCCGAGCTCCCGGGTTCAAAGCCTGGGAGAAGTGGTTATGAAAAATAAATTTAATAAAAAGAAGTCTGATGAGGAAATGTGTAATGATTTCCGAAATAGTACTATAATTTCTACCATTAAAAAACTGTTGTTTTTTTCACAAAAATCTTCCATAAACTGGACTTGAGCTCAATAAAAATTGTAAAATTAACATTTACTAGGCCAACAGAAAAATAGACAAACATTTATATGCAAGGATGAGCACTCCTTAAATGCATTCTAATATACATAAAGTAAATTACTTGAATATAGAATTTGCAAATAAAACACAAACAAGTTAAATAGCGGCAGATCAGTTGCTCTTGTTTGTAGTTATTTTGTTTAAGGAAGATAAAATAAACACAACAGCCAACTAGGCTAGGGTAGCACAATATGTAGCGTATTGGCTCTGCAACTCCGAGCTCCCGGGTTCAAAGCCTGGGAGAAGTGGTTATGAAAAATAACTTTAATAAAAAGAAGTCTGATGAGGAAATGTGGTGATTTCCGAAATAGTACTATAATTTCTACCGTTAAAAAACTGTTGTTGTTTTTTCACAAAAATCTTCCATAAACTGGCCTTGAGCTCAATAAAAATTGTAAAATGTACATTTACTAGGCCAACAGAAAAATAAACAAATATTTATATGCAAGGATGAGTACACCTTAAATGCATTCTAATATAAAGTAAATTACTTGAATACAGAATTTGCAAATAAAACACAAACAACAACCACACAAACAAGTTAAATAGCGGCAGATCAGTTGCTCTTGTTTGTAGTTGGTTTGTTTAAGGAAGATAAAATAAACACAACAGCCAACTCGGCTAGCGTAGCACAATATGTAGCGTATTGGCTCTGCAACTCCGAGCTCCCGGGTTCAAAGCCTGGGAGAAGTGGTTATGAAAAATTAAATTAAAAATTAATTCAATTTAATAAAAAGAAGTCTGATGAGGAAATGTGGTGATTTCCGAAATAGTACTATAATTTCTACCATTAAAAAATTGTTGTTGTTTTTTCACAAAAATCTTCCATAAACTGACCTTCAGCTCAATAAAAATTGTAAAATTAACATTTACTAGGCCAACAGAAAAATAAACAAACATTTATATGCAAGGATGAGCACCCCTTAAATGCATTTTTATATAAAGTATATTACTTGAATACAGAATTTGCAAATAAAACACAAACAACAACCACACAAACAAGTTAAATAGCGGCAGATCAGTTGCTCTTGTTTGTAGTTGGTTTGTTTAAGGAAGATGAAATAAACACAACAGCCATCTCGGCAAGCGTAGCACAATATGTAGCGTATTGGCTCTGCAACTCCGAGCTCCCGGGTTCAAAGCCCTGGAGAAGTGGTTATGAAAATTTAATTTAATTTAATAAAAAAGAGTCTGATGAGGAAATGTGGTGATTTCCGAAATAGTACTATAATTTCTACCATTAAAAAACTGTTGTTGTTTTTTCACAAATATATATATGCAAGGATGAGCACGCCTTAAATGCATTCTAATATAAAGTAAATTACCTAAAAACAGAATTTGCAAATAAAACACAAACAACAACCACACAAACAAGTTAAATAGCGGCAGATCAGTTGCTCTTGTTTGTAGTAGGTTTGTTTAAGGAAGATGAAATAAACACAACAGCCAACTCGGCTAGCGTAGCACAATATGTAGCGTATTGACTCTGCAACTCCGAGCTCCCGGGTTCAAAGCCCTGGAGAAGTGGTTATGAAAATTTAATTTAATTTAATAAAAAGAAGTCTGATGAGGAAATGTGGTGATTTCCGAAATAGAACTATAATTTCTACCATTAAAAAACTGTTGTTTTTTTTCACAAAAATCTTCCATAAACTGGCCTTGAGCTCAATAAAAATTGTAAAATTAACATTTACTAGGCCAACAGAAAAATAAACAAATATTTATATGCAAGGATGGGCACGCCTTAAATGCATTCGAATATAAAGTAAATTACTTCAATACAGGACTTGCAAATAAAACACAAACAACAACCACACAAACAAGTTAAATAGCGGCAGATCAGTTGCTCTTGTTCGTAGTAGGTTTGTTTAAGGAAGATGAAATAAACACAACAGCCAACTCGGCTAGCGTAGCACAATATGTCGCGTATTGGCTCTGCAACTCCGAGCTCCCGGGTTCAAAGCCTGGGAGAAGTGGTTATGAAGAATAAATTTAATAAAAAGAAGTCTGATGAGGAAATGTGTAATGATTTCCGAAATAGTACTATAATTTCTACCATTAAAAAACTGTTGTTTTTTTTCACAAAAATCTTCCATAAACTGGCCTTGAGCTCAATAAAAATTAAAAAATTAACATTTACTAGGCCAACAGAAAAATAGACAAACATTTATATGCAAGGATGAGCACTCCTTAAATGCATTCTAATATACATAAAGTAAATTACTTGAATACAGAATTTGCAAATAAAACACAAACAACAACCACACAAACAAGTTAAATAGCGGCAGATCAGTTGCTCTTGTTTGTAGTTATTTTGTTTAAGGAAGATAAAATAAACACAACAGCCAACTAGGCTAGGGTAGCACAATATGTAGCGTATTGGCTCTGCAACTCCGAGCTCCCGGGTTCAAAGCCTGGGAGAAGTGGTTATGAAAAATAACTTTAATAAAAAGAAGTCTGATGAGGAAATGTGTAATGATTTCGGAAATAGTACTATAATTTCTATCATTAAAAACTGTTGTTTTTTTTCACAAAAATCTTCCATAAACTGGCCTTCAGCTCAATAAAAATTGTAAAATTAACATATACTAGGCCAACAGAAAAATAAACAAACATTTATATGCAAGGATGAGCACACCTTAAATGCATTCTTATATAAAGTATATTACTTGAATACAGAATTTGCAAATAAAACACAAACAACAACCACACAAACAAGTTAAATAGCGGCAGATCAGTTGCTCTTGTTTGTAGTTGGTTTGTTTAAGGAAGATGAAATAAACACAACAGCCAACTCGGCTTGCGTATTGGCTCTGCAACTCCGAGCTCCCGGGTTCAAAGCCCTGGAGAAGTGGTTATGAAAAGTTAAATTAAAATTTAATTTAATTTAATAAAAAGAAGTCTGATGAGGAAATGTGGTGATTTCCGAAATAGTACTATAATTTCTACCATTAAAAAACTGTTGTTGTTTTTTCACAAAAATCTTCCATAAACTGGCCTTGAGCCCAATAAAAATTGTAAAATTAACATTTACTAGGCTAACAGAAAAATAAACAAATATTTATATGCAAGGATGAGCACGCCTTAAATGCATTCTAATATAAAGTAAACTACCTGAAAACAGAATTTGCAAATAAAACACAAACAACAACCACACAAACAAGTTAAATAGCGGCAGATCAGTTGCTCTTGTTTGTAGTTGGTTTGTTTAAGGGAGATGAAATAAACACAACAGCCACCTCGGCTAGCGAAGCACAATATGTAGCATATTGGCTCTGCAATTCCGAGCTCCGGGTTCAAAGCCTGGGAGAAGTGGTTATGAAAAATAAATTTAAATACTTTAATAAAAAGAAGTCTGATGAGGAAATGTGGTGATTTCCGATATAGTACTATAATTTTTACCAATAAAAAACTGTTGTTGTTTTTTTACAAAATCTTCCATAAACTGGCCTTGATCTCAATAAAAATTGTAAAATTAAGATTTACTAGGCCAACAGAAAAATAAACAAACATTTACATTGTATATGCAAGGATGAGCACGCCTTAAATTCATTGTAATATAAAGTAAATTACTTGAAAACAGAATTTGCAAATAAAACACAAACAACAACCACACGAACAAGTTAAATAGCGGCAGATCAGTTGCTCTTGTTTGTAGTTGGTTTGTTTAAGGAAGATGAAATAAACACAACAGCCAACTCGGCTTGCGTATTGGCTCTGCAACTCCGAGCTCCCGGGTTCAAAGCCCTGGAGAAGTGGTTATGAAAAGTTAAATTAAAATTTAATTTAATTTAATAAAAAGAAGTCTGATGAGGAAATGTGGTGATTTCCGAAATAGTACTATAATTTCTACCATTAAAAAACTGTTGTTGTTTTTTCACAAAAATCTTCCATAAACTGGCCTTGAGCCCAATAAAAATTGTAAAATTAACATTTACTAGGCTAACAGAAAAATAAACAAATATTTATATGCAAGGATGAACACGCCTTAAATGCCTTGTAATACAAAGTAAATTACTTGAAAACACAAACAACAACCACACAAACAAGTTAAATAGCGGCAGATCAGTTGCTCTTGTTTGTAGTTGGTTTGTTTAAGGAAGATGAAATAAACACAACAGCCAACTCGGCTAGCGTAGCACAATATGTAGCATATTGGCTCTGCAACTCCGAGCTCCCGGGTTCAAAGCCTGGGAGAAGTGGTTATGAAAAATAAATTTAATAAAAAGGAGTCTGATGAGGAAATGTGGTGATTTCCGAAATAGTACTATAATTTCTACCATTAAAAAACTGTTGTTGTTTTTTCACAAAAATCTTCCATAAACTGGCATTGAGCTCAATAAAAATTGTAAAATTAACATTTACTAGGCCAACAGTAAAATAAACAAATATTTATATGCAAGGATGAGCACGCCTTAAATGCATTCTAATATAAAGTAAATTACAACAAACCCACAAACAAGTTAAATAGCGGCAGATCAGTTGCTCTTGTTTGTAGTTGGTTTGTTTAAGGAAGATGAAATAAACACAACAGCCAACTCGGCTAGCGTAGCACAATATGTAGCATATTGGCTCTGCAACTCCGAGCTCCCGGGTTCAAAGCCTGGGAGAAGTGGTTATGAAAAATAAATTTAATAAAAAGAAGTCTGATGAGGAAATGTGGTGATTTCCGAAATAGTACTATAATTTCTACCATTAAAAAACTGTTGTTGTTTTTTCACAAAAATCTTCCATAAACTGGCATTGAGAAGTGGTTATGAAAAATTAAATTAAAAATTAATTTAATTTAATAAAAAGAAGTCTGATGAGGAAATGTGGTGATTTCCGAAATAGTACTATAATTTCTACCATTAAAAAACTGTTGTTGTTTTTTCACAAATATATATATGCAAGGATGAGCACGACTTAAATGCATTCTAATATAAAGTAAATTACCTGAAAACAGAATTTGCAAATAAAACACAAACAACAACCACACAAACAAGTTAAATAGCGGCAGATCAGTTGCTCTTGTTTGTAGTTGGTTTGTTTAAGGGAGATGAAATAAACTCAACAGCCAACTCGGCAAGCGAAGCACAATATGTAGCATATTGGCTCTGCAACTCCGAGCGCCCGCGTTCAAAGCCTGGGAGAAGTGGTTATGAAAAATAAATTTAATAAAAAGAAGTCTGATGAAGAAATGTGGTGATTTTCGAAATAGTACTATAATTTCTACCATTAAAAAACTGTTGTTGTTTTTTCACAAAAACCTTCCATAAACTGGCCTTGAGCTCAATAAAAATTGTAAAATTAGAATTTACTAGGCCAATAGAAAAATAAACAAACATTTATATGCAAGGATGAGCACGCCTTAAATGCATTCTAATATAAAGTAAATTACTTGAATAGAGAATGTGCAAATAAAACACAAACAACAACCACACAAACAAGTTAAATAGCGGCAGATCAGTTGCTCTTGTTTGTAGTTGCTTTGTTTAAGGAAGATGAAATAAACACAACAGCCAACTCGGCTAGCGTAGCACAATATGTAGCGTATTGGCTCTGCAACTCCGAGCTCCCGGGTTCAAAGCCTGGGAGAAGTGGTTATGAAAAATAAATTTAATAAAAAGAAGTCTGATGAGGAAATGTGGTGATTTCCGAAAAAGTACTATAATTTCTACCATTAAAAAACTGTTGTTATTTTTTCACAAAAATCTTCCATAAACTGGCCTTGAGCTCAATAAAAATTGTAAAATTAACATTTACTAGGCCAACAGAAAAATAGACAAACATTTATATGCAAGGATGAGCACTCCTTAAATGCGTAAATTACTTGAATACAGAATTTGCAAATAAAACACAAACAACAACCACACAAGCAAGTTAAATAGCGGCAGATCAGTTGCTCTTGTTTGTAGTTGGTTTGTTTAAGGAAGATGAAATAAACACAACAGCCAACTCGGCTAGCGTAGCACAATATGTAGCGTATTGGCTCTGCAACTCCGAGCTCCCGGGTTCAAAGCCTGGGAGAAGTGGTTATGAAAAATAAATTTAATTAATTTAATAAAAAGAAGACTGATGAGGAAATGTGGTGATATCCGAAATAGTACTATAATTTCTACCATTAAAAAACTGTTGTTGTTTTTTCACAAAAATCTTCCATAAACTGGCCTTGAGCTCAAAAAAAATTGTAAAATTAACATTTACTAGGCCAACAGAAAATTAGACAAACATTTATATGCAAGGATGAGCACTCCTTAAATGCGTAAATTACTTGAATACAGAATTTGCAAATAAAACACAAACAACAACCACACAAGCAAGTTAAATAGCGGCAGATCAGTTGCTCTTGTTTGTAGTTGGTTTGTTTAAGGAAGATGAAATAAACACAACAGCCAACTCGGCTAGCGTAGCACAATATGTAGCGTATTGGCTCTGCAACTCCGAGCTCCCGGGTTCAAAGCCTGGGAGAAGTGGTTATGAAAAATTAAATTAAAAATTAATTTAATTTAATAAAAAGAAGTCTGATGAGGAAATGTGGTGATTTCCGAAATAGAACTATAATTTCTACCATTAAAAAACTGTTGTTGTTTTTCACAAAAATCTTCCATAAACTGGCCTTGAGCTCAATAAAAATTGTAAAATTAACATTTACTAGGCCAACAGAAAAATAAACAAATATTTATATGCAAGGATGAGCACTCCTTAAATGCGTAAGTAACTTGAATACAGAATTTGCAAATAAAACACAAACAACAACCAAACAAGCAAGTTAAATAGCGGCAGATCAGTTGCTCTTGTTTGTAGTTGGTTTGTTTAAGGAAGATGAAATAAACACAACAGCCAACTCGGCTAGCGTAGCACAATATGTAGCGTATTGGCTCTGCAACTCCGAGCTCCCGGGTTCAAAGCCTGGGAGAAGTGGTTATGAAAAATTAAATTAAAAATTAATTGAATTTAATAAAAAGAAGTCTGATGAGGAAATGTGGTGATTTCCAAAATAGTGCTATAACTTCTACCATTAAAAAACTGTTGTTGTTTTTCACAAAAATCTTCCATAAACTGGCCTTGAGCTCAATAAAAATTGTAAAATTAACATTTACTAGGCCAACAGAAAAATAGACAAACATTTATATGCAAGGATGAGCACTCCTTAAATGCATTCTAATATACATAAAGTAAATTACTTGAATACAGGATTTGCAAATAAAACACAAACAACAACCACTCAAACAAGTTAAATAGCGGCAGATCAGTTGCTCTTGTTTGTAGTTGGTTTGTTTAAGGAAAATGAAATAAACACAACAGCCAACTCGGCTAGCGTAGCACAATATGTAGCGTATTGGCTCTGCAACTCCGAGCTCCCGGGTTCAAAGCCTGGGAGAAGTGGTTATGAAAAATAAATTTAATTAATTTAATAAAAAGAAGTCTGATGAGAAAATATGGTGATTTCCGAAATAGTACTATAATTTCTACTATTAAAAAACTGTTGTTGTTTTTTTACAAAAATCTTCCATAAACTGGCCTTGAACTCAATAAAAATTGTAAAATTAACATTTACTAGGCCAACAGAAAACTAAACAAACATTTATATGCAAGGATGAGCACTCCTTAAATGCATTCTAATATAAAGTAAATTACTTGAATACAGAATTTGCAAATAAAACACAAACTAGTTAAATAGCGGCAGATCAGTTGCTCTTGTTTGTAATTGGTTTGTTTAAGGAAGATGAAATAAACACAACAGCCAACTCGGCTAGCGTAGCACAATATGTAGCGTATTGGCTCTTCAACTCCGAGCTCCCGGGTTCAAAGCCTGGGAGAAGTGGTTATGAAAAATAAATTTAATAAAAAGAAGTCTGATGAGGAAATGTGGTGATTTCCGAAAAAGTACTATAATTTCTACCATTAAAAAACTGTTGTTATTTTTTCACAAAAATCTTCCATAAACTGGCCTTGAGCTCAATAAAAGTTGTAAAATTAACATTTACTAGGCCAACAGAAAAATAGACAAACATTTATATGCAAGGATGAGCACTCCTTAAATGCGTAAATTACTTGAATACAGAATTTGCAAATAAAACACAAACAACAACCACACAAGCAAGTTAAATAGCGGCAGATCAGTTGCTCTTGTTTGTAGTTGGTTTGTTTAAGGAAGATGAAATAAACACAACAGCCAACTCGGCTAGCGTAGCACAATATGTAGCGTATTGGCTCTGCAACTCCGAGCTCCCGGGTTCAAAGCCTGGGAGAAGTGGTTATGAAAAATAAATTTAATTAATTTAATAAAAAGAAGACTGATGAGGAAATGTGGTGATATCCGAAATAGTACTATAATTTCTACCATTAAAAAACTGTTGTTGTTTTTTCACAAAAATCTTCCATAAACTGGCCTTGAGCTCAAAAAAAATTGTAAAATTAACATTTACTAGGCCAACAGAAAATTAGACAAACATTTATATGCAAGGATGAGCACTCCTTAAATGCGTAAATTACTTGAATACAGAATTTGCAAATAAAACACAAACAACAACCACACAAGCAAGTTAAATAGCGGCAGATCAGTTGCTCTTGTTTGTAGTTGGTTTGTTTAAGGAAGATGAAATAAACACAACAGCCAACTCGGCTAGCGTAGCACAATATGTAGCGTATTGGCTCTGCAACTCCGAGCTCCCGGGTTCAAAGCCTGGGAGAAGTGGTTATGAAAAATTAAATTAAAAATTAATTTAATTTAATAAAAAGAAGTCTGATGAGGAAATGTGGTGATTTCCGAAATAGAACTATAATTTCTACCATTAAAAAACTGTTGTTGTTTTTCACAAAAATCTTCCATAAACTGGCCTTGAGCTCAATAAAAATTGTAAAATTAACATTTACTAATCCAACAGAAAAATAAACAAATATTTATATGCAAGGATGAGCACTCCTTAAATGCGTAAATTACTTGAATACAGAATTTGCAAATAAAACACAAACAACAACCAAACAAGCAAGTTAAATAGCGGCAGATCAGTTGCTCTTGTTTGTAGTTGGTTTGTTTAAGGAAGATGAAATAAACACAACAGCCAACTCGGCTAGCGTAGCACAATATGTAGCGTATTGGCTCTGCAACTCCGAGCTCCCGGGTTCAAAGCCTGGGAGAAGTGGTTATGAAAAATAAATTAATTTAATTTAATAAAAAGAAGTCTGATGAGGAAATGTGGTGATTTCCGAAATAGTACTATAATTTCTACCATTAAAAAACTGTTGTTGTTTTTTCACAAATATATATATGCAAGGATGAGCACGCCTTAAATGCATTCTAATATAAAGTAAATTACCTGAAAACAGAATTTGCAAATAAAACACAAACAACAACCACACAAACAAGTTAAATAGCGGCAGATCAGTTGCTCTTGTTTGTAGTTGGTTTGTTTAAGGGAGATGAAATAAACACAACAGCCAACTCGGCAAGCGAAGCACAATATGTAGCATATTGGCTCTGCAACTCCGAGCTCCGGGTTCAAAGCCTGGGAGAAGTGGTTATGAAAAATAAATTTAATTACTTTAATAAAAAGAAGTCTGATGAGGAAATGTGGTGATTTCCGATATAGTACTATTTTTACCAATAAAAAACTGTTGTTGTTTTTTTCACAAAAATCTTCCATAAACTGGCCTTCAGCTCAATAAAAATTGTAAAATTAACATATACTAGGCCAACAGAAAAATAAACAAACATTTATATGCAAGGATGAGCACGCCTTAAATGCATTCTAATATAAAGTAAATTACTTCAATACAGGACTTGCAAATAAAACACAAACAACAACCACACAAACAAGTTAAATAGCGGCAGATCAGTTGCTCTTGTTTGTAGTAGGTTTGTTTAAGGAAGATGAAATAAACACAACAGCCAACTCGGCTAGCGTAGCACAATATGTAGCGTATTGACTCTGCAACTCCGAGCTCCCGGGTTCAAAGCCCTGGAGAAGTGGTTATGAAAATTTAATTTAATTTAATAAAAAGAAGTCTGATGAGGAAATGTGGTGATTTCCGAAATAGTACTATAATTTCTACCATTAAAAAACTGTTGTTTTTTTTCACAAAAATCTTCCATAAACTGGCCTTGAGCTCAATAAAAATTGTAAAATTAACATTTACTAGGCCAACAGAAAAATAAACAAATATTTATATGCAAGGATGAGCACGCCTTAAATGCATTCTAATATAAAGTAAATTACTTCAATACAGGACTTGCAAATAAAACACAAACAACAACCACACAAACAAGTTAAATAGCGGCAGATCAGTTGCTCTTGTTCGTAGTAGGTTTGTTTAAGGAAGATGAAATAAACACAACAGCCAACTCGGCTAGCGTAGCACAATATGTAGCATATTGGCTCTGCAACTCCGAGCGCCCGGGTTCAAAGCCTGGGAGAAGTGGTTATGAAAAATAAATTTAATAAAAAGAAGTCTGATGAAGAAATGTGGTGATTTCCGAAATAGTACTATAATTTCTACCATTAAAAAACTGTTGTTGTTTTTTCACAAAAACCTTCCATAAACTGGCCTTGAGCTCAATAAAAATTGTAAAATTAGAATTTACTAGGCCAATAGAAAAATAAACAAACATTTATATGCAAGGATGAGCACGCCTTAAATGCATTCTAATATAAAGTAAATTACTTGAATAGAGAATTTGCAAATAAAACACAAACAACAACCACACAAACAAGTTAAATAGCGGCAGATCAGTTGCTCTTGTTTGTAGTTGCTTTGTTTAAGGAAGATGAAATAAACACAACAGCCAACTCGGCTAGCGTAGCACAATATGTAGCGTATTGGCTCTTCAACTCCGAGCTCCCGGGTTCAAAGCCTGGGAGAAGTGGTTATGAAAAATAAATTTAATAAAAAGAAGTCTGATGAGGAAATGTGGTGATTTCCGAAAAAGTACTATAATTTCTACCATTAAAAAACTGTTGTTATTTTTTCACAAAAATCTTCCATAAACTGGCCTTGAGCTCAATAAAAATTGTAAAATTAACATTTACTAGGCCAACAGAAAAATAGACAAACATTTATATGCAAGGATGAGCACTCCTTAAATGCGTAAATTACTTGAATACAGAATTTGCAAATAAAACACAAACAACAACCACACAAGCAAGTTAAATAGCGGCAGATCAGTTGCTCTTGTTTGTAGTTGGTTTGTTTAAGGAAGATGAAATAAACACAACAGCCAACTCGGCTAGCGTAGCACAATATGTAGCGTATTGGCTCTGCAACTCCGAGCTCCCGGGTTCAAAGCCTGGGAGAAGTGGTTATGAAAAATATGTTTAGGCTTCCGGCCTAAATTTCATCACCACCCTCATTCGACCGACAAATCGTACGCGCACCCCTAGTAAGCGGTTTGCGTGTACACACTCATACACACACACACACTTTCACCCACATGCACACACACACACGCACACACAGTCCTTTACACTTTTCGGAGCGCCGGTACTTGCCGCCAAACAGTGCCCTTTCGTTAACTTTCCCCTTAACTCGGTGCACCGTTTGGCGGTTCAACGGCGTTTAAACAAACTCCGTCTGATTACTTCTTTTCCGAAGACGAGACAAGCAGGTTTTCACAGCAGCCACCACGCCACTACGGAGGTAATTGTTACGTTTATATATATTCTCATATAATCACCGATTCCGATTTATAACGTTTGAAAGTGAATAAATTCAATTCTTTACTAATATCGAAACACTCGTTCATTTTATTATCTTTCCATAAAATTTTACTACGGAGCGTATATTCCGTATACGCCGTGAGTAAATATTGGTCCTATCGGAGCCGTGAGAAAATACAGTCCACTACTACTACGGAGCTATCAAATCATCACCGTGTACACCACAATTTTCCAAGAATTAATCTCAGCACTTAATATCCATATCGGAGCGAGAAGCTTTAAGCGAACGAGTCGCTAACACACAACATCACTTATAACCACACTTGCATCCGCACCGAGCAGAGATAAAGTCAAAACAAATCAGCACTGCAATCATCCCAGATATTATAAACACAAGGTACGTGGTTTGAATTTCAGTGCCACTCCGTTTTTTTCTTTAAAACAATCTGAATAAAATATTCAAAAAGTTTGTAAACGCAAATGCAGGTTGAAGAAGAATATTCAGTGAAGACAATTTTTGAGGCACGCACATTAATATTGATGAATTTTCTTTTGTTCCAATAAATCCGCGTATTCACACATAAAATTGTTCACTTTATAAAAATAAAATTTACGCGCGAACATTAATTTTGTGTAAGACTTTTCCTTACAATTTTCACAAATCACCGGTCTGCGCAATATATGCACACGCACATATATTATTGATCACTTCGCGCACTGTGTTGTTGTTTCATTGCTATTTCAATCAAGTGATCGATTTAAACGAATCTAATCAATTTCCACTTACATGGCATTTAATTCGAGATCACAAAATTTATTTGGCACATATTATTTGTTGCGTATAAGCGGTCAAATTGTTTTTTAAATCACTTAATTTTGTAAAGGTTCATTTGCACATAACCTTGAATATCACCTTGCACACTGCTTCTTCTTCTTCAAACTTGCGTCGACACAATCACTTATTGCATTGTCAAAAAAATTTGAGTTTGAGAATTTGCGAGTTTAAAATAAACTTTTATACTGTTGCGTATATTCCGTATACGCGGCCGTGTAGATATTGTTTGTATAAATATTGTAAAACGTTGCACTGTTGCGTATATTCCGTATACGCAGCCGTGTACACATCGTTATTGTTATTGATATATTCCATATACACGTCTATAAAATTTTACTTCACACACTTGAAATCACCGGTCGTTGGGGTGGCGAGTTAGCTGGAGAAAGTAATAAATATTAACAAAAAATACATAAATACAATTGAATCAATAAATACTATTATTTTTATATGCACATTCTTGCATACATAAAACCAAGTTGTTATTTTTTAAAGAGGCGTTTGTGTTTTTTCCTAGCGTGATTAGGCTAAGGCTACTAATTTGGTCAGAGATTTCAAAAGAGACAATAAAATTTTCAAAAAAAACTTGTCAACTACGGTCATAGATACAGAAACTCAAATAATGGAAACTTTCATTCGGTTGGCAGACTCAGTAGCAGAATTCGAAACTGACTACACCAGCGCTGACGCAGCTGAACACACAAAACATTCTATTGCAATTGAGCAAGAAGAACTTAAAGCTTTATGGGGAAAAACTAAAGTAGCTTATGATGAACTCGTTGGTTCAACACAACTATCTTCAAAAGACCTCATGGCTATAAAGAAAAAATATAAAATGAGTTATTATAGTTTTGTTCGCTGCCAGACTACCATGGCCGACCTCTCCGAAAAATTGACCAAAGCTGAGAAGGTCACTGAAGATAAACCTGCTCGCGAGCACAACATTCACTTGCCTCCATGTGATACAGACATCTTTAGGGGAGATTATCTCTCATGGCCTTCCTTCCGAGACATGTTCACGGCCATATATATAATAAATAAACGTCTTACCCCGGTTGAAAAACTATTTCATCTAAACCAAAAAACCCAAGGGGAAGCGAAAGAAATCGTGCAAAGGTGCCCATTAACAAACGAAGGTTTTTCAACAGCTTGGAAAAACCTCAGTGACAGATACGAAAACAAACGTATACTAGTCAACACCCAGCTAAAGCTTCTCTTTAGCTTAAAGTCAGTTGAGAGTGAATGTGGTAGCTCTATCAAAAAGTTGCAGCGCGATATAAATAATTGCATCTCATCACTTCAATGTCATCAAATTGACATCTCCAACTGGGATGCAATCATCACATATTTGTGCTCAACAAAACTTCCAGAATGCACACTGGCACTATGGGAACAGTCCATTGAAAACAAAACCGAAATATCCAAATGGGAGGATATGGATCGATTCCTATCCAATCGGTTTCAGACTTTGGAAACAGTGTCAGGCTTGAGAGCCAGTAAAATTTCACAGGCACCTAAACCACAAAGCCTGCGGCAAAACCCTGACATTCCACCAAAAAGATTTGGCGCTTATCCAACGAACGTGAAGCAACATTCCTGTAAAATTTGCCAAAGCAATGACCACAAATTACGAAATTGTCAAAGATTCCGACAACTAACCACGACTCAAAAAATAGAGTATGTCAAGAACAATAATGGATGCTTGAATTGCTTATCATTTGGACACACGGTGTCAAGATGCACAAGCTCCTTCAATTGCAGTACATGTCACTCGCGACATCACACACTGCTCCATGTGCAAGCATTCCAGCCCAAAGCAACAGCTCAGAGGGGAACTCCGAACCCCCAAGATGACATACCTTCTACTTCAAGGCAAGCACAGTGGAGACGAGAATCTACGAATAATAATGATAAAACTGTGAAAAACGTTAACTCCTGCTACGCAAACACAAATGTGGGAGTGCTATTAGGGACGGCACGTGTCAACATATGTTATAATGGCACAAATTTTTGTGCTAGGGCACTCATTGATTCGGGTTCTGAGTGTTCATTCATTACCGAAAAGCTCAAGCGCAGAATTAACATTCCGTCACAGCGGTTCTGCGCTCAAGTGTCGGGAATCAACAATACCAAGTCTGCGCAAGTTAAAGAAGCATGTGCAATACAACTGCGGTCGTCCACAGACCCACTAGTAAAAATCGAAACAGTGGCTCTTGTTCTACCACATCTAACGGGGAATCTGCCAACTTGCCAAGTAAGCGCAATGACGAGGCAAGCATTCCCAGACTTGGTATTGGCAGATAACAGGTTCTTCGTCAACGAACCAGTTGATCTTATCCTTGGCGGAGACGTTTATCCCCAAATTATTCTAAATGGCTTAAGAAAAAATGTGCTTAATACACTCATTGCTCAGGAAACCGTGTTTGGTTGGATAATTACCGGCAATGCAGAAACTACGAGTTCTTCCACTAATATCGTCTCATTTTTCAATGAAGTTTCAGTGGATAAGCAGTTAGCGGCCTTCTGGGAATTAGAGGAGATTCCTAAAAAGCGGAAGGCAAGCGAAGAAGACGCTTATTGCGAAAAGCTCTTCAAAACAACAACTCAACGAAATTCTGACGGAAAATACGTTGTATCCCTGCCGTTTCGACAAGATTTTCCGAATCATGTCTCCCTCGGGCCTTCTTTGAAAAGTGCATGCTCTCAGTTCTACCGGAATGAGACACGACTAGCAAAGAAACCTGTACTACAAACGGAATACAACAGGGTTGTTAAGGAATACGAGACACTTGGACACATGACGAAAATTACTAGCAACGTGGCAGCGGATTCCACCGATTGTTACTTCCTACCACACCATGCAGTCCTGAAAGAGGAGAGTGTCTCAACAAAGGTCCGAGTGGTATTCAATGCCTCGTGTCCTACCGCAAACGGCGTGAGTCTAAATGATGTCCTCCTTCCAGGTCCAGTTTTACAAGCCGACCTAACAATACTGATCCTGCGTTGGAGGTTGTTTAAGTACGTTTTCAATAGTGATATCGAGAAAATGTATCGGCAAATTCTGATAAACAAAAACCAAGTAAAGTATCAACGCATAGTTTTCAGAAACAATCCTCAGGATCCAATCAGTTTATACGAATTAAAAACCGTGACCTTTGGTATCAACTGCGCCCCATTCCTGGCGATCAGGACATTACATCAATTGGCCGACGACGTGGAAACATCCCACCCACGAGCATCGACCATTCTTAAGCGATGTATGTACGTCGATGACGTACTCGCCGGTGAACACACTATAGAGGCTGCTATAACAGCGAGAGACGAGATAACGCACGTACTACAATCGGCTGGTTTCCCATTAAGAAAATGGACCTCAAACTGTAGCGAAGTTTTAAACGGCATACCTAAGGAACATTTGCTGTCCGGCGACTTCTTGGAGTTTGAGGATACCAGCACGGTGAAGGCACTTGGCATCAGATGGAATGCTCATGCCGACCATTTCTATTTCCACGCTAAGCCAATTGAGGATCAGAACAAAATCACAAAAAGAACAATACTTTCCGCTATTGCCAAACTTTTTGATCCTCTAGGTTGGCTCGCACCCATAATCATTATTGCAAAAATTATCATGCAAAATATATGGTTGGAAAAAACAGACTGGGACGAAGAAGTATCGTCAACCACTTCGGATCGATGGCTAGCATTTATGCGTGATTATACAGAAATCAACAGCATCCGCATACCAAGATGGGTCCAATT
Source organism: Philophylla caesio (assembly GCA_963971545.1). Lineage (NCBI taxonomy): Eukaryota > Metazoa > Arthropoda > Insecta > Diptera > Tephritidae > Philophylla > Philophylla caesio. Next base: position 21,496,356 of record OZ020605.1, read on the forward strand.
CGCACCAACGGAAGAGGCCGAGATACATGGGTTTAGCGATGCGTCAGAAAAAGCATATGGAGCAACTATTTACTTGCGGGTTAAGACCGCCAAAAAAGTGTTCGTCAATTTACTCATGGCAAAGACAAGAGTAGCCCCAGTAAAAACAATATCCTTGCCTAGATTAGAACTATGTGGTGCAGTCCTATTAGCGGACCTGGTCGAAGCGGTCACCGAGAACCTTAACCTCAGTCATTTAAAGATCAATCTTTGGACTGACTCAACGATTGTGCTAGCCTGGATACGGAAACCACCCTGCTCTTGGTCAACATTTGTGGCACATCGAATAACAAAAATAATAGAAAAGGTTGGAAGCAAAACCTGGCGTCATGTGGATTCGGCATCGAATCCTGCAGATTTAGCAAGCAGAGGATTACTAGCTAGCGAAATGATCGACAATGCCTTGTGGTGGCAGGGACCTTCCTGGCTGCAAGAAGACAATTCCCAATGGCCAGCACAAGAAGAGCATTATAATACAGTCATTGAAGAAAAAAGGATACAAGTTCACGCCGCTACCACATATATAAACAACATTAATATTTTTCTCGGGCGATTTTCAGATTTACCTAGGGCTTTGCGAGTTATCTCATACATTCTGAGATTCTTTCAAAGAACATACTCAAAAACAAAATCTTCATTTCAAGCAAAGTCTTGCCTCATTTCATCCGATGAAATTAAAGCAACGACTCAACGCTTAATAACCCTTTCTCGAAAGCAATATTACTTAGAGGAATATAAGAGTCTTAAATCTGATAAGTCGATTGGAGCGAAAAGTGAAATTTTGCCTCTCAACCCTTTCATCGATTCAGCCGATATTATAAGGATCGGAGGCCGTCTAGGCGCTTCGTTAGACCTGGCGTATAGTGAACGACATCCAATCATATTACCGTATGATTGCAGGTTGTCCCGACTCATTGTTCAGTTCATCCATCGAATTTCCCTTCATGGAGAAAATCAACTCATGCTACGCATAATCCGAACACAGTATTGGATCCCACGGGTAAAGAATATGATCCGATCTGTTATTCATAATTGTAAGGTATGCACCATTCATAAAAAACGCACTCAAACGCAAATTATGGGCATCTTACCCCAAGAACGCACCACCTTCTCCCGGGCCTTCACAAATAGCGGTGTAGACTTCGCAGGGCCCTTTGATATTAAGAGCTATCGCGGGAGAGGATGCCGAACTTCAAAAGGGTATGTCTGCTTATTTGTATGTTTCACCACCAAAGCCATACACCTCGAAGCTACCACCGACCTCAGTGCCGCGTCTTTTTTGGCTGCATTTGCCCGTTTTACCGCGAGACGAGGTTGTCCGCAAAACGTTTATTCCGACAATGGCACTAACTTTGTCGGAGCTTCTCGATCGTTACGATCCGAAGCCAAAGCCTTTATGGCTGAAGCACGCAGTAGTACCCTATCGAAGTATTCGCACCAATTGATTTCCTGGCATTTCATACCTGCGGCTGCCCCACATATGGGAGGATTGTGGGAGGCCGGGGTAAAAAGTTTTAAAAGCCATTTCAAAAAAATCGCCTCGAATACAAAATATACGTTAGAAGAGTTTATGACTCTCCTATGCCGAGTTGAATCGTGCCTCAACTCACGCCCAATGAGTCCTGCTTCGAACAACCCATCAGACCTGGAGCCGCTTACCCCAGGCCACTTTTTAGTGGGGGGACATTTATTGGCTCCACCCGAGCCTGACACCCACGAAAACCCTGCCTCTGTCATCAATCGATGGGAAAAGCTCAAGGCCCTCCATCAACTATTTTGTAGAAGATGGAAGTTAGAATACCTGAATGAGATGCAAAAGCGCATCAAATGGAAGCATCCCCAAAGTAATCTGCGATTAGGAGATCTTGTAGTGATTAAGGAAGAGAACCTACCACCTAATGAATGGAGACTGGGACGTGTCACGAAAGTATACCCAGGTTCCGATAAACAGGTCAGAGTGGCGGACGTTGTGACAGAAAAGGGGGAGATTTCAAGACCCATCGCAAAATTGGTCCTGCTACCACACGACAGTGAGACCACAGAAAACCCAACGTCTCCTAAATCTGCCTAAACCCTCATTTCTCTTCCCAACCAATCACCAGCAAACCCAACGATAACTATAAAAAAGGGCTTAAAGCGATATTAAAAAAAAAAAAAAAAAAATTTTTATTTCTGATGGTTCTTCTCCCGGTCACCCTCGGGTCGATCTGGTGACATAAAACCGACCATCGTCAGATCCTTCACCCAAATTAATCGGATAAACCCTAACCGTAGAGCAGAGCCCGAAGCGATCCCAGAATGAACATATGTATACCCATATAACCCCTTCTATCTAAAAGGTAACCATAAACCAAACTCACCCCAAATTCCAAGATCCGACTTACGCCTTCCCATCACGCTCCGCCGATGGTAAAGGGTGATCCAACAAAGGCGTCCATCTTTTCCAGGTACCTTGAGAACGGCAGGCGCTGGTGCTGGTTCTATTACCGCAGTCGGAGCCATGGACGGACACGTCGAACTCGCACATGCACCTCATGAATCCCTATTCGAAGCTAGGGCCGCGTTGATTTTCGCATAGGTGCCGTAATACACATAATTTGCGATATGCCGGTTAGCGGCTGATTGAGAAATAAACATAAAAAACTGTTGGTTTTTGAGTTTTGCTTGAGGTGGACTTGCATTACGGTGGAAATGTTGTTTGCTTATTAAATAACATATTTTGCGCTGGCAATTGATCGGCAGACAGATGTGGCATTTGTCCTGAAATAGGGAAATAATTAGCAAATATATACTAAATAATCTAAATGACTACATACTGTACCGGTTGATTGCTGTATCTTACCAATTATTGCGTAAGAATACTGGTTATTGTTTTTAAGAGAGCGTTTTAGACGTTGAAATTATCGTTATTGTCTTTATCAACTCAAATCGACATCTGTAAACTCATAGTTAACACCTTTGGTCTTTGTTGCATTCACTGTCCATATTTTACGAAGTGACGCAGGCAAACAGCGCCAACAAATCGCCAGAATTGCTCGCCAAATACTGTGATTTGTTGCTGAAGAAATCTTCCAAGAATCCCGAAGACAAAGAGCTCGAAGATAATCTGAACCAAGTAATGGTTGTATTCAAATATATTGAAGACAAGGACGTATTCCAAAAGTTCTACTCAAAAATGCTTGCCAAGCGTCTGGTTGATCATACATCTGCTTCTGATGATGCCGAGGCGATAATGATTTCTAAATTGAAGCAAACTTGCGGTTATGAATACACGATCAAATTGCAACGTATGTTCCAAGACATTGGTCTATCTAAGGACTTAAATGCGAGCTTCAAGCAACATTTAGTAAATGCGAGAATACCACAGGAAAAGATTTTAGCATTGAAGTGTTGTCATCCGGTTCATGGCCATTTAACCAGAGCACCACATTTTTGTTACCCTCCGAGTTGGAACGTTCTGTACAGCAGTTCAACGAATTCTATGCAAATCGCCATTCGGGCCGCAAACTGAATTGGCTATATAATTTGTGTAAAGGTGATCTAGTAACTAATTGCTTCCGCAATTGATATACACTGCAGGCGAGCACGTTTCAAATGGCTGTGCTCTTACAATTCAATGACCAAACGAAATTCACTTTACAGCAATTGCAAGAAAATACGCAAATTAGTTTAGAAAATCTTAAGCAGGTGCTACAAATACTGATGAAAGCCAAGCTATTAGTATGCGCTGATGATGAGAATTCGCTCGATCCTTGGTTGGGTCCGATACCAAAACTTCCTCATCATATTGAGAAACTCGTTGAAACTTTGGTCGCATAATGCTGCGTACATTATTCAAAGTGATATCCAGATCTTTAAATGCATTTAATAAGAACACAGCCGAAATTACCACAAAGAAGCCGCAAATGTCTCCCAAAATATTTTCAAATCGCATGTGCGTAAATTCTTGGAATAAAATAGCAGAGGCTATGATAACCAGAGAAGTAAACATTACATAATATACCGGCGTCACAATGCCTGTATTGAAAACGTCCAAAGCTTTGTTTAAATAATTCATTTGTATAGCAATAAAGGTGACGGTGACGCAAATAAGAAACCACGGCATCCAGGTTGCAAAATCGTTGGAGGTGCCGTTCAAAGTGTCGCGTATAGCCAGTCCAAGCGCTTTGCACGACATTACAGTCAACGAACCAAAGCCTGAGCATAGATAAATATACACTGCGACATTTGAATGTCTATATTGTGGTGCAACAAATAGCGCTACGTAGACGGTTGAGCCAAGTATACAAAGCACATAAAAAAATGAATCCAGGATCTTGTAGTTTTTCGAATAATACTTCCAAATTTTCAACTTCTTTCTCTTTTGGAGAATGTATAACGATGATTGTCGAACCAAGTATACAAAGGACGCAACCAATTTTTCCAAGAAGATTAAGTTTTTCGTTTAAACGCGTATGCTGCAAAATTGGCACCCTCACCAAGAGCCATTGTTAATAAGCCTGCCCACCAAATCCATTCTTTCAAGTACCCATAGCCACCAGCAGAAGCACGTACATCTCCTTGTCTGCTTAGACGCAAGAGTGTTTTTTTCTTTATTATAAAACTAGATCCAATGAAAAAGCATGAAGAAATAGCCAGTCCTACGCCAATATAGAAATCAACTTGCGAATATAAGTCGGACAACGAAGGTGCAGGACTCGTCGAACCGATATTGTTTATGCCCTTGCTGCTGCTATCCATAATTCCAGTCACGCAAGATTTGCTGTTCATTTCATAGTAATATCCACTTGGTTTTTTTAGCGCAATTTTTATTTGAAAGGGAGCAACCAATGTAATCCTGAGCTAAATAGCCTCCGACGAAATATTTAGAAACATGTACTTTTCGACAAACAATTTAATTGATCCCAACTCTGTGATGGAGCTATTCTTGGATTATAAAAACAAGAAGCTTCGCATTAACATCAATCAACCGCTAAAGACTGAGCTCAAAGTGGAGCAAGAGGCAGTTCATAAGCACATTGAAGAGGACCATCGGCCACACGGTGTATTAGGCTCTATCCGAGCCCGACAATGATTCTGATGCGGGTGTTGCTTCTACCACCGCAGTCGGGGCCATTGCCGGGCACGTCGAACTTGCACGTACACCTGTTTTTTTTGTCTTGCCTTTTTCGAGGCTGGGACCGCGCTGGCTTTGTGTGTGTGCGCGAAGTACACATATTTGCGCTGGCAATTGATCGGCAGACAGATGTGGCATTTGTCCTGAAATAGGGAAATAATTAATAAAATATATACTAAATAATCTAAGTTACTACATACTTTACCGTTTAATTACTGTAACTTACCAATTATTGCGTAAGAAAATTCCATTTTGTTCTCGACCTCGTGCTGCTGCAAATGTTCTGAATGACAGCTGAGTCAATTCAAGAAAATGGCAGGTATGGTGTGGTGAATAAACACATACAGTGTTGCCACGTGCGACAATTCAAAGTAGTAAAAAACTTGGAAATTCTACTCAACCCTTTGAATGTGCCACCCTTTTTCCTTTTTTTTCAAAATCAAAATAGAACGATTCTTCAATTCTAAATAATTATTTAGATGAGCGTGAAACCAATCGTGGCGCGCCATCTGCAGGGGATTAATTTTAATTTATTTAATTCAACCGTCTCGACTTAGCCAAGGACACAAACCAAATCGGCTAAGATCGTAAATTTTTTCGGGTTGCAGGCTATGGTGACAGACAAAGTCACCACTTATATCGAACACCTAGTAACTAGGGATGTTCAAGTAAATATTCGAAAATCAAAAAAAATGAATGAATGAATTTCTCAATTGTTTTGAACTCAATTGATATCACTTACCATGAAAAAAAAAAAAAAAAAAAACTTTGAGTTTAATTAATGAATCTCTCAATTATTTGTAAATTAATTTAATTTCATTGAACTCAATTCACTTACCATAAATTACAATGAATGAATGAATTTTCAAGGCTTAATTTTATTTCATTCAATCTCAATTCAAATCTCATAACACCTACTGCTATAAGGAACAACAATTCGTGACCTATAATAATAATAACTTTAGCGGCCCACGGCAGACACAAAGGGCCGGACCTCCACACTACGTAGGCCAAGGCCATCAACTTTTACACGCAGGGTCATGCGCGGTGGCGGCGGGACGGGGTTCGAGGCAACCAACCCAATCCTGGGCTGAGTCGCGGCATCGTACTTTTGCCAAACCACCACCCGACGGGTTTCTGGGCCCCGGGTATGCACAATCACGCGCATAGTCATGCCTTCTTTCGCTGGGGTCAAATTTCCCAATTGATTCCTGGAGAAAAAAAAAAAAATAAAAATAAAAAATATATAAATAAGATAATAAAGAAAATAATAATAAGTGAATAAAATAAAAAAATATATAAATAAGATAATAAAGAAAATAATAATAAGTGAATAAAATAAAAATAACTTGCTACTTACAAATTTGGACTATCCATATCTCAGTTCAAGCCGCGTGCTGTGTTATCCTGTAGGTTATGCGCCAAATGACCGCTAACCCGTTAGGACACCTGTCAAGTGTGGGTGGTGAAAACCACTCACACAGCGTTGCCATACCTTATCTGTATTTCCGATACAAGATAAATAAATAAATGATAACAAACCGTTTTACGCGTAGTACCTAAAGAATGGGCACCTTCAGCACACCCTCTAGCACAAATTTTTAGATTTTTTCATAGCTCGCCTGTAATTGGCAGCATACCAGACATCTGGCATGAACTTTTGTTCGTCCCTCTGGCAAAACGCAACTCTGAACATACTCACCTCAGTCTTGAATAAAAACCTTACAAGACGCCTGCACTGACGAGGTTTCGCATTATTAGCACCCTCTCTATCAGTTGTTAGCATTTCATTGCACCTTCTTACCCAGTTGTAAGGGAATAGTTAGGAGCATATCCGCCACTACTCGCCACCCAATAACGACAAGAAAGTTGGAGATAGATAAAAATAATATACCTTTTCTAGCAATATGGGCCGTTTCACAGTAACGCGAACCAAGCAGGAAGACCGTGGCCAGCGATTTGAGATCGCATGTCGACTCTGCGACAAGAACCACGGATTACGGTTCTGTCCAATATATCGGAAGAAATCCGCGGAAGAGAGACTCCGAGTGGTCATCCTTCACCGGTATTGCACCAACTGTCTATCCCCATTTCATCACCGGGAAATATGCGGCAGCCAGGGGCGGTGCTTCCGATGCCATGAAAAGCATCACACCACTCTGCATCTCGACGAGGAAGATGCTCGCCGACCGCCAAGCTCCGCAACGCTGACGGAAATGGATGAGGTATTGTCTCTTGACCTCACTGGGCAGACGTTGTCCTGGGCGCAGCAAGTGGAGGAGGCGGAGAGGCTGCATACGGAAGAAGCCGAAGAATCTGCGCAGCCGATAACTACGGACATATCCATACCAAGGAGATTGCGTCCGAAGCTGCAACACGAAATACACGCAGGCGGCTCGGAAACCCGTCCTTTCCGACCGTCAAAGCAGCGCGGCTCTGGATCACGTCCATTCAGACCGCCTGTTCAGCGGCGTGTTCGCCACACTGAGGACAGCTCGGAAACCCGTCCTTTCCGACTGTCAACCCGTGAAAACCACCAACGTATGAGTGGCTCGGGAACACGTCCTTTCCGACCACTCCATCGCACAACGCGCCACGATGCAATCGTCCCTCGTGAGGCGATAATGAGGCGACTCGGCCAACCGGCCAGCTTCCGAACCGGGCGACTCACCAGTTCCAACATCCCCCCCCTGACGAGGGTCTTTGAAGCTGTGGCACCAACTGTGGTGGCTAAAATAGAAGCAGGGGGGCGCCTCCATCTGGTCCGCGCGCTGGTCGACCCCTGTGCGGCGTCCACGATCATAGACGATGAGCTGGCGCGAACCCTCCGACTCGAGCGCGCCACAACAGAGCGCGGAGCGACGTGCGCACTGATTCTCAGGGGAAGACATGGCGTAGCGGAAAGAATCACGACGCAGGCGACCGTTGCCAAATATTATAGCCGCATCGTTCCGCGAGAAACCCTGGACCCAAAGGTGGCGATCCCATTCAGGCTAATGCGGCTTGCGGACCCGCAGTTCTACATGTCCACACCCGTGAGACTAACCCTGGGGTGCGATGTGGTCCCCCAGATTATGCTGAGCGACCCCCCTCCTACGACAGTCGGCGGTCTTCTCACACAGGCCACAATCTTTGGCCTGATGGTCTCCGGTGCTCACCAACGTTAATCATTTTTGCACCAAAACCGTTGTAGAGACCTATATAACTTCAATTTTTCAGCAAACGAACGCTATGCGTAAATTAAAAATTCAAACAAATTATTATTAACATATTATACACTTCATGTATATTTACTTATTTGTAAACTATTTAAAAGCACTGAAATTCATCCATAACCACGTCCTTATCGTAGTATTTAAGCTTATTTTTTTTCATAGAATTATATCCCGCACGTGAGCGTGGTGGCGCGCATTTCGCTGTAATTTTGCTGACAGCAAGAGGGCCGGTATGTTTAGGCTTCCGGCCTAAATTTCATCACCACCCTCATTCGACCGACAAATCGTACGCGCACCCCTAGTAAGCGGTTTGCGTGTACACACTCATACACACACACACACTTTCACCCACATGCACACACACACACGCACACACAGTCCTTTACACTTTTCGGAGCGCCGGTACTTGCCGCCAAACAGTGCCCTTTCGTTAACTTTCCCCTTAACTCGGTGCACCGTTTGGCGGTTCAACGGCGTTTAAACAAACTCCGTCTGATTACTTCTTTTCCGAAGACGAGACAAGCAGGTTTTCACAGCAGCCACCACGCCACTACGGAGGTAATTGTTACGTTTATATATATTCTCATATAATCACCGATTCCGATTTATAACGTTTGAAAGTGAATAAATTCAATTCTTTACTAATATCGAAACACTCGTTCATTTTATTATCTTTCCATAAAACTTTACTACGGAGCGTATATTCCGTATACGCCGTGAGTAAATAAAATAAATTTAATTAATTTAATAAAAATAAGACTGATGAGGAAATGTGGTGATATCCGAAATAGTACTATAATTTCTACCATTAAAAAACTGTTGTTGTTTTTTCACAAAAATCTTCCATAAACTGGCCTTGAGCTCAAAAAAAATTTTAAAATTAACATTTACTAGGCCAACAGAAAATTAGACAAACATTTATATGCAAGGATGAGCACTCCTTAAATGCGTAAATTACTTGAATACAGAATTTGCAAATAAAACACAAACAACAACCACACAAGCAAGTTAAATAGCGGCAGATCAGTTGCTCTTGTTTGTAGTTGGTTTGTTTAAGGAAGATGAAATAAACACAACAGCCAACTCGGCTAGCGTAGCACAATATGTAGCGTATTGGCTCTGCAACTCCGAGCTCCCGGGTTCAAAGCCTGGGAGAAGTGGTTATGAAAAATTAAATTAAAAATTAATTTAATTTAATAAAAAGAAGTCTGATGAGGAAATGTGGTGATTTCCGAAATAGAACTATAATTTCTACCATTAAAAAACTGTTGTTGTTTTTCACAAAAATCTTCCATAAACTGGCCTTGAGCTCAATAAAAATTGTAAAATTAACATTTACTAGGCCAACAGAAAAATAAACAAATATTTATATGCAAGGATGAGCACTCCTTAAATGCGTAAATAACTTGAATACAGAATTTGCAAATAAAACACAAACAACAACCAAACAAGCAAGTTAAATAGCGGCAGATCAGTTGCTCTTGTTTGTAGTTGGTTTGTTTAAGGAAGATGAAATAAACACAACAGCCAACTCGGCTAGCGTAGCACAATATGTAGCGTATTGGCTCTGCAACTCCGAGCTCCCGGGTTCAAAGCCTGGGAGAAGTGGTTATGAAAAATTAAATTAAAAATTAATTGAATTTAATAAAAAGAAGTCTGATGAGGAAATGTGGTGATTTCCAAAATAGTGCTATAACTTCTACCATTAAAAAACTGTTGTTGTTTTTCACAAAAATCTTCCATAAACTGGCCTTGAGCTCAATAAAAATTGTAAAATTAACATTTACTAGGCCAACAGAAAAATAGACAAACATTTATATGCAAGGATGAGCACTCCTTAAATGCATTCTAATATACATAAAGTAAATTACTTGAATACAGGATTTGCAAATAAAACACAAACAACAACCACTCAAACAAGTTAAATAGCGGCAGATCAGTTGCTCTTGTTTGTAGTTGGTTTGTTTAAGGAAAATGAAATAAACACAACAGCCAACTCGGCTAGCGTAGCACAATATGTAGCGTATTGGCTCAGCAACTCCGAGCTCCCGGGTTCAAAGCCTGGGAGAAGTGGTTATGAAAAATAAATTTAATTAATTTAATAAAAAGAAGTCTGATGAGAAAATGTGGTGATTTCCGAAATAGTACTATAATTTCTACTATTAAAAAACTGTTGTTGTTTTTTTACAAAAATCTTCCATAAACTGGCCTTGAACTCAATAAAAATTGTAAAATTAACATTTACTAGGCCAACAGAAAACTAAACAAACATTTATATGCAAGGATGAGCACTCCTTAAATGCATTCTAATATAAAGTAAATTACTTGAATACAGAATTTGCAAATAAAACACAAACTAGTTAAATAGCGGCAGATCAGTTGCTCTTGTTTGTAATTGGTTTGTTTAAGGAAGATGAAATAAACACAACAGCCAACTCGGCTAGCGTAGCACAATATGTAGCATATTGGCTCTGCAACTCCGAGCGCCCGGGTTCAAAGCCTGGGAGAAGTGGTTATGAAAAATAAATTTAATAAAAAGAAGTCTAATGAGGAAATGTGGTGATTTCCGAAATAGTACTATAATTTCTACCATTAAAAAACTGTTGTTGTTTTTTCACAAAAATCTTCCATAAGCTGGCCTTGAGCTCAATAAAAATTGTAAAATTAACATTTACTAGGCCAACAGAAAAATAAATAAACATTTACATATATGCAAGGGTGAGCACACCTTAAATGCATTCTAATATAAAGTATATTACTTCAATACAGAATTTGCAAATAAAACACAAACAACAACCGCACAAACAAGTAGCGGCAGATCAGTTGCTCTTGTTTGTAGTTGCTTTGTTTAAGGAAGATGAAATAAACACAACAGCCAACTCGGCTAGCGTAGCACAATATGTAACGTATTGGCTCTTCAACTCCGAGTTCCGGGTTCAAAGCCTGGGAGAAGTGGTTATGAAAAATAAATTTAATAAAAAGAAGTCTGATGAGGAAATGTGGTGATTTCCGAAAAAGTACTATAATTTCTACCATTAAAAAACTGTTGTTATTTTTTCACAAAAATCTTCCATAAACTGGCCTTGAGCTCAATAAAAATTGTAAAATTAACATTTACTAGGCCAACAGAAAAATAGACAAACATTTATATGCAAGGATGAGCACTCCTTAAATGCGTAAATTACTTGAATACAGAATTTGCAAATAAAACACAAACAACAACCACACAAGCAAGTTAAATAGCGGCAGATCAGTTGCTCTTGTTTGTAGTTGGTTTGTTTAAGGAAGATGAAATAAACACAACAGCCAACTCGGCTAGCGTAGCACAATATGTAGCGTATTGGCTCTGCAACTCCGAGCTCCCGGGTTCAAAGCCTGGGAGAAGTGGTTATGAAAAATAAATTTAATTAATTTAATAAAAAGAAGACTGATGAGGAAATGTGGTGATATCCGAAATAGTAATATAATTTCTACCATTAAAAACTGTTGTTGCTTTTTCACAAAAATCTTCCATAAACTGGCCTTGAGCTCAAAAAAAATTGTAAAATTAACATTAACTAGGCCAACAGAAAATTAGACAAACATTTATATGCAAGGATGAGCACTCCTTAAATGCGTAAATTACTTGAATACAGAATTTGCAAATAAAACACAAACAACAACCACACAAGCAAGTTAAATAGCGGCAGATCAGTTGCTCTTGTTTGTAGTTGGTTTGTTTAAGGAAGATGAAATAAACACAACAGTCAACTCGGCTAGCGTAGCACAATATGTAGCGTATTGGCTCTGCAACTCCGAGCTCCCGGGTTCAAAGCCTGGGAGAAGTGGTTATGAAAAATTAAATTAAAAATTAATTTAATTTAATAAAAAGAAGTCTGATGAGGAAATGTGGTGATTTCCGAAATAGAACTATAATTTCTACCATTAAAAAACTGTTGTTGTTTTTCACAAAAATCTTCCATAAACTGGCCTTGAGCTCAATAAAAATTGTAAAATTAACATTTACTAGGCCAACAGAAAAATAAACAAATATTTATATGCAAGGATGAGCACTCCTTAAATGCGTAAATTACTTGAATACAGAATTTGCAAATAAAACACAAACAACAACCAAACAAGCAAGTTAAATAGCGGCAGATCAGTTGCTCTTGTTTGTAGTTGGTTTGTTTAAGGAAGATGAAATAAACACAACAGCCAACTCGGCTAGCGTAGCACAATATGTAGCGTATTGGCTCTGCAACTCCGAGCTCCCGGGTTCAAAGCCTGGGAGAAGTGGTTATGAAAAATTAAATTAAAAATTAATTGAATTTAATAAAAAGAAGTCTGATGAGGAAATGTGGTGATTTCCAAAATAGTGCTATAACTTCTACCATTAAAAAACTGTTGTTGTTTTTCACAAAAATCTTCCATAAACTGGCCTTGAGCTCAATAAAAATTGTAAAATTAACATTTACTAGGCCAACAGAAAAATAGACAAACATTTATATGCAAGGATGAGCACTCCTTAAATGCATTCTAATATACATAAAGTAAATTACTTGAATACAGGATTTGCAAATAAAACACAAACAACAACCACTCAAACAAGTTAAATAGCGGCAGATCAGTTGCTCTTGTTTGTAGTTGGTTTGTTTAAGGAAAATGAAATAAACACAACAGCCAACTCGGCTAGCGTAGCACAATATGTAGCGTATTGGCTCTGCAACTCCGAGCTCCCGGGTTCAAAGCCTGGGAGAAGTGGTTATGAAAAATAAATTTAATTAATTTAATAAAAAGAAGTCTGATGAGAAAATGTGGTGATTTCCGAAATAGTACTATAATTTCTACTATTAAAAAACTGTTGTTGTTTTTTTACAAAAATCTTCCATAAACTGGCCTTGAACTCAATAAAAATTGTAAAATTAACATTTACTAGGCCAACAGAAAACTAAACAAACATTTATATGCAAGGATGAGCACTCCTTAAATGCATTCTAATATAAAGTAAATTACTTGAATACAGAATTTGCAAATAAAACACAAACTAGTTAAATAGCGGCAGATCAGTTGCTCTTGTTTGTAATTGGTTTGTTTAAGGAAGATGAAATAAACACAACAGCCAACTCGGCTAGCGTAGCACAATATGTAGCATATTGGCTCTGCAACTCCGAGCGCCCGGGTTCAAAGCCTGGGAGAAGTGGTTATGAAAAATAAATTTAATAAAAAGACGTCTAATGAGGAAATGTGGTGATTTCCGAAATAGTACTATAATTTCTACCATTAAAAAACTGTTGTTGTTTTTTCACAAAAATCTTCCATAAGCTGGCCTTGAGCTCAATAAAAATTGTAAAATTAACATTTACTAGGCCAACAGAAAAATAAATAAACATTTACATATATGCAAGGGTGAGCACACCTTAAATGCATTCTAATATAAAGTATATTACTTCAATACAGAATTTGCAAATAAAACACAAACAACAACCACACAAACAAGTAGCGGCAGATCAGTTGCTCTTGTTTGTAATTGGTTTGTTTAAGGAACATGAAATAAACACAACAGCCAACTCGGCTAGCGTAGCACAATATGTAGCATATTGGCTCTGCAACTCCGAGCGCCCGGGTTCAAAGCCTGGGAGAAGTGGTTATGAAAAATAAATTTAATAAAAAGAAGTCTGATGAGGAAAAGTGGTGATTTCCGAAATAGTACTATAATTTCTACCATTAAAAAACTGTTGTTGTTTTTTCACAAAAATCTTCCATAAACTGGCCTTGAGCTCAATAAAAATTGTAAAATTAGAATTTTTTAGGCCAATAGAAAAATAAACAAATATTTATATGCAAGGATGAGCACGCCTTAAATGCATTCTAATATAAAGTAAATTACTTGAATACAGGATTTGCAAATAAAACACAAACAACAACCACACGAACAAGTAGCGGCAGATCAGCTGCTCTTGTTTGTAATTGGTTTGTTTAAGGAAGATGAAATAAACACAACAGCCAACTCGGCTAGCATAGCACAATATTTAGCGTATTGGCTCTGCAACTGCGAGCTCCCGGGTTCAAAGCCTGGGAGAAGTGGTTATGAAAAATAAATTTAATAAAAAGAAGTCTGATGAGGAAATGTGGTGATTTCCGAAATAGTTCTATAATTTCTACCATTAAAAAACTGTTGTTGTTTTTTCACAAAAATCTTCCATAAACTGGCCTTCAGCTCAATAAAAAATTTCAATATTTACATTTACTAGGCCAACAGAAAAATAAACAAATATTTATATGCAAGGATGAGCACACCTTAAATGCATTCTAATATAAAGTAAATTACTTGAATAGAGAATTTGCAAATAAAACACAAACAACAACCACACAAACAAGTTAAATAGCGGCAGATCAGTTGCTCTTGATTGTAGTTGGTTTGTTTAAGGAAGATGAAATAAACACAACAGCCAACTCGGCTAGCGTAGCACAATATGTAGCGTATTGGCTCTGCATCTCCGAGCTCCCGGGTTCAAAGCCTTCGAGAAGTGGTTATCAAAAATAAATTTAATAAAAAGAAGTCTGATGAGGAAATGTGGTGATTTCCGAAATAGTACTATAATTTCTACCATTAAAAAACTGTTGTTGTTTTTTCACAAAAATCTTCCATTAACTGGCCTTGAGCTCAATAAAAATTGTAAAATTAACATTTACTAGGCCAAAAGAAAAATAGACAAACATTTGTATGCAAGGATGAGCACTCCTTAAATGCGTAACTTACTTGAATACAGAATTTGCAAATAAAACACAAACAACAACCACACAAGCAAGTTAAATCGCGGCAGATCAGTTGCTCTTGTTTGTAGTTGGTTTGTTTAAGGAAGATGAAATAAACACAACAGCCAACTCGGCTAGCGTAGCACAATATGTAGCGTATTGGCTCTGCAACTCAGAGCTCCCGGGTTCAAAGCCTGGGAGAAGTGGTTATGAAAAATTTATTTAATTTAATAAAAATAAGTCTGATGAGGAAATGTGATGATTTCCGAAATAGAACTATAATTTCTACCAATAAAAAACTGTTGTTGTTTTTCACAAAAATCTTCCATAAACTGGCCTTGAGCTCAATAAAAATTGTAAAATTAACATTTACTAGGCCAACAGAAAAATAAACAAATATTTATATGCAAGGATGAGCAGTCCTTAAATGCGCAAATTACTTGAATACAGAATTTGCAAATAAAACACAAACAACAACCACACAAGCAAGTTAAATAGCGGCAGATCAGTTGCTCTTGTTTGTAGTTGTTTGTTTAAGGAACATGAAATAAACACAACAGCCAACTCGGCTAGCGTAGCACAATATGTAGCATATTGGCTATGCAACTCCGAGCGCCCGGGTTCAAAGCCTGGGAGAAGTGGTTATGAAAAATAAATTTAATAAAAAGAAGTCTGATGAGGAAATGTGGTGATTTCCGAAATAGTACTATAATTTCTACCATTAAAAAACTGTTGTTGTTTTTTCACAAAAATCTTCCATAAACTGGTCTTGAGCTCAATAAAAATTGTAAAATTAGAATTTACTAGGCCAATAGAAAAATAAACAAACATTTATATGCAAGGATGAGCACGCCTTAAATGCATTCTAATATAAAGTAAATTACTTGAATACAGGATTTGCAAATAAAACACAAACAACAACCACACGAACAAGTAGCGGCAGATCAGTTGCTCTTGTTTTTAATTGGTTTGTTTAAGGAAGATGAAATAAACACAACAGCCAACTCGGCTAGCATAGCACAATATTTAGCGTATTGGCTCTGCAACTGCGAGCTCCCGGGTTCAAAGCCTGGGAGAAGTGGTTATGAAAAATAAATTTAATAAAAAGAAGTCTGATGAGGAAATGTGGTGATTTCCGAAATAGTACTATAATTTCTACCATTAAAAAACTGTTGTTGTTTTTTCACAAAAATCTTCCATAAACTGGCCTTCAGCTCAATAAAAAATTTCAATATTTACATTTACTAGGCCAACAGAAAAATAAACAAATATTTATATGCAAGGATGAGCACGCCTTAAATGCATTCTAATATAAAGTAAATTACTTGAATAGAGAATTTGCAAATAAAACACAAACAACAACCACACAAACAAGTTAAATAGCGGCAGATCAGTTGCTCTTGATTGTAGTTGGTTTGTTTAAGGAAGATGAAATAAACACAACAGCCAACTCGGCTAGCGTAGCACAATATGTAGCGTATTGGCTCTGCAACTCCGAGCTCCCGGGTTCAAAGCCTGGGAGAAGTGGTTATGAAAAATTAAATTAAAAATTAATTTAATTTAATAAAAAGAAGTCTGATGAGGAAATGTGGTGATTTCCGAAATAGAACTATAATTTCTACCATTAAAAAACTGTTGTTGTTTTTCACAAAAATCTTCCATAAACTGGCATTGAGCTCAATAAAAATTGTAAAATTAACATTTACTAGGCCAACAGAAAAATAAACAAATATTTATATGCAAGAATGAGCACTACTTAAATGCGCAAATTACTTGAATACAGAATTTGCAAATAAAACACAAACAACAACCACACAAGCAAGTTATATAGCGGCAGATCAGTTGCTCTTGTTTGTAGTTGGTTTGTTTAAGGAAGATGAAATAAACACAACAGGCAACTCGGCTAGCGTAGCACAATATGTAGCGTATTGGCTCTGCAACTCCGAGCTCCCGGGTTCAAAGCCTGGGAGAAGTGGTTATGAAAAATTAAATTAAAAAGAAGTCTGATGAGGAAATGTGGTGATTTCCGAAATAGTACTATAATTTCTACCATTAAAAAACTGTTGTTGTTTTTCACAAAAATCTTCCATAAACTGGCCTTGAGCTCAATAAAAATTGTAAAATTAACATTTACTAGGCCAACAGAAAAATAGACAAACATTTATATGCAAGGATGAGCACGCCTTAAATGCATTCTAATATAAAGTAAATTACTTGAATACAGGATTTGCAAATAAAACACAAACAACAACCACACGAACAAGTAGCGGCAGATCAGTTGCTCTTGTTTTTAATTGGTTTGTTTAAGGAAGATGAAATAAACACAACAGCCAACTCGGCTAGCGTAGCACAATATGTAGCGTATTGGCTCTGCAACTCAGAGCTCCCGGGTTCAAAGCCTGGGAGAAGTGGTTATGAAAAATTTATTTAATTTAAAAAAAGAAGTCTGATGAGGAAATGTGATGATTTCCGAAATAGAACTATAATTTCTACCAATAAAAAACTGTTGTTGTTTTTCACAAAAATCTTCCATAAACTGGCCTTGAGCTCAATAAAAATTGTAAAATTAACATTTACTAGGCCAACAGAAAAATAAACAAATATTTATATGCAAGGATGAGCAGTCCTTAAATGCGCAAATTACTTGAATACAGAATTTGCAAATAAAACACAAACAACAACCACACAAG
This sequence comes from Philophylla caesio, assembly GCA_963971545.1. Taxonomy (NCBI): domain Eukaryota; kingdom Metazoa; phylum Arthropoda; class Insecta; order Diptera; family Tephritidae; genus Philophylla; species Philophylla caesio. The sequence goes on from OZ020605.1 coordinate 21,514,151, forward strand.
CAAGTTAAATAGCGGCAGATCAGTTGCTCTTGTTTGTAGTTGTTTGTTTAAGGAACATGAAATAAACACAACAGCCAACTCGGCTAGCGTAGCACAATATGTAGCATATTGGCTATGCAACTCCGAGCGCCCGGGTTCAAAGCCTGGGAGAAGTGGTTATGAAAAATAAATTTAATAAAAAGAAGTCTGATGAGGAAATGTGGTGATTTCCGAAATAGTACTATAATTTCTACCATTAAAAAACTGTTGTTGTTTTTTCACAAAAATCTTCCATAAACTGGTCTTGAGCTCAATAAAAATTGTAAAATTAGAATTTACTAGGCCAATAGAAAAATAAACAAACATTTATATGCAAGGATGAGCACGCCTTAAATGCATTCTAATATAAAGTAAATTACTTGAATACAGGATTTGCAAATAAAACACAAACAACAACCACACGAACAAGTAGCGGCAGATCAGTTGCTCTTGTTTTTAATTGGTTTGTTTAAGGAAGATGAAATAAACACAACAGCCAACTCGGCTAGCATAGCACAATATTTAGCGTATTGGCTCTGCAACTGCGAGCTCCCGGGTTCAAAGCCTGGGAGAAGTGGTTATGAAAAATAAATTTAATAAAAAGAAGTCTGATGAGGAAATGTGGTGATTTCCGAAATAGTACTATAATTTCTACCATTAAAAAACTGTTGTTGTTTTTTCACAAAAATCTTCCATAAACTGGCCTTCAGCTCAATAAAAAATTTCAATATTTACATTTACTAGGCCAACAGAAAAATAAACAAATATTTATATGCAAGGATGAGCACGCCTTAAATGCATTCTAATATAAAGTAAATTACTTGAATAGAGAATTTGCAAATAAAACACAAACAACAACCACACAAACAAGTTAAATAGCGGCAGATCAGTTGCTCTTGATTGTAGTTGGTTTGTTTAAGGAAGATGAAATAAACACAACAGCCAACTCGGCTAGCGTAGCACAATATGTAGCGTATTGGCTCTGCAACTCCGAGCTCCCGGGTTCAAAGCCTTCGAGAAGTGGTTATGAAAAATAAATTTAATAAAAAGAAGTCTGATGAGGAAATGTGGTGATTTCCGAAATAGTACTATAATTTCTACCATTAAAAAACTGTTGTTGTTTTTTCACAAAAATCTTCCATAAACTGGCCTTGAGCTCAATAAAAATTGTAAAATTAACATTTACTAGGCCAACAGAAAAATAGACAAACATTTATATGCAAGGATGAGCACTCCTTAAATGCGTAAATTACTTGAATACAGAATTTGCAAATAAAACACAAACAACAACCACACAAGCAAGTTAAATAGCGGCAGATCAGTTGCTCTTGTTTGTAGTTGGTTTGTTTAAGGAAGATGAAATAAACACAACAGCCAACTCGGCTAGCGTAGCACAATATGTAGCGTATTGGCTCTGCAACTCCGAGCTCCCGGGTTCAAAGCCTGGGAGAAGTTGTTATGAAAAATTAAATTAAAAATTAATTTAATTTAATAAAAAGAAGTCTGATGAGGAAATGTGGTGATTTCCGAAATAGAACTATAATTTCTACCATTAAAAAACTGTTGTTGTTTTTCACAAAAATCTTCCATAAACTGGCATTGAGCTCAATAAAAATTGTAAAATTAACATTTACTAGGCCAACAGAAAAATAAACAAATATTTATATGCAAGAATGAGCACTACTTAAATGCGCAAATTACTTGAATACAGAATTTGCAAATAAAACACAAACAACAACCACACAAGCAAGTTAAATAGCGGCAGATCAGTTGCTCTTGTTTGTAGTTGGTTTGTTTAAGGAAGATGAAATAAACACAACAGGCAACTCGGCTAGCGTAGCACAATATGTAGCGTATTGGCTCTGCAACTCCGAGCTCCCGGGTTCAAAGCCTGGGAGAAGTGGTTATGAAAAATTAAATTAAAAAGAAGTCTGATGAGGAAATGTGGTGATTTCCGAAATAGTACTATAATTTCTACCATTAAAAAACTGTTGTTGTTTTTCACAAAAATCTTCCATAAACTGGCCTTGAGCTCAATAAAAATTGTAAAATTAACATTTACTAGGCCAACAGAAAAATAGACAAACATTTATATGCAAGGATGAGCACTCCTTAAATGCATTCTAATATACATAAAGTAAATTACTTGAATACAGGATTTGCAAATAAAACACAAACAACAACCACACAAACAAGTTAAATAGCGGCAGATCAGTTGCTCTTGTTTGTAGTTGGTTTGTTTAAGGAAAATGAAATAAACACAACAGCCAACTCGGCTAGCGTAGCACAATATGTAGCGTATTGGCTCTGCAACTCCGAGCTCCCGGGTTCAAAGCCTGGGAGAAGTGGTTATGAAAAATAAATTTAATTAATTTAATAAAAAGAAGTCTGATGAGAAAATGTGGTGATTTCCGAAATAGTACTATAATTTCTACTATTAAAAAACTGTTGTTGTTTTTTTACAAAAATCTTCCATAAACTGGAATTGAACTCAATAAAAATTGTAAAATTAACATTTACTAGGCCAACAGAAAAATAAACAAACATTTATATGCAAGGATGAGCACTCCTTAAATGCATTCTAATAAAAAGTAAATTACTTGAATGCAGAATTTGCAAATAAACCACAAACTAGTTAAATAGCGGCAGATCAGTTGCTCTTGTTTGTAATTGGTTTGTTTAAGGAAGATGAAATAAACACAACAGCCAACTAGGCTAGCGTAGCACAATATGTAGCGTATTGGCTCTGCAACTCCGAGCTCCCGGGTTCAACGCCTGGGAGAAGTGGTTATGAAAAATAAATTTAATAAAAAGAAGTCTAATGAGGAAATGTGGTGATATCCGAAATAGAACTATAATTTCTACCATTAAAAAACTGTTGTTGTTTTTTCACAAAAATCTTCCATAAACTGGCCTTGAGCTCAGTAAAAATTGTAAAATTAACATTTACTAGCCCAATAGAAAAATACACAAACATTTATATGCAAGGATGAGCACGCCTTAAATGCATTCTAATATAAAGGAAATTACTTGAATACAGGATTTGAAAATAAAACACAAACAACAACCACACGAACAAGTAGCGGCAGATCAGTTGCTCTTGTTTGTAGTTATTTTGTTTAAGGAAGATGAAATAAACACAACAGCCAACTCGGCTAGCGTAGCACAATATGTAGCGTATTGGCTCTGCAACTCTGAGCTCCCGGGTTCAAAGCCTGGGAGAAGTGGTTATGAAAAATAAATTTAATTAATTTAATAAAAAGAAGTCTGATGAGGAAATGTGGTGATTTCCGAAATAGTACTATAATTTCTACCATAAAAAAACTGTTGTTGTTTTTTCACAAAAATCTTCCATAAGCTGGCCTTGAGCTCAATAAAAATTGTAAAATTAACATTTACTAGGCCAACAGAAAAATAAATAAACATTTACATATATGCATGGGTGAGCACACCTTAAATGCATTCTAATATAAAGTATATTACTTGAATACAGAATTTGCAAATAAAACACAAACAACAACCACACAAACAAGTTAAATAGCGGCAGATCAGTTGCTCTTGTTTGTAGTTGGTTTGTTTAAGGAAGATGAAATAAACACAACAGCCAACTCGGCTAGCGTAGCACAATATGTAGCGTATTGGCTCTGCAACTCCGAGTTCCCGGGTTCAAAGCCTGGGAGAAGTGGTTATGAAAAATTAAATTTAAAATTAATTTAATTTAATAAAAAGAAGTCTGATGAGGAAATGTGGTGATTTCCGAAATAGAACTATAATTTCTACCATTAAAAAACTGTTGTTGTTTTTTCACAAAAATCTTCCATAAACTGGCCTTGAGCTCAATAAAAATTGTAAAATTAACATTTACTAGGCCAACAGAAAAATAGACAAACATTTATATGCAAGGATGAGCACTCCTTAAATGCATTCTAATATACATAAAGTAAATTACTTGAATATAGAATTTGCATATAAAACACAAACAACAACCACACAAACAAGTTAAATAGCGGCAGATCAGTTGCTCTTGTTTGTAGTTATTTTGTTTAAGGAAGATAAAATAAACACAACAGCCAACTAGGCTAGCGTAGCACAATATGTAGCGTATTGGCTCTGCAACTCCGAGCTCCCGGGTTCAAAGCCTGGGAAAAGTGGTTATGAAAAATTAAATTAAAAATTAATTTAATTTAATAAAAAGAAGTCTGATGAGGAAATGTGGTGATTTCCGAAATAGTACTATAATTTCTACCATTAAAAAACTGTTGTTTTTTTTTCACAAAAATCTTCCATAAACTGGCCTTCAGCTCAATAAAAATTGTAAAATTAACATTTACTAGGCCAACAGAAAAATAAACAAACATTTATATGCAAAGATGAGCACACCTTAAATGCATTCTAATATAAAGTATATTACTTGAATACAGAATTTGCAAATAAAGCACAAACAACAACCACACAAACAAGTTAAATAGCGGCAGATCAGTTGCTCTTGTTTGTAGTTGGTTTGTTTAAGGAAGATGAAATAAACACAGCAGCCATCTCGGCTAGCGTAGCACAATATGTAGCGTAATGGCTCTGCAACTCCGAGCTCCCGGGTTCAAAGCCCTGGAGAAGTGGTTATAAAAATTTAATTTAATTTAATAAAAAGAAGTCTGATGAGGAAATGTGGTGATTTCCGAAATAGTACTATAATTTCTATCATTAAAAAACTGTTGTTGTTTTTTCACAAAAATCTTCCATGAACTGGCCTTGAGCTCAATAAAAATTGTAAAATTAACATTTACTAGGCCAACAGAAAAATAAACAAATATTTATATGCAAGGATGAGCACGCCTTAAATGCATTCTAATATAAAGTAAATTACCTGAAAACAGAATTTGCAAATAAAACACAAACAACAACCACACAAACAAGTTAAATAGCGGCAGATCAGTTGCTCTTGTTTGTAGTTGGTTTGTTTAAGGAAGATGAAATAAACACAACAGCCAACTCGGCTAGTGTAGCACAATATGTAGCGTATTGGCTCTGCAACTCCGAGCTCCCGGGTTCAAAGCCTGGGAGAAGTGGTTATGAAAAATAAATTTAATAAAAAGAAGTCTGATGAGGAAATGTGGTGATATCCGAAATAGTACTATAATTTCTACCATTAAAAAACTGTTGTTGTTTTTTCACAAAAATCTTCCATAAACTGGCCTTGAGCTCAATAAAAATTGTAAAATTAACATTTACTAGGCCAACAGAAAAATAGACAAACATTTATATGCAAGGATGAGCACTCCTTAAATGCGTAAATTACTTGAATACAGAATTTGCAAATAAAACACAAACAACAACCACACAAGCAAGTTAAATAGCGGCAGATCAGTTGCTCTTGTTTGTAGTTGGTTTGTTTAAGGAAGATGAAATAAACACAACAGCCAACTCGGCTAGCGTAGCACAATATGTAGCATATTGGCTCTGCAACTCCGAGCTCCCGGGTTCAAAGCCTGGGAGAAGTGGTTATGAAAAATTAAATTAAAAATTAATTTAATTTAATAAAAAGAAGTCTGATGAGGAAATGTGGTGATTTCCGAAATAGTACTATAATTTCTACCATTAAAAAACTGTTGTTGCTTTTCACAAATATCTTCCATAAACTGGCCTTGAGCTCAATAAAAATTGTAAAATTAACATTTACTAGGCCAACAGAAAAATAAACAAATATTTATATGCAAGGATGAGCACGCCTTAAATGCATTCTAATATAAAGTAAATTACTTCAATACAGGACTTGCAAATAAAACACAAACAACAACCACACAAACAAGTTAAATAGCGGCAGATCAGTTGCTCTTGTTTGTAGTTGGTTTGTTTAAGGAAGATGAAATAAACACAACAGCCAACTCGGCTAGCGTAGCACAATATGTCGCGTATTGGCTCTGCAACTCCGAGCTCCCGGGTTCAAAGCCTGGGAGAAGTGGTTATGAAAAATAAATTTAATAAAAAGAAGTCTGATGAGGAAATGTGTAATGATTTCCGAAATAGTACTATAATTTCTACCATTAAAAAACTGTTGTTTTTTTTTCACAAAAATCTTCCATAAACTGGCCTTCAGCTCAATAAAAATTGTAAAATTAACATTTACTAGGCCAACAGAAAAATAAGCAAACATTTATATGCAAGGATGAGCACACCTTAAATGCATTCTAATATAAAGTATATTACTTGAATACAGAATTTGCAAATAAAACACAAACAACAACCACACAAACAAGTTAAATAGCGGCAGATCAGTTGCTCTTGTTTGTAGTTGGTTTGTTTAAGGAAGATGAAATAAACACAACAGCCATCTCGGCTAGCGTAGCACAATATGTAGCGTATTGGCTCTGCAACTCCGAGCTCCCGGGTTCAAAGCCTGGGAGAAGTGGTTATGAAAAATTTAATTAAAAATTAATTTAATTTAATAAAAAGAAGTCTGATGAGGAAATGTGGTGATTTCCGAAATAGTACTATAATTTCTACCATTAAAAAACTGTTGTTTTTTTTTCACAAAAATCTTCCATAAACTGGCCTTCAGCTCAATAAAAATTGTAAAATTAACATTTACTAGGCCAACAGAAAAATAAGCAAACATTTATATGCAAGGATGAGCACACCTTAAATGCATTCTAATATAAAGTATATTACTTGAATACAGAATTTGCAAATAAAACACAAACAACAACCACACAAACAAGTTAAATAGCGGCAGATCAGTTGCTCTTGTTTGTAGTTGGTTTGTTTAAGGAAGATGAAATAAACACAACAGCCATCTCGGCTAGCGTAGCACAATATGTAGCGTATTGGCTCTGCAACTCCGAGCTCCCGGGTTCAAAGCCCTGGAGAAGTGGTTATGAAAATTTAATTTAATTTAATAAAAAGAAGTCTGATGAGGAAATGTGGTGATTTCCGAAATAGTACTATAATTTCTACCATTAAAAAACTGTTGTTGTTTTTTCACAAAAATCTTCCATGAACTGGCCTTGAGCTCAATAAAAATTGTAAAATTAACACTTACTAGGCCAACAGAAAAATAAACAAATATTTATATGCAAGGATGAGCACGCCTTAAATGCATTCTAATATAAAGTAAATTACCTGAAAACAGAATTTGCAAATAAAACACAAACAACAACCACACAAACAAGTTAAATAGCGGCAGATCAGTTGCTCTTGTTTGTAGTTGGTTTGTTTAAGGAAGATGAAATAAACACAACAGCCATCTCGGCTAGCGTAGCACAATATGTAGCGTATTGGCTCTGCAACTCCGAGCTCCCGGGTTCAAAGCCTGGGAGAAGTGGTTATGAAAAATAAATTTAATTAATTTAATAAAAAGAAGTCTGATGAGGAAATGTGGTGATATCCGAAATAGTACTATAATTTCTACCATTAAAAAACTGTTGTTGTTTTTTCAAAAAAATCTTCCATAAACTGGCCTTGAGCTCAATAAAAATTGTAAAATTAACATTTACTAGCCCAATAGAAAAATACACAAACATTTATATGCAAGGATGAGCACGCCTTAAATGCATTCTAATATAAAGTAAATTACTTGAATACAGAATTTGCAAATAAAACACAAACAACAACCACACAAACAAGTTAAATAGCGGCAGATCAGTTGCTCTTGTTTGTAGTTATTTTGTTTAAGGAAGATAAAATAAACACAACAGCCAAATCGGCTAGCGTAGCACAATATGTAGCGTATTGGCTCTGCAACTCCGAGCTCCCGGGTTCAAAGCCTGGGAGAAGTGGTTATGAAAAATAAATTTAATAAAAAGAAGTCTGATGAGGAAATGTGGTGATTTCCGAAATAGTACTATAATTTCTACCATTAAAAAACTGTTGTTGTTTTTTCACAAAAATCTTCCATAAGCTGGCCTTGAGCTCAATAAAAATTGTTAAATTAACATTTACTAGGCCAACAGAAAAATAAATAAACATTTACATATATGCAAGGGTGAGCACACCTTAAATGCATTCTAATATAAAGTATATTACTTGAATACAGAATTTGCAAATAAAACACAAACAAATACCACACAAACAAGTTAAATAGCGGCAGATCAGTTGCTCTTGTTTGTAGTTGGTTTGTTTAAGGAACATCAAATAAACACAACAGCCAACTCGGCTAGCGTAGCACAATATGTAGCATATTGGCTCTGCAACTCCGAGCGCCCGGGTTCAAAGCCTGGGAGAAGTGGTTATGAAAAATAAATTTAATAAAAAGAAGTCTGATGAAGAAATGTGGTGATTTCCGAAATAGTACTATAATTTCTACCATTAAAAAACTGTTGTTGTTTTTTCACAAAAATCTTCCATAAACTGGCCTTGAGCTCAATAAAAATTGTAAAATTAGAATTTACTAGGCCAATAGAAAAATAAACAAACATTTATATGCAAGGATGAGCACGCCTTAAATGCATTCTAATATAAAGTAAATTACTTGAATAGAGAATTTGCAAATAAAACACAAACAACAACCACACAAACAAGTTAAATAGCGGCAGATCAGTTGCTCTTGTTTGTAGTTGCTTTGTTTAAGGAAGATGAAATAAACACAACAGCCAACTCGGCTAGCGTAGCACAATATGTAGCGTATTGGCTCTTCAACTCCGAGCTCCCGGGTTCAAAGCCTGGGAGAAGTGGTTATGAAAAATAAATTTAATAAAAAGAAGTCTGATGAGGAAATGTGGTGATTTCCGAAAAAGTACTATAATTTCTACCATTAAAAAACTGTTGTTATTTTTTCACAAAAATCTTCCATAAACTGGCCTTGAGCTCAATAAAAATTGTAAAATTAACATTTACTAGGCCAACAGAAAAATAGACAAACATTTATATGCAAGGATGAGCACTCCTTAAATGCGTAAATTACTTGAATACAGAATTTGCAAATAAAACACAAACAACAACCACACAAGCAAGTTAAATAGCGGCAGATCAGTTGCTCTTGTTTGTAGTTGGTTTGTTTAAGGAAGATGAAATAAACACAACAGCCAACTCGGCTAGCGTAGCACAATATGTAGCGTATTGGCTCTGCAACTCCGAGCTCCCGGGTTCAAAGCCTGGGAGAAGTGGTTATGAAAAATAAATTTAATTAATTTAATAAAAAGAAGACTGATGAGGAAATGTGGTGATATCCGAAATAGTACTATAATTTCTACCATTAAAAAACTGTTGTTGTTTTTTCACAAAAATCTTCCATAAACTGGCCTTGAGCTCAAAAAAAAATTGTAAAATTAACATTTACTAGGCCAACAGAAAATTAGACAAACATTTATATGCAAGGATGAGCACTCCTTAAATGCGTAAATTACTTGAATACAGAATTTGCAAATAAAACACAAACAACAACCACACAAGCAAGTTAAATAGCGGCAGATCAGTTGCTCTTGTTTGTAGTTGGTTTGTTTAAGGAAGATGAAATAAACACAACAGCCAACTCGGCTAGCGTAGCACAATATGTAGCGTATTGGCTCTGCAACTCCGAGCTCCCGGGTTCAAAGCCTGGGAGAAGTGGTTATGAAAAATTAAATTAAAAATTAATTTAATTTAATAAAAAGAAGTCTGATGAGGAAATGTGGTGATTTCCGAAATAGAACTATAATTTCTACCATTAAAAAACTGTTGTTGTTTTTCACAAAAATCTTCCATAAACTGGCCTTGAGCTCAATAAAAATTGTAAAATTAACATTTACTAGGCCAACAGAAAAATAAACAAATATTTATATGCAAAGATGAGCACTCCTTAAATGCGTAAATTACTTGAATACAGAATTTGCAAATAAAACACAAACAACAACCACACAAGCAAGTTAAATAGCGGCAGATCAGTTGCTCTTGTTTGTAGTTGGTTTGTTTAAGGAAGATGAAATAAACACAACAGCCAACTCGGCTAGCGTAGCACAATATGTAGCGTATTGGCTCTGCAACTCCGAGCTCCCGGGTTCAAAGCCTGGGAGAAGTGGTTATGAAAAATTAAATTAAAAATTAATTTAATTTAATAAAAAGAAGTCTGATGAGGAAATGTGGTGATTTCCAAAATAGTGCTATAACTTCTACCATTAAAAAACTGTTGTTGTTTTTCATAAAAATCTTCCATAAACTGGCCTTGAGCTCAATAAAAATTGTAAAATTAACATTTACTAGGCCAACAGAAAAATAGACAAACATTTATATGCAAGGATGAGCACTCCTTAAATGCATTCTAATATACATAAAGTAAATTACTTGAATACAGGATTTGCAAATAAAACACAAACAACAACCACTCAAACAAGTTAAATAGCGGCAGATCAGTTGCTCTTGTTTGTAGTTGGTTTGTTTAAGAAAATGAAATAAACACAACAGCCAACTCGGCTAGCGTAGCACAATATGTAGCGTATTGGCTCTGCAACTCCGAGCTCCCGGGTTCAAAGCCTGGGAGAAGTGGTTATGAAAAATAAATTTAATTAATTTAATAAAAAGAAGTCTGATGAGAAAATGTGGTGATTTCCGAAATAGTACTATAATTTCTACTATTAAAAAACTGTTGTTGTTTTTTTACAAAAATCTTCCATAAACTGGCCTTGAACTCAATAAAAATTGTAAAATTAACATTTACTAGGCCAACAGAAAACTAAACAAACATTTATATGCAAGGATGAGCACTCCTTAAATGCATTCTAATATAAAGTAAATTACTTGAATACAGAATTTGCAAATAAAACACAAACTAGTTAAATAGCGGCAGATCAGTTGCTCTTGTTTGTAATTGGTTTGTTTAAGGAAGATGAAATAAACACAACAGCCAACTCGGCTAGCGTAGCACAATATGTAGCATATTGGCTCTGCAACTCCGAGCGCCCGGGTTCAAAGCCTGAGAGAAGTGGTTATGAAAAATAAATTTAATAAAAAGAAGTCTAATGAGGAAATGTGGTGATTTCCGAAATAGTACTATAATTTCTACCATTAAAAAACTGTTGTTGTTTTTTCACAAAAATCTTCCATAAGCTGGCCTTGAGCTCAATAAAAATTATAAAATTAACATTTACTAGGCCAACAGAAAAATAAATAAACATTTACATATATGCAAGGATGAGCACACCTTAAATGCATTCTAATATTAAGTAAATTACTTGAAAACACAAACAACAACCACACAAACAAGTTAAATAGCGGCAGATCAGTTGCTCTTGTTTGTAATTGGTTTGTTTAAGGAACATGAAATAAACACAACAGCCAACTCGGCTAGCGTAGCACAATATGTAGCATATTGGCTCTGCAACTCCGAGCGCCCGGGTTCAAAGCCTGGGAGAAGTGGTTATGAAAAATAAATTTAATAAAAAGAAGTCTGAGGAGGAAAAGTGGTGATTTCCGAAATAGTACTATAATTTCTACCATTAAAAAACTGTTGTTGTTTTTCACAAAAATCTTCCATAAACTGGCCTTGAGCTCAATAAAAATTGTAAAATTAGAATTTTTTAGGCCAATAGAAAAATAAACAAATATTTATATGCAAGGATGAGCACGCCTTAAATGCATTCTAATATAAAGTAAATTACTTGAATACAGGATTTGCAAATAAAACACAAACAACAACCACACGAACAAGTAGCGGCAGATCAGCTGCTCTTGTTTGTAATTGGTTTGTTTAAGGAAGATGAAATAAACACAACAGCCAACTCGGCTAGCATAGCACAATATTTAGCGTATTGGCTCTGCAACTGCGAGCTCCCGGGTTCAAAGCCTGGGAGAAGTGGTTATGAAAAATAAATTTAATAAAAAGAAGTCTGATGAGGAAATGTGGTGATTTCCGAAATAGTACTATAATTTCTACCATTAAAAAACTGTTGTTGTTTTTTCACAAAAATCTTCCATAAACTGGCCTTCAGCTCAATGAAAAATTTCAATATTTACATTTACTAGGCCAACAGAAAAATAAACAAATATTTATATGCAAGGATGAGCACACCTTAAATGCATTCTAATATAAAGTAAATTACTTGAATAGAGAATTTGCAAATAAAACACAAACAAGTGAAATAGCGGCAGATCAGTTGCTCTTGATTGTAGTTGGTTTGTTTAAGGAAGATGAAATAAACACAACAGCCAACTCGGCTAGCGTAGCACAATATGTAGCGTATTGGCTCTGCATCTCCCAGCTCCCGGGTTCAAAGCCTTCGAGAAGTGGTTATCAAAAATAAATTTAATAAAAAGAAGTCTGATGAGGAAATGTGGTGATTTCCGAAATAGTACTATAATTTCTACCATTAAAAAACTGTTGTTGTTTTTTCACAAAAATCTTCCATAAACTGGCCTTGAGCTCAATAAAAATTGTAAAATTAACATTTACTAGGCCAATAAAAAAATAAACAAACATTTATATGCAAGGATGAGCACACCTTAAATGCATTCTAATATAAAGTAAATTACTTGAATACAGAATTTGCAAATAAAACACAAACAACAACCACACAAACAAGTTAAATAGCGGCAGATCAGTTGCTCTTGTTTGTAGTTGGTTTGTTTAGGGAAGATGAAATAAACACAACAGCCAACTCGGCTTGCGTATTGGCTCTGCAACTCCGAGCTCCCGGGTTCAAAGCCCTGGAGAAGTGGTTATGAAAAATTAAATTAAAATTTAATTTAATTTAATAAAAAGAAGTCTGATGAGGAAATGTGGTGATTTCCGAAATAGTACTATAATTTCTACCATTAAAAAACTGTTGTTGTTTTTCACAAAAATCTTCCATAAACTGGCCTTGAGCTCAATAAAAATTGTAAAATTAACATTTACTAGGCCAACAGAAAAATAAACAAATATGTATATGCAAGGATGAGCACTCCTTAAATGCGTAAATTACTTGAATACAGAATTTGCAAATAAAACACAAACAACAACCACACAAGCAAGTTAAATAGCGGCAGATCAGTTGCTCTTGTTTGTAGTTGGTTTGTTTAAGGAAGATGAAATAAACACAACAGCCAACTCGGCTAGCGTAGCACAATATGTAGCGTATTGGCTCTGCAACTCCGAGCTCCCGGGTTCAAAGCCTGGGAGAAGTGGTTATGAAAAATTAAATTAAAAATTAATTTAATTTAATAAAAAGAAGTCTGATGAGGAAATGTGGTGATTTCCAAAATAGTGCTATAACTTCTACCATTAAAAAACTGTTGTTGTTTTTTCACAAAAATCTTCCATAAACTGGCCTTGAGCTCAATAAAAATTGTAAAATTAGAATTTTTTAGGCCAATAGAAAAATAAACAAATATTTATATGCAAGGATGAGCACGCCTTAAATGCATTCTAATATAAAGTAAATTACTTGAATACAGGATTTGCAAATAAAACACAAACAACAACCACACAAGCAAGTAGCGGCAGATCAGCTGCTCTTGTTTGTAATTGGTTTGTTTAAGGAAGATGAAATAAACACAACAGCCAACTCGGCTAGCATAGCACAATATTTGGCGTATTGGCTCTGCAACTGCGAGCTCCCGGGTTCAAAGCCTGGGTGAAGTGGTTATGAAAAATAAATTTAATAAAAAGAAGTCTGATGAGGAAATGTGGTGATTTCCGAAATAGTACTATAATTTCTACCATTAAAAAACTGTTGTTGTTTTTTCACAAAAATCTTCCATAAACTGGCCTTCAGCTCAATGAAAAATTTCAATATTTACATTTACTAGGCCAACAGAAAAATAAACAAATATTTATATGCAAGGATGAGCACACCTTAAATGCATTCTAATATAAAGTAAATTACTTGAATAGAGAATTTGCAAATAAAACACAAACAACAACCACACAAACAAGTTAAATAGCGGCAGATCAGTTGCTCTTGATTGTAGTTGGTTTGTTTAAGGAAGATGAAATAAACACAACAGCCAACTCGGCTAGCGTAGCACAATATGTAGCGTATTGGCTCTGCATCTCCGAGCTCCCGGGTTCAAAGCCTTCGAGAAGTGGTTATCAAAAATAAATTTAATAAAAAGAAGTCTGATGAGGAAATGTGGTGATTTCCGAAATAGTACAATAATTTCTACCATTAAAAAACTGTTGTTGTTTTTTCACCAAAATCCTCCATAAACTGGCCTTGAGCTCAATAAAAATTGTAAAATTAACATTTACTAGGCCAATAAAAAAATAAACAAACATTTATATGCAAGGATGAGCACAACTTAAATGCATTCTAATATAAAGTAAATTACTTGAATACAGAATTTGCAAATAAAACACAAACAACAACCACACAAACAAGTTAAATAGCGGCAGATCAGTTGCTCTTGTTTGTAGTTGGTTTGTTTAGGGAAGATGAAATAAACACAACAGCCAACTCGGCTTGCGTATTGGCTCTGCAACTCCGAGCTCCCGGGTTCAAAGCCCTGGAGAAGTGGTTATGAAAAATTAAATTAAAATTTAATTTAATTTAATAAAAAGAAGTCTGATGAGGAAATGTGGTGATTTCCGAAATAGTACTATAATTTCTACCATTAAAAAACTGTTGTTGTTTTTCACAAAAATCTTCCATAAACTGGCCTTGAGCTCAATAAAAATTGTAAAATTAACATTTACTAGGCCAACAGAAAAATAAACAAATATTTATATGCAAGGATGAGCACTCCTTAAATGCGTAAATTACTTGAATACAGAATTTGCAAATAAAACACAAACAACAACCACACAAGCAAGTTAAATAGCGGCAGATCAGTTGCTCTTGTTTGTAGTTGGTTTGTTTAAGGAAGATGAAATAAACACAACAGCCAACTCGGCTAGCGTAGCACAATATGTAGCGTATTGGCTCTGCAACTCAGAGCTCCCGGGTTCAAAGCCTGGGAGAAGTGGTTATGAAAAATTTATTTAACTTAATAAAAAGAAGTCTGATGAGGAAATGTGATGATTTCCGAAATAGAACTATAATTTCTACCAATAAAAAACTGTTGTTGTTTTTCACAAAAATCTTCCATAAACTGGCCTTGAGCTCAATAAAAATTGTAAAATTAACATTTACTAGGCCAACAGAAAAATAAACAAATATTTATATGCAAGGATGAGCAGTCCTTAAATGCGCAAATTACTTGAATACAGAATTTGCAAATAAAACACAAACAACAACCACACAAGCAAGTTAAATAGCGGCAGATCAGTTGCTCTTGTTTGTAGTTGTTTGTTTAAGGAACATGAAATAAACACAACAGCCAACTCGGCTAGGGTAGCACAATATGTAGCATATTGGCTATGCAACTCCGAGCGCCCGGGTTCAAAGCCTGGGAGAAGTGGTTATGAAAAATAAATTTAATTTAATAAAAAGAAGTCTGATGAGGAAATGTGGTGATTTCCGAAATAGTACTATAATTTCTACCATTAAAAAACTGTTGTTGTTTTTTCACAAAAATCTTCCATAAACTGGTGTTGAGCTCAATAAAAATTGTAAAATTAGAATTAACTAGGCCAATAGAAAAATAAACAAACATTTATATGCAAGGATGAGCACGCCTTAAATGCATTCTAATATAAAGTAAATTACTTGAATACAGGATTTGCAAATAAAACACAAACAACAACCACACGAACAAGTAGCGGCAGATCAGTTGCTCTTGTTTGTAATTGGTTTGTTTAAGGAAGATGAAATAAACACAACAGCCAACTCGGCTAGTATAGCACAATATTTAGCGTATTGGCTCTGCAACTGCGAGCTCCCGGTTTCAAAGCCTGGGAGAAGTGGTTATGAAAAATAAATTTAATAAAAAGAAGTCTGATGAGGAAATGTGGTGATTTCCGAAATAGTACTATAATTTCTACCATTAAAAAACTGTTGTGGTTTTTTCACAAAAATCTTCCATAAACTGGCCTTCAGCTCAATAAAAAATTTCAATATTTACATTTACTAGGCCAACAGAAAAATAAACAAATATTTATATGCAAGGATGAGCACGCCTTAAATGCATTCTAATATAAAGTAAATTACTTGAATAGAGAATTTGCAAATAAAACACAAACAACAACCACACAAACAAGTTAAATAGCGGCAGATCAGTTGCTCTTGATTGTAGTTGGTTTGTTTAAGCAAAATGAAATAAACACAACAGCCAACTCGGCTAGCGTAGCACAATATGTAGCGTATTGGCTCTGCAACTCCGAGCTCCCGGGTTCAAAGCCTGGGAGAAGTGGTTATGAAAAATAAATTTAATTAATTTAATAAAAAGAAGTCTGATGAGAAAATGTGGTGATTTCCGAAATAGTACTATAATTTCTACTATTAAAAAACTGTTGTTGTTTTTTTACAAAAATCTTCCATAAACTGGAATTGAACTCAATAAAAATTGTAAAATTAACATTTACTAGGCCAACAGAAAAATAAACAAACATTTATATGCAAGGATGAGCACTCCTTAAATGCATTCTAATATAAAGTAAATTACTTGAATGCAGAATTTGCAAATAAACCACAAACTAGTTAAATAGCGGCAGATCAGTTGCTCTTGTTTGTAATTGGTTTGTTTAAGGAAGATGAAATAAACACAACAGCCAACTAGGCTAGCGTAGCACAATATGTAGCGTATTGGCTCTGCAACTCCGAGCTCCCGGGTTCAACGCCTGGGAGAAGTGGTTATGAAAAATAAATTTAATAAAAAGAAGTCTAATGAGGAAATGTGGTGATATCCGAAATAGAACTATAATTTCTACCATTAAAAAACTGTTGTTGTTTTTTCACAAAAATCTTCCATAAACTGGCCTTGAGCTCAATAAAAATTGTAAAATTAACATTTACTAGCCCAATAGAAAAATACACAAACATTTATATGCAAGGATGAGCACGCCTTAAATGCATTCTAATATAAAGTAAATTACTTGAATACAGAATTTGCAAATAAAACACAAACAACAACCACACAAACAAGTTAAATAGCGGCAGATCAGTTGCTCTTGTTTGTAGTTATTTTGTTTAAGGAAGATAAAATAAACACAACAGCCAACTCGGCTAGCGTAGCACAATATGTAGCGTATTGGCTCTGCAACTCTGAGCTCCCGGGTTCAAAGCCTGGGAGAAGTGGTTATGAAAAATAAATTTAATTAATTTAATAAAAAGAAGTCTGATGAGGAAATGTGGTGATTTCCGAAATAGTACTATAATTTCTACCATAAAAAAACTGTTGTTGTTTTTTCACAAAAATCTTCCATAAGCTGGCCTTGAGCTCAATAAAAATTGTAAAATTAACATTTACTAGGCCAACAGAAAAATAAATAAACATTTACATATATGCATGGGTGAGCACACCTTAAATGCATTCTAATATAAAGTATATTACTTGAATACAGAATTTGCAAATAAAACACAAACAACAACCACACAAACAAGTTAAATAGCGGCAGATCAGTTGCTCTTGTTTGTAGTTGGTTTGTTTAAGGAAGATGAAATAAACACAACAGCCAACTCGGCTAGCGTAGCACAATATGTAGCGTATTGGCTCTGCAACTCCGAGCTCACGGGTTCAAAGCCTGGGAGAAGTGGTTATGAAAAATAAATTTAATAAAAAGAAGTCTGATGAGGAAATGTGGTGATTTCCGAAATAGTACTATAATTTCTACCATTAAAAAACTGTTGTTGTTTTTTCACAAAAATCTTCCATAAACTGGCCTTCAGCTCAATAAAAAATTTCAATATTTACATTTACTAGGCCAACAGAAAAATAAACAAATATTTATATGCAAGGATGAGCACGCCTTAAATGCATTCTAATATAAAGTAAATTACTTGAATAGAGAATTTGCAAATAAAACACAAACAACAACCACACAAACAAGTTAAATAGCGGCAGATCAGTTGCTCTTGATTGTAGTTGGTTTGTTTAAGCAAAATGAAATAAACACAACAGCCAACTCGGCTAGCGTAGCACAATATGTAGCGTATTGGCTCTGCAACTCCGAGCTCCCGGGTTCAAAGCCTGGGAGAAGTGGTTATGAAAAATAAATTTAATTAATTTAATAAAAAGAAGTCTGATGAGAAAATGTGGTGATTTCCGAAATAGTACTATAATTTCTACTATTAAAAAACTGTTGTTGTTTTTTTACAAAAATCTTCCATAAACTGGAATTGAACTCAATAAAAATTGTAAAATTAACATTTACTAGGCCAACAGAAAAATAAACAAACATTTATATGCAAGGATGAGCACTCCTTAAATGCATTCTAATATAAAGTAAATTACTTGAATGCAGAATTTGCAAATAAACCACAAACTAGTTAAATAGCGGCAGATCAGTTGCTCTTGTTTGTAATTGGTTTGTTTAAGGAAGATGAAATAAACACAACAGCCAACTAGGCTAGCGTAGCACAATATGTAGCGTATTGGCTCTGCAACTCCGAGCTCCCGGGTTCAAAGCCTGGGAGAAGTGGTTATGAAAAATAAATTTAATTAATTTAATAAAAAGAAGTCTGATGAGAAAATGTGGTGATTTCCGAAATAGTACTATAATTTCTACTATTAAAAAACTGTTGTTGTTTTTTTACAAAAATCTTCCATAAACTGGAATTGAACTCAATAAAAATTGTAAAATTAACATTTACTAGGCCAACAGAAAAATAAACAAACATTTATATGCAAGGATGAGCACTCCTTAAATGCATTCTAATATAAAGTAAATTACTTGAATGCAGAATTTGCAAATAAACCACAAACTAGTTAAATAGCGGCAGATCAGTTGCTCTTGTTTGTAGTTGGTTTGTTTAAGGACATGAAATAAACACAACAGCCAACTCGGCTAGCGTAGCACAATATGTAGCATATTGGCTCTGCAACTCCAAGCGCCCGGGTTCAAAGCCTGGGAGAAGTGGTTATGAAAAATAAATTTAATAAAAAGAAGTCTGATGAGGAAATGTGGTGATTTCCGAAATAGTACTATAATTTCTACCATTAAAAAACTGTTGTTGTTTTTTCACAAAAATCTTCCATAAACTGGCCTTGAGCTCAATAAAAATTGTAAAATTAGAATTTACTAGGCCAATAGAAAAATAAACAAACATTTATATGCAAGGATGAGCACGCCTTAAATGCATTCTAATATAAAGTAAATTACTTGAATACAGGATTTGCAAATAAAACACAAACAACAACCACACGAACAAGTAGCGGCAGATCAGTTGCTCTTGTTTGTAATTGGTTTGTTTAAGGAAGATGAAATAAACACAACAGCCAACTCGGCTAGAATAGCACAATATTTAGCGTATTGGCTCTGCAACTGCGAGCTCCCGGGTTCAAAGCCTGGGAGAAGTGGTTATGAAAAATAAATTTAATAAAAAGAAGTCTGATGAGGAAATGTGGTGATTTCCGAAATAGTACTATAATTTCTACCATAAAAAAACTGTTGTTGTTTTTTCACAAAAATCTTCCATAAGCTGGCCTTGAGCTCAATAAAAATTGTAAAATTAACATTTACTAGGCCAACAGAAAAATAAATAAACATTTACATATATGCATGGGTGAGCACACCTTAAATGCATTCTAATATAAAGTATATTACTTGAATACAGGATTTGCAAATAAAACACAAACAACAACCACACGAACAAGTAGCGGCAGATCAGTTGCTCTTGTTTGTAGTTGGTTTGTTTAAGGACATGAAATAAACACAACAGCCAACTCGGCTAGCGTAGCACAATATGTAGCATATTGGCTCTGCAACTCCAAGCGCCCGGGTTCAAAGCCTGGGAGAAGTGGTTATGAAAAATAAATTTAATAAAAAGAAGTCTGATGAGGAAATGTGGTGATTTCCGAAATAGTACTATAATTTCTACCATTAAAAAACTGTTGTTGTTTTTTCACAAAAATCTTCCATAAACTGGCCTTGAGCTCAATAAAAATTGTAAAATTAGAATTTACTAGGCCAATAGAAAAATAAACAAACATTTATATGCAAGGATGAGCACGCCTTAAATGCATTCTAATATAAAGTAAATTACTTGAATACAGGATTTGCAAATAAAACACAAACAACAACCACACGAACAAGTAGCGGCAGATCAGTTGCTCTTGTTTGTAATTGGTTTGTTTAAGGAAGATGAAATAAACACAACAGCCAACTCGGCTAGCGTAGCACAATATGTCGCGTATTGGCTCTGCAACTCCGAGCTCCCGGGTTCAAAGCCTGGGAGAAGTGGTTATGAAAAATTAAATTAAAAATTAATTTAATTTAATAAAAAGAAGTCTGATGAGGAAATGTGGTGATTTCCGAAATAGAACTATAATTTCTACCATTAAAAAACTGTTGTTGTTTTTTCACAAAAATCTTCCATAAACTGGCCTTGAGCTCAATAAAAATTGTAAAATTAACATTTACTAGGCCAACAGAAAAATAAACAAATATTTATATGCAAGGATGAGCACTCCTTAAATGCGTAAATTACTTGAATACAGAATTTGCAAATAAAACACAAACAACAACCACACAAGCAAGTTAAATAGCGGCAGATCAGTTGCTCTTGTTTGTAGTTGGTTTGTTTAAGCAAGATGAAATAAACACAACAGCCAACTCGGCTAGCGTAGCACAATATGTAGCGTAATGGCTCTGCAACTCCGAGCTCCCGGGTTCAAAGCCCTGGAGAAGTGGTTATAAAAATTTAATTTAATTTAATAAAAAGAAGTCTGATGAGGAAATGTGGTGATTTCCGAAATAGTACTATAATTTCTATCATTAAAAAACTGTTGTTGTTTTTTCACAAAAATCTTCCATGAACTGGCCTTGAGCTCAATAAAAATTGTAAAATTAACATTTACTAGGCCAACAGAAAAATAAACAAATATTTATATGCAAGGATGAGCACGCCTTAAATGCATTCTAATATAAAGTAAATTACCTGAAAACAGAATTTGCAAATAAAACACAAACAACAACCACACAAACAAGTTAAATAGCGGCAGATCAGTTGCTCTTGTTTGTAGTTGGTTTGTTTAAGGAAGATGAAATAAACACAACAGCCAACTCGGCTAGTGTAGCACAATATGTAGCGTATTGGCTCTGCAACTCCGAGCTCCCGGGTTCAAAGCCTGGGAGAAGTGGTTATGAAAAATAAATTTAATAAAAAGAAGTCTGATGAGGAAATGTGGTGATATCCGAAATAGTACTATAATTTCTACCATTAAAAAACTGTTGTTGTTTTTTCACAAAAATCTTCCATAAACTGGCCTTGAGCTCAATAAAAATTGTAAAATTAACATTTACTAGGCCAACAGAAAAATAGACAAACATTTATATGCAAGGATGAGCACTCCTTAAATGCGTAAATTACTTGAATACAGAATTTGCAAATAAAACACAAACAACAACCACACAAGCAAGTTAAATAGCGGCAGATCAGTTGCTCTTGTTTGTAGTTGGTTTGTTTAAGGAAGATGAAATAAACACAACAGCCAACTCGGCTAGCGTAGCACAATATGTAGCGTATTGGCTCTGCAACTCCGAGCTCCCGGGTTCAAAGCCTGGGAGAAGTGGTTATGAAAAATTAAATTAAAAATTAATTTAATTTAATAAAAAGAAGTCTGATGAGGAAATGTGGTGATTTCCGAAATAGTACTATAATTTCTACCATTAAAAAACTGTTGTTGCTTTTCACAAATATCTTCCATAAACTGGCCTTGAGCTCAATAAAAATTGTAAAATTAACATTTACTAGGCCAACAGAAAAATAAACAAATATTTATATGCAAGGATGAGCACGCCTTAAATGCATTCTAATATAAAGTAAATTACTTCAATACAGGACTTGCAAATAAAACACAAACAACAACCACACAAACAAGTTAAATAGCGGCAGATCAGTTGCTCTTGTTTGCAGTTGGTTTGTTTATGGAAGATGAAATAAACACAACAGCCAACTCGGCTAGCGTAGCACAATATGTCGTGTATTGGCTCTGCAACTCCGAGCTCCCGGGTTCAAAGCCTGGGAGAA
Source organism: Philophylla caesio (assembly GCA_963971545.1). Classification (NCBI taxonomy): domain Eukaryota; kingdom Metazoa; phylum Arthropoda; class Insecta; order Diptera; family Tephritidae; genus Philophylla; species Philophylla caesio. The sequence continues at coordinate 21,536,116 of OZ020605.1, forward strand.
GTGGTTATGAAAAATAAATTTAATAAAAAGAAGTCTGATGAGGAAATGTGTAATGACTTCCGAAATAGTACTATAATTTCTACCATTAAAAAACTGTTGTTTTTTTTCACAAAAATCTTCCATAAACTGGCCTTCAGCTCAATAAAAATTGTAAAATTAACATTTACTAGGCCAACAGAAAAATAAGCAAACATTTATATGCAAGGATGAGCACACCTTAAATGCATTCTAATATAAAGTATATTACTTGAATACAGAATTTGCAAATAAAACACAAACAACAACCACACAAACAAGTTAAATAGCGGCAGATCAGTTGCTCTTGTTTGTAGTTGGTTTGTTTAAGGAAGATGAAATAAACACAACAGCCATCTCGGCTAGCGTAGCACAATATGTAGCGTATTGGCTCTGCAACTCCGAGATCCCGGGTTCAAAGCCTGGGAGAAGTGGTTATGAAAAATTAAATTAAAAATTAATTTAATTTAATAAAAAGAAGTCTGATGAGGAAATGTGGTGATTTCCGAAATAGTACTATAATTTCTACCATTAAAAAACTGTTGTTTTTTTTTCACAAAAATCTTCCATAAACTGGCCTTCAGCTCAATAAAAATTGTAAAATTAACATTTACTAGGCCAACAGAAAAATAAGCAAACATTTATATGCAAGGATGAGCACACCTTAAATGCATTCTAATATAAAGTATATTACTTGAATACAGAATTTGCAAATAAAACACAAACAACAACCACACAAACAAGTTAAATAGCGGCAGATCAGTTGCTCTTGTTTGTAGTTGGTTTGTTTAAGGAAGATGAAATAAACACAACAGCCATCTCGGCTAGCGTAGCACAATATGTAGCGTATTGGCTCTGCAACTCCGAGCTCCCGGGTTCAAAGCCCTGGAGAAGTGGTTATGAAAATTTAATTTAATTTAATAAAAAGAAGTCTGATGAGGAAATGTGGTGATTTCCGAAATAGTACTATAATTTCTACCATTAAAAAACTGTTGTTGTTTTTTCACAAAAATCTTCCATGAACTGGCCTTGAGCTCAATAAAAATTGTAAAATTAACACTTACTAGGCCAACAGAAAAATAAACAAATATTTATATGCAAGGATGAGCACGCCTTAAATGCATTCTAATATAAAGTAAATTACCTGAAAACAGAATTTGCAAATAAAACACAAACAACAACCACACAAACAAGTTAAATAGCCGCAGATCAGTTGCTCTTGTTTGTAGTTGGTTTGTTTAAGGAAGATGAAATAAACACAACAGCCATCTCGGCTAGCGTAGCACAATATGTAGCGTATTGGCTCTGCAACTCCGAGCTCCCGGGTTCAAAGCCTGGGAGAAGTGGTTATGAAAAATAAATTTAATTAATTTAATAAAAAGAAGTCTGATGAGGAAATGTGGTGATATCCGAAATAGTACTATAATTTCTACCATTAAAAAACTGTTGTTGTTTTTTCACAAAAATCTTCCATAAACTGGCCTTGAGCTCAATAAAAATTGTAAAATTAACATTTACTAGGCCAACAGAAAAATAGACAAACATTTATATGCAAGGATGAGCACTCCTTAAATGCGTAAATTACTTGAATACAGAATTTGCAAATAAAACATAAACAACAACCACACAAGCAAGTTAAATAGCGGCAGATCAGTTGCTCTTGTTTGTAGTTGGTTTTTTTAAGGAAGATGAAATAAACACAACAGCCAACTCGGCTAGCGTAGCACAATATGTAGCATATTGGCTCTGCAACTCCGAGCTCCCGGGTTCAAAGCCTGGGAGAAGTGGTTATGAAAAATTTAATTAAAAATTTATTTAATTTAATAAAAAGAAGTCCGATGAGGAAATGTGGTGATTTCCGAAATAGTACTATAATTTCTACCATTAAAAAAACTGTTGTTGTTTTTCACAAAAATCTTCCATAAACTGGCCTTGAGCTCAATAAAAATTTTAAAATTAACATTTACTAAGCCAACAGAAAAATAAACAAATATTTATATGCAAGGATGAGCACTCCTTAAATGCGTAAATTACTTGAACACAGAATTTGCAAATAAAACACAAACAACAACCACGCAAGCAAGTTAAAAAGCGGCAGATCAGTTGCTCTTGTTTGTAGTTGGTTTGTTTAAGGAAGATGAAATAAACACAACAGCCAACTCGGCTAGCGTAGCACAATATGTAGCGTATTGTCTCTGCAACTCCGAGCTCCCGGGTTCAAAGCCTGGGAGAAGTGGTTATGAAAAATTAAATTAAAAATTAATTTAATTTAATAAAAAGAAGTCTGATGAGGAAATGTGGTGATTTCCGAAATAGTACTATAATTTCTACCATTAAAAAACAGTTGTTGTTTTTCACAAATATCTTCCATAAACTGGCCTTGAGCTCAATAAAAATTGTAAAATTAACATTTACTAGGCCAACAGAAAAATAAACAAATATTTATATGCAAGGATGAGCACGCCTTAAATGCATTCTAATATAAAGTAAATTACTTCAATACAGGACTTGCAAATAAAACACAAACAACAACCACACAAACAAGTTAAATAGCGGCAGATCAGTTGCTCTTGTTTGTAGTTGGTTTGTTTAAGGAAGATGAAATAAACACAACAGCCAACTCGGCTAGCGTAGCACAATATGTCGCGTATTGGCTCTGCAACTCCGAGCTCCCGGGTTCAAAGCCTGGGAGAAGTGGTTATGAAAAATAAATGTAATAAAAAGAAGTCTGATGAGGAAATGTGTAATGATTTCCGAAATAGTACTATAATTTCTACCATTAAAAAACCGTTGTTTTTTTTCACAAAAATCTTCTATAAGCTGGCCTTGAGCTCAATAAAAATTGTAAAATTAACATTTACTAGGCCAACAGAAAAATAGACAAACATTTATATGCAAGGATGAGCACTCCTTAAATGCATTCTAATATACATAAAGTAAATTACTTGAATACAGGATTTGCAAATAAAACACAAACAACAACCACACAAACAAGTTAAATAGCGGCAGATCAGTTGCTCTTGTTTGTAGTTATTTTGTTTAAGGAAGATAAAATAAACACAACAGCCAACTAGGCTAGCGTAGCACAATATGTAGCGTATTGGCTCTGCAACTCCGAGCTCCCGGGTTCAAAGCCTGGGAGAAGTGGTTATGAAAAATAACTTTAATAAAAAGAAGTCGGATGAGGAAATGTGGTGATTTCCGAAATAGTACTATAATTTCTACCATTAAAAAACTGTTGTTGTTTTTTCACAAAAATCTTCCATAAACTGGCCTTGAGCTCAATAAAAATTGTAAAATGTACATTTACTAGGCCAACAGAAAAATAAACAAATATTTATATGCAAGGATGAGCACGCCTTAAATGCGTTCTAATATAAAGTAAATTACTTGAATACAGAATTTGCAAATAAAACACAAACAACAACCACACAAACAAGTTAAATAGCGGCAGATCAGTTGCTCTTGTTTGTAGTTGGTTTGTTTAAGGAATATAAAATAAACACAACAGCCAACTCGGCTAGCGTAGCACAATATGTAGCGTATTGGCTCTGCAACTCCGAGCTCCCGGGTTCAAAGCCTGGGAGAAGTGGTTATGAAAAATTAAATTAAAAATTAATTTAATTTAATAAAAAGAAGTCTGATGAGGAAATGTGGTGATTTCCGAAATAGTACTATAATTTCTACCATTAAAAAACTGTTGTTGTTTTTTCACAAAAATCTTCCATAAGCTGGCCTTGAGCTCAATAAAAATTGTAAAATTAACATTTACTAGGCCAACAGAAAAATAAACAAACATTTACATATATGCAAGGATGAGCACGCCTTAAATGCATTCTACTATAAAGGAAATTACTTGAATACAGAATTTGCAAATAAAACACAAACAACAACCACACAAACAAGTTAAATAGCGGCAGATCAGTTGCTCTTGTTTGTAGTTGGTTTGTTTAAGGAACATGAAATAAACACAACAGCCAACTCGGCTAGCGTAGCACAATATGTAGCATATTGGCTCTGCAACTCCGAGCGCCCGGGTTCAAAGCCTGGGAGAAGTGGTTATGAAAAATTAATTTTATTAATTTAATAAAAAGAAGTCTGATGAGGAAATGTGGTGATTTCCGAAATAGTACTATAATTTCTACCATTAAAAAACTGTTGTTGTTTTTTCATAAAAATCTTCCATAAACTGGCCTTGAGCTCAATAAAAATTGTAAAATTAGAATTTACTAGGCCAATAGAAAAATAAACAAACATTTATATCCAAGGATGAGCACGCCTTAAATGCATTCTAATATAAAGTAAATTACTTGAATACAGGATTTGCAAATAAAACACAAACAACAACCACACGAACAAGTAGCGGCAGATCAGTTGCTCTTGTTTGTAATTGGTTTGTTTAAGGAAGATGAAATAAACACAACAGCCAACTCGGCTAGCATAGCACAATATTTAGCGTATTGGCTCTGCAACTGCGAGCTCCCGGGTTCAAAGCCTGGGAGAAGTGGTTATGAAAAATAAATTTAATAAAAAGAAGTCTGATGAGGAAATGTGGTGATTTCCGAAATAGTACTATAATTTCTACCATTAAAAAACTGTTGTTGTTTTTTCACAAAAATCTTCCATAAACTGGCCTTCAGCTCAATAAAAAATTTCAATATTTACATTTACTAGGCCAACAGAAAAATAAACAAAAATTTATATGCAAGGATGAGCACGCCTTAAATGCATTCTAATATAAAGTAAATTACTTGAATAGAGAATTTGCAAATAAAACACAAGCAACAACCACACAAACAAGTTAAGTAGCGGCAGATCAGTTGCTCTTGTTTGTAGTTGGTTTGTTTAAGGAAGATGAAATAAACACAACAGCCAACTCGGCTAGCGTAGCACAATATGTAGCGTATTGGCTCTGCAACTCCGAGCTCCCGGGTTCAAAGCCTGGAAGAAGTGGTTATGAAAATTAAATTAAAAATTAATTTAATTTAATAAAAAGAAGTCTGATGAGGAAATGTGGTGATTTCCGAAATAGTACTATAATTTCTACCATTAAAAAACTGTTGTTGTTTTTCACAAAAATCTTCCATAAACTGGCCTTGAGCTCAATAAAAATTGTAAAATTAATATTTACTAGGCCAACAGAAAGATAAACAAATATTTATATGCAAGGATGAGCACGCCTTAAATGCATTCTAATATAAAGTAAATTACTTGAATAGAGAATTTGCAAATAAAACACAAACAACAACCACACAAACAAGTTAAATAGCGGCAGATCAGTTGCTCTTGTTTGTAGTTGGTTTGTTTAAGGAAGATGAAATAAACACAACAGCCAACTCGGCTAGCGTAGCACAATATGTAGCGTATTGGCTCTGCAACTCCGAGCTCACGGGTTCAAAGCCTGGGAGAAGTGGTTATGAAAAATAAATTTAATAAAAAGAAGTCTGATGAGGAAATGTGGTGATTTCCGAAATAGTACTATAATTTCTACCATTAAAAAACTGTTGTTGTTTTTTCACAAAAATCTTCCATAAACTGGCCTTCAGCTCAATAAAAAATTTCAATATTTACATTTACTAGGCCAACAGAAAAATAAACAAAAATTTATATGCAAGGATGAGCACGCCTTAAATGCATTCTAATATAAAGTAAATTACTTGAATAGAGAATTTGCAAATAAAACACAAACAAGTTAAATAGCGGCAGATCAGTTGCTCTTGTTTGTAGTTGGTTTGTTTAAGGAAGATGAAATAAACACAACAGCCAACTCGGCTAGCGTAGCACAATATGTCGCGTATTGGCTCTGCAACTCCGAGCTCCCGGGTTCAAAGCCTGGGAGAAGTGGTTATGAAAAATAAATTTAATAAAAAGAAGTCTGATGAGGAAATGTGTAATGATTTCCGAAATAGTACTATAATTTCTACCATTAAAAAACTGTTGTTTTTTTCACAAAAATCTTCCATAAACTGGCCTTGAGCCCAATAAAAATTGTAAAATTAACATTTACTAGGCCAACAGAAAAATAGACAAACATTTATATGCAAGGATGAGCACTCCTTAAATGCATTCTAATATACATAAAGTAAATTACTTGAATATAGAATTTGCAAATAAAACACAAGCAACAACCACACAAACAAGTTAAATAGCGGCAGATCAGTTGCTTTTGTTTGTAGTTATTTTGTTTAAGGAAGATAAAATAAACAACAGCCAACTAGGCTAGCGTAGCACAATATGTAGCGTATTGGCTCTGCAACTCCGAGCTCCCGGGTTCAAGGCCTGGGAGAAGTGGTTATGAAAAATAACTTTAATAAAAAGAAGTCTGATGAGGAAATGTGGTGATTTCCGAAATAGTACTATAATTTCTACCATTAAAAAACTGTTGTTGTTTTTTCACAAAAATCTTCCATGAACTGGCCTTGAGCTCAATAAAAATTTTAAAATTAACATTTACTAGGCCAACAGAAAAATAAACAAATATTTATATGCAAGGATGAGCACGCCTTAAATGCATTCTAATATAAAGTAAATTACCTGAAAACAGAATTTGCAAATAAAACACAAACAACAACCACACAAACAAGTTAAATAGCGGCAGATCAGTTGCTCTTGTTTGTAGTTGGTTTGTTTAAGGAAGATGAAATAAACACAACAGCCAACTCGGCTAGTGTAGCACAATATGTAGCGTATTGGCTCTGCAACTCCGAGCTCCCGGGTTCAAAGACTGGGAGAAGTGGTTATGAAAAATAAATTTAATTAATTTAATAAAAAGAAGTATGATGAGGAAATGTGGTGATTTCCGAAATAGTACTATAATTTTTACCTTAAAAAACTGTTGTTGTTTTTTCACAAAAATCTTCCATAAACTGGCCTTGAGCTCAATAAAAATTGTAAACTTAACATTTACTAGGCCAACATAAAAATAGACAAACATTTATATGCAAGGATGAGCACTCCTTAAATGCGTAAATTACTTGAATACAGAATTTGCAAATAAAACACAAACAACAACCACACAAGCAAGTTAAATAGCGGCAGATCAGTTGCTCTTCTTTGTAGTCTGTTTGTTTAAGGAAGATGAAATAAACACAACAGCCAACTCGGCTAGCGTAGCACAATATGTAGCGTATTGGCTCTGCAACTCCGAGCTTCCGGGTTCAAAGCCTGGGAGAAGTGGTTATGAAAAATTAAATTAAAAATTAATTTAATTTAATAAAAAGAAGTCTGATGAGGAAATGTGGTGATTTCCGAAATAGTACTATAATTTCTACCATTAAAAAACTGTTGTTGTTTTTCACAAAAATCTTCCATAAACTGGCCTTGAGCTCAATAAAAATTGTAAAATTAACATTTACTAGGCCAACAGAAAAATAAACAAATATTTATATGCAAGGATGAGCACTCCTTAAATGCGTAAATTATTTGAATACAGAATTTGCAAATAAAACACAAACAACAACCACACAAGCAAGTTAAATAGCGGCAGATCAGTTGCTCTTGTTTGTAGTTGGTTTGTTTAAGGAAGATGAAATAAACACAACAGCCAACTCGGCTAGCGTAGCACAATATGTAGCGTATTGGCTCTGCAACTCCGAGCTCCCGGGTTCAAAGCCTGGGAGAAGTGGTTATGAAAAATTAAATTAAAAATTAATTTAATTCAATAAAAAGAAGTCTGATGAGGAAATGTGGTGATTTCCGAAATAGTACTATAATTTCTACCATTAAAAAACTGTTGTTGTTTTTCACAAAAATCTTCCATAAACTGGCCTTGAGCTCAATAAAAATTTTAAAATTAACATTTACTAGGCCAACAGAAAAATAAACAAATATTTATATGCAAGGATGAGCACGCCTTAAATGCATTCTAATATAAAGTAAATTACTTCAATACAGGACTTGCAAATAAAACACAAACAACAACCACACAAACAAGTTAAATAGCGGCAGATCAGTTGCTCTTGTTTGTAGTTGGTTTGTTTAAGGAAGATGAAATAAACACAACAGCCAACTCGGCTAGCGTAGCACAATATGTCGCGTATTGGCTCTGCAACTCCGAGCTCCCGGGTTCAAAGCCTGGGAGAAGTGGTTATGAAAAATAAATTTAATAAAAAGAAGTCTGATGAGGAAATGTGTAATGATTTCCGAAATAGTACTATAATTTCTACCATTAAAAAACTGTTGTTTTTTCACAAAAATCTTCCATAAACTGGACTTGAGCTCAATAAAAATTGTAAAATTAACATTTACTAGGCCAACAGAAAAATAGACAAACATTTATATGCAAGGATGAGCACTCCTTAAATGCATTCTAATATACATAAAGTAAATTACTTGAATATAGAATTTGCAAATAAAACACAAACAAGTTAAATAGCGGCAGATCAGTTGCTCTTGTTTGTAGTTATTTTGTTTAAGGAAGATAAAATAAACACAACAGCCAACTAGGCTAGGGTAGCACAATATGTAGCGTATTGGCTCTGCAACTCCGAGCTCCCGGGTTCAAAGCCTGGGAGAAGTGGTTATGAAAAATAACTTTAATAAAAATAAGTCTGATGAGGAAATGTGGTGATTTCCGAAATAGTACTATAATTTCTACCATTAAAAAACTGTTGTTGTTTTTTCACAAAAATCTTCCATAAACTGGCCTTGAGCTCAATAAAAATTGTAAAATGTACATTTACTAGGCCAACAGAAAAATAAACAAATATTTATATGCAAGGATGAGCACGCCTTAAATGCATTCTAATATAAAGTAAATTACTTGAATACAGAATTTGCAAATAAAACACAAACAACAACCACACAAACAAGTTAAATAGCGGCAGATCAGTTGCTATTGTTTGTAGTTGGTTTGTTTAAGGAATATAAAATAAACACAACAGCCAACTCGGCTAGCGTAGCACAATATGTAGCGTATTGGCTCTGCAACTCCGAGCTCCCGGGTTCAAAGCCTGGGAGAAGTGGTTATGAAAAATTAAATTAAAAATTAATTTAATTTAATAAAAAGAAGTCTGATGAGGAAATGTGGTGATTTCCGAAATAGTACTATAATTTCTACCATTAAAAAACTGTTGTTGTTTTTTCACAAAAATCTTCCATAAGCTGGCCTTGAGCTCAATAAAAATTGTAAAATTAACATTTACTAGGCCAACAGAAAAATAAACAAACATTTACATATATGCAAGGATGAGCACGCCTTAAATGCATTCTAATATAAAGGAAATTACTTGAATACAGAATTTGCAAATAAAACACAAACAACAACCACACAAGCAAGTTAAATAGCGGCAGATCAGTTGCTCTTGTTTGTAGTTGGTTTGTTTAAGGAAGATGAAATAAACACAACAGCCAACTCGGCTAGCGTAGCACAATATGTAGCGTATTGGCTCTGCAACTCCGAGCTCCCGGGTTCAAAGCCTGGGAGAAGTGGTTATGAAAAATAAATTTAATTAATTTAATAAAAAGAAGTCTGATGAGGAAATGTGGTGATATCCGAAATAGTACTATAATTTCTACCATTAAAAAACTGTTGTTGTTTTTTCACAAAAATCTTCCATAAACTGGCCTTGAGCTCAATAAAAATTGTAAAATTAACATTTACTAGGCCAACAGAAAATTAGACAAACATTTATATGCAAGGATGAGCACTCCTTAAATGCGTAAATTACTTGAATACAGAATTTGCAAATAAAACACAAACAACAACCACACAAGCAAGTTAAATAGCGGCAGATCAGTTGCTCTTGTTTGTAGTTGGTTTGTTTAAGGAAGATGAAATAAACACAACAGCCAACTCGGCTAGCGTAGCACAATATGTAGCGTATTGGCTCTGCAACTCCGAGCTCCCGGGTTCAAAGCCTGGGAGAAGTGGTTATGAAAATTAAATTAAAAATGAATTTAATTTAATAAAAAGAAGTCTGATGAGGAAATGTGGTGATTTCAAAAATAGTACTATAATTTCTACCATTAAAAAACTGTTGTTGTTTTTCACAAAAATCTTCCATAAACTGGCCTTGAGCTCAATAAAAATTGTAAAATTAATATTTACTAGGCCAACAGAAAGATAAACAAATATTTATATGCAAGGATGAGCACGCCTTAAATGCATTCTAATATAAAGTAAATTACTTGAATAGAGAATTTGCAAATAAAACACAAACAACAACCACACAAACAAGTTAAATAGCGGCAGATCAGTTGCTCTTGTTTGTAGTTGGTTTGTTTAAGGAAGATGAAATAAACACAACAGCCAACTCGGCTAGCGTAGCACAATATGTCGCGTATTGGCTCTGCAACTCCGAGCTCCCGGGTTCAAAGCCTGGGAGAAGTGGTTATGAAAAATAAATTTAATAAAAAGAAGTCTGATGAGGAAATGTGTAATGATTTCCGAAATAGTACTATAATTTCTACCATTAAAAACTGTTGTTTTTTTCACAAAAATCTTCCATAAACTGGCCTTGAGCCCAATAAAAATTGTAAAATTAACATTTACTAGGCCAACAGAAAAATAGACAAACATTTATATGCAAGGATGAGCACTCCTTAAATGCATTCTAATATACATAAAGTAAATTACTTGAATATAGAATTTGCAAATAAAACACAAGCAACAACCACACAAACAAGTTAAATAGCGGCAGATCAGTTGCTCTTGTTTGTAGTTATTTTGTTTAAGGAAGATAAAATAAACAACAGCCAACTAGGCTAGCGTAGCACAATATGTAGCGTATTGGCTCTGCAACTCCGAGCTCCCGGGTTCAAGGCCTGGGAGAAGTGGTTATGAAAAATAACTTTAATAAAAAGAAGTCTGATGAGGAAATGTGGTGATTTATGAAATAGTACTATAATTTCTACCATTAAAAAACTGTTGTTGTTTTTTCACAAAAATCTTCCATGAACTGGCCTTGAGCTCAATAAAAATTTTAAAATTAACATTTACTAGGCCAACAGAAAAATAAACAAATATTTATATGCAAGGATGAGCACGCCTTAAATGCATTCTAATATAAAGTAAATTACCTGAAAACAGAATTTGCAAATAAAACACAAACAACAACCACACAAACAAGTTAAATAGCGGCAGATCAGTTGCTCTTGTTTGTAGTTGGTTTGTTTAAGGAAGATGAAATAAACACAACAGCCAACTCGGCTAGTGTAGCACAATATGTAGCGTATTGGCTCTGCAACTCCGAGCTCCCGGGTTCAAAGACTGGGAGAAGTGGTTATGAAAAATAAATTTAATTAATTTAATAAAAAGAAGTATGATGAGGAAATGTGGTGATTTCCGAAATAGTACTATAATTTTTACCTTAAAAAACTGTTGTTGTTTTTTCACAAAAATCTTCCATAAACTGGCCTTGAGCTCAATAAAAATTGTAAACTTAACATTTACTAGGCCAACATAAAAATAGACAAACATTTATATGCAAGGATGAGCACTCCTTAAATGCGTAAATTACTTGAATACAGAATTTGCAAATAAAACACAAACAACAACCACACAAGCAAGTTAAATAGCGGCAGATCAGTTGCTCTTCTTTGTAGTCTGTTTGTTTAAGGAAGATGAAATAAACACAACAGCCAACTCGGCTAGCGTAGCACAATATGTAGCGTATTGGCTCTGCAACTCCGAGCTTCCGGGTTCAAAGCCTGGGAGAAGTGGTTATGAAAAATTAAATTAAAAATTAATTTAATTTAATAAAAAGAAGTCTGATGAGGAAATGTGGTGATTTCCGAAATAGTACTATAATTTCTACCATTAAAAAACTGTTGTTGTTTTTCACAAAAATCTTCCATAAACTGGCCTTGAGCTCAATAAAAATTGTAAAATTAACATTTACTAGGCCAACAGAAAAATAAACAAATATTTATATGCAAGGATGAGCACTCCTTAAATGCGTAAATTATTTGAATACAGAATTTGCAAATAAAACACAAACAACAACCACACAAGCAAGTTAAATAGCGGCAGATCAGTTGCTCTTGTTTGTAGTTGGTTTGTTTAAGGAAGATGAAATAAACACAACAGCCAACTCGGCTAGCGTAGCACAATATGTAGCGTATTGGCTCTGCAACTCCGAGCTCCCGGGTTCAAAGCCTGGGAGAAGTGGTTATGAAAAATTAAATTAAAAATTAATTTAATTCAATAAAAAGAAGTCTGATGAGGAAATGTGGTGATTTCCGAAATAGTACTATAATTTCTACCATTAAAAAACTGTTGTTGTTTTTCACAAAAATCTTCCATAAACTGGCCTTGAGCTCAATAAAAATTTTAAAATTAACATTTACTAGGCCAACAGAAAAATAAACAAATATTTATATGCAAGGATGAGCACGCCTTAAATGCATTCTAATATAAAGTAAATTACTTCAATACAGGACTTGCAAATAAAACACAAACAACAACCACACAAACAAGTTAAATAGCGGCAGATCAGTTGCTCTTGTTTGTAGTTGGTTTGTTTAAGGAAGATGAAATAAACACAACAGCCAACTCGGCTAGCGTAGCACAATATGTCGCGTATTGGCTCTGCAACTCCGAGCTCCCGGGTTCAAAGCCTGGGAGAAGTGGTTATGAAAAATAAATTTAATAAAAAGAAGTCTGATGAGGAAATGTGTAATGATTTCCGAAATAGTACTATAATTTCTACCATTAAAAAACTGTTGTTTTTTCACAAAAATCTTCCATAAACTGGACTTGAGCTCAATAAAAATTGTAAAATTAACATTTACTAGGCCAACAGAAAAATAGACAAACATTTATATGCAAGGATGAGCACTCCTTAAATGCATTCTAATATACATAAAGTAAATTACTTGAATATAGAATTTGCAAATAAAACACAAACAAGTTAAATAGCGGCAGATCAGTTGCTCTTGTTTGTAGTTATTTTGTTTAAGGAAGATAAAATAAACACAACAGCCAACTAGGCTAGGGTAGCACAATATGTAGCGTATTGGCTCTGCAACTCCGAGCTCCCGGGTTCAAAGCCTGGGAGAAGTGGTTATGAAAAATAACTTTAATAAAAATAAGTCTGATGAGGAAATGTGGTGATTTCCGAAATAGTACTATAATTTCTACCATTAAAAAACTGTTGTTGTTTTTTCACAAAATCTTCCATAAACTGGCCTTGAGCTCAATAAAAATTGTAAAATGTACATTTACTAGGCCAACAGAAAAATAAACAAATATTTATATGCAAGGATGAGCACGCCTTAAATGCATTCTAATATAAAGTAAATTACTTGAATACAGAATTTGCAAATAAAACACAAACAACAACCACACAAACAAGTTAAATAGCGGCAGATCAGTTGCTATTGTTTGTAGTTGGTTTGTTTAAGGAATATAAAATAAACACAACAGCCAACTCGGCTAGCGTAGCACAATATGTAGCGTATTGGCTCTGCAACTCCGAGCTCCCGGGTTCAAAGCCTGGGAGAAGTGGTTATGAAAAATTAAATTAAAAATTAATTTAATTTAATAAAAAGAAGTCTGATGAGGAAATGTGGTGATTTCCGAAATAGTACTATAATTTCTACCATTAAAAAACTGTTGTTGTTTTTTCACAAAAATCTTCCATAAGCTGGCCTTGAGCTCAATAAAAATTGTAAAATTAACATTTACTAGGCCAACAGAAAAATAAACAAACATTTACATATATGCAAGGATGAGCACGCCTTAAATGCATTCTAATATAAAGGAAATTACTTGAATACAGAATTTGCAAATAAAACACAAACAACAACCACACAAACAAGTTAAATAGCGGCAGATCAGTTGCTCTTGTTTGTAGTTGGTTTGTTTAAGGAACATGAAATAAACACAACAGCCAACTCGGCTAGCGTAGCACAATATGTAGCATATTGGCTCTGCAACTCCGAGCGCCCGGGTTCAAAGCCTGGGAGAAGTGGTTATGAAAAATTAATTTTATTAATTTAATAAAAAGAAGTCTGATGAGCAAATGTGGTGATTTCCGAAATAGTACTATAATTTCTACCATTAAAAAACTGTTGTTGTTTTTTCATAAAAATCTTCCATAAACTGGCCTTGAGCTCAATAAAAATTGTAAAATTAGAATTTACTAGGCCAATAGAAAAATAAACAAACATTTATATCCAAGGATGAGCATGCCTTAAATGCATTCTAATATAAAGTAAATTACTTGAATACAGGATTTGCAAATAAAACACAAACAACAACCACACGAACAAGTAGCGGCAGATCAGTTGCTCTTGTTTGTAATTGGTTTGTTTAAGGAAGATGAAATAAACACAACAGCCAACTCGGCTAGCATAGCACAATATTTAGCGTATTGGCTCTGCAACTGCGAGCTCCCGGGTTCAAAGCCTGGGAGAAGCGGTTATGAAAAATAAATTTAATAAAAAGAAGTCTGATGAGGAAATGTGGTGATTTCCGAAATAGTACTATAATTTCTACCATTAAAAAACTGTTGTTGTTTTTTCACAAAAATCTTCCATAAACTGGCCTTCAGCTCAATAAAAAATTTCAATATTTACATTTACTAGGCCAACAGAAAAATAAACAAAAATTTATATGCAAGGATGAGCACGCCTTAAATGCATTCTAATATAAAGTAAATTACTTGAATAGAGAATTTGCAAATAAAACACAAACAACAACCACACAAACAAGTTAAATAGCGGCAGATCAGTTGCTCTTGTTTGTAGTTGGTTTGTTTAAGGAAGATGAAATAAACACAACAGCCAACTCGGCTAGCGTAGCACAATATGTAGCGTATTGGCTCTGCAACTCCGAGCTCCCGGGTTCAAAGCCTGGGAGAAGTGGTTATGAAAAATAAATTTAATTAATTTAATAAAAAGAAGTCTGATGAGGAAATGTGGTGATATCCGAAATAGTACTATAATTTCTACCATTAAAAAACTGTTGTTGTTTTTTCACAAAAATCTTCCATAAACTGGCCTTGAGCTCAATAAAAATTGTAAAATTAACATTTACTAGGCCAACAGAAAATTAGACAAACATTTATATGCAAGGATGAGCACTCCTTAAATGCGTAAATTACTTGAATACAGAATTTGCAAATAAAACACAAACAACAACCACACAAGCAAGTTAAATAGCGGCAGATCAGTTGCTCTTGTTTGTAGTTGGTTTGTTTAAGGAAGATGAAATAAACACAACAGCCAACTCGGCTAGCGTAGCACAATATGTAGCGTATTGGCTCTGCAACTCCGAGCTCCCGGGTTCAAAGCCTGGGAGAAGTGGTTATGAAAAATAAATTTAATTAATTTAATAAAAAGAAGTCTGATGAGGAAATGTGGTGATATCCGAAATAGTACTATAATTTCTACCATTAAAAAACTGTTGTTGTTTTTTCACAAAAATCTTCCATAAACTGGCCTTGAGCTCAATAAAAATTGTAAAATTAACATTTACTAGGCCAACAGAAAATTAGACAAACATTTATATGCAAGGATGAGCACTCCTTAAATGCGTAAATTACTTGAATACAGAATTTGCAAATAAAACACAAACAACAACCACACAAGCAAGTTAAATAGCGGCAGATCAGTTGCTCTTGTTTGTAGTTGGTTTGTTTAAGGAAGATGAAATAAACACAACAGCCAACTCGGCTAGCGTAGCACAATATGTAGCGTATTGGCTCTGCAACTCCGAGCTCCCGGGTTCAAAGCCTGGGAGAAGTGGTTATGAAAATTAAATTAAAAATGAATTTAATTTAATAAAAAGAAGTCTGATGAGGAAATGTGGTGATTTCAAAAATAGTACTATAATTTCTACCATTAAAAAACTGTTGTTGTTTTTCACAAAAATCTTCCATAAACTGGCCTTGAGCTCAATAAAAATTGTAAAATTAATATTTACTAGGCCAACAGAAAGATAAACAAATATTTATATGCAAGGATGAGCACGCCTTAAATGCATTCTAATATAAAGTAAATTACTTGAATAGAGAATTTGCAAATAAAACACAAACAACAACCACACAAACAAGTTAAATAGCGGCAGATCAGTTGCTCTTGTTTGTAGTTGGTTTGTTTAAGGAAGATGAAATAAACACAACAGCCAACTCGGCTAGCGTAGCACAATATGTCGCGTATTGGCTCTGCAACTCCGAGCTCCCGGGTTCAAAGCCTGGGAGAAGTGGTTATGAAAAATAAATTTAATAAAAAGAAGTCTGATGAGGAAATGTGGTGATTTCCGATATAGTACTATTTTTACCAATAAAAAACTGTTGTTGTTTTTTTCACAAAAATCTTCCATAAACTGGCCTTCAGCTCAATAAAAATTGTAAAATTAACATATACTAGGCCAACAGAAAAATAAACAAACATTTATATGCAAGGATGAGCACGCCTTAAATGCATTCTAATATAAAGTAAATTACTTCAATACAGGACTTGCAAATAAAACGCAAACAACAACCACACAAACAAGTTAAATAGCGGCAGATCAGTTGCTCTTGTTTGTAGTAGGTTTGTTTAAGGAAGATGAAATAAACACAACAGCCAACTCGGCTAGCGTAGCACAATATGTAGCGTATTGACTCTGCAACTCCGAGCTCCCGGGTTCAAAGCCCTGGAGAAGTGGTTATGAAAATTTAATTTAATTTAATAAAAAGAAGTCTGATGAGGAAATGTGGTGATTTCCGAAATAGTACTATAATTTCTACCATTAAAAAACTGTTGTTTTTTTCACAAAAATCTTCCATAAACTGGCCTTGAGCTCAATAAAAATTGTAAAATTAACATTTACTAGGCCAACAGAAAAATAAACAAATATTTATATGCAAGGATGAGCACGCCTTAAATGCATTCTAATATAAAGTAAATTACTTCAATACAGGACTTGCAAATAAAACACAAACAACAACCACACAAACAAGTTAAATAGCGGCAGATCAGTTGCTCTTGTTCGTAGTAGGTTTGTTTAAGGAAGATGAAATAAACACAACAGCCAACTCGGCTAGCGTAGCACAATATGTAGCGTATTGACTCTGCAACTCCGAGCTCCCGGGTTCAAAGCCCTGGAGAAGTGGTTATGAAAATTTAATTTAATTTAATAAAAAGAAGTCTGATGAGGAAATGTGGTGATTTCCGAAATAGTACTATAATTTCTACCATTAAAAAACTGTTGTTTTTTTTTCACAAAAATCTTCCATAAACTGGCCTTGAGCTCAATAAAAATTAAAAAATTAACATTTACTAGGCCAACAGAAAAATAGACAAACATTTATATGCAAGGATGAGCACTCCTTAAATGCATTCTAATATACATAAAGTAAATTACTTGAATACAGAATTTGCAAATAAAACACAAACAACAACCACACAAACAAGTTAAATAGCGGCAGATCAGTTGCTCTTGTTTGTAATTATTTTGTTTAAGGAAGATAAAATAAACACAACAGCCAACTAGGCTAGGGTAGCACAATATGTAGCGTATTGGCTCTGCAACTCCGAGCTCCCGGGTTCAAAACCTGGGAGAAGTGGTTATGAAAAATAACTTTAATAAAAAGAAGTCTGATGAGGAAATGTGGTGATTTCGGAAATAGTACTATAATTTCTACCATTAAAAACTGTTGTTTTTTTTCACAAAAATCTTCCATAAACTGGCCTTCAGCTCAATAAAAATTGTAAAATTAACATATACTAGGCCAACAGAAAAATAAAAAAAAATATTTATATGCAAGGATGAGCACACCTTAAATGCATTCTTATATAAAGTATATTACTTGAATACAGAATTTGCAAATAAAACACAAACAACAACCACACAAACAAGTTAAATGGCGGCAGATCAGTTGCTCATGTTTGTAGTTGGTTTGTTTAAGGAAGATGAAATAAACACAACAGCCATCTCGGCAAGCGTAGCACAATATCTAGCGTATTGGCTCTGCAACTCCGAGCTCCCGGGTTCAAAGCCCTGGAGAAGTGGTTATGAAAATTTAATTTAATTTAATAAAAAGAAGTCTGATGAGGAAATGTGGTGATTTCCGAAATAGTACTATAATTTCTACTATTAAAAAACTGTTGTTGTTTTTTCACAAAAATCTTCCATGAACTGGCCTTGAGCTCAATAAAAATTGTAAAATTAACATTTACTAGGCCAACAGAAAAATAAACAAACATTTACATTGTATATGCAAGGATGAGCACGCCTTAAATGCATTCTAATATAAAGTAAATTACTTGAAAACAGAATTTGCAAATAAAACACAAACAACAACCACACAAACAAGTTAAATAGCGGCAGATCAGTTGCTCTTGTTTGTAGTCGGTTTGTTTAAGGAAGATGAAATAAACACAACAGCCAACTCGGCTAGCGTAGCACAATATGTAGGGTATTGGCTCTGCAACTCCGAGCTCCCGGGTTCAAGGCCTGGGAGAAGTGGTTATGAAAAATAAATTTAATTACTTTAATAAAAAGAAGTCTGATGAGGAAATATGGTGATTTCCGAAACAGTACTATAATTTCTACCATTAAAAAACTGTTGTTGTTTTTTCACAAAAATCTTCCATAAACTGGCATTGATCTCAATAAAAATTGTAAAATTAACATTTACTAGGCCAATAAAAAAATAAACAAACATTTATATGCAAGGATGAGAACGCCTTAAATGCATTCTAATATAAAATAAATTACTTGAATACAGAATTTGCAAATAAAACACAAACAACAACCACACAAACAAGTTAAATAGCGGCAGATCAGTTGCTCTTGTTTGTAGTTGGTTTGTTTAAGGAAGATGAAATAAACACAACAGCCAACTCGGCTTGCGTAGCACAATATGTTGCGTATTGGCTCTGCAACTCCGAGCTCCCGGGTTCAAAGCCCTGGAGAAGTGGTTATGAAAAGTTAAATTAAAATTTAATTTAATTTAATAAAAAGAAGTCTGATGAGGAAATGTGGTGATTTCCGAAATAGTACTATAATTTCTACCATTAAAAAACTGTTGTTGTTTTTTCACAAAAATCTTCCATAAACTGGCCTTGAGCCCAATAAAAATTGTAAAATTAACATTTACTAGGCTAACAGAAAAATAAACAAATATTTATATGCAAGGATGAACACGCCTTAAATGCCTTCTAATACAAAGTAAATTACTTGAAAACACAAACAACAACCACACAAACAAGTTAAATAGCGGCAGATCAGTTGCTCTTGTTTGTAGTTGGTTTGTTTAAGGAATATGAAATAAACACAACAGCCAACTCGGCTAGCGTAGCACAATATGTAGCATATTGGCTCTGCAACTCCGAGCTCCCGGGTTCAAAGCCTGGGAGAAGTGGTTATGAAAAATAAATTTAATAAAAAGAAGTCTGATGAGGAAATGTGGTGATTTCCGAAATAGTACTATAATTTCTACCATTAAAAAACTGTTGTTGTTTTTTCACAAAAATCTTCCATAAACTGGCATTGAGCTCAATAAAAATTGTAAAATTAACATTTACTAGGCCAACAGAAAAATAAACAAATATTTATATTGTGAGAGTCGAAGTTCTAATTATGTTAACTCTGATTAACAGCGACTGTGTCATTAGAGTTGGGCCAACTGCTAGATACACCAATACCTTGACGACGTACTTTTAACAGCGAGAGTAACAGGCTCGTTTGTTGCCAACAGCCGGTAATAGCCTGTGTTGCTGGGAAGGATGTTGCGGGACATTGGAGCGGTAGTGAGCCTATCAAAACGAGAGCGTGACGTAATTGAGACAGACTTATGCGTACCGCGTACGTATGTATGCCTATTAGATTCACAAGAATCGGGTGATTTATTGGTACCGTCAGGAGCAATGACCTTACAGGTTGGAAGCTAAACAAGTTAGGCAGGGATTTCCGTATGACTTGAGATGAAAGTAGTTCGTAAACAATAAAGCCATCACCTGATCCGAGCGTTTTAACATTGAGCCTTTGTCTGCACTTGAAATTTGGCGGAGATTCATTCGGCCGGGGTCGTTATAAGAAGGAGGGAGTCTAGCTCGCGTCTTTGATTAATCAGTATATGATATGTAAAAAGACAAAACAACGTATATTTATAAAAAATTTCTAAATTACAACAGTCAGTTACAAGTGCACGTGCACCCTGTTAAAAACATTTGCTGATAAACTTCACGTAAAAACGCCGCTCAACCGCTATTGTTTAAAAAAATTAAAAACCCCGAATTGGATGAGGAAAGCAGGTGGATTAAACAGGAGGTTCCGCCAGCACCACAGCGTTTGGAACCGGCTACTGTCAGTTTAAAAAAAAAAAAAAAAAAAAAAAAAAAAAAAAAATTAATAATTTTTTTTAGAAGATTTTGTAAGAAGTGAAAGCATCAGAAACAAAAAAAAAAAAAAAAAAAAAAAAATGTTTTTCCTTTCTATATGCATAGTTACATATTTACATATGTGCAGTTCAAAATATATTTAAATACATATGTACATACATATGTATGTGTGCGTGTATACACGAGTGAATACATATAAAAGAAGAATATTTAATCAACATGACCAATTCGACGTACCCCCGACGGCTGGCCAGTGGACGGTGGACCCGAACCAAGTAAGTCATTTATTTTCCAAAAATTTATCTTATTCTCCTAATATGTATTTGCATGTATTTATATATTTTGGAGATAGTAATTTTTTTCCCATAACTTAACTCTTGAACAAAAAAAAAAAAAAAAAAAAAAAAAACTTTCAAAATTAATTTAAATTCAATCCAAGTGAATATATGATGCTTTCTCTTCCGGATAGGGTTATGTTATGTCATAGTTCCGGTAACCTAGAATGTAATTCTGTAGAGCATAAGCGGAAATTGTGTGTCGTACATATTTTTTTTTAAAGAAAATACTCCATATACTTTGTACACCAATATAGCAGAGGCAAAACGCTCACCAAACAATTAACGTACATACTGTAGGCGGATGGATTAATGATTTGCACACTTTGGTAGTCAACGTCAGAATGAATCTTTATTTCTTCATCTTGAACGCTCTAAGCATTCGTGCTCTACATGATGCCCACGACTATCGCAGGGTTGTGTGTTTCAGTACTAAATACAAGGTGACTCTTAATTAATAAACAGAAGTATATAAAATAGTAATGTATAAGTAAAGTAACTTAAACGTCGGTGACATAGACATTATATATAAAGTATACTGGTAAACATTGTACATAGGATAATAGTTACAGTAATATTGCTACAATTGCTACAATTCGGCCGTCCTGACCTTGAGATCACCTGATCTCTCGCAGTTTGATTAAGCTTTACGTCCCTCGAACCACGGTTTCATATTTCCAACTGCCCATACTCCTTTGTATGGTATACGGGACGACTGAAATCCTTCGACATCTTCAAGTAAATACCTATCATTTCGCAAAACCTTTCCAATGCGGTAAGGACCTTTAAATTTGGGAATCAATTTTTTGGAAACACCTGTATGCGAGTCGAAATTCTTTACTACCACATAGTCTCCCTCATTATATTTTGTTGGAGCTTTCCTTTTTTGATCTACGTAATTTTTATTATAATTTTGTAAAAGCTCCTGTCGTTTGGCAGCCTTCTCGCGAACATTTTGGAGATTGGGGTATTCAATAGACTTATCGACTTCGACTAAGTTTTCTTTTAACCTGTCCGTTATCTCTCCTCTCTGATTAATACCAAACAACATTACGCTAGGGTGTTCGCCTATTGTGCGGTGTACGGTATTGTTGAGCGTATGTTCAACCTTCTCTAATACCGTACTCCAATTACCTCCCTTCTCCGAGTCTATTATTTTCGATAACATCGGACCTAGGCTCCTATTTACCCTCTCCACTTGGCCATTCGCTTGAGGGGAACCTGTCGCTACTTTTATGTGCTGAACTACGTTTTGTTCCAAAAATTCTTTAAATTCTCCAGATGTAAAACAGCTTCCTCTATCTGATACAATATATTTGGGACGGCTATATGCCCTGAAATAATCTTTCAGTGCTTGAATAACTTCCTTGGTACTCGTTGTTTTTGTTGGATAAAGCCTAACGAATTTCGTGACTGCATCTATAATTACTAAAATATGCTTTTTAGTTTTCAGTGAGTTGTCAACCGGACCAAAGTGATCAATATGAATCATTTCAAACGGGTTCTTCCCTTTAGGTACGCTGTGGAGAAATCCTTCTTGCGGGCCGCTTTTGGCAGAGAAAACTATACATTCCAAACAATTTTTTATATGTTTGTCTACTTTCTCCCTCATTTTAGAAAACCAATAACTCTTTGATATCAATTCCACTACCTTATCTATGCCCACATGTCCAACCTCATCATGATACTTGAAAATAACATTAGCTTCCATGTCTTTCGGTACACAAAACAAAACACTGCCATTACTTTTCTTTCTATATAAAATGCCGTTTCTCATTTCGAATAAACTATGTTCTTTTTCTTGCAATATGTTTTTCCACTTACATAGGTTTTCATCTCTTCCTTGGCAAATAACTAAATTTTCCTCGAACGTATTCGTCTCCAAGACCAAAATATTAGTAGAACGGCTGAGCGCGTCAACATGCTGCATACGCTTTCCTGCTCTGTGCTCTAACGTGTAGTCGAAGTTTTGTAACTCTAAAGCCCACCGTGCGATTCTAGGGTTAAGTTCTTTTTTGTTTAACGTCAGAGCAAGTGAATTACAGTCTGTAACAATTTTAAACGGTTTTCCTTGTAGATATACACGGAACCGTTTTAAAGCACTAACTATCGCAAGGGCTTCCAATTCAAAACTATGGTATCTTGATTCCGATTCCGTTGTCCTTTTTGAAAAATAAAAGATAGGGTGTATTTTCCCATCGCCTTTCTTTTGTAACAAAATAGCTCCTAGTCCTATCGAACTTGCGTCGCAATGTAGTTCAGTATGATCGTTTGGATCATATAACGCAAGTACCGGGGCATCTAGCAATTTCGACTTCAATAGTTCAAAGCACCTAAGCTCTGTCTCCCCTTCTGAGAAATTGTAGGCGGATGGATTAATGATTTGCACACTTTGGTAGTCAACGTCAGAATGAATCTTTATTTCTTCATCTTGAACGCTCTAAGCATTCGTGCTCTACATGATGCCCACGACTATCGCAGGGTTGTGTGTTTCAGTACTAAATACAAGGTGACTCTTAATTAATAAACAGAAGTATATAAAATAGTAATGTATAAGTAAAGTAACTTAAACGTCGGTGACATAGACATTATATATAAAGTATACTGGTAAACATTGTACATAGGATAATAGTTACAGTAATATTGCTACAATTGCTACAATACATACATGTGTACATACATACATATGTATGTAACATTCCCTTCATCCACCCGAGCTATACGAACGGGAGGAATGGCAAATGCTAAAAATTGACCATCCAAATCGGTTTGGAATGTTTGGAAGCTAAGAGCGGATTGAGAGCGCCCAACTAGTAATAAGCCGAGCTTAAATGAATTTTTGGTATGTGCATGCGGATGTTAGCTAATGTAGCTTGCCCAATGTTTTTGAGCTAAACATTTGCATTATAATCTCCCTATTGTATTTTTTGGAGCTTAGCTTATATGGTCACAAACGATGTTAGAAATTTCAACAGTAGATATGTATATAAATGCATACGCATATGTAAGAGCGACAGCTAGAGCCCACAGTATGTTAAGAGCGGAGCTAGAGAGTATGTAATATAGCACTGTTAAATAGACATTAAATTAATTTCCAATAGAACATAGATAAAAATGATGAATAAATTTTTAAATTGTAATATGGAGCATGAAGTAGAAATGATGGAGTAAACTTTATTTAAATTGCGAGAGAGGCGGGAAAAGGTATGATGGGCTAAAGGAAGCAAGTTCTAGTAAATTCCTTTAGCAGGAAGGGCGGGTAATAGAAGGAGAGGCGAATAACAGCGCAAGCCTCCATGATATCCGGTGAGTATGAATATGGCAACCTGCAATGGCTTCTTTAGTAGCTTCCGCAGTAAATACAGGTAAGGCCAGATGGCTTAGACAATTTCTTTTTTTCTTGTGGTTTTTTTTTTTGTTGATTTCAATAAAACATTAACTATGATTTTTTTTTTTGAAACGCTCGTCGGTGGTCACCAACTGATAAACTTGCGGTCGATTTGAACGCTACAGATAAAATTCTCTGCTTAAATTTTTTTTTGTGACCAAATAAAAAGTCAGTGTAGGAGCAAGATCCCCTCCCCATTCGCTGAAGTTTAGCTGGTTAATAAAAGCAGAGTACGCTCCTTAAACTCTATACCTACACGGTCTGATAGACATCAAGAATCTCGGTAAACTGTATAGTCTATCATGTAAGTTTCATTACATAAAAAAAATGGCGCCCAACGTGGGGCCACCGATGCTTAACGTTTTTTTTTTGCTGATAGCTTAGTAATATTTTCCACACAAGAACATATCTTGGAATGTCGTTGATTGGCTAATTTTGGTTACGGACCAGGTGAAAACGAGTGTTGGTTAAATAATTGAATTGGGGTAAACGCAAAGTTTCGCTTGAGATATTTTTCTTCTGGACAATTTCGGTAGGATACTCGCGTCATGATGCTTTAAATCCACAATCCCGATAGATAAATATCCTTTTTAAAATTTTCATGAGATTTTTACAAAATTTTTTTTGAATGAACAGCTACTCGCTCGAGACTTTCTACTGGATAACTTCGGTAGTTACTCGCGGTAAGCTGGTTATTAGTTGCAAGTAAAACCATTAGATTTCTTTTCCTGCTTAGATCGAGATTAAGTATCGTTAAAGATCTGCTGGCAGATTTAGTTAAACTAGTAACTCACGATAGAAAATCAACCGCTAAATTATTATTTGTTGTATTAATGCATTTTGTTTGAAGAGATTGCTAGTTGCCATTCGTGATTGCCTCATCGGAATATTATAAATATGTATAATTCATATACTTTTCTATGTAAGGCCTCAAAATCTCGCAATTTTATCATATCGAATACATATATTTTGTATCCAACCTAGCAAATAGGGTCAAGGAAATTAGATTTTCAGTAAGCTTTATAGTATATTATTTACGATTTGGGTAGTAGGAGGAATAATACTAATAGCACTACACTATTTCACTTAACGAAGGTAAAGACAACCTTTCCCCCCCCCCCCCCCCCCAATATATTTGGTTAAAGCACAAAAAGTAATTTTTTTTTATTACGCTCATTATGTCAGTGCGGCATAGCCCAGAAAACTTAATAGCGGTCGACGTCCCAGACGACGAACAAGCCAATAGACGCGATGATGCTCCGGAAAATGTATTTATTGCGCCAGCCCCAGCGCAGAGGTTATCCGGCGAAGTTGGCAACACTAACCGAGGTAGAGGTAGCGGTGGTAGAAATCGCCCATTGACACGTTCGGTCACTCAGGCTAACAGAAATGTAACCAACGCGGCTAGGCTTAATGTCACAAATTCACCTAGATTTGAACATCGACCCAACATATTTTCGCCCAATTCGCGAGAGAATAGGGAGGAAGAACGAATGCGCAAAATGGTCCAAAGCTCCTTAGATGATTTTCGCGAGCAAATAACGGCAGAGGTTGGAAACCAATTGAGCACGCTGCTTTCTAATTTGGATTTGGGAAGAAGAAACCATGATCCGACGCATTCGCGCCAAACACCGGCATGGCCACAAGATATGCCATACCCAAACGATCGACCAGCAGTGGACAGATCTCGTTCAGATACGCGCTCTGTAGACACGCTCAGTGCTCAAGTTCCCAAAATTATTTCGAGTTGGCGCATTAGATTTACTGGTAATCCAACGGAAATGTCGGTTGAAGATTTTATATACCGAATTAATTCGCTGACTAGACAATCTCTCAATGGAGATTTTGAATTGCTGTGTCAGCATGCACATATGTTGTTTAGTGGCAATGCACAAGCCTGGTATTGGCGTTGTCACCGACAAACTGAAGGAGTTTCTTGGCGACAACTTTGTGAAGGTCTGCGACAAAAGTTTAAAGACCATCTAAACGATTTCGATCGCAAGGAAAATATGCGACGTCGTAAACAGAATACCCATGAATCGTTTGACCAGTTCCTCGACGACATGCTAACAATGAATGATAGACTTAAAATTCCTATGTCTGAGACCGAGTTAATTGAAACTATGTTAAGAAACCTTAAACCAGAGCTTAGGCATGAACTGTTGCATTTAGAAATTATCGATATGGCAATGCTTCGTAAAGAATGCCATAAGCATGACAATTTCTTCGCTAGCTTTACCCATATGCGTAGAGATTTACCGAAGCGACAAGTGGCAGAACTACTCCAGCAGGAAGAAGAAATGGACACGAAACCGATCGCGGAGATATCGGTTGTAGCGGAAGTAGATACATCCAAGTACAAATGCTGGAATTGCGGAGTAAGTGGTCACAGATACCAAGACTGCACCAGTTCTACTAGAAACATTTTCTGTTATGGCTGTGGTGCTGCAAACACATATAAACCGAACTGTGCGCATTGTCAAAAGATAGCGGGAAACGCGAAAACGGATATCCGCCGGCGCGGGTATCCATAAGTCATACAGCCTCGGAAATCATTCCCACTAAAATCCTAGTAAAGTCCGCAGAAATCCCAAAAAATTCTTTACCTATCCATTCACCCTTTATACCGTATCATGTCAGATTAGCGCAGTACCAACAACGGCGGGCAGAAATATTTGAAAATTTTCAAAAATCCAAATCGCGGTCAACACGACGTATGCAAAACTGGTGGTCGAACCGAAAGCGGTTGCGAAAATATACTATATCTTCATTAATTTATAAATTAAATGACACGAGGCCATATATCAAATTAGAAATTTATGATAAGCCAATCCTAGCTTTATTAGATAGCGGGGCCAATAAAAGCGTTATTGGGGGTGAACTGGCCAAAGAAATAATGGCAAGCAAAATCAACACATGGAAGTTGAATGGCTATGTAAAAACGGCTGATGGTCAGCAACAGCAAATAAAAGGCTTTGCTACCATATTAGTAACTTATGGTGAGCATAAGAAAAATTTTGAATTTATTATAGTCCCAACAATAACCCAAGATGTAATTTGTGGGGTAGACTTTTGGAAAGAATATGGCATTGGCATTAACTTCAATAAAAGTGTTGGTAATATAGCGTCCATCGACACAGATGCCACCAATTCAACCACTTTGTTACTTACGACTCAGCAACAACTACAACTGCAAATAATAATCGATTCATTTCCAAGTTTTGAGCGCGAAGGCCTTGGCCTTAATCACATTATTGAACATGAAATCGACACAGGGGACGCTAAGCCCATTAAACAACGGTACTATCCAATTTCACCAGCCATGGAAAAACTGTTGTGTAAGGAGATAGATAGAATGTTAGAGTTAGGCGTTATAGAAGAAGCACCAAACTCTTCTTGGTCTTCACCTGTGGTTTTAATCGTGAAGCCTGGAAAAGTCCGTTTATGTCTAGATTCCCGAAAAGTAAACGAGGTGACTGTCAAGGATGCATACCCAATCCCTAATATTGAGGGGTTGTTAAGTAGGCTTCCTCCAGTATATTGCATTTCTAAGATTGATCTGAAAGATGCTTTCTGGCAGATTGGTCTTGAAAGGAAATCACGGTTGAAGACTGCCTTCACCGTCCCAAACAGGCCGTTATATCAATTCACAAGGATGCCGTTTGGATTATGTAATGCGCCACAGACGATGTGCAGACTTATGGATAAAGTGATTCCATATAACTTAAAACCCAATGTATTTGTGTATCTTGATGATCTCCTGGTGGTTTCATCATCCTTTAAGGAGCACTTACTCCATTTGTCCGAAGTCTCCACATTACTGCGAAAAGCTGGTTTGACCATTAATATTCAAAAAAGCACATTTGGTTTAAACCAAGTCAAATATCTAGGATTTGTGGTAGGAAGCGGAGCGCTCCAGGTTGATCGAGAAAAAGTTGCTGCGATTGAAGACTTCCCAGTACCCAAAACAGTGCGGCAACTTAGAAAATTTTTAGGCGTGGTAGGGTGGTATCGTCGGTTCATAAACGATTACTCAACTACCACTTTCCATTTAACTGAATTGTTGTCAAAGAAAAAACGATTTTCGTGGAATCCAGACGCACAGGCAGCTTTTGACGAACTGAAAAGGAAGTTAACGACTACTCCCATCCTCATCCACCCAAATTACGGTAAACCTTTTATTTTGCAATGCGACGCAAGTCAAGTA
Source organism: Philophylla caesio (assembly GCA_963971545.1). NCBI lineage: Eukaryota > Metazoa > Arthropoda > Insecta > Diptera > Tephritidae > Philophylla > Philophylla caesio. The sequence goes on from OZ020605.1 coordinate 21,564,335, forward strand.
GGAGTAGGAGCATGTCTAAGTCAGGCTGACGACGATGGTGAAGAACGACCAATAGCATATATGTCACAAAAGTTAAATAAAGCCCAGAGAAATTATTCAGTGACTGAGTTAGAGTGTCTAGCGGTAGTTTTAGCCATAAAAAAGTTTAGAATGTATATTGAAGGTCACAACTTCAAGGTGGTAACAGACCATGCAAGTTTACGTTGGCTAATGAATCAGAAAGACCTCAGTGGCAGATTAGCCAGGTGGGCAATTAAGTTGCAGGGTTATCCGTTCACCATAGAACATCGCAAAGGTAAATATAATGTTGTAGCTGACGCTCTGTCGCGAATGTACGAAGACATAACGGAGACAGAAATTCATGAACTGGAAATTGATATCATGCCAGAAATAGATTTAAACTCTGAAGCGTTCAATTCCGTAGAATTCGAAGAGTTGAAAAATAAATATAAAACCGCGAATTTACCAGATTTTCAAGTAATAGACAACTATCTCTATCACCGAACCGAGTGCACAACAGGCGACACGAACGTCGATCATGTCGCATGGAAGTTATTCGTACCCGTTGAACTGCGTCCACAACTCATAAAAGCGGCTCATGACCAACCAACGTCGGCACACGGTGGTATTGCCAAAACGGTCGAACGCGTGCGACGAAAATTTTATTGGCCAGGTATGATAGTACAAATCCGCGACTACGTCAAAGAATGTAACAGCTGTCAAACCTCAAAGGCGCCAACTCAGTGTCTTAGGCCACCAATGGGGAAACAGACCGTTTCGAACAGACCTTTTCAATTGTTGTACATGGACTTGATCGGACCTTTCCCTCGCTCCAAAAAGGGCAATATAGGCTTATTAATTGTGTTAGATCACCTAACAAAATTTACCTTTCTAAAACCACTAAAAAAGTTTACAACGCGTCTTATAATAGAGTACTTAAAAGAAAATGTTTTTGAATGTTTCGGTACTCCGGAAAGGGTAGTCACTGACAATGGTAGCCAATTCAAGTCAGGAGACTTTCAGAGATTTCTGAAGCAGTATGGGATAACCCATACACTCACAGCTCTGTATTCACCCCAATCAAATGCCTCTGAAAGGGTAAATCGCTCCATTAACGAAGCCTTAAGAACATACATCCGTAAAGACCAAAGAGAATGGGACGTGTTTACCAGCAGTATTAACTGCGCATTGCGAAATAGCATTCACCAATCTCTCGGATATACACCTTATTACGCAGTGTTTGGACAACACATGGTAACACACGCAAAGGACTATGAACTGCTGCGGAAATTAGATCTCTTGAATCATAGCGATGCAAAGTTAACACCAGCAGATAATTTTCAAATTATTAGAGATAACATCAAAGCGAATCTAGAAAAGGCACATACGCGAAACACAGCCTCATATAACTTAAGGTCGAGAGCTAGAAACTTTGAAGTAGGGCAGATAGTGACCAGGCGAAATTTTGTGCAAAGCAACCAAGCAAACTATTTTAACGCCAAACTGGCACCAACAGGTGTAAAGGCGCGCATTAAAGAAAGAAAAGGCCACTGTTACTACCTAGTGGAAGATATGCATGGAAAAGAAGCAGGTACATTCCACACCAAAGACCTATGGTAGCAAAACTTCTAGAAAAAAAAAAAAAAAAAAAAAATATATATATATATATAAACAAATGTTTGCATTCGAATATCATTAACAAATTTCAATTATTTTGTCGTTCAGCTAAATTGATTTCGACTGCATATACATACATATGTATGCAGCCCAACTCAATCTATCTGTGGTGTGAGAGTCGAAGTTCTAATTATGTTAACTCTGATTAACAGCGACTGTGTCATTAGAGTTGGGCCAACTGCTAGATACACCAATACCTTGACGACGTACTTTTAACAGCGAGAGTAACAGGCTCGTTTGTTGCCAACAACCGGTAATAGCCTGTGTTGCTGGGAAGGATGTTGCGGGACATTGGAGCGGTAGTGAGCCTATCAAAACGAGAGCGTGACGTAATTGAGACAGACTTATGCGTACCGCGTACGTATGTATGCCTATTAGATTCACAAGAATCGGGTGATTTATTGGTACCGTCAGGAGCAATGACCTTACAGGTTGGAAGCTAAAAAAGTTAGGCAGGGATTTCCGTATGACTTGAGATGAAAGTAGTTCGTAAACAATAAAGCCATCACCTGATCCGAGCGTTTTAACATTGAGCCTTTGTCTGCACTTGAAATTTGGCGGAGATTCATTCGGCCGGGGTCGTTATAAGAAGGAGGGTGTCTAGCTCGCGTCTTTGATTAATCAGTATATGATATGTAAAAAGACAAAACAACGTATATTTATAAAAAATTTCTAAATTACAACAGTCAGTTACAAGTGCACGTGCACCCTGTTAAAAACATTTGCTGATAAACTTCACGTAAAAACGCCGCTCAACCGCTATTGTTTAAAAAAATTAAAAACCCCGAATTGGATGAGGAAAGCAGGTGGATTAAACAGGAGGTTCCGCCAGCACCACAGCGTTTGGAACCGGCTACTGTCAGTTTAAAAAAAAAAAAAAAAAAAAAAAAAAAAAAAAAAAAAAATTAATAATTTTTTTTAGAAGATTTTGTAAGAAGTGAAAGCATCAGAAACAAAAAAAAAAAAAAAAAAAAAAATGTTTTTCCTTTCTATATGCATAGTTACATATTTACATATGTGCAGTTCAAAATATATTTAAATACATATGTACATACATATGTATGTGTGCGTGTATACACGAGTGAATACATATAAAAGATAGAATATTTAATCAACATGACCAATTCGACGTACCCCCGACGGCTGGCCAGTGGACGGTGGACCCGAACCAAGTAAGTCATTTATTTTCCAAAAATTTATCTTATTCTCGTAATATGTATTTGCATGTATTTATATATTTTGGAGATAGTAATTTTTTTCCCATAACTTAACTCTTGAACAAAAAAAAAAAAAAAAAAAAAAACTTTCAAAATTAATTTAAATTCAATCCAAGTGAATATATGATGCTTTCTCTTCCGGATAGGGTTATGTTATGTCATAGTTCCGGTAACCTAGAATGTAATTCTGTAGAGCATAAGCGGAAATTGTGTATCGTACATATTTTTTTTTAAAGAAAATACTCCATATACTTTGTACACCAATATAGCAGAGGCAAAACGCTCACCAAACAATTAACGTACATACATACATGTGTACATATATACATATGTATGTAACATTCCCTTCATCCACCCGAGCTATACGAACGGGAGGAATGGCAAATGCTAAAAATTGACCATCCAAATCGGTTTGGAATGTTTGGAAGCTAAGAGCGGATTGAGAGCGCCCAACTAGTAATAAGCCGAGCTTAAATGAATTTTTGGTATGTGCATGCGGATGTTAGCTAATGCAGCTTGCCCAATGTTTTTGAGCTAAACATTTGCATTATAATCTCCCTATTGTATTTTTTGGAGCTTAGCTTATATGGTCACAAACGATGTTAGAAATTTCAACAGTAGATATGTATATAAATGCATACGCATATGTAAGAGCGACAGCTAGAGCCCACAGTATGTTAAGAGCGGAGCTAGAGAGTATGTAATATAGCACTGTTAAATAGACATTAAATTAATTTCCAATAGAACATAGATAAAAATGATGAATAAATTTTTAAATTGTAATATTGAGCATGAAGTAGAAATGATGGAGTAAACTTTATTTAAATTGCGAGAGAGGCGGGAAAAGGTATGATGGGCTAAAGGAAGCAAGTTCTAGTAAATTCCTTTAGCAGGAAGGGCGGGTAATAGAAGGAGAGGCGAATAACAGCGCAAGCCTCCATGATATCCGGTGAGTATGAATATGGCAACCTGCAATGGCTTCTTTAGTAGCTTCCGCAGTAAATACAGGTAAGGCCAGATGGCTTAGACAATTTCTTTTTTTCTTGTGGTTTTTTTTTTTTGTTGATTTCAATAAAACATTAACTATGATTTTTTTTTTTGAAACGCTCGTCGGTGGTCACCAACTGATAAACTTGCGGTCGATTTGAACGCTACAGATAAAATTCTCTGCTTAAATTTTTTTTTGTGACCAAATAAAAAGTCAGTGTAGGAGCAAGATCCCCTCCCCATTCGCTGAAGTTTAGCTGGTTAATAAAAGCAGAGTACGCTCCTTAAACTCTATACCTACACGGTCTGATAGACATCAAGAATCTCGGTAAACTGTATAGTCTATCATGTAAGTTTCATTACAATATGCAAGGATGAGCACGCCTTAAATGCATTCTAATATAAAGTAAATTACAACAACCCCACAAACAAGTTAAATAGCGGCAGATCAGTTGCTCTTGTTTGTTGGTTTGTTTAAGGAAGATGAAATAAACACAACAGCCAACTCGGCTAGCGTAGCACAATATGTAGCGTATTGGCTCTGCAACTCCGAGCTCCCGGGTTCAAAGCCTGGGAGAAGTGGTTATGAAAAATTAAATTAAAAATTAATTTAATTTAATAAAAAGAAGTCTGATGAGGAAATGTGGTGATTTCCGAAATAGTACTATAATTTCTACCATTAAAAAACTGTTGTTGTTTTTCACAAAAATCTTCCATAAACTGGCCTTGAGCTCAATAAAAATTGTAAAATTAACATTTACTAGGCCAACAGAAAAATAAACAAATATTTATATGCAAGGATGAGCACGCCTTAAATGCATTCTAATATAAAGTAAATTACTTCAATACAGGACTTGCAAATAAAACACAAACAACAACTACACAAACAAGTTAAATAGCGGCAGATCAGTTGCTCTTGTTTGTAGTTGGTTTGTTTAAGGAAGATGAAATAAACACAACAGCCAACTCGGCTAGCGTAGCACAATATGTAGCGTATTGGCTCTGCAACTCCGAGCTCCCGGGTTCAAAGCCTGGGAGAAGTGGTTATGAAAAATAAATTTAATAAAAAGAAGTCTGATGAGGAAATGTGTAATGATTTCCGAAATAGTACTATAATTTCTACCATTAAAAAACTGTTGTTGTTTTTTCACAAAAATCTTCCATAAACTGGCCTTGAGCTCAATAAAAATTGTAAAATTAACATTTACTAGGCCAACAGAAAAATAGACAAACATTTATATGCAAGGATGAGCACTCCTTAAATGCGTATATTACTTGAATACAGAATTTGCAAATAAAACACAAACAAGTTAAATAGCGGCAGATCAGTTGCTCTTGTTTGTAGTTGGTTTGTTTAAGGAAGATGAAATAAACACAACAGCCATCTCGGCTAGCGTAGCACAATATGTAGCGTATTGGCTCTGGAACTCCGAGCTCCCGGGTTCAAAGCCCTGGAGAAGTGGTTATGAAAATTTAATTTAATTTAATAAAAAGAAGTCTGATGAGGAAATGTGGTGATTTCCGAAATAGTACTTTAATTTCTACCATTAAAAATATGTTGTTGTTTTTTCACAAAAATCTTCCATGAACTGGCCTTGAGCTCAATAAAAATTGTAAAATTAACATTTACTAGGCCAACAGAAAAATAAACAAATATTTATATGCAAGGATGAGCACGCCTTAAATGCATTCTAATATAAAGTAAATTACCTGAAAACAGAATTTGCAAATAAAACACAAACAACAACCACACAAACAAGTTAAATAGCGGCAGATCAGTTGCTCTTGTTTGTAGTTGGTTTGTTTAAGGAAGATGAAATAAACACAACAGCCAACTCGGCTAGCGTAGCACAACATGTAGCGTATTGGCTCTGCAACTCCGAGCTCCGGGTTCAAAGCGTGGGAGAAGTGGTTATGAAAAATAAATTTAATTACTTTAATAAAAAGTAGTCTGATGAGGAAATGTGGTGATTTCCGATATAGTACTATAATTTTTACCAATAAAAAACTGTTGTTGTTTTTTCACAAAATCTTCCATAAACTGGCCTTGATCTCAATAAAAATTGTAAAATTAACATTTACTAGGCCAACAGAAAAATAAACAAACATTTACATTGTATATGCAAGGATGAGCACGCCTTAAATGCATTCTAATATAAAGTAAATTACTTGAAAACAGAATTTGCAAATAAAACACAAACAACAACCACACAAACAAGTTAAATAGCGGCAGATCAGTTGCTCTTGTTTGTAGTTGGTTTGTTTAAGGAAGATGAAATAAACACAACAGCCAACTCGGCTAGCGTAGCACAATATGTAGGGTATTGGCTCTGCAACTCCGAGCTCCCGGGTTCAAAGCCTGGGAGAAGTGGTTATGAAAAATAAATTTAATTACTTTAATAAAAAGAAGTCTGATGAGGAAATGTGGTGATTTCCGAAATAGTACTATAATTTCTACCATTAAAAAGCTGTTGTTGTTTTTTCACAAAAATCTTCCATAAACTGGCCTTGATCTCAATAAAAATTGTAAAATTAACATTTACTAGGCCAATAAAAAAATAAACAAACATTTATATGCAAGGATGAGCACGCCTTAAATGCATTCTAATGTAAAATAAATTACTTGAATACAGTATTTGCAAATAAATCACAAACAACTACCACACAAACAAGTTAAATAGCGGCAGATCAGTTGCTCTTGTTTGTAGTTGGTTTGTTTAAAGAAGATGAAATAAACACAACAGCCAACTCGGCTTGCGTAGCACAATATGTAGCGTATTGGCTCGGCAACTCCGAGCTCCCGGGTTCAAAGCCCTGGAGAAGTGGTTATGAAAAGTTAAATTAAAATTTAATTTAATTTAATAAAAAGAAGTCTGATGAGGAAATGTGGTGATTTCCGAAATAGTACTATAATTTCTACCATTAAAAAACTGTTGTTGTTTTTTCACAAAAATCTTCCATAAACTGGCCTTGATCCCAATAAAAATTGTAAAATTAACATTTACTAGGCTAACAGAAAAATAAACAAATATTTATATGCAAGGATGAGCACGCGTTAAATGCATTCTAATTTAAAGTAAATTACTTGAATACAGAATTTGCAAATAAAACACAAACAACAACCACACAAACAAGTTAAATAGCGGCAGATCAGTTGCTCTTGTTTGTAGTTGGTTTGTTTAAGGAAGATGAAATAAACACAACAGCCAACTCGGCTAGCGTAGCACAATATGTAGCGTATTGGCTCTGCAACTCCGAGCTCCCGGGTTCAAAGCCTGGGAGAAGTGGTTATGAAAAATAAATTTAATTACTTTAATAAAAAGAAGTCTGATGAGGAAATATGGTGATTTCCGATATAGTACTATACTTTTTACCAATAAAAAACTGTTGTTGTTTTTTCACAAAAATCTTCCATAAACTGGCCTTGAGCTCAATAAAAATTGTAAAATTAACATTTACTAGGCCAACAGAAAAATAAACAAATATTTATATGCAAGGATGAGCACGCCTTAAATGCATTCTAATTTAAAGTAAATTACTTGAATACAGAATTTGCAAATAAAACACAAACAACAACCACACAAACAAGTTAAATAGCGGCAGATCAGTTGCTCTTGTTTGTAGTTGGTTTGTTTAAGGAAGATGAAATAAACACAACAGCCAACTCGGCTAGCGTAGCACAATATGTAGCGTATTGGCTCTGCAACTCCGAGCTCCCGGGTTCAAAGCCTGGGAGAAGTGGTTATGAAAAATAAATTTAATTAATTTAATAAAAAGAAGTCTGATGAGGAAATGTGGTGATTTCCAAAATAACACTATAATTTCTACCATTAAAAAACTGTTGTTGTTTTTTCACAAAAATCTTCCATAAACTGGCCTTGAGCTCAATAAAAATTGTAAAATTAACATTTACTAGGCCAACAGAAAAATAAACAAATATTTATATGCAAGGATGAGCACGCCTTAAATGCATTCTAATTTTAAGTAAATTACTTGAATACAGAATTTGCAAATAAAACACAAACAACAACCACACAAACAAGTTAAATAGCGGCAGATCAGTTGCTCTTGTTTGTAGTTGGTTTGTTTAAGGAAGATGAAATAAACACAACAGCCAACTCGGCTAGCGTAGCACAATATGTAGCGTATTGGCTCTGCAACTCCGAGCTCCCGGGTTCAAAGCCTGGGAGAAGTGGTTATGAAAAATTAAATTAAAAATTAATTTAATTTAATAAAAAGAAGTCTGATGAGGAAATGTGGTGATTTCCGAAATAGTACTATAATTTCTACCATTAAAAAACTGTTGTTGTTTTTCACAAAAATCTTCCATAAACTGGCCTTGAGCTCAATAAAAATTGTAAAATTAACATTTACTAGGCCAACAGAAAAATAAACAAATATTTATATGCAAGGATGAGCACGCCTTAAATGCATTATAATATAAATTAAATTACTTCAATACAGGACTTGCAAATAAAACACAAACAACAACCACACAAACAAGTTAAATAGCGGCAGATCAGTTGCTCTTGTTTGTAGTTGGTTTGTTTAAGGAAGATGAAATAAACACAACATCCAACTCGGCTAGCGTAGCACAATATGTCGCGTATTGGCTCTGCAACTCCGAGCTCCCGGGTTCAAAGCCTGGAAGAAGTGGTTATGAAAAATAAATTTAATAAAAAGAAGTCTGATGAGGAAATGTGTAATGATTTCCGAAATAGTACTATAATTTCTACCATTAAAAACCTGTTGTTGTTTTTTCACAAAAATCTTCCATAAACTGGCCTTGAGCTCAATAAAAATTGTAAAATTAACATTTACTAGGCCAACAGAAAAATAGACAAACATTTATATGCAAGGATGAGCACTCCTTAAATGCATTCTAATATACATAAAGTAAATTACTTGAATATAGAATTTGCAAATAAAACACAAACAACAACCACACAAACAAATTAAATAGCGGCAGATCAGTTGCTCTTGTTTGTAGTATTTTGTTTAAGGAAGATACAATAAACACAACAGCCAACTAGGCTAGCGTAGCACAATATGTAGCGTATTGGCTCTGCAACTCCGAGCTCCCGGGTTCAAAGCCTGGGAGAAGTGGTTATGAAAAATAACTTTAATAAAAAGAAGTCTGATGAGGAAATGTGGTGATTTCCGAAATAGTACTATAATTTCTACCATTAAAAAACTGTTGTGGTTTTTTCACAAAAATCTTCCATAAACTGGCCTTGAGCTCAATAAAAATTGTAAAATGTACATTTACTAGGCCAACAGAAAAATAAACAAATATTTATATGCAAGGATGAGCACGCCTTAAATGCATTCTAATATAAAGTAAATTACTTTAATACAGAATTTGCAAATAAAACACAAACAACAACCACACAAACAAGTTAAATAGCGGCAGATCAGTTGCTCTTGTTTGTACTTGGTTTGTTTAAGGAAGATGAAATAAACACAACAGCCAACTCGGCTAGCGTAGCACAATATGTAGCGTACTGGCTCTGCAACTCCGAGCTCCGGGTTCAAAGCCTGGGAAAAGTGGTTATGAAAAATAAATTTAATTACTTTAATAAAAAGAAGTCTGATGAGGAAATGTGGTGATTTCCGAAATAGTACTATAATTTTTACCAATAAAAACTGTTGTTGTTTTTTCACAAAATCTTCCATAAACTGGCCTTGATCTCAATAAAAATTGTAAAATTAACATTTACTAGGCCAATAAAAAAATAAACAAACATTTATATGCAATGATGAGCACACCTTAAATGCATTCTAATATAAAGTAAATTACTTGAATACAGAATTTGCAAATAAAACACAAACAACAACCACACCAACAAGTTAAATAGCGGCAGATCAGTTGCTCTTGTTTGTAGTTGGTTTGTTTAAGGAAGATGAAATAAACACAACAGCCAACTCGGCTTGCGTATTGGCTCTGCAACTCCGAGCTCCCGGGTTCAAAGCCTGGGAGAAGTGGTTATGAAAAATAAATTTAATTACTTTAATTAAAAGAAGTCTGATGAGGAAATGTGGTGATTTCCGATATAGTACTATAATTTTTACCAATAAAAAACTGTTGTTGTTTTTTCACAAAATCTTCCATAAACTGGCCTTGATCTCAATAAAAATTGTAAAATTAACATTTACTAGGCCAATAAAAAAATAAACAAACATTTATATGCAAGGATGAGCACACCTTAAATGCATTCTAATATAAAGTAAATTACTTGAATACAGAATTTGCAAATAAAACACAAACAACAACCACACAAACAAGTTAAATAGCGGCAGATCAGTTGCTCTTGTTTGTAGTTGGTTTGTTTAGGGAAGATGAAATAAACACAACAGCCAACTCGGCTTGCGTATTGGCTCTGCAACTCCGAGCTCCCGGGTTCAAAGCCCTGGAGAAGTGGTTATGAAAAATTAAATTAAAATTTAATTTAATTTAATAAAAAGAAGTCTGATGAGGAAATGTGGTGATTTCCGAAATAGTACTATAATTTCTACCATTAAAAAACTGTTGTTGTTTTTTCACAAAAATCTTCCAACAACTGGCCTTGAGCCCAATAAAAATTGTAAAATTAACATTTACTAGGCTAACAGAAAAATAAACAAATATTTATATGCAAGGATGAGCACGCCTTAAATGCATTCTAATTTAAAGTAAATTACTTGAAAACACAAAAAACAACCACACAAACAAGTTAAATAGCGGCAGATCAGTTGCTCTTGTTTGTAGTTGGTTTGTTTAAGGAAGATGAAATAAACACAACAGCCAACTCGGCTAGCGTAGCACAATATGTAGCGTATTGATTCTGCAACTCCGAGCTCCCGGGTTCAAAGCCTGGGAGAAGTGGTTATGAAAAATAAATTTAATTACTTTAATAAAAAGAAGTCTGATGAGGAAATGTGGTGATTTCCGATATAGTACTATACTTTTTACCTATAAAAAACTGTTGTTGTTTTTTCACAAAAATCTTCCATAAACTGGCCTTGAGCTCAATAAAAATTGTAAAATTAACATTTACTAGCCCAACAGAAAAATAAACAAATATTTATATGCAAGGATGAGCACGCCTTAAATGCATTCTAATATAAAGTAAATTACTTGAATACAGAATTTGCAAATAAAACACAAACAACAACCACACAAACAAGTTAAATAGCGGCAGATCAGTTGCTCTTGTTTGTAGTTGGTTTGTTTAAGGAAGATGAAATAAACACAACATCCAACTCGGCTAGCGTAGCACAATATGTAGCGTATTGGCTCTGCAACTCCGAGCTCCCGGGTTCAAAGCCTGGGAGAAGTGGTTATGAAAAATAAATTTAATAAAAAGAAGTCTGATGAGGAAATGTGGTGATTTCCGAAATAGTACTATTATTTCTACCATTAAAAAACTGTTGTTGTTTTTTCACAAAAATCTTCCATAAACTGGCCTTGAGCTCAATAAAAATTGTAAAATTAACATTTACTAGCCCAACAGAAAAATAAACAAATATTTATATGCAAGGATGAGCACGCCTTAAATGCATTCTAATATAAAGTAAATTACTTGAATACAGAATTTGCAAATAAAACACAAACAACAACCACACAAACAAGTTAAATAGCGGCAGATCAGTTGCTCTTGTTTGTAGTTGGTTTGTTTAAGGAAGATGAAATAAACACAACATCCAACTCGGCTAGCGTAGCACAATATGTAGCGTACTGGCTCTGCAACTCCGAGCTCCGGGTTCAAAGCCTGGAAGAAGTGGTTATGAAAAATAAATTTAATTACTTTAATAAAAAGAAGTCTGATGAGGAAATGTGGTGATTTCTGAAATAGTGCTGTAATTTCTACCATTAAAAAACTGTTGTGGTTTTTTCACAAAAATCTTCCATAAACTGGCCTTGAGCCCAATAAAAATTGTAAAATTAACATTTACTAGGCTAACAGAAAAATAAACAAATATTTATATGCAAGGATGAGCACGCCTTAAATGCATTCTAATATAAAGTAAATTACTTGAAAACACAAACAACAACCACACAAACAAGTTAAATAGCGGCAGATCAGTTGCTCTTGTTTGTAGTTGGTTTGTTTAAGGAAGATGAAATAAACACAACAGCCAACTCGGCTAGCGTAGCACAATATGTAGCGTATTGGCTCTGCAACTCCGAGCTCCGGGTTCAAAGCCTGGGAGAATTGGTTATGAAAAATAAATTTAATTACTTTAATAAAAAGAAGTCTGATGAGGAAATGTGGTGATTTCCGATATAGTACTATACTTTTTACCAATAAAAAACTGTTGTTGTTTTTTCACAAAAATCTTCCATAAACTGGCCTTGAGCTCAATAAAAATTGTAAAATTAACATTTACTAGGCCAACAGAAAAATAAACAATTATTTATATGCAAGGATGAGCACGCCTTAAATGCATTCTAATATAAAGTAAATTACTTGAATACAGAATTTGCAAATAAAACACAAACAACAACCACACAAACAAGTTAAATAGCGGCAGATCAGTTGCTCTTGTTTGTACTTGGTTTGTTTAAGGAAGATGAAATAAACACAACAGCCAACTCGGCTAGCGTAGCACAATATGTAGCGTACTGGCTCTGCAACTCCGAGCTCCGGGTTCAAAGCCTGGGAGAAGTGGTTATGAAAAATAAATTTAATTACTTTAATAAAAAGAAGTCTGATGAGGAAATGTGGTGATTTCCGAAATAGTACTATAATTTTTACCAATAAAAAACTGTTGTTGTTTTTTCACAAAATCTTCCTTAAACTGGCCTTGATCTCAATAAAAATTGTAAAATTAACATTTACTAGGCCAATAAAAAAATAAACAAACATTTATATGCAATGATGAGCACACCTTAAATGCATTCTAATATAAAGTAAATTACTTGAATACAGAATTTGCAAATAAAACACAAACAACAACCACACCAACAAGTTAAATAGCGGCAGATCAGTTGCTCTTGTTTGTAGTTGGTTTGTTTAAGGAAGATGAAATAAACACAACAGCCAACTCGGCTTGCGTATTGGCTCTGCAACTCCGAGCTCCCGGGTTCAAAGCCTGGGAGAAGTGGTTATGAAAAATAAATTTAATTACTTTAATTAAAAGAAGTCTGATGAGGAAATGTGGTGATTTCCTATATAGTACTATAATTTTTACCAATAAAAAACTGTTGTTGTTTTTTCACAAAATCTTCCATAAACTGGCCTTGATCTCAATAAAAATTGTAAAATTAAATTTACTAGGCCAATAAAAAAATAAACAAACATTTATATGCAAGGATGAGCACACCTTAAATGCATTCTAATATAAAGTAAATTACTTGAAAACACAAACAACAACCACACAAACAAGTTAAATAGCGGCAGATCAGTTGCTCTTGTTTGTAGTTGGTTTGTTTAAGGAAGATGAAATAAACACAACAGCCAACTCGGCTTGCGTATTGGCTCTGCAACTCCGAGCTCCCGGGTTCAAAGCCCTGGAGAAGTGGTTATGAAAAATTAAATTAAAATTTAATTTATTTTAATAAAAAGAAGTCTGATGAGGAAATGTGGTGATTTCCGAAATAGTACTATAATTTCTACCATTAAAAAACTGTTGTTGTTTTTTCACAAAAATCTTCCAACAACTGGCTTTGAGCCCAATAAAAATTGTAAAATTAACATTTACTAGGCCAACAGAAAAATAAACAAATATTTATATGCAAGGATGAGCACGCCTTAAATGCATTATAATATAAAGTAAATTACTTGAATACAGAATTTGCAAATAAAACACAAACAACAACCACACAAACAAGTTAAATAGCGGCAGATCAGTTGCTCTTGTTTGAAGTTGGTTTGTTTAAGGAAGATGAAATAAACACAACAGCAAACTCGGCTAGCGTAGCACAATATGTAGCGTATTGGCTCTGCAACTCCGAGCTCCCGGGTTCAAAGCCTGGGAGAAGTGGTTATGAAAAATAAATTTAATTACTTTAATAAAAAGAAGTCTGATGAGGAAATGTGGTGATTTCCGATATAGTACTATACTTTTTACCTATAAAAAACTGTTGTTGTTTTTTCACAAAAATCTTCCATAAACTGGCCTTGAGCTCAATAAAAATTGTAAAATTAACATTTACTAGGCCAACAGAAAAATAAACAAATATTTATATGCAAGGATGAGCACGCCTTAAATGCATTATAATATAAAGTAAATTACTTGAATACAGAATTTGCAAATAAAACACAAACAACAACCACACAAACAAGTTAAATAGCGGCAGATCAGTTACTCTTGTTTGTAGTTGGTTTGTTTAAGGAAGATGAAATAAACACAACATCCAACTCGGCTAGCGTAGCACAATATGTAGCGTATTGGCTCTGCAACTCCGAGCTCCCGGGTTCAAAGCCTGGGAGAAGTGGTTATGAAAAATAAATTTAATTAATTTAATAAAAAGAAGTCTGATGAGGAAATGTGGTGATTTCCGAAATAGTACTGTTATTTCTACCATTAAAAAACTGTTGTTGTTTTTTCACAAAAATCTTCCATAAACTGGCCTTGAGCTCAATAAAAATTGTAAAATTTACATTTACTAGGCCAACAGAAAAATAAACAAATATTTATATGCAAGGATGAGCACGCCTTAAATGCATTCTAAAGTAAATTACCTGAAAACAGAATTTGCAAATAAAACACAAACAACAACCACACAAACAAGTTAAATAGCGGCAGATCAGTTGCTCTTGTTTGTAGTTGGTTTGTTTAAGGAAAATGAAATAAACACAACAGCCAACTCGGCTAGCGTAGCACAATATGTAGCGTATTGGCTCTGCAACTCCGAGCTCCGGGTTCAAAGCCTGGGAGAAGTGGTTATGAAAAATAAATTAAATTACTTTAATAAAAAGAAGTCTGATGAGGAAATGTGGTGATTTCCGATATAGTACTATAATTTTTACCAATAAAAAACTGTTGTTGTTTTTTCACAAAATCTTCCATAAACTGGCCTTGATGTCAATAAAAATTGTAAAATTAACATTTACTAGGCCAACAGAAAAATAAACAAATATTTATACGCAAGGATGAGCACGCCTTAAATGCATTCTAATATAAAGTAAATTACTTGAAATCAGAATTTGCAAATAAGACACAAACAACAACCACACAAACAAGTTAAATAGCGGCAGATCAGTTGCTCTTGTTTGTAGTTGGTTTGTTTAAGGAAGATGAAATAAACACAACAGCCAACTCGGCTAGCGTAGCACAATATGTAGGGTATTGGCTCTGCAACTCCGAGCTCCCGGGTTCAAGGCCTGGGAGAAGTGGTTATGAAAAATAAATTTAATTACTTTAATAAAAAGAAGTCTGATGAGGAAATGTGGTGATTTCTGAAATAGTACTATAATTTCTACCATTAAAAAACTGTTGTTGTTTTTTCACAACAATCTTCCATAAACTGGCCTTGATCTCAATGAAATTGTTAAATTAACATTTACTAGGCCAATAAACAAATAAACAAACATTTATATGCAAGGATGAGCACACCTTAAATGCATTCTAATATAAAGTAAATTACTTGAATACAGAATTTGCAAATAAAACACAAACAACAACCACACAAACAAGTTAAATAGCGGCAGATCAGTTGCTCTTGTTTGTAGTTGGTTTGTTTAAGGAAGATGAAATAAACACAACAGCCAACTCGGCTAGCGTAGCACAATATGTAGCGTATTGGCTCTGCAACTCCGAGCTCCCGGGTTTAAAGCCTGGGAGAATTGGTTATGAAAAATAAATTTAATTACTTTAATAAAAAGAAGTCTGATGAGGAAATGTGGTGATTTCCGATATAGTACTATACTTTTTACCAATAAAAAACTGTTGTTGTTTTTTCACAAAAATCTTCCATAAACTGGCCTTGAGCTCAATAAAAATTGTAAAATTAACATTTACTAGGCCAACAGAAAAATAAACAATTATTTATATGCAAGGATGAGCACGCCTTAAATGCATTCTAATATAAAGTAAATTACTTGAATACAGAATTTGCAAATAAAACACAAACAACAACCACACAAACAAGTTAAATAGCGGCAGATCAGTTGCTCTTGTTTGTACTTGGTTTGTTTAAGGAAGATGAAATAAACGCAACAGCCAACTCGGCTAGCGTAGCACAATATGTAGCGTACTGGCTCTGCAACTCCGAGCTCCGGGTTCAAAGCCTGGGAGAAGTGGTTATGAAAAATAAATTTAATTACTTTAATAAAAAGAAGTCTGATGAGGAAATGTGGTGATTTCCGAAATAGTACTATAATTTTTACCAATAAAAAACTGTTGTTGTTTTTTCACAAAATCTTCCATAAACTGGCCTTGATCTCAATAAAAATTGTAAAATTAACATTTACTAGGCCAATAAAAAAATAAACAAACATTTATATGCAATGATGAGCACACCTTAAATGCATTCTAATATAAAGTAAATTACTTGAATACAGAATTTGCAAATAAAACACAAACAACAACCACACCAACAAGTTAAATAGCGGCAGATCAGTTGCTCTTGTTTGTAGTTGGTTTGTTTAAGGAAGATGAAATAAACACAACAGCCAACTCGGCTTGCGTATTGGCTCTGCAACTCCGAGCTCCCGGGTTCAAAGCCTGGGAGAAGTGGTTATGAAAAATAAATTTAATTACTTTAATTAAAAGAAGTCTGATGAGGAAATGTGGTGATTTCCGATATAGTACTATAATTTTTACCAATAAAAAACTGTTGTTGTTTTTTCACAAAATCTTCCATAAACTGGCCTTGATCTCAATAAAAATTGTAAAATTAACCTTTACTAGGCCAATAAAAAAATAAACAAACATTTATATGCAAGGATGAGCACACCTTAAATGCATTCTAATATAAAGTAAATTACTTGAAAACACAAACAACAACCACACAAACAAGTTAAATAGCGGCAGATCAGTTGCTCTTGTTTGTAGTTGGTTTGTTTAAGGAAGATGAAATAAACACAACAGCCAACTCGGCTTGCGTATTGGCTCTGCAACTCCGAGCTCCCGGGTTCAAAGCCCTGGAGAAGTGGTTATGAAAAATTAAATTAAAATTTAATTTAATTTAATAAAAAGAAGTCTGATGAGGAAATGTGGTGATTTCCGAAATAGTACTATAATTTCTACCATTAAAAAACTGTTGTTGTTTTTTCACAAAAATCTTCCAACAACTGGCTTTGAGCCCAATAAAAATTGTAAAATTAACATTTACTAGGCTAACAGAAAAATAAACAAATATTTATATGCAAGGATGAGCACGCCTTAAATGCATTCTAATTTAAAGTAAATTACTTGAAAACACAAACAACAACCACACAAACAAGTTAAATAGCGGCAGATCAGTTGCTCTTGTTTGAAGTTGGTTTGTTTAAGGAAGATGAAATAAACACAACAGCAAACTCGGCTAGCGTAGCACAATATGTAGCGTATTGGCTCTGCAACTCCGAGCTCCCGGGTTCAAAGCCTGGGAGAAGTGGTAATGAAAAATAAATTTAATTACTTTAATAAAAAGAAGTCTGATGAGGAAATGTGGTGATTTCCGATATAGTACTATACTTTTTACCTATAAAAAACTGTTGTTGTTTTTTCACAAAAATCTTCCATAAACTGGCCTTGAGCTCAATAAAAATTGTAAAATTAACATTTACTAGGCCAACAGAAAAATAAACAAATATTTATATGCAAGGATGAGCACGCCTTAAATGCATTATAATATAAAGTAAATTACTTGAATACAGAATTTGCAAATAAAACACAAACAACAACCACACAAACAAGTTAAATAGCGGCAGATCAGTTACTCTTGTTTGTAGTTGGTTTGTTTAAGGAAGATGAAATAAACACAACATCCAACTCGGCTAGCGTAGCACAATATGTAGCGTATTGGCTCTGCAACTCCGAGCTCCCGGGTTCAAAGCCTGGGAGAAGTGGTTATGAAAAATAAATTTAATTAATTTAATAAAAAGAAGTCTGATGAGGAAATGTGGTGATTTCCGAAATAGTACTATTATTTCTACCATTAAAAAACTGTTGTTGTTTTTTCACAAAAATCTTCCATAAACTGGCCTTGAGCTCAATAAAAATTGTAAAATTTACATTTACTAGGCCAACAGAAAAATAAACAAATATTTATATGCAAGGATGAGCACGCCTTAAATGCATTCTAAAGTAAATTACCTGAAAACAGAATTTGCAAATAAAACACAAACAACAACCACACAAACAAGTTAAATAGCGGCAGATCAGTTGCTCTTGTTTGTACTTGGTTTGTTTAAGGAAGATGAAATAAACACAACAGCCAACTCGGCTAGCGTAGCACAATATGTAGCGTACTGGCTCTGCAACTCCGAGCTCCGGGTTCAAAGCCTGGAAGAAGTGGTTATGAAAAATAAATTTAATTACTTTAATAAAAAGAAGTCTGATGAGGAAATGTGGTGATTTCCGATATAGTACTATAATTTTTACCAATAAAAAACTGTTGTTGTTTTTTCACAAAATCTTCCATAAACTGGCCTTGATCTCAATAAAAATTGTAAAATTAACATTTACTGGGCCAATAAAAAAATAAACAAACATTTATATGCAAGGATGAGCACACCTTAAATGCATTTTAATATAAAGTAAATTACTTGAATACAAAATTTGCAAATAAAACACAAACAACAACCACACAAACAAGTTAAATAGCGGCAGATCAGTTGCTCTTGTTTGTAGTTGGTTTGTTTAAGGAAGATGAAATAAACACAACAGCAAACTCGGCTAGCGTAGCACAATATGTAGCGTATTGGCTCTGCAACTCCGAGCTCCCGGGTTCAAAGCCTGGGAGAAGTGGTTATGAAAAATAAATTTAATTACTTTAATAAAAAGAAGTCTGATGAGGAAATGTGGTGATTCCCGATATAGTACTATACTTTTTACCAATAAAGAACTGTTGTTGTTTTTTCACAAAAATTTTCCATAAACTGGCCTTGAGCTCAATAAAAATTGTAAAATTAACATTTACTAGGCCAACAGAAAAATAAACAAACATTTACATTGTATATGCAAGGATGAGCACGCCTTAAATGCATTCTAATATAAAGCAAATTACTTGAAAACAGAATTTGCAAATAAAACACAAACAACAACCACACAAACAAGTTAAATAGCGGCAGATCAGTTGCTCTTGTTTGTAGTTGGTTTGTTTAAGGAAGATGAAATAAACACAACAGCCAACTCGGCTAGCCTAGCACAATATGTAGGGTATTGGCTCTGCAACTCCGAGCTCCCGGGTTCAAGGCCTGGGAGAAGTGGTTATGAAAAATAAATTTAATTACTTTAATAAAAAGAAGTCTGATGAGGAAATGTGGTGATTTCCGAAATAGTACTATAATTTCTACCATTAAAAAACTGTTGTTGTTTTTTCACAAAAATCTTCCATAAACTGGCCTTGATCTCAATAAAAATTGTAAAATTAACATTTACTAGGCCAATAAAAAAATAAACAAACATTTATATGCAAGGATGAGCACGCCTTAAATGCATTCTAATATAAAATAAATTACTTGAATACAGAATTTGCAAATAAAACACAAACAAGTTAAATAGCGGCAGATCAGTTGCTCTTGTTTGTAGTTGGTTTGTTTAAGGAAGATGAAATAAACACAACAGCCAGCTCGGCTTGCGTAGCACAATATGTTGCGTATTGACTCTGCAACTCCGAGCTCCCGGGTTCAAAGCCCTGGAGAAGTGGTTATGAAAAGTTAAATTAAAATTTAATTTAATTTAATAAAAAGAAGTCTGATGAGGAAATGTGGTGATTTCCGAAATAGTGCTATAATTTCTACCATTAAAAAACTGTTGTGGTTTTTTCACAAAAATCTTCCATAAACTGGCCTTGAGCCCAATAAAAATTGTAAAATTAACATTTACTAGGCTAACAGAAAAATAAACAAATATTTATATGCAAGGATGAGCACGCCTTAAATGCATTCTAATATAAAGTAAATTACTTGAAAACACAAACAACAACCACACAAACAAGTTAAATAGCGGCAGATCAATTGCTCTTGTTTGTAGTTGGTTTGTTTAAGGAAGATGAAATAAACACAACAGCCAACTCGGCTAGCGTAGCACAATATGTAGCGTATTGGCTCTGCAACTCCGAGCTCCGGGTTCAAAGCCTGGGAGAAGTGGTTATGAAAAATAAATTAAATTACTTTAATAAAAAGAAGTCTGATGAGGAAATGTGGTGATTTCCGATATAGAACTATTATTTCTACCATTAAAAAACTGTTGTTGTTTTTTCACAAAAATCTTCCAACAACTGTCCTTGAGCCCAATAAAAATTGTAAAATTAACATTTACTAGGCTAACAGAAAAATAAACAAATATTTATATGCAAGGATGAGCACGCCTTAAATGCATTCTAATATAAAGTAAATTACTTGAAAACACAAACAACAACCACACAAACAAGTTAAATAGCGGCAGATCAGTTGCTCTTGTTTGAAGTTGGTTTGTTTACGGAAGATGAAATAAACACAACAGCAAACTCGGCTAGCGTAGCACAATATGTAGCGTATTGGCTCTGCAACTCCGAGCTCCCGGGTTCAAAGCCTGGGAGAAGTGGTTATGAAAGATAAATGTAATTACTTTAATAAAAAGAAGTCTGATGAGGAAATGTGGTGATTTCCGATATAGTACTATACTTTTTACCAATAAAAAACTGTTGTTGTTTTTTCACAAAAATCTTCCATAAACTGGCCTTGAGCTCAATATAAATTGTAAAATTAACATTGACTAGGCCAACAGAAAAATAAACAAATATTTATATGCAAGGATGAGCACGCCTTAAATGCATTCTAATATAAAGTAAATTACTTGAATACAGAATTTGCAAATAAAACACAAACAAGTTAAATAGCGGCAGATCAGTTGCTCTTGTTTGTAGTTGGTTTGTTTAAGGAAGATGAAATAAACACAACAGCCAACTCGGCTAGCGTAGCACAATATGTAGCGTATTGATTCTGCAACTCCGAGCTCCCGGGTTCAAAGCCTGGGAGAAGTGGTTATGAAAAATATACTTAATTACTTTAATAAAAAGAAGTCTGATGAGGAAATGTGGTGATTTCCGATATAGTACTATACTTTTTACCAATAAAAAACTGTTGTTGTTTTTTCACAAAAATCTTCCATAAACTGGCCTTGAGCTCAATAAAAATTGTAAAATTAACATTTACTAGGCCAACAGAAAAATAAACAAATATTTATATGCAAGGATGAGCACGCCTTAAATACATTCTAATATAAAGTAAATTACTTGAATACAGAATTTGCAAATAAAACACAAACAACAACCACACAAACAAGTTAAATAGCGGCAGATCAGTTGCTCTTGTTTGTAGTTGGTTTGTTTAAGGAAGATGAAATAAACACAACATCCAACTCGGCTAGCGTAGCACAATATGTAGCGTATTGGCTCTGCAACTCCGAGCTCCCGGGTTCAAAGCCTGGAAGAAGTGGTTATGAAAAATAAATTTAATTACTTTAATAAAAAGAAGTCTGATGAGGAAATGTGGTGATTTCCGATATAGTACTATAATTTTTACCAATAAAAAACTGTTGTTGTTTTTCACAAAATCTTCCATAAACTGGCCTTGATCTCAATAAAAATTGTAAAATTAACATTTACTAGGCCAATAAAAAAATAAACAAACATTTATATGCAAGGATGAGCACACCTTAAATACATTCTAATATAAAGTAAATTACTTGAATACAGAATTTGCAAATAAAACACAAACAACAACCACACAAACAAGTTAAATAGCGGCAGATCAGTTGCTCTTGTTTGTAGTTGGTTTGTTTAAGGAAGATGAAATAAACACAACATCCAACTCGGCTAGCGTAGCACAATATGTAGCGTACTGGCTCTGCAACTCCGAGCTCCGGGTTCAAAGCCTGGAAGAAGTGGTTATGAAAAATAAATTTAATTACTTTAATAAAAAGAAGTCTGATGAGGAAATGTGGTGATTTCCGATATAGTACTATAATTTTTACCAATAAAAAACTGTTGTTGTTTTTCACAAAATCTTCCATAAACTGGCCTTGATCTCAATAAAAATTGTAAAATTAACATTTACTAGGCCAATAAAAAAATAAACAAACATTTATATGCAAGGATGAGCACACCTTAAATGCATTCTAATATAAAGTAAATTACTTGAATACAAAATTTGCAAATAAAACACAAACAACAACCACACAAACAAGTTAAATAGCGGCAGATCAGTTGCTCTTGTTTGTAGTTGGTTTGTTTAAGGAAGATGAAATAAACACAACAGCGAACTCGGCTTGCGTATTGGCTCTGCAACTCCGAGCTCCCGGGTTCAAAGCCCTGGAGAAGTGGTTATGAAAAATTAAATTAAAATTTAATTTAATTTAATAAAAAGAAGTCTGATGAGGAAATGTGGTGATTTCCGAAATAGTACTATAATTTCTACCATTAAAAAACTGTTGTTGTTTTTTCACAATAATCTTCCAACAACTGGCCTTGAGCCCAATAAAAATTGTAAAATTAACATTTACTAGGCTAACAGAAAAATAAACAAATATTTATATGCAAGGATGAGCACGCCTTAAATGCATTCTAATATAAAGTAAATTAATTGAAAACACAAACAACAACCACACAAACAAGTTAAATAGCGGCAGATCAGTTGCTCTTGTTTGTAGTTGGTTTGTTTAAGGAAGATGAAATAAACACAACAGCAAACTCGGCTAGCGTAGCACAATATGTAGCGTATTGGCTCTGCAACTCCGAGCTCCCGGGTTCAAAGCCTGAGAGAAGTGGTTATGAAAAATAAATTTAATTACTTTAATAAAAAGAAGTCTGATGAGGAAATGTGGGGATTTCCGATATAGTACTATTATTTCTACCATTAAAAAACTGTTGTTGTTTTTTCACAAAAATCTTCCAACAACTGTCCTTGAGCCCAATAAAAATTGTAAAATTTACATTTACTAGGCTAACAGAAAAATAAACAAATATTTATATGCAAGGATGAGCACGCCTTAAATGCATTCTAATATAAAGTAAATTACTTGAAAACACAAACAACAACCACACAAACAAGTTAAATAGCGGCAAATCAGTTGGTCTTGTTTGAAGTTGGTTTGTTTACGGAAGATGAAATAAACACAACAGCAAACTCGGCTAGCGTAGCACAATATGTAGCGTATTGGCTCTGCAACTCCGAGCTCCCGGGTTCAAAGCCTGGGAGAAGTGGTTATGAAAGATAAATGTAATTACTTTAATAAAAAGAAGTCTGATGAGGAAATGTGGTGATTTCCGATATAGTACTATACTTTTTACCAATAAAAAACTGTTGTTGTTTTTTCACAAAAATCTTCCATAAACTGGCCTTGAGCTCAATATAAATTGTAAAATTAACATTGACTAGGCCAACAGAAAAATAAACAAATATTTATATGCAAGGATGAGCACGCCTTAAATGCATTCTAATATAAAGTAAATTACTTGAATACAGAATTTGCAAATAAAACACAAACAAGTTAAATAGCGGCAGATCAGTTGCTCTTGTTTGTAGTTGGTTTGTTTAAGGAAGATGAAATAAACACAACAGCCAACTCGGCTAGCGTAGCACAATATGTAGCGTATTGATTCTGCAACTCCGAGCTCCCGGGTTCAAAGCCTGGGAGAAGTGGTTATGAAAAATAAACTTAATTACTTTAATAAAAAGAAGTCTGATGAGGAAATGTGGTGATTTCCGATATAGTACTATACTTTTTACCAATAAAAAACTGTTGTTGTTTTTTCACAAAAATCTTCCATAAACTGGCCTTGAGCTCAATAAAAATTGTAAAATTAACATTTACTAGGCCAACAGAAAAATAAACAAATATTTATATGCAAGGATGAGCACGCCTTAAATGCATTCTAATATAAAGTAAATTACTTGAATACAGAATTTGCAAATAAAACACAAACAAGTTAAATAGCGGCAGATCAGTTGCTCTTGTTTGTAGTTGGTTTGTTTAAGGAAGATGAAATAAACACAACATCCAACTCGGCTAGCGTAGCACAATATGTAGCGTATTGGCTCTGCAACTCCGAGCTCCCGGGTTCAAAGCCTGGGAGAAGTGGTTATGAAAAATAAATTTAATTAATTTAATAAAAAGAAGTCTGATGAGGAAATGTGGTGATTTCCGAAATAGTACTATTATTTCTACCAATAAAAAACTGTTGTTGTTTTTTCACAAAAATCTTCCATAAACTGGCCTTGAGCTCAATAAAAATTGTAAAATTAACATTTACTAGGCCAACAGAAAAATAAACAAATATTTATATGCAAGGATGAGCACGCCTTAAATGCATTCTAAAGTAAATTACCTGAAAACAGAATTTGCAAATAAAACACAAACAACAACCACACAAACAAGTTAAATAGCGGCAGATCAGTTGCTCTTGTTTGTAGTTGGTTTGTTTAAGGAAGATGAAATAAACACAACAGCGAACTCGGCTTGCGTATTGGCTCTGCAACTCCGAGCTCCCGGGTTCAAAGCCCTGGAGAAGTGGTTATGAAAAATTAAATTAAAATTTAATTTAATTTAATAAAAAGAAGTCTGATGAGGAAATGTGGTGATTTCCGAAATAGTACTATAATTTCTACCATTAAAAAACTGTTGTTGTTTTTTCACAATAATCTTCCAACAACTGGCCTTGAGCCCAATAAAAATTGTAAAATTAACATTTACTAGGCTAACAGAAAAATAAACAAATATTTATATGCAAGGATGAGCACGCCTTAAATGCATTCTAATATAAAGTAAATTACTTGAAAACACAAACAACAACCACACAAACAAGTTAAATAGCGGCAGATCAGTTGCTCTTGTTTGTAGTTGGTTTGTTTAAGGAAGATGAAATAAACACAACAGCAAACTCGGCTAGCGTAGCACAATATGTAGCGTATTGGCTCTGCAACTCCGAGCTCCCGGGTTCAAAGCCTGGGAGAAGTGGTTATGAAAAATAAATTTAATTACTTTAATAAAAAGAAGTCTGATGAGGAAATGTGGTGATTCCCGATATAGTACTATACTTTTTACCAATAAAAAACTGTTGTTGTTTTTTCACAAAAATTTTCCATAAACTGGCCTTGAGCTCAATAAAAATTGTAAAATTAACATTTACTAGGCCAACAGAAAAATAAACAAATATTTATATGCAAGGATGAGCACGCCTTAAATGCATTCTAATATAAAGTAAATTACTTGAATACAGAATTTGCAAATAAAACACAAACAACAACCACACAAACAAGTTAAATAGCGGCAGATAAGTTGCTCTTGTTTGTAGTTGGTTTGTTTAAGGAAGATGAAATAAACACAACAGCCAACTCGGCTTGCGTAGCACAATATGTTGCGTATTGGCTCTGCAACTCCGAGCTCCCGGGTTCAAAGCCCTGGAGAAGTGGTTATGAAAAATTAAATTAAAATTTAATTTAATTTAATAAAAAGAAGTCTGATGAGGAAATGTGGTGATTTCCGAAATAGTACTATAATTTCTACCATTAAAAAACTGTTGTTGTTTTTTCACAAAAATCTTCCATAAACTGGCCTTGAGCCCAATAAAAATTGTAAAATTAACATTTACTAGGCTAACAGAAAAATAAACAAATATATATATGCAAGGATGAGCACGCCTTAAATGCATTCTAATATAAAGTAAATTACTTGAATACAGAATTTGCAAATAAAACACAAACAACAAACACACGAACAAGTTAAATAGCGGCGCATCAGTTGCTCTTGTTTGTAGTTGGTTTGTTTAAGGAAGATGAAATAAACACAACAGCCAACTCGGCTAGCGTAGCACAATATGTTGCGTATTGGCACTGCAACTCCGAGCTCCCGGGTTCAAAGCCTGGGAGAAGTGGTTATGAAAAATAAATTTAATTAATTTAATAAAAAGAAGTCTGATGAGGAAATGTGGTGATTTCCGAAATAGTACTATAATTTCTACCATAAAAAAACTGTTGTTGTTTTTTCACAAAAATTTTCCATAAACTGGCCTTGAGCTCAATAAAAATTGTAAAATTAACATTTACTAGGCCAACAGAAAAATAAACAAATATTTATATGCAAGGATGAGCACGCCTTAAATGCATTCTAATATAAAGTAAATTACTTGAATACAGAATTTGCAAATAAAACACAAACAACAAACACACAAACAAGTTAAATAGCGGCAGATCAGTTGCTCTTGTTTGTAGTTGGTTTGTTTAAGGAAGATGAAATAAACACAACAGCCAACTCGGCTAGCGTAGCACAATATGTTGCGTATTGGCACTGCAACTCCGAGCTCCCGGGTTCAAAGCCCTGGAGAAGTGGTTATGAAAAAATTAAATTAAAATTTAATTTAATTGAATAAAAAGAAGTCTGATGAGGAAATGTGGTGATTTCCGAAATAGTACTATAATTTCTACCATTGAAAAACTGTTGTTGTTTTTTCACAAAAATCTTCCATAAACTGGCCTTGAGCCCAAAAAAAATTGTAAAATTAACATTTACTAGGCTAACAGAAAAATAAACAAATATTTATATGCAAGGATGAGCACGCCTTAAATGCATTCTAATATAAAGTAAATTACTTGAAAACACAAACAACAACCACACAAACAAGTTAAATAGCGGCAGATCAGTTGCTCTTGTTTGTAGTTGGTTTGTTTAAGGAAGATGAAATAAACACAACAGCCAACTCGGCTAGCGTAGCACAATATGTAGCGTATTGTTATGAAAAATAAATTTAATTAATTTAATAAAAAGAAGTCTGATGAGGTAATGTGGTGATTTCCGAAATAGTACTATAATTTCTACCAATAAAAAACTGTTGTTGTTTTTTCACAAAAATCTTCCATAAACTGGCCTTGAGCTCAATAAAAATTGTAAAATTATCATTTACTAGGCCAACAGAAAAATAGACAAACATTTATATGCAAGGATGAGCACGCCTTAAATGCATTCTAATATAAAGTAAATTACTTGAGTACAGACAGATTACAAACATCACATCCTTAATAGCAGAATTGGCGTTGGAAGTGTCACCTATTAGCGCTTCAGACCCAGGATCAAAATTTGAACTAAAAAATTATCGAAAAGATCGGCAGCGTCCTGAGTCGTGTAGGCATATTCTCCATTATAAAATACCTCCGAGGGAATACTAGAACAGGACTTTTTGGATTTAACATAGCTCCAAAATGCCTTTGGATTTGATTTGATTTTAATTTCGAACTTACGAACATAGTTTATCTGAAGCGTTTTACTTAAGGACTTAAACTTTTTGGAGTAATGGAGATATTTGTATTTATATACAAGGCTCTTGATACATTAAACTTTTTAAAAAAATTATTTCTCAAATTTTTAAGCTTTTTTAATGTTTTTGTATACCACAAAATTCCGTGTGTTTCTTATTATTACGGGGCACATATTTATCGCAAATTTCATAAATATTTGATTTAAAAATGTCAAAACAATCCGAAACCTTAATCCCAGCAAAAATCTAAACCCAATCTATAATAGAAATTGCACTATCTACACTGTGGAAATTACAACTTCTAAAGCAAAACAAAAACAAACAAAAATTATTAGTTTTGTTATCGCCCCAAGTACTTTTAAAACTGTATGATTCTAGATTAATAATAAGCGGTATGTGATGACAGCCAGAACTCGATAAAGGATCAAGACATTCACTAAGTGAAAAGTGCAGGTTATCATTAAGCAAAATAAGATCGAGAATCCTAGAGAGCTTTTTTACAAAACTATTAACTTGAATAAGATTTTTACTTAAAAAGCTATCAACTTAGTACAACTCCGGAAAGCTATTAATGTTATTTGGAGTTTAACCATAATTGTTGCCATGTGACCATTCAATATTAGGTAAGTTGAAGTCACCAAGAATACAAAAACTGTTATTATGATGATTAGAGACGAGATCAGTTATATTGTCCACATGCGCTTTGTAAAGACTATCTGGACTGGACGGAGGAAGGTAAGAAGCAAAGATGTAGCTATTTGTGTTACCATGCACCAAGACGCAAAGTTGGTCCAAAAGTGAATCCATATTTACTAAACGCACGAATGATGAGCGTCGTCACCTCTGAACAGCTATTAAAACTCCACCACCTCTTGAAAATCCAGTTTTACTTGCATCACGGTCTTTTCGATAAACATTAAAAAGATTGGGATCAAAATATTGATTATCATTAAATTCCGCATTCAACCACGACGTAATAAGTACAAAGACGTCGTAGTCCAGGTGAGCACTCATATTAAAAAGTGCCTTGGACTTAGTTCGGAGTCCAGATACATTTTGAAAGTATATTTTAAGCGAATTGATAAGAGGTGTATCCGTTACGTAGTCGGTTACGGTTTTGGTAGTATAGCACCCTCGTTCTGAAAAAACTTAAACGGACGCACAGTTACATCAGCGGGCCAATTCGCTGAATTCAAGAGAGTCTCAAAATATATTGACGGTACTCCTATCTTGATTCGCTTTAAAGTTTTTACAGTAACGTCTTTTTTTACGAGCATAAAACAAGATATTAAATTACGATCAATAGACGCATGTTTAGAAACGTATGCGACTACATTGTCAGTGGTGACCGTGTTTTTAAACGACGATAGCTGCCGCCATTTTATCCTATGTGCAACTTCAAGTTCACTACTTGTATTACATCCAAGAATACTCTTCGATTTCTTACTATGGCGTTTGTCACCAAGAGCTTTGGCAGAAGTAGTATTATTAGACACAAAAAACTGTTGTTGTTTTTTCACAAAAATCTTCCATAAACTGGCCTTGAGCTCAATAAAAATTGTAAAATTAACATTTACTAGGCCAATAAAAAAATACACAAACATTTATATGCAAGGATGAGCACGCCTTAAATGCATTCTAATATAAAGTAAATTACTTGAATACAGAATTTGCAAATAAAACACAAACAAGTTAAATAGCGGCAGATCAGTTGCTCTTGTTTGTAGTTGATTTGTTTAAGGAAGATGAAATAAACACAACAGCCAACTCGGCTGGCGTAGCACAATATGTAGCGTATTGGCTCTGCAACTCCGAGCTCCCGGGTTCAAAGCCTGGGAGAAGTGGTTATGAAAAATAAATTTTATTAATTTAATAAAAAGAAGTCTGATGAGGAAATGTGGTGATTTCCGAAATAGTACTATAATTTCTACCAATAAAAAACTGTTGTTGTTTTTTCACAAAAATCTTCCATAAACTGGCCTTGATCTCAATAAAAATTGTAAAATTAACATTTACTAGGCTAACAGAAAAATAAACAAATATTTATATGCAAGGATGAGCACGCCTTAAATGCATTCTAATATAAAGTAAATTACTTGAAAACACAAACAACAACCACACAAACAAGTTAAATAGCGGCAGATCAGTTGCTCTTGTTTGTAGTTGGTTTGTTTAAGGCAGATGAAATAAACACAACAGCCAACTCGGCTAGCGTAGCACAATATGTAGCGTATTGTTATGAAAAATAAATTTAATTAATTTAATAAAAAGAAGTCTGATGAGGTAATGTGGTGATTTCCGAAATAGTACTATAATTTCTACCAATAAAAAACTGTTGTTGTTTTTTCACAAAAATCTTCCATAAACTGGCCTTGAGCTCAATAAAAATTGTAAAATTAACATTTACTAGGCCAACAGAAAAATAAACAAACATTTATGTGCAAGGATAAGCACGCCTTAAATGCATTCTAATATAAAGTAAATTACTTGAGTACAGAATTTGCAAATAAAACACAAACAACAACCACACAAACAAGTTAAATAGCGGCAGATCAGTTGCTCTTGTTTGTAGTTGGTTTGTTTAAGGAAGATGAAATAAACACAACAGCCAACTCGGCTAGCGTAGCACAATATGTAGCGTACTGGCTCTGCAACGCCGAGCTCCGGGTTCAAAGCCTGGGAGATGTGGTTATGAAAAATAAATTTAATTACTTTAATAAAAAGAAGTCTGATGAGGAAATGTGGTGATTTCTGATATAGTACTATAATTTTTACCAATAAAAAACTGTTGTTGTTTTTTCACAAAATCTTCCATAAACTGGCCTTGATCTCAATAAAAATTGTAAAATTAACATTTACTAGGCTAACAGAAAAATAAACAAATATTTATATGCAAGGATGAACACGCCTTAAATGCATTCTAATATAAAGTAAATTACTTGAAAACACAAACAACAACCACACAAACAAGTTAAATAGCGGCAGATCAGTTGCTCTTGTTTGTAGTTGGTTTGTTTAAGGAAGATGAAATAAACACAACAGCCAACTCGGCTAGCGTAGCACAATATGTAGCGTATTGTTATGAAAAATAAATTTAATTAATTTAATTAAAAGAAGTCTGATGAGGTAATGTGGTGATTTCCGAAATAGTACTATAATTTCTACCAATAAAAATCTGTTGTTGTTTTTTCACAAAAATCTTCCATAAACTGGCCTTGAGCTCAATAAAAATTGTAAAATTAACATTTACTAGGCCAACAGAAAAATAAACAAACATTTACATTGTATATGCAAGGATGAGCACGCCTTAAATGCATTCTAATATAAAGTAAATTACTTGAGTACAGACAGATTACAAACATCACATCCTTAATAGCAGAATTGGCGTTGGAAGTGTCACCTATTAGCGCTTCAGACCCAGGATCAAAATTTGAACTAAAAAATTATCGAAAAGATCGGCAGCGTCCTGAGTCGTGTAGGCATATTCTCCATTATAAAATACCTCCGAGGGAATACTAGAACAGGACTTTTTGGATTTAACATAGCTCCAAAATGCCTTTGGATTTGATTTGATTTTAATTTCGAACTTACGAACATAGTTTATCTGAAGCGTTTTACTTAAGGACTTAAACTTTTTGGAGTAATGGAGATATTTGTATTTATATACAAGGCTCTTGATACATTAAACTTTTTAAAAAAATTATTTCTCAAATTTTTAAGCTTTTTTAATGTTTTTGTATACCACAAAATTCCGTGTGTTTCTTATTATTACGGGGCACATATTTATCGCAAATTTCATAAATATTTGATTTAAAAATGTCAAAACAATCCGAAACCTTAATCCCAGCAAAAATCTAAACCCAATCTATAATAGAAATTGCACTATCTACACTGTGGAAATTACAACTTCTAAAGCAAAACAAAAACAAACAAAAATTATTAGTTTTGTTATCGCCCCAAGTACTTTTAAAACTGTATGATTCTAGATTAATAATAAGCGGTATGTGATGACAGCCAGAACTCGATAAAGGATCAAGACATTCACTAAGTGAAAAGTGCAGGTTATCATTAAGCAAAATAAGATCGAGAATCCTAGAGAGCTTTTTTACAAAACTATTAACTTGAATAAGATTTTTACTTAAAAAGCTATCAACTTAGTACAACTCCGGAAAGCTATTAATGTTATTTGGAGTTTAACCATAATTGTTGCCATGTGACCATTCAATATTAGGTAAGTTGAAGTCACCAAGAATACAAAAACTGTTATTATGATGATTAGAGACGAGATCAGTTATATTGTCCACATGCGCTTTGTAAAGACTATCTGGACTGGACGGAGGAAGGTAAGAAGCAAAGATGTAGCTATTTGTGTTACCATGCACCAAGACGCAAAGTTGGTCCAAAAGTGAATCCATATTTACTAAACGCACGAATGATGAGCGTCGTCACCTCTGAACAGCTATTAAAACTCCACCACCTCTTGAAAATCCAGTTTTACTTGCATCACGGTCTTTTCGATAAACATTAAAAAGATTGGGATCAAAATATTGATTATCATTAAATTCCGCATTCAACCACGACGTAATAAGTACAAAGACGTCGTAGTCCAGGTGAGCACTCATATTAAAAAGTGCCTTGGACTTAGTTCGGAGTCCAGATACATTTTGAAAGTATATTTTAAGCGAATTGATAAGAGGTGTATCCGTTACGTAGTCGGTTACGGTTTTGGTAGTATAGCACCCTCGTTCTGAAAAAACTTAAACGGACGCACAGTTACATCAGCGGGCCAATTCGCTGAATTCAAGAGAGTCTCAAAATATATTGACGGTACTCCTATCTTGATTCGCTTTAAAGTTTTTACAGTAACGTCTTTTTTTACGAGCATAAAACAAGATATTAAATTACGATCAATAGACGCATGTTTAGAAACGTATGCGACTACATTGTCAGTGGTGACCGTGTTTTTAAACGACGATAGCTGCCGCCATTTTATCCTATGTGCAACTTCAAGTTCACTACTTGTATTACATCCAAGAATACTCTTCGATTTCTTACTATGGCGTTTGTCACCAAGAGCTTTGGCAGAAGTAGTATTATTAGACACAAAAAACTGTTGTTGTTTTTTCACAAAAATCTTCCATAAACTGGCCTTGAGCTCAATAAAAATTGTAAAATTAACATTTACTAGGCCAATAGAAAAATACACAAACATTTATATGCAAGGATGAGCACGCCTTAAATGCATTCTACTATAAAGTAAATTACTTGAATACAGAATTTGCAAATAAAACACAAACAAGTTAAATAGCGGCAGATCAGTTGCTCTTGTTTGTAGTTGATTTGTTTAAGGAAGATGAAATAAACACAACAGCCAACTCGGCTGGCGTAGCACAATATGTAGCGTATTGGCTCTGCAACTCCGAGCTCCCGGGTTCAAAGCCTGGGAGAAGTGGTTATGAAAAATAAATTTTATTAATTTAATAAAAAGAAGTCTGATGAGGAAATGTGGTGATTTCCGAAATAGTACTATAATTTCTACCAATAAAAAACTGTTGTTGTTTTTTCACAAAAATCTTCCATAAACTGGCCTTGATCTCAATAAAAATTGTAAAATTAACATTTACTAGGCTAACAGAAAAATAAACAAATATTTATATGCAAGGATGAGCACGCCTTAAATGCATTCTAATATAAAGTAAATTACTTGAAAACACAAACAACAACCACACAAACAAGTTAAATAGCGGCAGATCAGTTGCTCTTGTTTGTAGTTGGTTTGTTTAAGGCAGATGAAATAAACACAACAGCCAACTCGGCTAGCGTAGCACAATATGTAGCGTATTGTTATGAAAAATAAATTTAATTAATTTAATAAAAAGAAGTCGGATGAGGTAATGTGGTGATTTCCGAAATAGTACTATAATTTCTACCAATAAAAAACTGTTGTTGTTTTTTCACAAAAATCTTCCATAAACTGGCCTTGAGCTCAATAAAAATTGTAAAATTAACATTTACTAGGCCAACAGAAAAATAAACAAACATTTATGTGCAAGGATAAGCACGCCTTAAATGCATTCTAATATAAAGTAAATTACTTGAGTACAGAATTTGCAAATAAAACACAAACAACAACCACACAAACAAGTTAAATAGCGGCAGATCAGTTGCTCTTGTTTGTAGTTGGTTTGTTTAAGGAAGATGAAATAAACACAACAGCCAACTCGGCTAGCGTAGCACAATATGTAGCGTACTGGCTCTGCAACGCCGAGCTCCGGGTTCAAAGCCTGGGAGATGTGGTTATGAAAAATAAATTTAATTACTTTAATAAAAAGAAGTCTGATGAGGAAATGTGGTGATTTCTGATATAGTACTATAATTTTTACCAATAAAAAACTGTTGTTGTTTTTTCACAAAATCTTCCATAAACTGGCCTTGATCTCAATAAAAATTGTAAAATTAACATTTACTAGGCTAACAGAAAAATAAACAAATATTTATATGCAAGGATGAACACGCCTTAAATGCATTCTAATATAAAGTAAATTACTTGAAAACACAAACAACAACCACACAAACAAGTTAAATAGCGGCAGATCAGTTGCTCTTGTTTGTAGTTGGTTTGTTTAAGGAAGATGAAATAAACACAACAGCCAACTCGGCTAGCGTAGCACAATATGTAGCGTATTGTTATGAAAAATAAATTTAATTAATTTAATAAAAAGAAGTCTGATGAGGTAATGTGGTGATTTCCGAAATAGTACTATAATTTCTACCAATAAAAAACTGTTGTTGTTTTTTCACAAAAATCTTCCATAAACTGGCCTTGAGCTCAATAAAAATTGTAAAATTAACATTTACTAGGCCAACAGAAAAATAAACAAACATTTACATTGTATATGCAAGGATGAGCACGCCTTAAATGCATTCTAATATAAAGTAAATTACTTGAGTACAGACAGATTACAAACATCACATCCTTAATAGCAGAATTGGCGTTGGAAGTGTCACCTATTAGCGCTTCAGACCCAGGATCAAAATTTGAACTAAAAAATTATCGAAAAGATCGGCAGCGTCCTGAGTCGTGTAGGCATATTCTCCATTATAAAATACCTCCGAGGGAATACTAGAACAGGACTTTTTGGATTTAACATAGCTCCAAAATGCCTTTGGATTTGATTTGATTTTAATTTCGAACTTACGAACATAGTTTATCTGAAGCGTTTTACTTAAGGACTTAAACTTTTTGGAGTAATGGAGATATTTGTATTTATATACAAGGCTCTTGATACATTAAACTTTTTAAAAAAATTATTTCTCAAATTTTTAAGCTTTTTTAATGTTTTTGTATACCACAAAATTCCGTGTGTTTCTTATTATTACGGGGCACATATTTATCGCAAATTTCATAAATATTTGATTTAAAAATGTCAAAACAATCCGAAACCTTAATCCCAGCAAAAATCTAAACCCAATCTATAATAGAAATTGCACTATCTACACTGTGGAAATTACAACTTCTAAAGCAAAACAAAAACAAACAAAAATTATTAGTTTTGTTATCGCCCCAAGTACTTTTAAAACTGTATGATTCTAGATTAATAATAAGCGGTATGTGATGACAGCCAGAACTCGATAAAGGATCAAGACATTCACTAAGTGAAAAGTGCAGGTTATCATTAAGCAAAATAAGATCGAGAATCCTAGAGAGCTTTTTTACAAAACTATTAACTTGAATAAGATTTTTACTTAAAAAGCTATCAACTTAGTACAACTCCGGAAAGCTATTAATGTTATTTGGAGTTTAACCATAATTGTTGCCATGTGACCATTCAATATTAGGTAAGTTGAAGTCACCAAGAATACAAAAACTGTTATTATGATGATTAGAGACGAGATCAGTTATATTGTCCACATGCGCTTTGTAAAGACTATCTGGACTGGACGGAGGAAGGTAAGAAGCAAAGATGTAGCTATTTGTGTTACCATGCACCAAGACGCAAAGTTGGTCCAAAAGTGAATCCATATTTACTAAACGCACGAATGATGAGCGTCGTCACCTCTGAACAGCTATTAAAACTCCACCACCTCTTGAAAATCCAGTTTTACTTGCATCACGGTCTTTTCGATAAACATTAAAAAGATTGGGATCAAAATATTGATTATCATTAAATTCCGCATTCAACCACGACGTAATAAGTACAAAGACGTCGTAGTCCAGGTGAGCACTCATATTAAAAAGTGCCTTGGACTTAGTTCGGAGTCCAGATACATTTTGAAAGTATATTTTAAGCGAATTGATAAGAGGTGTATCCGTTACGTAGTCGGTTACGGTTTTGGTAGTATAGCACCCTCGTTCTGAAAAAACTTAAACGGACGCACAGTTACATCAGCGGGCCAATTCGCTGAATTCAAGAGAGTCTCAAAATATATTGACGGTACTCCTATCTTGATTCGCTTTAAAGTTTTTACAGTAACGTCTTTTTTTACGAGCATAAAACAAGATATTAAATTACGATCAATAGACGCATGTTTAGAAACGTATGCGACTACATTGTCAGTGGTGACCGTGTTTTTAAACGACGATAGCTGCCGCCATTTTATCCTATGTGCAACTTCAAGTTCACTACTTGTATTACATCCAAGAATACTCTTCGATTTCTTACTATGGCGTTTGTCACCAAGAGCTTTGGCAGAAGTAGTATTATTAGACACAAAAAACTGTTGTTGTTTTTTCACAAAAATCTTCCATAAACTGGCCTTGAGCTCAATAAAAATTGTAAAATTAACATTTACTAGGCCAATAGAAAAATACACAAACATTTATATGCAAGGATGAGCACGCCTTAAATGCATTCTAATATAAAGTAAATTACTTGAATACAGAATTTGCAAATAAAACACAAACAAGTTAAATAGCGGCAGATCAGTTGCTCTTGTTTGTAGTTGATTTGTTTAAGGAAGATGAAATAAACACAACAGCCAACTCGGCTGGCGTAGCACAATATGTAGCGTATTGGCTCTGCAACTCCGAGCTCCCGGGTTCAAAGCCTGGGAGAAGTGGTTATGAAAAATAAATTTTATTAATTTAATAAAAAGAAGTCTGATGAGGAAATGTGGTGATTTCCGAAATAGTACTATAATTTCTACCAATAAAAAACTGTTGTTGTTTTTCACAAAAATCTTCCATAAACTGGCCATGAGCTCAATAAAAATTGTAAAATTAACATTTACTAGGCCAACAGAAAAATAAACAAACATTTATGTGCAAGGATAAGCACGCCTTAAATGCATTCTAATATAAAGTAAATTACTTGAGTACAGAATTTGCAAATAAAACACAAACAACAACCACACAAACAAGTTAAATAGCGGCAGATCAGTTGCTCTTGTCTGTAGATGGTTTGTTTAAGGAAGATGAAATAAACACAACAGCTAACTCGGCTAGCGTAGCACAATATGTAGCGTATTGGCTCTGCAACTCCGAGCTCCCGGGTTCAAGGCCTGGGAGAAGTGGTTATGAAAAATTAAATTAAAAAATAATTAAATTTAACAAAAAGAAGTCTGATGAGGAAATGTGGTGATTTCCGATATAGTACTATAATTTTTACCAATAAAAAACTGTTGTTGTTTTTTCACAAAAATCTTCCATAAACTGGCCTTGATCTCAATAAAAATTGTAAAATTAACAATTACTAGGCCAACAGAAAAATAAACAAATATATATATGCAAGGATGAGCACGCCTTAAATGCATTCTAATATAAAGTAAATTACTTGAAAACACAAACAACAACCACACAAACAAGTTAAATAGCGGCAGATCAGTTGCTCCTGTTTGTAGTTGGTTTGTTTAAGGAAGATGAAATAAACACAACAGCCAACTCGGCTAGCGTAGCACAATATGTAGCGTATTGGCTCTGCAACTCCGAGCTCCCGGGTTCAAAGCCTGGGAGAAGTGGTTATGAAAAATAAATTTAATTACTTTAATAAAAAGAAGTCTGATGAGGAAATGTGGTGATTTCCAAAATAACGCTATAATTTCTACCATTAAAAAACTGTTGTTGTTTTTTCACAAAAATCTTCCATAAACTGGCCTTGAGCTCAATAAAAACTGTATAATTAACATTTACTAGGCTAACAGAAAAATAAACAAATATTTATATGCAAGGATGAGCACGCCTTAAATGCATTCTAATATAAAGTAAATTACTTGAAAACACAAACAACAACCACACAAACAAGTTAAATAGCGGCAGATCAGTTGCTCTTGTTTGTAGTTGGTTTGTTTAAGGAAGATGAAATAAACACAACAGCCAACTCGGCTAGCGTAGCACAATATGTAGCGTATTGGCTCTGCAACTCCGAGCTCCGGGTTCAAAGCCTGGGAGAAGTGGTTATGAAAAATAAATTTAATTACTTCAATAAAAAGAAGTCTGATGAGGAAATGTGGTGATTTCCGATATAGTACTATAATTTTTACCAATAAAAAGCTGTTGTTGTTTTTTCACAAAATCTTCCATAAACTGGCCTTGATCTCAATAAAAATTGTAAAATTAACATTTACTAGGCCAACAGAAAAATAAACAAATATTTATATGCAAGGATGAGCACGCCTTAAATGCATTCTAATATAAAGTAAATTACTTGAAAACAGAATTTGCAAATAAAACACAAACAACAACCACACAAACAAGTTAAATAGCGGCAGATCAGTTGCTCTTGTTTGTAGTTGGTTAGTTTAAGGAAGATGAAATAAACACAACAGCCAACTCGGCTAGCGTAGCACAATATGTAGGGTATTGGCTCTGCAACTCCGAGCTCCCGGGTTCAAGGCCTGGGAGAAGTGGTTATGAAAAATAAATTTAATTACTTTAATAAAAAGAAGTCTGATGAGGAAATGTGGTGATTTCCGAAATAGTACTATAATTTCTACCATTAAAAAACTGTTGTTGTTTTTTCACAAAAATCTTCCATAAACTGGCCTTGATCTCAATAAAAATTGTAAAATTAACATTTACTAGGCCAATAAAAAAATCAACAAACATTTATATGCAAGGATGACCACACCTTAAATGCATTCTAGTATAAAGTAAATTACTTGAATACAGAATTTGCAAATAAAACACAAACAACAACCACACAAACAAGTTAAATAGCGGCAGATCAGTTGCTCTTTTTTGTAGTTGGTTTGTTTAAGGAAGATGAAATAAACACAACAGCCAACTCGGCTTGCGTATTGGCTCTGCAACTCCGAGCTCCCGGGTTCAAAGCCCTGGAGAAATGGTTATGAAAAATTAAATTAAAATTTAATTTAATTTAATAAAAAGAAGTCTGATGAGGAAAAGTGGTGATTTCCGAAATAGTACTATAATTTCTACCATTAAAAAACTGTTGTAGTTTTTTCACAAAAATCTTCCATAAACTGGCCTTGAGCCCAATAAAAATTGTAAAATTACCATTTACTAGGCTAACAGAAAAATAAACAAATATTTATAGGCAAGGATGAGCACGCCTTAAATGCATTCTAATATAAAGTAAATTACTTGAAAACACAAATAACAACCACACAAACAAGTTAAATAGCGGCAGATCAGTTGCTCTTGTTTGTAGTTGGTTTGTTTAAGGAAGATGAAATAAACGCAACAGCCAACTCGGCTAGCGTAGCACAATATGTAGCGTATTGGCTCTGCAACTCCGAGCTCCCGGGTTCAAAGCCTGGGAGAAGTGGTTATGAAAAATAAATTTAATTACTTTAATAAAAAGAAGTCTGATGAGGAAATGTGGTGATTTCCGATATAGTACTATACTTTTTACCAATAAAAAACTGTTGTTGTTTTTTTCACAAAAATCTTCCATAAACTGGCCTTGAGCTCAATAAAAATTGTAAAATTAACATTTACTAGGCCAACAGAAAAATAAACAAATATTTATATGCAAGGATGAGCACGCCTTAAATGCATTCTAATATAAAGTAAATTACCTGAAAACAGAATTTGCAAATAAAACACAAACAACAACCACACAAACAAGTTAAATAGCGGCAGATCAGTTGCTCTTGTTTGTAGTTGGTTTGTTTAAGGAAGATTAAATAAACACAACAGCCAACTCGGCTAGCGTAGCACAATATGTAGCGTATTGGCTCTGCAACTCCGAGCTCCGGGTTCAAAGCCTGGGAGAAGTGGTTATGAAAAATAAATTTAATTACTTCAATAAAAAGAAGTCTGATGAGGAAATGTGGTGATTTCCGATATAGTACTATAATTTTTACCAATAAAAAGCTGTTGTTGTTTTTTCACAAAATCTTCCATAAACTGGCCTTGATCTCAATAAAAATTGTAAAATTAACATTTACTAGGCCAACAGAAAAATAAACAAATATTTATATGCAAGGATGAGCACGCCTTAAATGCATTCTAATATAAAGTAAATTACTTGAAAACAGAATTTGCAAATAAAACACAAACAACAACCACACAAACAAGTTAAATAGCGGCAGATCAGTTGCTCTTGTTTGTAGTTGGTTAGTTTAAGGAAGATGAAATAAACACAACAGCCAACTCGGCTAGCGTAGCACAATATGTAGGGTATTGGCTCGGCAACTCCGAGCTCCCGGGTTCAAGGCCTGGGAGAAGTGGTTATGAAAAATAAATTTAATTACTTTAATAAAAAGAAGTCTGATGAGGAAATGTGGTGATTTCCGAAATAGTACTATAATTTCTACCATTAAAAAACTGTTGTTGTTTTTTCACAAAAATCTTCCATAAACTGGCCTTGATCTCAATAAAAATTGTAAAATTAACATTTACTAGGCCAATAAAAAAATCAACAAACATTTATATGCAAGGATGACCACACCTTAAATGCATTCTAATATAAAGTAAATTACTTGAATACAGAATTTGCAAATAAAACACAAACAACAACCACACAAACAAGTTAAATAGCGGCAGATCAGTTGCTCTTGTTTGTAGTTGGTTTGTTTAAGGAAGATGAAATAAACACAACAGCCAACTCGGCTTGCGTATTGGCTCTGCAACTCCGAGCTCCCGGGTTCAAAGCCCTGGAGAAGTGGTTATGAAAAATTAAATTAAAATTTAATTTAATTTAATAAAAAGAAGTCTGATGAGGAAAAGTGGTGATTTCCGAAATAGTACTATAATTTCTACCATTAAAAAACTGTTGTAGTTTTTTCACAAGATCTTCCATAAACTGGCCTTGAGCCCAATAAAAATTGTAAAATTAACATTTACTAGGCTAACAGAAAAATAAACAAATATTTATATGCAAGGATGAGCACGCCTTAAATGCATTCTAATATAAAGTAAATTACTTGAAAACACAAATAACAACCACACAAACAAGTTAAATAGCGGCAGATCAGTTGCTCTTGTTTGTAGTTGGTTTGGTTAAGGAAGATGAAATAAACGCAACAGCCAACTCGGCTAGCGTAGCACAATATGTAGCGTATTGGCTCTGCAACTCCGAGCTCCCGGGTTCAAAGCCTGGGAGAAGTGGTTATGAAAAATAAATTTAATTACTTTAATAAAAAGAAGTCTGATGAGGAAATGTGGTGATTTCCGATATAGTACTATACTTTTTACCAATAAAAAACTGTTGTTGTTTTTTCACAAAAATCTTCCATAAACTGGCCTTGAGCTCAATAAAAATTGTAAAATTAACATTTACTAGGCCAACAGAAAAATAAACAAATATTTATATGCAAGGATGAGCACGCCTTAAATGCATTCTAATATAAAGTAAATTACCTGAAAACAGAATTTGCAAATAAAACACAAACAACAACCACACAAACAAGTTAAATAGCGGCAGATCAGTTGCTCTTGTTTGTAGTTCGTTTGTTTAAGGAAGATGAAATAAACACAACAGCCAACTCGGCTAGCGCAGCACAATATGTAGCGTACTGGCTCTGCAACTCCGAGCTCCGGGTTCAAAGCCTGGGAGAAGTTATGAAAAATTAAATTAAAATTTAATTTAATTTAATAAAAAGAAGTCTGATGAGGAAATGTGGTGATTTCCGAAATAGTACTATAATTTCTACCATTAAAAAACTGTTGTTGTTTTTTCACAAAAATCTTCCATAAACTGGCCTTGAGCTCAATAAAAATTGTAAAATTAACATTTACTAGGCTAACAGAAAAATAAACAAATATTTATATGCAAGGATGAGCACGCCTTAAATGCATTCTAATATAAAGTAAATTACTTGAATACAGAATTTGCAAATAAAACACAAACAACAACCACACAAACAAGTTAAATAGCGGCAGATCAGTTGCTCTTGTTTGTAGTTGGTTTGTTTAAGGAAGATGAAATAAACACAACATCCAACTCGGCTAGCGTAGCACAATATGTAGCGTACTGGCTCTGCAACGCCGAGCTCCGGGTTCAAAGCCTGGGAGAAGTGTTATGAAAAATAAATTTAATTACTTTAATAAAAAGAAGTCTGATGAGGAAATGTGGTCATTTCCGATATAGTACTATAATTTTTATCAATAAAAAGCTGTTGTTGTTTTTTCACAAAATCTTCCATAAACTGGCTGAAGATTTGGTCCTTCGGAGCCGAGAAAATTAACAACATCACATATTTCATCAGCGCCAATTTGGATATCCCAAGCCACAACACCAGCTTATTTTTAAAAACATTTTCGATCATCGCAACACTGGTTACCACTTCATAAGAACACAACAAAAATTGCCACAGCATTTTCACAGTACAGTGCCACATCGTCACAGCACAGAGTTTTATATCATCATAATCAAGTCCACCAACATATCTGCACAGAGTATTATACTGCCGCATCACCTGGCAAGAACACATACACACGATTATAAAATCAGAGCTGAGTTCACGGAAACAAGGTACGTGGTTATTTTTTCCAAGTGCACTTTAGTTTTTCAAAAAATAATTAAGTTAAACGACCGCGATCCGTAAATTGTGAAAAGAGCTAGTTTTGTGTTTGCCCTTCAATCAGGCGCACCGTGCAACCATTTTCTGCATTTGGCACACACATACATACATACATATATACACACTCGGCAGTGAACATTTTCTCGAACGTTTGTTGTTATTTTTTTATTTTTTTGCACCACATTCAATTATAAAGTTCTTTTTTCTCTTAATAATTTTTCCATAATTTCACTGAGAAAGTTTTTGTGCAAACATTATAAAATTTTGGTCTAACATTTTCTTCACTGCGTTCCGAGTTCACATAACCTCAGATTATTTTTGTTTTTTCTCTTAATAATTTTTCCATAATTTCACTGAGAAAGTTTTTTGTGCAAACATTATAAAATTTCGGGCTAACATTTTCTTCACCGCGTTCGGAGTTTACATAACCTCTGAATTATTTCGTGTCACTTCGTTTACAATTAATCTGGTGAAATTATCCCAGCTCTATGTGGATCACATAATTTTAATTAAACTCACATTATACGAACAATTTCTCACTGCTGACGTAGCACTGATCACCGTACTGCAGAAAACATCCATACATATATTAAATATACATACATATATTATATAGACATACATATATTAAATATACATACGTCCATAGTCGATATTATTTTTGCTTTGTTGGGTGGCGAGTGGATTTTTAAAGAAAACTGCAATAAGTACTGAAAATAAATAAAGATTGTATTCTGCATTAGAAGAAAAGGATAATCGAGATCTTTGCTTTATCATTGGTTGGAATTCGCTTCTTGATTGGTTAACTGGAAGATAAAAGTTTTTGGTTAGTGTTTTTAAAACCCCCTTAGCAATTACTATGGAATCTTTTATTCGTTTAGCAGAAGCTATAATCGAATTCGATGCTGACTTCAGTAGCACGCCCACCTCTGCAAAAAACAAGCATGGTCTTGCAATACAACAAGACGAATTAAAAGCCATGTGGGAAAAAGCTAAACTAGCATACGATATGCTAAGTAGTGCAGAGGGATTAGCTAAAGAAGACATAAGAGCAATTAGGAAAAAGCACAAAACCTGTTTTCAAGTTATTTAAATTGCATGTCTGCAATGGCCACTCAGGCTGAAGCGTTTACAAACGCAGAAAAGGATGTATCAAGTCAGTCGATACGTGAACACAATATTCACCTTCCCCGGTGTGATACGGACGTGTTCAAAGGAGACTACTTGTCATGGCCTTCATTTCGTGATATGTTCACGGCCATATACATCCTCAACAAGCGCCTTACTCCGGTGGAAAAATTATTTCACCTTAATCATAAGACCCAAGGGGAGGCCAAAGACATCGTTCGAAAATGTCCATTAACTAATGAAGGCTTCCAGACAGCTTGGAAAAATCTGTGTGAGAGGTATGAAAATAAACGTATCCTTGTAAACACACAACTAAAAACACTTTTCAATTTACGTTCAATTGACAATGAGTGTGGTAGCTCAATAAAAATGTTGCAGCGAGATATAAATAATTGTTTATCATCCCTGAGTAGTCATCAAATTGACATTTCTAATTGGGACGCAATTATTATATATCTCTGCTCAACGAAACTTCCAGAAAGCACACTGGCTATATGGGAACAAACCATAGACCACAAAAATGACATACCAAAGTGGGAGGATATGGACAAGTTCCTCTCCAACAGGTTTCAAACATTAGAAACTTTATCAGGTTTGAAGAAGTCCAAATACTTTAGAGCGCCAAAACCTCAAGTTTCCAGACATCCTTCAGAAGCCCCCACTAAACGGCTTGGCGTCTTCCAAGCAAGCGTGACCAAGTTGACCTGCAAAATGTGCAAAACGAATGAGCACAAACTGCGCGGCTGCTCTCGGTTCCTTAAACTAACACCAGCGGAGAGAATCGAGTTTTTGAGGAAGAATAACGCTTGCCTGAACTGCCTGAGTTTTGGACATACTGTGTCAAAATGTACAAGTGCATTCAATTGCAACACATGTCACTCGCGACACCACACGCTCCTCCATATTCAGACGGCTCAGCCAAAGGCAAATATGCGTTGGACACCTCCAAGCTCCTCGGATGATACTCCATCGACGTCAAAGCAGGCCCAAGCACGACGAGATCTAAGTAATGTAGAACATAATGGCAACATTAACATTCAGTCCTGCTATGCGAATACCAATACCGGTGTTTTGTTGGGAACAGCCCGTGTAAATGTGCATCTGAATGGCACAGATTATTCAGCAAGAGCTCTCATTGATTCTGGGTCGGAGTGCTCCTTT
The DNA here is from genome assembly GCA_963971545.1 of Philophylla caesio. NCBI lineage: Eukaryota > Metazoa > Arthropoda > Insecta > Diptera > Tephritidae > Philophylla > Philophylla caesio. The sequence goes on from OZ020605.1 coordinate 21,608,798, forward strand.
ACAACAGAAAGGCTCAAACGCAGAATCAACCTGCCATCAAAACGGATGCATGCCCAAGTTTCGGGCATCACAAATTCCATATCTGCGCAGGTCAAACAAGCATGCAAAATAGAACTGCGATCACCGGTTGACCCATTATTCCGGTTAAATACCACTGTGCTCGTTTTAGCACAACTCACTGGAAATCTTCCAACTACTCCCATTAGCGTCATTACTCAGCAAGCTTTTCCTGACTTGGTATTGGCCGACAAAAGGTTCTTTGTTAACGAACCAGTGGACCTTGTGCTTGGAGGAGACATTTATCCAGAGATATTTTAAACGGTCTAAAGAAAAACGTGTTAAGTACTCTCCTAGCACAAGAAACAGTGTTCGGTTGGATATTGACCGGACGGACAAGCACTATTAATCCTACTCAAAATATAGCGTCATATTTCTGCGAAGTTTCCTTGGAAAAGCAGCTTGCGGCTTTCTGGGAAGTGGAGGATCTGCCGAAGAAGCGCCGCCCTAGTGAGGAGGACGAATATTGTGAGGAGCTCTACAAAAGTACGACTCAAAGAAACGCAGATGGGAAATATATAGTTTCGCTACCCTTCAGGCAGGATTTCCCAGCAAGCATCTGCCTAGGTTCATCTCTCAAAAAGGCTTGCTCGCAATTCTACCGAAACGAGACGCGACTCGGAAAAAAGCCAGCTCTGCAAACGGAATATAACAGGGTATTAGCAGAATACTATTCCTTAGGACATATGTCAAAAATAATAAAAAGCATACCTGCAGAGGCAAATGACAGCTACTTTTTACCGCATCACGCTGTCATCAGAGCAGAGAGCACCTCAACCAAAGTCCACGTGGTTTTTAACGCCTCAAGTCCCACGGCTAATGGCACCAGCCTTAACGACGTCCTTTATCCCGGCCCAGTTCTCCAGGCTGATCTTCCAATTGTCATTCTACGTTGGAGATTATACAAATACGTATTTAACACCGACATCGAGAAAATGTATCGGCAGATTCTGGTCCGTGATCACGATACAAAATATCAGCGAATAGTATTCCGTTCCAACCCGAACGAACCGATTAGTCTTTACGAATTAAAGACCATCACTTTCGGGATTAACTGTGCTCCTTACCTGGCGATAAGGACACTACTAAAACTAGCTGAAGACGTTGAAACCTCTTACCCAGTAGCATCTCATATACTACGAAAGGGTATGTACGTCGATGACGTTTTAGCGGGAGGACACAGCATCAAGGCTGCAACAAAAGCACGAGATGAAATAACTGATGTCTTGCAATCAGCAGGTTTCCCATTACGAAAATGGACGGCTAATTGTGAGGACTTATTAAAAGATATTCATAAACCATATTTGCTCTCCGAAGACTTTTTGGAATTCGAAGAGACCAGCGCAGTGAAAGCGCTTGGCATAAGATGGAACGCACGAACAGATCAATTTTATTTTACTACCAGGCCATTGGAAGAACGCGACACACCCACAAAAAGGGCGATACTGTCGGATATTGCAAAACTGTTTGATCATCTCGGATGGCTCGCGCCCATTATAATTGTAGCCAAGATGCTAATGCAGAATATTTGGCTAGAAGGCACAAACTGGGACGAGACCATATCCGCGACCACCTTATATCGCTGGAGAAATTTTATACACAATTACAAAGAAATTTACTATATACGAATACCACGGTGGGTAAACTTTTCACCAACAAATGAGGTAGAAGTCCACGGTTTCTGTGACGCATCAGAGAAGGCGTACGCAGCCGCAGTATACCTACGCGTTAAGCAAAATACAACGATTGTAGTCAGCTTACTTTTGGCAAAAACCAAAGTAGCTCCAGTCAAAACCATTTCATTACCGCGACTCCACTACCGCAGAGTTCTCTGCGGAGCCGTGTTGCTCGCAGAAATCATGGAATCGATAACGGAAGGTTTAGATTTAGGAAATTTCAAGTTACACCTTTGGACAGATTCAACAATCGTACTCGCATGGATTTGTAAGCCACCCTGCTCGTGGTCAACCTTCGTCGCCCACAGGATAACAAAAATAGTGGAAAAAGTTGGTAACAAGAACTGGTTTCACGTGGATTCAGGCTCAAACCCCGCCGACTTAGCCAGCAGAGGTCTGCCCGCACACGAATTGATTGACAATTCGTTGTGGTGGGAGGGACCTTCTTGGTTGCAAAAAGACCAAACAAAATGGCCTGCGCAAGAAAAAAATTACAACACAGTTACCGAAGAAAAGAAGGTACTCGTTCTCGCAACAACTAAATTCAATAATTTTACAAATATTCTAGATAGATTTTCGGAACTACCTAGGGCTTTAAGAGTTGTCTCGTATATTATAAGGTTTTTTCACAGGACTCATCCAAAAACAAGAGCTTCGTTTCAAGCAAAGACTTTTCTAGTTTTACCGGATGAAATTAAAACAACGACTCAACTTTTGATAAAGATCTGTCAGAAACAATATTATCACGAGGAATACAAAAACCTGAAATCTGGAGAATCTGTTAGCTCGAAAAGTGAAGTTTTGTCTCTTAATCCCTTTATAGACAAAGATGACTTAATGAGAACGGGTGGTCGCCTCAGTGCTTCCCAAGATTTAGCATATAATGAGCGCCATCCAGTAATCCTTCCATACGATTGTAGATTTTCTCGACTTTTGGTTAAGTTCATCCATGAGATTTCTCTGCATGGGGAAAATCAACTAATGTTGCGACTGATTCGTACGCAGTATTGGATCCCTAGAATCAAAAACATGATCCGATCTGTCATACACAATTGCAAAACTTGCACTATTTATAAAAAACGGGCACAAATCCAACTTATGGGAACCCTGCGAAAAGAGCGAACCACATACTCACGACCGTTCACGTGCACCGGAGTGGATTTTGCTGGACCCTTTGACATTAAAAGTTACCGCGGCCGTGGTTGTCGCATTTCAAAGGGCTACGTCTGTCTATTCGTTTGTTTTGCAACGAAAGCGGTCCATCTGGAAGCAACAAGTGACCTCAGTACCCCATCTTTTCTTGCAGCATTTGCTAGGTTTGTTAGTAGAAGAGGATGTCCTAAACATATGTATTCTGACAATGGTACGAACTTTGTTGGAGCTTCTCGATCGTTACGATCGGAATTCAAAGCCTTTATAGGAAACACTCGTGACCAAACAGTCTCCAAGTATAGTCATCAGATGATAACATGGCATTTCATCCCCCCGGCGGCTCCTCACATGGGAGGATTGTGGGAAGCGGGAGTTAAAAGTTTTAAAAGCCATTTTAGAAAATTGCCTAGTCCCACAAATATACTATGCCGCGTTGAGTCTTGTCTCAACTCGCGGCCGATAAGTCCCTCATCAAATGAGCCAAGTGATTTGGAGCCATTAACCCCTGGTCATTTTCTCGTAGGTGGACACATACTGGCCCCACCGGAAATAGATACAACTGAAAATCCGGCCTCTATAGTCAATAGATGGCAAAAACTTAAAGCTCTTCATCAAACTTTTGGAAGTCCGAATATTTATCTGAGCTACAGAAGCGAATTAAGTGGAAACACTCAATGCAGAATTTGGAAGTCGGAGACTTAGTCGTTATCAAAGAGGAAAACCTAGCTCCAAACGAATGGAGATTAGGCAGAGTAACTAATCTGCATCCAGGTTCGGACAACAGTGTGCGTGTGGTAGAACTCGCCACGGAGAAGGGACAGACAACAAGGCCGATAGCAAAATTGGTCCTTCTCCCTCCACATAAAGAAAGAAATGAAAATTCAACCGATCAATAAAACACAAACATAATTCCACTTCGTAACCGAAATAATATATTCCACTTCCACAACAGCGAATATTACATTTTTTCATTCCACTCCTAAACACCTTATTATATTCCACATCTAGAATCGCGAACACGTAGGAATCACTCATGAAACTGGAACTACCCTCGCAGTCTATTGGCAATCTAACTCACATTTGCTCAAAAAAAGGGAAGTAGATAAAGTGAAGTATATAACCCAGACCAACATCATAACACAAGAACTAAGTTTAGAACACCCTTACCAGAATTCCAACGTACTTGTGGCGACAGGCGTCCAAGTTCAATAAACGAAAAGCTAACATTTCAACATTTACTTATCTTCATCTCTCATTTAATAAGGTAAATGGTTTGTTATTAAAAAACATGGACAATGCATACAAACACTTGATGAAATACAAAGGTATAGCGTTTTAAAATTTTGAAAAGAATATAAAGGTTGCAACTGCAAAGTATGTAATGGTTAATAATATATGTAAGTCATAGAGATTCGTTTCCATATAAGAAAGAAAAACATTTACTACACTGAATTCAGTTAGGGTTCCATTTCGGAAAGCAGTATTAATCCTAAATAGAAAATAGTCAAAATTTAGACAAGTTGGCCGAAAGGACACACTGTACAAAAAATTCAATAGCTTATCTGCGATGTGTTCCCGTTCCGAAATCAAAAGGGGAAACTAGTGCATCATCTATAATACATATTTTAACATATTCTCCTATAGGAATATGTTTTAAGAAAATATGCATCACCATATCGACTGAATCGACTGAATACCGAGTTTGAAACGAGGACTCTTCGCCTGTAGTGGAACCAACTCGACAAAAGTTGGGTACTCACGCGCATGGTGCCATTGCTTTTGTTTTGTGTGAGCGGCTAAGTGTTGAGAGAACCTAAATCAATCGCTAAACGTAGCGAGATTGTGCCGATTACCGATAATAGTTTTCATACACTACCGTTCTTAAAGAATATTTCACATTTTGCATTTTGTGAAATTCATAGTTGGCAAAGCGAAATTGCAAGAAAATAACACCCCTCATCACGCCACAAATCTTCCTTGGCAAGATCGATTTTCTCAAATCCTCACTGATCCATATCACCAACATGCACAGACCAAGAATCTACTCTACTTCTTATCATCCATCAATTGCACAGAGGTTTTGTAATTCTTTAAATTATCATACATATAACCAGGACGTACGAGTACATTGTGCGTGCAAGGCATAAATGATTTCTTTATCACTGAGCATGCGACTTTGCGATTCTTTAGATGGCTAAATTTTACGCACCGACAACTTTGAAAACAATGAATCGGCTTCGTTGAGTGGCGCTGAGGTAGCTACCGAAAAAAAAAAAAAAAACGTTCGATAAATTTCTTAATTTAATAATTTTGCTTAGTTTATTTGTATTTATTTAAGGTCGTTATGCGGTAACAATGCCCACAGTGGCAGATAGTAGAATCGGCAGCAACAACTACAGAATTATTTAAACTCAAAGGAAACTACAAATAAACGTCACTAACTGGAGCATACTGCTGTTATGAAAAAAAAAAAAAAAAAACGTTCGATAAATTTCTTAATTTAATCATTTTGCTTAGTTTATTTGTATTTATTAAAGGTCGTTATGCGGTAACAATGCCCACAGTGGCAGATAGTAAAATCGGCAGCAACAACTACAGAATTATTTAAACTCAAAGGAAATTTCAAATAAACGTCACTGACTGGAAACAATTTTTTGAAAATTAAACAACTGCATACGCTTTACTGCCTGCTGTCCACTTTTTCGCTTGCTTCAAAAATTCCACCCTCACTTCTTATTTCTTTCACTTTTTGCTCACAGCCTATTTGTCAACCATAACCCTCTTACATTCTTACATAGAATCCATATACTAAACTGATAAATATAAACATATATTGCGCACATGCTGACGTATATGCATATATTAGAAAAGTCCCTCGGTATAAGTGAACTCAGAAAAGGAATAACTTTGTTAACATAATTATGGTTATTTTTTTGTTACGTTTAAGTCCTTTATCGTAGCGGTTGGAAACGTACTTACATTGAGGGTGGAGTGGGCGGTATTGGTGTTTTAGATGCGCCTGTTATTGTTGCTGTTGCTGTGGCCGTAACTAAGGGTGCAAATGATGTAATAGCCGCCTTTATTGCCGCTACACCAAATGCGTCTCTGACCACGTCTCTATTCAGACACGCCTTTGGTTTGCTTTAACTGCTACTGTGCGTTTTTTGCTTGGTGATAGTGTTGCCTCGTGTTCGTTTGTGTTTTTGCACCTTGAAATACGGAATAGGTAATTTAATTTCATACGGCACGAACCGAAAATAGTTTACCAACACTTTTTTGTTCTGCATATCACGAGAATTTAATCCACAAGTGCTTTTGAAATAGCATTTAACTCCAAGAAAGTCGTCTTCTATCATTTTTCTTCTCCCAAGTTGTTTTCCAGGACCCAATTGCGTTCAAAATGATCTCAATCAAGGCGCACACGTAAAAATCTAAAAGATACTATCATTTCAGATCTGTAGTAGACATTCAAATGAGTAAAATTGTATTTTTTACTTACCTGCAACTCCAAACCGCACGTTTTTTTTTTGTTTCTTAGTGAATGGAATGACGGCCATTCACGGAAGTCAGCAAGTCTCCACAAACGTAATGGTCGATGGTATTTCGATTGTAAATAATCGAATAGGCTATATTAGAACGTTGACCCGTGGTCAATTTAACGAGTACTCATCATAAACCATGATCACTAATAGAAAAGGGCGCCATCTGTGGGTTTCATCACCAAACTATGTTTGTTTGGTGAGTAATTTTCAAATGAGCTACCCTGTCTTTATGCAATATACAACTACACTGACATTTCAACGTTTTGGGCGGCCAAACTTTTGGCAGAAGTCTCCAAAATATAACGCTATTGAACTTAGAATGCAATTCAACAGAACAAATTATCTGCAAAAATTAAAATAACTCAAAATAATCTATTCAAACGTCGCAAAGATTAATTTATGTACAAAATATATAATAATACTATTTTAATTTGTCATCATATGCAGCCCTGCGCAAGGGCACCAGTGCTACTCATAATCGAGTTGACATAATAAATGGATGCACATTATGCCATATTTCCATAGAGTAAACGTACTCGCATGTATTATGCCGAATTTACACTGGCTAAAATCGCATTTTCATGTAGAGCAGTATTTTCTCCTTTCGACCACTCGCCACCCGGTAACATATCAAAAAGGGATCTTTGTATGTTTCATATTAAACACTTTTAGGAAAAATGACGCCATTTACCACGCTCCGCAAAAAAGCCGAACGAAACGCCCACCGCTTTCCCCAAGCTTGCCGACTCTGCGACGCCAGACACCCTATTCGGTTATGTCCTGTTTATCGTATGAAGACACCGGAGGAAAGGTTGCGAGAGGCACTGCTGGGGCGCTATTGCTCCAATTGCCTCGCCATGGAACATCAATTAAAGGACTGCAAAAGCATGGGACGATGCCGGCGGTGTGGTGAAAAGCACCATTCCACCCTTCACTTCGATGAGTCTAGCGGCAAGCGCGAATCTTGGCGGGCCCGACCTCAAGAAAATTCAGAGGAGGCAACCTACGACTCTAGCCAACATGCTGGCAGCCCCAACAAACCCTGGAGTGTGCAAGTCGAGGAAGCGGAGGTAGACGGTTCGCTTTACGCCTCTGACTCTGGAACGGAAACTAGGTCTTTCCGTATGGATATAGAGCGTGGCGCACGTGAAGTGGAGACACCACTTCCTATCGCGAGTGGACCGGAAACACGGTCTTTTCGGCCACCCTTACAGCACGAGCGCACACGTCTAACGGGATCGGAAACGCGGCCTTTCCGACAACGTTACGAGGCACGCCAAAACCGAAGAGCGGAAACTAGGCCTTTCCGCCGACGTTTGAATAATATAATCCGATCCGAGGATAGACTGGTGACTCGGACTCGCCAGCTATCGCTCCCACAACACTTTCGAAACACAATAGTGGTCCCTACATTGCAGCCTACCACAGCTGTCGCGCCGACCGCTGTCGTCAAGATTGAGGCGAGAGGGCGTCTTCATTTGGTTCGCGCGCTTATCGATGCCTGCGCCCCAAACACGATCATCTCCGCAGACCTGGCCCAAGAGCTCGGACTGCATCAAACTCGCATAGGCGCACAAAAAGGCTGTTTCCTTTGCCTAAGAGGCAAGCACGGGCAGAACAAGCGGGTGACCACCCATGCCCTGAGTGTACGCGACTGTCATCGAGTCACCCGTACTACAAATGTGGATCCCACCGTTGCTATGCCTTACATACACATGCGCCTCGCGGACCCACAATTCTTCACCTCAGCACCAGTACGCTTGATCCTCGGTGCCGATATATATGCAGACGTAATGCTACCCGGTACATTACCGTCATCATTGGGTTCTCTTGTAGCCCACAGCACGATTTTTGGTTGGGCATTGTCAGGGGCTTGTCGGCCCTCCATGTGATATAAATTTTCTTTTTTTTATATCCATAACTACGTATAAAATTAAAGTATCTGTAATAAAGTGCACTTGAAAATAACCATGCCTGTTTCATTTTCACATTCTGTCTCCCATTAAATTAGCAAAATTTAGTTATGACAACGTGACAGCTATGACTACAATTGAAGCGAAATAATTCAGAGATGGGGGACCCTAGCAGACGACAAGCTGAACAAGAGCCGGAACACATTTAACGTTTTATTTTTTTTATGCTGTACATGTACAAGGTGGTAGTTGCTTCAAGGGTACTTGCCGCAAGGGGGCCGGGATGTTTGGATTTCCGATCCAAATATTTTCGAACCACCCTAATACGCGTTTCACCTCATTTGTGTTCATACACAATTGCTACGCACACCCACACACACACACATGCACACTCATATACGGGGCACGGTTGATGTCCTACCGTTTGTTAATGCCCCCCGCCGTACGGTGCTTGCGGAGGGGAAACTTGACGAAAGTTGACCGTGCGGCGGTTCTGGCCGACAGCGAAAAATTGCATTGACCACTCTTTGAAAGACTTCACAACCAAACGGAGCAGCTACCACCACGTCATCAGGTAACACTGTTAAAAACTCACATAAACACAAAATATAAACTCAAATTAGATTGTAACACTAATCACTGTGTTTTCATTATTTCCGTTTCGCTATATTTCTCGCTAAAAAAAAAATACGCTTCACATTGGAGCGTAACTTCCCATAAGTCGCCCCCGTGTGAAGACTGGCCTTGATCTCAATAAAAATTGCAAAATTAACATTTACTAGGCCAATAAAAAAATAAACAAACATTTATATGCAAGGATGAGCACACCTTAAATGCATTCTAATATAAAGTAAATTACTTGAATACAGAATTTGCAAATAAAACACAAACAACAACCACACAAACAAGTTAAATAGCGGCAGATCAGTTACTCTTGTTTGTAGTTGGTTTGTTTAAGGAAGATGAAATAAACACAACAGCCAACTCGGCTAGCGTAGCACAATATGTTGCGTATTGGCTCTGCAACTCCGAGCTCCCGGGTTCAAAGCCCTGGAGAAGTGGTTATGAAAAATTAAATTAAAATTTAATTTAATTGAATAAAAAGAAGTCTGATGAGGAAATGTGGTGATTTCCGAAATAGTACTATAATTTCTACCATTAAAAAACTGTTGTTGTTTTTTCACAAAAATCTTCCATAAACTGGCCTTGAGCCCAATAAAAATTGTAAAATTAACATTTACTAGGCTAACAGAAAAATAAACAAATATTTATATGCAAGGATGAGCACGCCTTAAATGCATTCTAATATAAAGTAAATTACTTGAAAACACAAACAACAACCACACAAACAAGTTAAATAGCGGCAGATCAGTTGCTCTTGTTTGTAGTTGGTTTGTTTAAGGAAGATGAAATAAACACAACAGCCAACTCGGCTAGCGTAGCACAATATGTAGCGTATTGGCTCTGCAACTCCGAGCTCCCAGGTTCAAAGCCTGAGAGAAGTGGTTATGAAAAATAAATTTAATGAATTTAATAAAAAGAAGTCTGATGAGGTAATGTGGTGATTTCCGAAATAGTACTATAATTTCTACCAATAAAAAACTGTTGTTGTTTTTTCACAAAAATCTTCCATAAACTGGCCTTGAGCTCAATAAAAATTGTAAAATTAACATTTACTAGGCGAACAGAAAAATAAACAAACATTTACATTGTATATGCAAGGATGAGCACGCCTTAAATGCATTCTAATATTAAGTAAATTACTTGAGTACAGACAGATTACAAACATCACATCCTTAATAGCAGAATTGGCGTTGGAAGGTCACCTATTAGCGCTTCAGACCCAGGATCAAAATTTGAACTAAAAAATTATCGAAAAGATCGGCAGCGTCCTGAGTCGTGGAGGCATATTCTCCATTATAAAATACCTCCGAGGGAATACTAGAACAGTACTTTTTGGATTTAACATAGCTCCAAAATGCCTTTGGATTTGATTTGATTTTAATTTCGAACTTACGAACATAGTTTATCTGAAGCGTTTTACTTAAGGACTTAAACTTTTTGGAGTAATGGAGATATTTGTATTTATATACGAGGCTCTTGATACATTAAACTTTTTAAAAAAATTATTTCTCAACTTTTTAAGCTTTTTTAATGTTTTTGTATACCACGGAATTTTGTAGTGTTTCTTATTATTACGGGGCACATATTTATCGCAAATTTTATAAATCTTTGATTTAAAAATGTCAAAACAATCCGAAACCTTAATTCCAGCGAAAATCTAAACCCAATCTATAATAGAAATTGCACTATCTACACTGTGGAAATTACAACTTCTAAAGCAAAACAATAACAAACAAAAATTATTAGTTTTATTATCGCCCCAAGTACTTTTAAAACTGTATGATTCTAGATTAATAATAAGCGGTATGTGATGATAGCCAGAACTCGATAAAGGATCAAGACATTCACTAAGTGAAAAGTGCAGGTTATCATTGATAAAAATAAGATCGAGAATCCTAGAGAGCTTTTTTACAAAACTATTAACTTGAATAAGATTTTTACTTAAAAAGCTATCCACTAAGTACAACTCCGGAAAGCTATTAATGTTATTTGGAGTTAAACCATAATTGTTGCCATGTGACCATTCAATATTAGGTAAGTTGAAGTCACCAAGAATACAAAAACTGTTATTATGATGATTAGAGACGAGATCAGTTATATTGTCCACATGCGCTTTGTAAAGACTATCTGGACTGGACGGAGGAAGGTAAGAAGCAAAGATGTAGCTATTTGTGTTACCATGCACCAAGACGCAAAGTTGGTCCAAAAGTGAATCCATATTTACTAAACGCACGAATGATGAGCGTCGTCACCTCTGAACAGCTATTAAAACTCCACCACCTCTTGAAAATCCAGTTTTACTTGCATCACGGTCTTTTCGATAAACATTAAAAAGATTGGGATCAAAATATTGATTATCATTAAATTCCGCATTCAACCACGACGTAATAAGTACAAAGACGTCGTAGTCCAGGTGAGCACTCATATTAAAAAGTGCCTTGGACTTAGTTCGGAGTCCAGATACATTTTGAAAGTATATTTTAAGCGAATTGTTAAGAGGTGTATCCGTTACGTAGTCGGTTACGGTTTTGGTAGTATAGCACCCTCGTTCTGAAAAAACTTAAACGGACGCACAGTTACATCAGCAGGCCAAATCGCTGAATTCAAGAGAGTCTCAAAATATATTGACGGTACTCCTATCTTGATTCGCTTTAAAGTTTTTACAGTAACGTCTTTTTTTACGAGCATAAAACAAGATATAAAATTACGATCAATAGACGCATGTTTAGAAACGTATGCGACTACATTGTCAGTGGTGACCGTGTTTTTAAACGACGATAGCTGCAGCCATTTTATCCTTTGTGCAACTTCAAGTTCACTACTTGTATTACATCCAAGAATACTCTTCGATTTCTTACTGGGGCGTTTGTCACCAAGAGCTTTGGCAGAAGTAGTATTATTAGACACAAAAAACTGTTGTTGTTTTTTCACAAAAATCTTCCATAAACTGGCCTTGAGCTCAATAAAAATTGTAAAATTAACATTTACTAGGCCAATAGAAAAATACACAAACATTTATATGCAAGGATGAGCACGCCTTAAATGCATTCTAATATAAAGTAAATTACTTGAATACAGAATTTACAAATAAAACACAAACAAGTTAAATAGCGGCAGATCAGTTGCTCTTGTTTGTAGTTGATTTGTTTAAGGAAGATGAAAAAAACACAACAGCCAACTCCGCTGGCGTAGCACAATATGTAGCGTATTGGCTCTGCAACTCCGAGCTCCCGGGTTCAAAGCCTGGGAGAAGTGGTTATGAAAAATAAATTTTATTAATTTATGTGGTGATTTCCGAAATAGTACTATAATTTCTACCAATAAAAAACTGTTGTTGTTTTTTCACAAAAATCTTCCATAAACTGGCCTTGAGCTCAATAAAAATTGTAAAATTAACATTTACTATGCGAACAGAAAAATAAACAAACATTTACATTGTATATGCAAGGATGAGCACGCCTTAAATGCATTTTAATATAAAGTAAATTACTTGAATACAGAATTTGCAAATAAAACACAAACAACAACCACACAAACAAGTTAAATAGCGGCAGATCAGTTGCTCTTGTTTGTAGTTGGTTTGTTTAAGGAAGATGAAATAAACACAACAGCCAACTCGGCTAGCGTAGCACAATATGTTGCGTATTGGCTCTGCAACTCCGAGCTCCCGGGTTCAAAGCCCTGGAGAAGTGGTTATGAAAAATTAAATTAAAATTTAATTTAATTGAATAAAAAGAAGTCTAATGAGGAAATGTGGTGATTTCCGAAATAGTACTATAATTTCTACCATTAAAAAACTGTTGTAGTTTTTTCACAAAAATCTTCCATAAACTGGCCTTGAGCCCAATAAAAATTGTAAAATTAACATTTACTAGGCTAACAGAAAAATAAACAAATATTTATATGTAAGGATGAGCACGCCTTAAATGCATTCTAATATAAAGTAAATTACTTGAAAACACAAACAACAACCACACAAACAAGTTAAATAGCGGCAGATCAGTTGCTCTTGTTTGTAGTTGGTTTGTTTAAGGAAGATGAAATAAACACAACAGCCAACTCGGCTAGCGTAGCACAATATGTAGCGTATTGGCTCTGCAACTCCGAGCTCCCAGGTTCAAAACCTGGGAGAAGTGGTTATGAAAAATAAATTTAATTAATTTAATAAAAAGAAGTCTGATGAGGTAATGTGGTGATTTCCGAAATAGTACTATAATTTCTACCAATAAAAAACTGTTGTTGTTTTTTCACAAAAATCTTCCATAAACTGGCCTTGAGCTCAATAAAAATTGTAAAATTAACATTTACTAGGCCAACAGAAAAATAAACAAACATTTACATTGTATATGCAAGGATGAGCACGCCTTAAATGCATTCTAATATAAAGTAAATTACTTGAGTACAGACAGATTACAAACATCACATCCTTAATAGCAGAATTGGCGTTGGAAGTGTCACCTATTAGCGCTTCAGACCCAGGATCAAAATTTGAACTAAAAAATTATCGAAAAGATCGGCAGCGTCCTGAGTCGTGGAGGCATATTCTCCATTATAAAATACCTCCGAGGGAATACTAGAACAGGACTTTTTGGATTTAACATAGCTCCAAAATGCCTTTGGATTTGATTTGATTTTAATTTCGAACTTACGAACATAGTTTATCTGAAGCGTTTTACTTAAGGAGTTAAACTTTTTGGAGTAATGGAGATATTTGTATTTATATACGAGGCTCTTGATACATTAAACTTTTTAAAAAAATTATTTCTCAACTTTTTAAGCTTTTTTAATGTTTTTGTATACCACGGAATTTTGTAGTGTTTCTTATTATTACGGGGCACATATTTATCGCAAATTTTATAAATCTTTGATTTAAAAATGTCAAAACAATCCGAAACCTTAATTCCAGCGAAAATCTAAACCCAATCTATAATAGAAATTGCACTATCTACACTGTGGAAATTACAACTTCTAAAGCAAAACAATAACAAACAAAAATTATTAGTTTTATTATCGCCCCAAGTACTTTTAAAACTGTATGATTCTAGATTAATAATAAGCGGTATGTGATGATAGCCAGAACTCGATAAAGGATCAAGACATTCACTAAGTGAAAAGTGCAGGTTATCATTGATAAAAATAAGATCGAGAATCCTAGAGAGCTTTTTTACAAAACTATTAACTTGAATAAGATTTTTACTTAAAAAGCTATCCACTAAGTACAACTCCGGAAAGCTATTAATGTTATTTGGAGTTAAACCATAATTGTTGCCATGTGACCATTCAATATTAGGTAAGTTGAAGTCACCAAGAATACAAAAACTGTTATTATGATGATTAGAGACGAGATCAGTTATATTGTCCACATGCGCTTTGTAAAGACTATCTGGACTGGACGGTGGAAGGTAAGAAGCAAAGATGTAGATATTTGTGTTACCATGCACCAAGACGTAAAGTTGGTCCAAAAGTGAATCCATATTTACTAAACGCACGAATGATGAGCGTCGTCACCTCTGAACAGCTATTAAAACTCCACCACCTCTTGAAAATCCAGTTTTACTTGCATCTCGGTCTTTTCGATAAACATTAAAAAGATTGGGATCAAAATATTCATTATCATTAAATTCCGCATTCAACCACGACGTAATAAGTACAAAGACGTCGTAGTCCAGGTGAGCACTCATATTAAAAAGTGCCTTGGACTTAGTTCGGAGTACAGATACATTTTGAAAGTATATTTTAAGCGAATTGTTAAGAGGTGTATCCGTTACGTAGTCGGTTACGGTTTTGGTAGTATAGCACCCTCGTTCTGAAAAAACTTAAACGGACGCACAGTTACATCAGCAGGCCAAATCGCTGAATTCAAGAGAGTCTCAAAATATATTGACGGTACTCCTATCTTGATTCGCTTTAAAGTTTTTACAGTAACGTCTTTTTTTACGAGCATAAAACAAGATATAAAATTACGATCAATAGACGCATGTTTAGAAACGTATGCGACTACATTGTCAGTGGTGACCGTGTTTTTAAACGACGATAGCTGCAGCCATTTTATCCTATGTGCAACTTCAAGTTCACTACTTGTATTACATCCAAGAATACTCTTCGATTTCTTACTGGGGCGTTTGTCACCAAGAGCTTTGGCAGAAGTAGTATTATTAGACACAAAAAACTGTTGTTGTTTATTAATTTAATAAAAAGAAGTCTGATGAGGAAATGTGGTGATTTCCGAAATAGTACTATTTTTTCTACCAATAAAAAACTGTTGTTGTTTTTTCACAAAAATCTTCCATAAACTGGCCTTGAGCCCAATAAAAATTGTAAAATTAACGTTTACTAGGCCAACAGAAAAATAAACAAACATTTATATGCAAGGATGAGCACGCCTTAAATGCATTCTAATATAAAGTAAATTACTTGAGTACAGAATTTGCAAATAAAACACAAACAACAACCACACAAACAAGTTAAATAGCGGCAGATCAGTTGCTCTTGTCTGTAGATGGTTTGTTTAAGGAAGATGAAATAAACACAACAGCCAACTCGGCTAGCGTAGCACAATATGTAGCGTATTGGCTCTGCAACTCCGAGCTCCCGGGTTCAAGGCCTGGGAGAAGTGGTTATGAAAAATTAAATTAAAAAATAATTAAATTTAATAAAAAGAAGTCTGATGAGGAAATGTGGTGATTTCCGATATAGTACTATAATTTTTACCAATAAAAAACTGTTGTTGTTTTTTTACAAAAATCTTCCATAAACTGGCCTTGAGCTCAATAAAAATTGTAAAATTAACATTTACTAGGCCAACAGAAAAATAAACAAACATTTACATATATGCAAGGATGAGCACGCCTTAAATGCATTCTAATATAAAGTAAATTACTTGAATACAGAATTTGCAAATAAAACACAAACAACAACCACACAAACAAGTTAAATAGCGGCAGATCAGTTGCTCTTGTTTGTAGTTGATTTGTTTAAGGAAGATAAAATAAACACAACAGCCAACTCCGCTGGCGTAGCACAATATGTAGCGTATTGGCTCTGCAACTCCGAGCTCCCGGGTTCAAAGCCTGGGAGAAATGGTTATGAAAAATAAATTTTATTAATTTAATAAAAAGAAGTCTGATGAGGAAATGTGGTGATTTCCGAAATAGTACTATAATTTCTACCAATAAAAAACTGTTGTTGTTTTTTCACAAAAATCTTCCATAAACTGGCCTTGAGCTCAATAAAAATTGTAAAATTAACAGTTACTAGGCCAACAGAAAAATAAACAAACATTTATATGCAAGGATGAGCACGCCTTAAATGCATTCTAATATAAAGTAAATTACTTGAGTACAGAATTTGCAAATAAAACACAAACAACAACCACTAAAACAAGTTAAATAGCGGCAGATCGGTTTCTCTTGTCTGTAGATGGTTTGTTTAAGGAAGATGAAAAAAACACAACAGCCAACTCGGCTAGCGTAGCACAATATGTAGCGTATTGGCTCTGCAACTCCGAGCTCCCGGGTTCAAGGCCTGGGAGAAGTGGTTATGAAAAATTAAATTAGAAAATAATTAAATTTAATAAAAAGAAGTCTGATGAGGAAATGTGGTGATTTCCGATATAGTACTATAATTTTTACCAATAAAAAACTGTTGTTGTTTTTTTACAAAAATCTTCCATAAACTGGCCTTGAGCTCAATAAAAATTGTAAAATTAACATTTACTAGGCCAACAGAAAAATAAACAAACATTTACATATATGCAAGGATGAGCACGCCTTAAATGCATTCTAATATAAAGTAAATTACTTGAATACAGAATTTGCAAATAAAACACAAACAACAACCACACAAACAAGTTAAATAGCGGCAGATCAGTTGCTCTTGTTTGTAGTTGGTTTGTTTAAGGAAGATGAAATGAACACAACAGCCAACTCGGCTAGCGTAGCACAATATGTAGGGTATTGGCTCTGCAACTCCGAGCTCCCGGGTTCAAAGCCTGGGAGAAGTGGTTATGAAAAATAAATTTAATTAATTTAATAAAAAGAAGTCTGATGAGGAAATGTGGTGATTTCCGAAATAGTACTATAATTTCTACCATTAAAAAACTGTTGTTATTTTTTCACAAAAATCTTCCATAAACTGGCCTTGAGCTCAATAAAAATTTTAAAATGCACATTTACTAGGCCAACAGAAAAATAAACAAACATGTACATATATGCAAGGATGAGCACGCCTTAAATGCATTCTAATAAAAAGGAAATTACTTGAATACAGGATTTGCAAATAAAACACAAACAACAACCACACAAACAAGTTAAATAGCGGCAGATCAGTTGCTCTTGTTTGTAGTTGGTTTGTTTAAGGAAGATGAAATAGTACTATAATTTCTACCATTAAAAAACTGTTGTTGTTTTTTTACAAAAATCTTCCATAAACTGGCCTTGAACTCAATAAAAATTGTAAAATTAACATTTACTAGGCTAACTGAAAAATAAACAAACATTTATATGCAAGGATGAGCACTCCTTAAATGCATTCTAATATAAAGTAAATTACTTGAATACAGAATTTGCAAATAAAACACAAACAACAACCACACAAACAAGTTAAATAGCGGCAGATCAGTTGCTCTTGTTTGTAGTTGGTTTGTTTAAGGAAGATGTAATAAACACAACAGCCAAATCGGCTAGCGTAGCACAATATGTAGCGTATTGGCTCTGCAACTCCGAGCTCCCGGGTTCAAAGCCTGGGAGAAGTGGGTTATGAAAAATAAATTTAAAAAATTTAATAAAAAGAAGTCTGATGAGGAAATGTGGTGATTTCCGAAATAGTACTATAATTTCTACCATTAAAAAACTGTTGTCGTTTTTTCACAAAAATCTTCCATACACTGGCCTTGAGCTCAATAAAAATTGTAAAATTAACATTTACTAGGCCAACAGAAAAATAAACAAATATTTATATGCAAGGATGAGCACGCCTTAAATGCATTCTAATATAAAGTAAATTACTTGAATACAGAATTTGCAAATAAAACACAAACAAAAACCACACAAACAAGTTAAATAGCATAAGATCAGTTGCTCTTGTTTGTAGTTGGTTTGTTTAAGGAAGATGAAATAAACACAACAGCCAACTCCGGCTAGCGTAGCACAATATGTAGCGTATTGGCTCTGCAACTCCGAGCTCCCGGGTTCAAAGCCTGGGAGAAGTGGGTTATGAAAAATAAATTTAATAAATTTAATAAAAAGAAGTCTGATGAGGAAATGTGGTGATTTCCGAAATAGTACTATAATTTCTACCATTAAAAAACTGTTGTCGTTTTTTCACAAAAATCTTCCATAAACTGGCCTTGAGCTCAATAAAAATTGTAAAATTAACAGTTACTAGGCCAACAGAAAAATAAACAAATATTTATATGCAAGGATGAGCACGCCTTAAATGCATTCTAATATAAAGTAAATTACTTGAATACAGAATTTGCAAATAAAACACAAACAAAAACCACACAAACAAGTTAAATAGCGGCAGATCAGTTGCTCTTGTTTGTAGTTGGTTTGTTTAAGGAAGATGAAATAAACACAACAGCCAACTCGGCTAGCGTAGCACAATATGTAGCGTATTGGCTCTGCAACTCCGAGCTCCCGAATTCAAAGCCTGGGAGAAGTGGTTATGAAAAATAAATTTAATTAAATTAATTAAAAGAAGTCTGATGAGAAAATGTGGTGACTTCCGAAATAGTACTATAATTTCTACCATTAAAAAACTGTTGTTGTTTTTTCACAAAAATCTTCCATAAACTGGCCTTGAACTCAATAAAAATTAACATTTACTAGGCCAACAGAAAAATAAACAAACATTTATATGCAAGGATGAGCACTCCTTAAATGCATTCTAATATAAAGTAAATTACTTGAATACAGAATTTGCAAATAAAACACAAACAAGTTAAATAGCGGCAGATCAGTTGCTCTTGTTTGTAGTGTGTTTGTTTAAGGAAGATGAAATAAACACAACAGCCAACTCGGCTAGCGTAGCACAATATGTAGCGTATTGGCTCTGCAACTCCGAGCTCCCGGGTTCAAAGCCTGGGAGAAGTGGTTATAAAAAATTAAATTAAAAATTAATTTAATTTAGTAAAAAGAAGTCTGATGAGGAAATGTGGTGATTTCCGAAATAGTACTATAATTTCTACCATTAAAAAACTGTTGTTGTTTTTTCACAAAAATCTTCCATAAACTGGCCTCGAGCTTAATAAAAATTGTAAAAGTAACATTTACTTGGCCAACAGAAAAATAAACAAACATTTATATGCAATGATGAGCACGCCTTAAATGCATTCTAACATAAAGTAAATTACTTGAATACAGAATTTGCAAATAAAACACAAACAACAACCACACAAACAAGTTAAATAGCATAAGATCAGTTGCTCTTGTTTGTAGTTGGTTTGTTTAAGGAAGATGAAATAAACACAACAGCCAACTCGGCTAGCGTAGCACAATATGTAGCGTATTGGCTCTGCAACTCCGAGCCCGGGTTCAAAGCCTGGGAAAAGTGGTTATGAAAAATAA
Organism: Philophylla caesio; assembly: GCA_963971545.1. NCBI lineage: Eukaryota > Metazoa > Arthropoda > Insecta > Diptera > Tephritidae > Philophylla > Philophylla caesio. The sequence continues at coordinate 21,628,330 of OZ020605.1, forward strand.
ATTTTATTAATTTAATAAAAAGAAGTCTGATAAGGAAATGTGGTGATTTCCGAAATAGTACTATAATGTTAAACTCAAGCGGACTAACACGGACGTGTTTTATTTGCGCTCCGCGATATTGGTGTTTGATAAGCAGAATTTATACTTGTTATTAACAGAAATTGAATAAACAATTTGATGTGCTGTATCTTTTACAGACTATATAAGACTAGGGGAATACAAATAGTTATACACAATAAGGTTTATCTAAATAATTCATTTAATAATAGTTTGCATAGTTAACGAAAAATCAAAAGCGAGAGAATTTGAGAGTTGATTAAATTCTTTCAAAGTTCTAAATAAAGGGGCATAAGACGCATAAACAATCCTTACACACTCCAAGAAGAACAAATCATTCCTCCGCAAATTTCTTTGATTAATATGGAAATAAATACTCTCTAAGAGAACTGGATAGTCGATTACTCCACGTACAACATCAAAAACAAAGCAGATTGAAAGTATACTGCTCCTACTTTCTAAAGATTTTAAGTTTATCAATGCGCATCTTGAACTAAACGATGGAATCGGATCAGAAAAATGTATCGATCTAAGAGCAAAACGAAGAAACTTCTTCTGGATGGTTTCTAGTCTATTAATGTTACAACGGTGATATGGCCTCCATATAAATACTGCATATTCTAACTTAGATCGCACAAGCGATGTATGTAAATAGTACCTTTAAAGTGTATGGGCACGTAAAATCAGAACCGAAACGTCGAATGAAAGCAAAGGTATAATAAGACTTGGCGATGATGTTATTTAAGCGATTGAGAAACGTAAATTTCGAATCAAAAATTACTCCTAAGTCAGAGATTTCATTCAGAGTAGTGAGTCGCGAGTTGTTAATGAAATATGAGGTAGAAATAACTTCCCTAGACTTTCAAAACGACATATGAGAGCATTTCTTAATGTTTAAATGAAGTTGATTCCTATCACACCATGCCGCAACATTATTAAGATCCAAGTGGAGCTTAAGAGAATCCGAAAGGCTTGAAATTGTGTTAAAAATTTTCAAATCATCTGCATACAGGAGGAAATTAGAGAGGTGAAAACATTCGGAAAATTATAAAGAGCAACGGGCCCAAAATACTCCCCTGAGAAACACCGGACGTAGCTAGGAAAGAATGCGAAGAGTTGTCGTCGACAACAACTACACATTGACGACAAGAGAGATACGACTTAAGCCATTTTAAGAAAACGGAGTGAAACCCAAAACTAAACAGTTTAGAGGCTAAAATTGAGTGACTAACCCAATCAAACGCCTTGGAAAAATCCGTATAGACAGTATCTACTTAAAGTCTATTTTTGAAAGCAGACGTACAAAATTCGGAAAAAACTGCAAGATTAGTGACGGTTGATCTACCAGCCATGAAGCCATGCTGGTTATTAGAAATGCAGCGCTTTACTGCAAAACACAATTTCTGTTTGATGATGTATTCAAATAATTTTGATGTTGTAGAAAGTTTCGAAATCGGCCTATAATTAGCAATATCACATTTATTACCGATTTTAAATATACATATGTAGGTGTGATACTTGTAACCTTCCAAGCATCTATGAATCCACCGGAATCTAAAGATTTATTAAAAATTAGCAAAAGTGGATAAGCCATGGCCGAGCAGTTCTTGAATAGATGAGATGAAAACCCATCAACATCAACTAGCCAGGAGCTTTTGATGTTCTGAATGCCTTCACAAACATCACATCCTTAATAGCAGAATTGGCGTTGGAAGTGTCACCTATTAGCGCTTCAGACCCAGGATCAAAATTTGAACTAAAAAATTATCGAAAAGATCGGCAGCGTCTTGAGTCGTGGAGGCATATTCTCCATTATAAAATACCTCCGAGGGAATACTAGAACAGGACTTTTTGGATTTAACATAGCTCCAAAATGCCTTTGGATTTGATTTGATTTTAATTTCGAACTTACGAACATAGTTTATCTGAAGCGTTTTACTTAAGGACTTAAACTTTTTGGAGTAATGGAGATATTTGTATTTATATACTAAGGCTCTTGATATATTAAACTTTTTAAAAAATTTATTTCTCAAATTTTTAAGCTTTTTTAATCTTTTTGTATACCACGGAATTTTGTAGTGTTTCTTATTATTACGGGGCACATATTTATCGCAAATTTTATAAATCTTTGATTTAAAAATGTCAAAACAATCCGAAACCTTAATTCCAGCGAAAATCTAAACCCAATCTATAATAGAAATTGCACTATCTACACTGTGGAAATTACAACTTCTAAAGCAAAACAATAACAAACAAAAATTCTTAGTTTTATTATCGCCCCAAGTACTTTTAAAACTGTATGATTCTAGATTAATAATAAGCGGTATGTGATGATAGCCAGAACTCGATAAAGGATCAAGACATTCACTAAGTGAAAAGTGCAGGTTGTCATTAATAAAAATAAGATCGAGAATCCTAGAGAGCTTTTTTACAAAACTATTAACTTGAATAAGATTTGAACTTAAAAAGCTATCCACTAAGTACAACTCCGGAAAGCTATTAATATTATTTGGAGTTAAACCATAATTGTTGCCATGTGACCATTCAATATTAGGTAAGTTGAAGTCACCAAGAATACAAAAACTGTTATTATGATGATTAGAGACGAGATCAGTTATATTGTCCACATGCGCTTTGTAAAGACTATCTGGACTGGACGGAGGAAGGTAAGAAGCAAAGATGTAGATATTTGTGTTACCATGCACCAAGACGTAAAGTTGGTCCAAAAGTGAATCCATATTTACTAAACGCACGAATGATGAGCGTAGTCACCTCTGAACAGCTATTAAAACTCCACCACCCCTTGAAAATCCAGTTTTACTTGCATCACGGTCTTTTCGATAAACATTAAAAAGATTGGGATCAAAATATTCATTATCATTAAATTCCGCATTCAACCACGACGTAATAAGTACAAAGACGTCGTAGTCCAGGTGAGCACTCATATTAAAAAGTGCCTTGGACTTAGTTCGGAGTCCAGATACATTTTGAAAGTATATTTTAAGCGAATTGTTAAGAGGTGTATCCGTTACGTAGTCGGTTACGGTTTTGGTAGTATAGCACCCTCGTTCTGAAAAAACTTAAACGGACGCACAGTTACATCAGCAGGCCAAATCGCTGAATTCAAGAGAGTCTCAAAATATATTGACGGTACTCCTATCTTGATTCGCTTTAAAATTTTTACAGTAACGTCTTTTTTTACGAGCATAAAAAAAGATATAAAATTACGATCAATAGACGCATGTTTAGAATCGTATGCGACTACATTGTCAGTGGTGACCGTGTTTTTAAACGACGATAGCTGCAGCCATTTTATCCTATGTGCAACTTCAAGTTCACTACTTGTATTACATCCAAGAATACTCTTCGATTTCTTACTGGGGCGTATGTCACCAAGAGCTTTGGCAGAAGTAGTATTATTAGACACAGAAAATGTAGATGAGCCAGCAACATTAGCATAAGTAAAAGGCATAAAAGCTTCAGCATTAACATTAGCAGTAGCACGAACACCCGACGTAACAGGAAAGGAAGCAGCAGTCGAGAGACATTGCACAGTCGGCTTCATCCGCACAGCCGCGACAGTGATATCTTTATCATCTAGCATAGCGGCAGGTAGGCTATCAGTAACATAAGATCGATCAGTATTATCAGAGCAAGAGTAAACTGTAGCAGCATGAGCAGAACGAGAGCAGTTAGTCGCAGTATTAGCGGGAGCAGGAATATGTGATAATGCAGTCGTCGCAGCAGTGGGTGAGCGCATGGTAGTCTTATGCTTTGTTATTGCGTTTGCACTTTGCTTTTTCTTATGACAAACACAAGCAGTTACACACGCACGCAGGTCCTTTACCTCAACCGTAAGCAGCGCAAGGGCCGAGGTGATCTCTTTCGATTGATTGAGATGCATCGTTTTTAACTCAGCGCGTAACTCGTCACTTTTTGCTATCAGCAACTGTTTATCTGCCTGTAGTTTACTTATCACGGCAAACGCACGCGCATATTCAGATTTGAGAGCAGACATTTCTACAAAAACAGTTTTTAGCAAAATTGCTGAACTCTCAATATTAGCATTGTCTGTTTCACCTAACTTTTGCGTTACTGCAGTCATATGCAAGTCTTGCCGGGTTAACACATTTGCACTCGAACTAGTTGAAGTAGTCTTCTTTGCACTATTAGGAACTTCACTCACTATCTCACAAATTGATGGAGGATAAATAATTTCTACCATTAAAAAACTGTTGTTGTTTTTTCACAAAAATCTTCCATAAACTGGCCTTGAGCTCAATAAAAATTGTAAAATTTAAATAAATAAATAAATAAAAATATCTACGATATTGACCCCATGATATTTACGGCCAAATGAAAAATTAGCTGTCAAAGTAATAAAGTGACAGCTTATTTCATACAATAGATGCCAAGACATAAACTCTGACATAAATGGCTGACATGAAGAAATAAGCGGCCTCCATTGACAATATATTATCTGATATCTATTTTAGGACATCAATAGCGCGATTCTGTAATTTTTTTAACAACACTCGAAGTTGTCAAATCATCTAAACAACATAAGTTAACAGTACTGCTATTCAGTAACTCTTTTTTTTGACAACATACATTGTAGCAATTTATATTCCATTGGCAAGCTTTCTTCCACAGAGAGGCCCTCTGCATAGTGGCCTCCTATCAATTCCAGCACCCGCTCATACAGCTGCTTTAAGGCCCTGTTGCCGGTTAAATACTGCTGTCTTCTCCGGTCGCGCACTCGCACACTGATCCTACTTTTTAAATCGCGCCAGACCTATATTAGACAAAAAATAATAATTAGAAAACGACAGGTAGAATCAATATGTACACACAAAGATCGTCTGTAGACAGTGGCAATACATGGGATTGTGTTCGTAATATGCGCTTGTATATATATAAGAAAAACAATATTTATTTTCACAAACAATATACATAACACATTCTTAATAAAGTTATACACTCATAAATACACTCGCGTTTCAGTTTTTCACAATTCCCATTCAGTCCGTACAGCACCGGTTATTGTGGGAACATTCAAGTACAATGGGGTTATTACTTACCGTGCACCATTGTTCGGCGGACTTTTCTACACCTCCGATGGCGTTTAGCTTCGCAGCTACTCCTCCCACATCTTTTCTAACTCCAGCCTGGCATGGAGTCTATGAAACTTTCCGCTGGCTAGCCCCGGATTCTCTTGAAAGAAAGCTGTACAAAGGAGAAAGTGACACTTTTCCCAACTTTAACAGCAAATTATTTCAAAACTATAAGCCTCCGGAGGGTGTGACCTTCAGTAGTGCGATTCTGTAACTTTTTAACAACACTCAAAGTTGCCAAATCAGCTAAACAACAGAAGTTAACAATACTGCTATTCAGTAACTCTTTTTTTGACAACATACGTTATTGCAAAATCAGCTGTGTTGTTAAGCTAGCGGCATCTAGTTTTGTGTTGTTAAGAAACGCTAAAGGCTATTTGCGTGTGAAAATATAATAAATAAAAGAATAATAAATAATAAATAATGTTGGAGTATTTAGCGTTAAATTTATATCGGAGTGGTCGGGAACTAAACGCGCATCCGGTGGATCGGCGTTCACTCCGAAACGTGGACAATCCCTTCGAATTGCCGTACACCGAGTTCCGAAAACTTTACCGGATTGGTTTCTAAACTGAAAGGATCTAGAATAACTGCATTATCCAGTGAGAAACAGGTGAGTCACTCAATCTTTAAACAATTTGCAGTTTATATAAACGCATTAATTGTGGTAGGTGCTGTCTGCTTTGTGTTTCTACGCCTGTGGTTGTTACCAACGCCCTGTAGGAGAACAGTGGGGTATTTCGATGAGCCAGTCATCGATAAGCCGTTGTATCCACCGGGTGACAGATGCCATCAACAGTTCTTTGTTTTTCAAGAATGTAAAATTTCGAATGACTTAAATTGATCGCCAAGCTGCCAAAGAAATATTTGCGTCAGCACCTTCTCCATTCGTTGGAGGCTCTATCGGGGCATTCGATTGCACCCAAGTGTCGATTTTGGCTCCCAATAATCACGAGGAGACTTACATGAACCATCACGGATACGACTCTTTAAACGTGCAAATGGTAAGCTTTTCTATAAAAAAAAGTAATTTGAAACATTTGGTAATGCTTTATTTTTTCAGATATGTGATCCATATTTGAAAATTTTGAATGTGAATGCTAAGTTCCCTGGAGCAAGGCACGATTTATTTATTTGGAGCTCATATGCTGTCCGTAGAGTGATGCAACGATCAATCGATAATGGTAATCAAATGTTTTTAATTGGCAAGTTTTTTTAATTCGTAACAAAATTCAATGTTACAAGAAATTTTCCCCAGAGGATTCTGCATACCCGTTGGACCCGTGGCTTATGACGCCTTTACCAAACCAGCCGGAGGGGACACCAAAATTTTTTTATAACGAGGCGCTTTGCAAAGCTCTCAATCCAGTTGAGTGGCTTTTTGGCGTCCTTAGGGGAACATGGCGATGCCTATTAAAACAGAGGATTTTTCTCTATGATCCCGGGTTTGCCGGTAAAATAATTATATATAATATGTATATTCAAATTCTCTTAGACTTTACTAATGCTAATTATGGTAAGAGTTAAACTTTTCGAAAATAAATGAATATGATTAAATATTAAATAAATGAATGAAAGGTAAATAAATTTAGTTATACAAAAAAAGATATTCATATTTAAATTATTGAACACATTTAATTGAAACTCTAGGTACATACTTCAGGTACAAATTCATATACTAAATAAATAATTTTAAACATAAAGGAAATGAAAAACGAATTAATTTTTAAAAGAAAAATTCAAATTTAAAATTAATTAAACTAAACTTAAAAACTGTTATATACATTCTTAAAACTACTACTATACAATATTTACAAGTTGCCGGTACTGCTTGATAAGCGGTTAAAAGCTTCGGCACAGGCTTTCAACCCTTCTCCCACGACTGTGATGGCCTGCGCTATAGCAAGGGTCGCCTCAGATTGCCTGTTACTGCTTTCGGCCATCATCTATTAAAAAAAAAATACATGTTTTTAAGATATACGTAAAATTTTGATTTAATTTAAAGGTTCTAATTAAAAAACTCGAAAGTTAGACTAAAATTCACCGTTATATTTACTCACCTTCAATGCATCGGCCTGCTTTTCAGCGATTTGCCGCCCGCTTCCGCTTTAGAGCTCTACGCGGCGTCTGCCTCGAAGTCTTGGGAGTGCTGGGTTTCACCTCGCTCACCGCGTGAAATTGCGCTGCCGGTATCTCCCCGAAGCCTATCGAATCCCCATCCTCCTTTATTAATTGGAACTCCTAAAATGTATTAAATTTTAAAAATTAAGTTAATTACAAAAATTGCTTAACCATACACTTACCTCTTCAAATGGCACATTTGTCAGGGCGTGCGAGTTCCCCACGTTGAGCACTTGCATAAAAATAATTAATTAATGTAAACCAAGCAAAAAAAAAAAAAACACCAAAATAATCTTGTTTATCAAAAGTTGGTCAGATCAATAAACGTCAAAGGGCAAAAGGACCAAATAGGGAAATTATAGAGCTTTTGGTTACGATGAGGTTGCCAGACTATGGTCGCGTGTGTAGAGTTGGTTACGCTGACGTGAGAGGGATGGATATAGGGTGGACGTGATAACGTAAGAAAAAAAAACAAAACAAATGAATAACCGGTGATCAGGCTGAGTAGCGGGCGAACAGAGAATATATAAGGGGGTGATAAAGGTGACGAGAGGATGGGTTTTTGTTTGGCGGTGAAAGTAGCTAATACGCCGTGCGCGAGTCTGGGACAAAAAGAAAGCCCACAACCGTGCGTGAATAATTATTAAATTAAAACCAGTTGCAATACTGAAAGCAAATTAAAAGTTTAAAAACAGTTGCAATACTGAAAGCAAGTTAAAATTAAAAGTTTTATGAGAATATAATTTTGCTAACGTGTGACCGTGCGTGCGTCTCCACCCCTTATACTGACACATCCAAGGATCCGAACAAAAAAAAAAAAAAAGGATTCGAACCCAGAAACCACGAGGGCAATAAAACCCAGAATCTGCTGGAGAGCGTAGTTACGGCGGGAGGACGAAGCCGCTGACCTGTCTTGGGAAGACCTTTTGGAGAAGGCGACAATCCTCGATGAAATTGCACACCTACAACAGCAATCCATAGCTCAAGGTGAAAAGGCGCAGCGAATTAACTGGTGAGTGTACGGCTTAAGGGGTATCTTGCGTGGAGAGCTCACAACCAGAAATAAATTCCCTATAAAAATAGAGGGATGACACTTTAAGAGGTTAGCCAAGATCACCACTTTATCCTATAAAAAAATATCCCGCCAGTAAAGGACCCTACGCGACATAAATGTAGTATAAGCAATTTATAGTTTGCACCCTCCGTTCCCGTTTTGTTTATATAATAACGTATATACATATGTATTTATACTTAAGGTTAAAATCCTAATTAGTTTTTTTTTGGTTGTATAAAATCGTTAACTCTTATTTTAGGTGATATATATCCATATTGTTTCGGTATTGTTAACCGCCGTTCAAAAAAAAAAAAAAAAAGGAAAAAAAAGGGGGAACCAAACGGAGTAAAGTAATTTCATCTCAAGTGGATCAAATAGAGACCCGAAAACCTCAACCCCAACAATAAAGAGCTCTTTAGGTAGGGTGTAGGAAGACAAAGTAACCTTTCTTTTTTTTTGTACAAAAATCACTGCGTCGTGAGACATATATACATATGTACATATGTACATATATTTGGTTGGTTCCTTTTTTTTTGTAGCGGATTAAAAGAATAAAAATTTAAAAACTGTTAAAATGTGTAATAAGTAATCTGTAGATGATAGCATATTTTAAGTGTCTTTTTTTTATTAAATTTCTTTTTATATAACTTAAATTTTTATTGTATAAAGATCAACTCCAAAAATTCTCTAATAATTTACCAATGTATATATATAAATATTATAAAAATTTAAATAAAAGTAGATTGTATATTTGAGACATAACAAAAAAAAAAATGATGGCCTAAGTAAACTTTAAGGAGAGGGGAGGATGACGAAAGGGTAAGTGCGCATGTTTGATTGGAGACGAGTAAAGGGAAATCGCATTTAAATAATGAGTTTCATGGAAGGGTGGGCTTCCTGTTTGCAGGGATATGATAAAGAACGAAACGTAACTTCCGGTCGGCATCATTGTGGTAAGGGTTAGGGACCACGACCACGTAGTTTCTGAGCTAGTCAGGGCCACCACAACGATAGCCACAAAATGACCGGCAACGTGTACGTGACAATAATTAATGGCGCCCAAACAAAAAACCAACCGGAAACAAAACAGCGTCGCAGGTGAAATTGGCGCCCGCGAAATGAATGTCTAATAATGATCGTTGTGGTCAAAACTGAGCGAAAGCTTAAAAGTTTAACAAACAAATAGTTCGTTTCAATTTAAAAATATATTTCAACCTAATAAAAGAGGTCAATCGTTCAAACAAAAGGATTCGACTATGCATTTTACTCTACCTCTACCGGTGACCTGTTAACGTGACGAAACATACGATAACTGAATTGCATTGGCGTATAAAGGAGAGTGAACATAGCCGAATCCCAATCATAGCCCAAAGATGTCATAACAGGATTAGAGTAGTCCGGGTTATTAGCATCTACATATCACAATTCCAGTTTATTATTATATCTAATCAGTTTACACTTTATATTATATAGCTTCAGCGTTTCAAGACTTTAGTTTTTTTTGTTCAAAGACCTTATACGTTAAGCGTAATATTAAGCCGCTTTGAATTTTAAGTGTATGTCGTGACCGCAACTGGCAAAACCAGTTGTGAAGCCCGACATAACTGATCATTCCTTAACCTTTTTGATTTTTTTTTATACCGATATATCATACACATGCTCACAGGAACGTTAAAATAGTACTCCAATCACTCAACGTCAAAGAATTAGGTCAACCGATTCCAAAACTCAGTCATCTAAACCTCTCCGCTTTAAATAAGGGTCATACAGTAGATTTTTAATATAGTTGAAATTTGTATTTTTGTCCAAAATAACAACATATAAATAAATTTTTTTTTTGAATGAAACGTGTGTATACAACCTATAATACGCGCGCGAAAACCAAGGAAGCCAATATGCATCAACCAGGGAGTGCGCCTACGGAACAAAACGTTCAAAGCAAAAACACTCCAGTTTTCATAGATCTCTCGGATCGAATAGGGGGCAATAAGAACACTAGGTCAGCCAGTGCGGACAAGGCTCAATTAAATAACGAACAGCCAGGCACAAGTAGAAATACAGGGGCGGTTCCGAAGCAAATTACGGTCGAAACCGCGCATACATCGGAAGCACGTCCACCCGCTTCAGCCTTTCCCCTTCCTTCCCATGCTGCCAAAGCCGACCTCAACTGGCCTCCTAAAAGCAATCCGAACAATACTCGTAATTTTCGTACTGAGATAGCACCAGTGCTAAAGGAAATGGTAGAAAAAATGAAACAGGCTCTCATAAGCGAAATACGCGATAACGTAAATGATATGGTGAGAAAGTCACGAGGCACAGGCGAAGATCAACATGTTTCAGGCGCTGCTAGTAGGCCGCGGAATAGAGGAAATAAAAAAAGGAAGCACAACACCAGTGTTGACTCCGTCGAATCAAGGCGTTCCGAAGGCGCATTAACCAGAAATAGAAATGTAATTAGTAGCAATCCATATAGAAATAATTGTATTCCCACGTCCCAGTCAGCCGCCTATTCGCTGGCATACCACGACCCGTCACCACCGCGCCAACCGCCAATTTTAGACACAGGAGTCCCGATAGTCTGTTCAGATAACGATCACCCAATACCTGAAAAAACAAATCAAGATTTTAGACGACTTGAAATTAATATAGAAAAATGGGGCATAAGTTATCAGGGCCACCGTGACCCAATGTCGATTGAAGATTTCTTGTTTAGATTAGAATATTTGAAGGACCAATACTTCTGCTCGTGGGGTGAAATCCTACGAGATTTCCATCGTTTGTTAAGTGGGGAGGCGCGCGAATGGTACTGGCTCTATATTCGGTCGCATGGCCGAGTTGACTGGCCCAGCTTGCAATTCGCACTAAGGCGCCAGTTCGCGTCACAACGAACTGATTTCGAACTATTGAGGGAATTGAAGGAGCGAAAACAAAAGCCCTGTGAATCCATCGATGAATATTTTCAGGTAGTAGGTACACTGCGCTCGCGTCTCAGGAATCCAATCCCGGAATACGAGATAATTCGCCTGGTGAAAGGAAACTTGCGTGAATCATTAGCAAAAATTATTTATCCGATTCCTACATATTCGCTTGATCAGCTTCGAATGGAGTGTAAAGAAGTGGAACGGTGTTTTCCGCGTCGAGATCGCGTGCTAGCAAGTGGCTATATGCCACGGACACAACACGTTAATGAAATTGTTCCATTCGAGGACGAGAAATATTTTTCTCATGGTAATGAGAGTCAAGTTGCCGTGGAGGAAATACGTCATCAGCGTTTTTCCAAGCAGTCAATTGGTCGCGAGAAAGTACGGTGCTGGAATTGCGGAGCGGAAGGCCACATGTTTACGGATTGTATGTCAATGCAGCGCAGAATTTTTTGTTTTAAATGCGGACAACCCGATGTCATAACCCCAAAATGCACGGTATGTAACCCAGCGGGAAACGCGGGACGGAACGCAATTACGACGGGGGAATCGCGCTCCACACAAACCCCGAAACAGTAGATGCCTCTACAAACACGTTCATAGCAGAAGAGTCCGGTCATGATGTCAAATTACCTACAAATACATCAAATATTAGAATTTTTAATAAATCAGAAAATAACGTAAATGAAAAATTGCCGAGGAACATAACATCCTACGAAGAACGTTTTAGAAAGTACCTGGAAGCACGCCAACGCATCTTCGCCGACAGTATAGTGACAGGACGTCGAGGTGTGTCGCGAAAGGTCCAAAAGGCACGGGAGAGATTTCGTCAACGGAAAATATTGCGCCAGAAAGTCGTAGCGTCAATTAAAAGAGCAGATCGAAGCGACCCGCGTGTGTATGCGGATATTATAATCAAAGACATGAGCACACGCGGATTATTAGATACCGGCGCGTCATTAAGTATCCTCGGACGTGGCGGTCGTGAGTTCTTGGAAAAAATAGATGCATCGGTCGAACGGTATGTTTCCGTTGTCAAAACCGCAGGCGGGCGTACGCACAATGTGCTAGGCAAAATTACCTTACCTGTAAAGTATAAGGATGTAGAAAAAAGTATTACATTTTTCTTATGCCCACATCTGGACCAAAATATCTACCTGGGAGTGGACTTCTGGCGCGCGTTCCAGTTGGCCCCGGATGTGATCGCCGCCGATGAAATCAATATGAATAAATTAGAACAGAATGTAGTATCCGATGAAGACAGGAATGAACGGCGTGTCCTTCACTCACTTTCCACAGAGCAACAACAGATACTGGATCGGGTGGTTAGCAGCTTCAAAACCTATGAAAAGCATGGGTTAGGTCGGACGCATCTGGAGAGGCACAACATCAAGCTGGTGGACGACACCGTGCCAATTAAAGACCGCCACTATCCTCTGTCTCCGGCTATGCAGGCGATCGTGTATCAAGAGGTCGATAAGATGTTGGAATTGGGCGTGATAGAGGAGAGTGAAAGTCCATGGAGTAACCGGACAACAATCGTACGCAAGCCTGGCAAGAATCGGTTCTGCCTCGACGCACGAAAGTTGAATGCAGTAACGGTAAAAGACGCATACCCGTTGCAGAACATCGAAGGTATACTTAGCCGCATAGATAACACGCATTTTATTAGCAGTGTCGATCTGAAATTCGCCTTTTGGCAAATCGAGCTGGATGAATCAAGTAAACCATATACCGCGTTCACGGTGCCTGGACGGCCGCTCTACCAATTTGTAACGATGCCATTCGGGTTATGTAACGCTGCACAAAGATTATGTAGGTTAATGGACCGGGTGATTCCACAGAAACTCAAAACCAATGTATTTATCTATCTCGATGATCTGCTAATAATTGCGCCAGATTTTGAGTCGCATATTGAAATTCTGACCGAAGTCGCGAACTGTTTAAAAGAGGCAAATTTAACAATAGGTTTAAGTAAGTCCAAATTTTGCTTCAAAGAACTGCCTTACCTTGGGTATATCGTAGGAGGGGGTATGTTAAAGACTGACAATGAAAAAATTAAGGCAATTCAAAATATTCCTGTTCCGAAAACCGTGAAGCAAGTCCGAAGTTTCCTCGGTACTGCCGGATGGTATAGGCGTTTTATTAAAGATTTTGCATCGTTAGCAGCACCCTTAACAGATACCCTAAAAAAGGGCCAAAAATTTGAAATAAATGAGCAAGCTTTAGGGGCGTTCCGCAAACTAAAAAAGGCACTCACCAGTGCTCCGGTGCTTAAACATCCCGATTTTTCAAAACGTTTTTTTGTCCAATGCGATGCTTGCGACTATGGGTTGGGTGCTGTGTTGTACCAAAAAGAAACCGATGGCTCGGAGAGGCCCATTGCATACTTTTCCCAAAAACTCAATGACTGCCAGCGTAACTACAGTACAACCGAAAAGGAATGTCTGGCTGCTGTGATGGCCGTCATGAAGTTCCGTCCTTACATAGAGCTAATGCCATTTACAGTGGTGACGGATCACGCAAGTTTGAAGTGGCTAGTGTCACTGAAAGACTTGAGTGGTAGATTGGCCAGATGGTCTCTCAAGTTGCAGGCATTCAATTTCGAGATTGAACACCGCAAAGGCGCTGACAACATAGTCGCCGATACACTATCGCGTTGCATAGAAGAATCCTTGAATGCGCCAATTAGGGGTATGGATACGGTGGAATTCGAGTCCCCAGAATATAAGGAATTAGTGAGTACCATTCAAACCAACGCGGGGCGGTTGCCAGACCTAAAAGTAGAGGATGGGTTAGTCTTCAAGAAATTCTTACCGAATGGAATTGCATGTGAGGAAAATGAGTGGAAACTATGGGTTCCAGAAGCACTTACCTCAGCTTTAATAGAAAACGCCCACTGTTCGGAGATTGCCGCACATGGGGGCATGAATAAAACGTTGAATCGCCTACGACGACTATATTATTGGCCAAACATGGTTGTGCAAGTGCGTAACTTCGTGCGTAATTGTCAAATATGCAAAGAAACTAAGCCTAGCAACGCAACGTTAAAACCCAGCATGGGAAACGAGGTAATCACAGTTCGGCCTTTTCAAAAATTGTACATTGATTTCCTTGGTAAATATCCTAGATCGAAAAGTGGAAACAGCTTTATTTTTATCGTTGTAGACCATTTCTCGAAATTCATTTTTTTGAAAGCTTTGCGTGAGGCTACCGCGGGCAACGTAGTCAAGTTTTTAACTGATGAAATCTTTCACAAATTCGGGGTCCCGGAGACCATACATTCCGACAACGGAAAACAATTTACGTCGAAACATTTTACTCAGTTGTTGCAAGCATATGGTGTCACACATATGAAAACGGCGTACTATGCTCCGCAGGCGAATGCAGCTGAACGTGTAAACCAATCGGTTCTGGCGGCTATCCGGTCGTACCTTGAGAAAGATCATCGTGATTGGGATTTATACCTTTCCGAAATAGAATGCGCTCTTCGTAGTGCGGTTCATTCGGCGACAGGTGTTGCTCCATATTTCGCGTTGTTTGGAATGAATATGTTCACAAATGGCGCGGATTACGCTTTGGCACGAAAATTACGCAGTCTGAATGATAACGAAATTTTTGTATTAAATAATAGCGACAAGATCAGGATTATGCGCGAGAAAATCAAGGAAAATCTGCACGTTGCGTACGAATTAAACGCAGCGCGTTACAATAAAAGAATCCGCGAAGTTCGCTTCTGTCCGGGCCAAGAAGTTTACAAACGCAACTTTGTCTTAAGTGACTTTAAGAAGAATATTAACTCAAAGTTTTGCAAAAAATTCACTAAATGCCGCGTTACAAAAGCACTCGGGAACAACATGTAGCTATTGGAATCACTCGCCGGAAAAAGCCTGGGAGCGTGGCACGCCAAGGACATCAAACAATAGGGCGGTGCTTTGGAACGAGTCTCTCTCGACGGTGAGGGTCAAGCCGTCCAGGAAGGGAGAAGCCACTATGTCATGTACCTGAAAAAAAAAAAAAAAAAACACATATACAAAATACTCTAAGAAATGGATATAAATGCGATTTCCAACTTCCCGAAACTAGTGTTGGAAGTGAAGGCAATAAACACATGCCCGGCGTAGCTCTCGAGGCAGGAGACCGTGTCAGGGCGTGCGAGCTCCCCACGTTGAGCACTTGCATAAAAATAATTAATTAATGTAAACCAAGCAAAAAAAAAAAAACACCAAAATAATCTTGTTTATCAAAAGTTGGTCAGATCAATAAACGTCAAAGGGCAAAAGGACCAAATAGGGAAATTATAGAGCTTTTGGTTACGATGAGGTTGCCAGACTATGGTCGCGTGTGTAGAGTTGGTTACGCTGACGTGAGAGGGATGGATATAGGGTGGACGTGATAACGTAAGAAAAAAAAACAAAACAAAAGAATAACCGGTGATCAGGCTGAGTAGCGGGCGAACAGAGAATATATAAGGGGGTGATAAAGGTGACGAGAGGATGGGTTTTTGTTTGGCGGTGAAAGTAGCTAATACGCCGTGCGCGAGTCTGGGACAAAAAGAAAGCCCACAACCGTGCGTGAATAATTATTAAATTAAAACCAGTTGCAATACTGAAAGCAAATTAAAAGTTTAAAAACAGTTGCAATACTGAAAGCAAGTTAAAATTAAAAGTTTTATGAGAATATAATTTTGCTAACGTGTGACCGTGCGTGCGTCTCCACCCCTTATACTGACACATCCAAGGATCCGAACAAAAAAAAAAAAAGGATTCGAACCCAGAAACCACGAGGGCAATAAAACCCAGAATCTGCTGGAGAGCGTAGTTACGGCGGGAGGACGAAGCCGCTGACCTGTCTTGGGAAGACCTTTTGGAGAAGGCGACAATCCTCGATGAAATTGCACACCTACAACAGCAATCCATAGCTCAAGGTGAAAAGGCGCAGCGAATTAACTGGTGAGTGTACGGCTTAAGGGGTATCTTGCGTGGAGAGCTCACAACCAGAAATAAATTCCCTATAAAAATAGAGGGATGACACTTTAAGAGGTTAGCCAAGATCACCACTTTATCCTATAAAAAAATATCCCGCCAGTAAAGGACCCTACGCGACATAAATGTAGTATAAGCAATTTATAGTTTGCACCCTCCGTTCCCGTTTTGTTTATATAATAACGTATATACATATGTATTTATACTTAAGGTTAAAATCCTAATTAGTTTTTTTTTGGTTGTATAAAATCGTTAACTCTTATTTTAGGTGATATATATCCATATTCTTTCGGTATTGTTAACCGCCGTTCAAAAAAAAAAAAAAAAAGGAAAAAAAAGGGGGAACCAAACGGAGTAAAGTAATTTCATCTCAAGTGGATCAAATAGAGACCCGAAAACCTCAACCCCAACAATAAAGAGCTCTTTAGGTAGGGTGTAGGAAGACAAAGTAACCTTTCTTTTTTTTTGTACAAAAATCACTGCGTCGTGAGACATATATACATATGTACATATGTACATATATTTGGTTGGTTCCTTTTTTTTTGTAGCGGATTAAAAGAATAAAAATTTAAAAACTGTTAAAATGTGTAATAAGTAATCTGTAGATGATAGCATATTTTAAGTGTCTTTTTTTTATTAAATTTCTTTTTATATAACTTAAATTTTTATTGTATAAAGATCAACTCCAAAAATTCTCTAATAATTTACCAATGTATATATATAAATATTATAAAAATTTAAATAAAAGTAGATTGTATATTTGAGACATAACAAAAAAAAAAAATGATGGCCTAAGTAAACTTTAAGGAGAGGGGAGGATGACGAAAGGGTAAGTGCGCATGTTTGATTGGAGACGAGTAAAGGGAAATCGCATTTAAATAATGAGTTTCATGGAAGGGTGGGCTTCCTGTTTGCAGGGATATGATAAAGAACGAAACGTAACTTCCGGTCGGCATCATTGTGGTAAGGGTTAGGGACCACGACCACGTAGTTTCTGAGCTAGTCAGGGCCACCACAACGATAGCCACAAAATGACCGGCAACGTGTACGTGACACATTATCGGCTACCTCCTCGTGGCCCTCGACATAGCTGCCGCCAATCAGAGCAACTACGCGCCTATCCAGCAACGCAAGGAGTTGCAGCTGCAATCGTTTATGCTATTCTGAAATAAAGCAAAATATTTATAAGCAGTATTTTGTTCAAATAAAATAAATATATCAAAAAATACTTCCCTTTTGTTGAAATATGTGCTCAAAGACTATTGGCGCGATGAAATTAGTGGAATAAGAATCCTCTTTGTGCTTTTCGCGTATTTTGACATTTCGTAAAGCAGAGGTGCCACTTTTTGTCAATTTGAATAAATAACAATATACAGCTGTTCAGTGCAGACAATGAATGGTGAGTTTCTCCAAGGAACGTATATAACAAAGAAGGTGTAAGTCCCATTCCGTTTTAATAACAATATATCTCGGGGTAATTCACAATTCTTTGTGTTTTCACAACTATGACAAAATTATCGCTTACCTATTGAATTAACTACCTCGCACAAAACCATGGTACAAATATTTTTAGAGGTAGTTCCACTTTTAATTTTTGGACTGAAACAGTGTTCGACGGCAGATGCTCAATATTGCCATTTCTCTGAAATAGACATTGAGGATTTTAATTTTATTGTATTTCAAACACATATCGTGTAAATTTTTATATATATGTATGCGTACATACTAGAGGTGGCAAACTATCGATAGTGGCCACCATCGATAGTCAACGATTGTCTTTTATTAACCATCGATAGTAGCGATAGTCATTGCCTTTCGATAGTGGCCACCATCGATAGTCAACGAAAGTTTTTTATTAACCAGCGATAGTAGCGATAGTCCTTGATAAAACTATCAGGTGTACTCTAATACATCAATAAAATTAAATCATCATGTTTCTAAAGTTTTATTGTACCCATATATTTTTGCCTAAAAATATTAACATATTAACATTTTTATCCTTCAAGCGTGATCTTTTTCCACTTATTATGATGCCAGCTTTGCTGAATATACGCTCTGAATCAGTTAATGTGGCTGGGATAAACAAATATTTCGCGTTGTAAGTGAAACCACAATAAATTATGAAAGTAATAGTAAATTGTTATACCTAGATATGGCAAACAATCGGTAGTCGGTCCGATAGTGGAGACCATCGATAGTATCGATAGTCAGTTATTTCCGATAGTGGAGGCCATCGATAGTGACGATAGTCCTGTACCATCGATAGTATCGATAGTCCCATCGATAGTTTGCCACCTCTAGTACATACATATGTACATGAGATTTTTTAAAAGACGGTAATGGCTTTTTGGAAAATGGCAATTAAAGTTTGGAATTCAATTTCTCAAAAAGGCGACTATAGATTTTGTACAATACAGATAGAGAATAACTGCATTATTAACTTTATTTGCAAACTTTTCACATACAACATTTAATTAACCATGCGACAATAGAAAAAAATTTAAACTGAGCATATGACAATATATTTCCGAGTGTTCAAAGCATGGAATTTATATTAAGAATTGTCGAATATAAAAAAATGTTTGTGACACGCGAATGACAAAATGTTGCTCAATATCTCGGAAACTAAAAGAGAAATCCGAAAACGATTAGCGCCATTCAAGAGATCTTAATTCGTTTAGTATAACTGCATTGTAACTAAATTTCGACCATTTTTCTCTTACGACATTTACTTATCCGGGCGACGATATGTATGATATCGGCGACTTTGAATCGCCTGATATACATAAATGCCATAATATAGAGGAGTTTTTTTAATAAGGATTAAGGTGGTGAAACTACCTCTAAAAATAATTGTATCATGGCACAAAACTATACCATAAGTGCTCAATAGATGTCAAAAGTGAATGATGTTGGCATGACCCAATGAGAGCATGACAACGATGGAACAATAATAATATCTATGTATAAGTTAAACGACTATTTTACTATTTTATAAATTTTATTTATTTCCGCATCTGTTGCGGTTGATTTGGAACGCCTACTCCTAACCTACGGCGTTGCGCTGCGCTGCTGTTGTTCTGCTTGCGTACCACCCGTGTGAACGCAATTCTGCTGACGTTGCGACTCATGTGAAATATTTGTCGCCTTCAACTGTGTGAATGCAGTTCTGATGACGTTGCGACTCGTGTGGAATATTTGTCGCCGTCAATTGTGTGAACGCAATTCTGCTGACGTTGCGGCTCGTGACGAATATTTGATGTGGATGAACTGAGTGAAGGTTAAGTCAACCGGATGTGCTGTTGACAATAATATGATGATGAGGACCTATTCATGATAACTCCTCCTCCTCTAAGACAGGTACGTCCCCGGACCTCGTAGCTGCAGTTTTTATTGCTGCCTCTACTGATCTGGCTATAGAAATTCTTTTCCTGGTGACAGCTATGCATCGGATTACGTAGACGACCAGTCCCACAATGAATAATGCAACAATAGAAGTCAGACTTGCGACATGACCTTGCATAACACGTCGTTGCAGATGTTCGATGTGTTTGAAGTTCTGTTTACATGGTTTACATGGTGTAGGTAAGGGGCACTCAGTATCTCTGTGTGTTGCGTTAGGTTGATTGCGGAGGCCCATGGTGCTTCAGGTTTCCGAGGCGTCGTTGCATTTTCGTTGTAAAATATTGTACCATTTACTCTAACACGGTCTGAGAAGACGACCAGATAAGTGCCGTTGACCGTGATCGGCGCCTCGTCCTTCTCCTCTATGTCAACCAGTTAGTCGTTAATGATTACCAAACCATCACTGACCTGCCTAATGGGTGCGAGGTTATTAAATGTTGTACCACAGTTGGCAGTGTTGCGTGTCATAAGTTGTAAAGCGCATGACGTGTCCGATAATGCTAGGCAAAACATTGGTATCGTGTCGCTGCAGTTCCTCACCGCAAGTGTGTGGTTTTGGCACGTAGCTAAGGTGGACTCTTGTAGGTGTAGGATTTCGTGGCCGTGGGCTACAGGCAAAATAATAACTTTCTTACATCTAGACTTAGGAATAGGATATCTTATTAAGAAATATATTACGTTATTATATTGTAGGATCTTAATATTAGCTAAGGTCATAATATCGGTTACCGTTAGGTTTGTGAAGTGCTCATTTTTTATAATGGAATTTATTTCATTACTGTCTAAAAGAATAGGGTTCAAGGTTCCAATTTTCGCGAAAGTGATGGAGGTAATTATGTTATTCAATTCTGTTATTATTGCTCTGTTTCTAGCCGTGAGTACATCGTAAAGGTGGCCTGTATCCAATTCCCTTTGCTTAGCTGCCTTCAACATCTTATTTACTGTAATCGTAAGGCTATTGATTTCTTTTTGGACCTCGGTGTTAATGGTAAATTGTCTGTCTTGCGAATCGATCAGTTGTTCTGCTGTGTTCGTCCGTGGTCCGGAGTTCCAGTAATGTATTTCAGTACTGTCCCTAGTGCGTTTAGGCTTCTGGTCTGCCTGTGGTGAGTACTTAGCGTCTGTATTAGTCTATCTGTTGTATGTCCGCGTCCAACAACTTCCTCATATGCGTTTGCGGGAAGTTGTCTGTGGCGATAATTGTCTCGTCTCTTAATAATTCGTATAGAGTCAAGTTAGTAACGTGTTTAATATGTCCGAAGTTTTTCCAGATGATGAGGTCACCGCCAACTACCGGAATGTACTTTGCATAAGAGTAATCTATTATTCTTCCCGACGTTCCCGATACTAGCATTGCAATGACCAATTTTAAGATAACCCTAAAAGCATAAAAAGTTAAAACTAATTAATAACTACAGATGGCTAATTTTAATAACTCTTAGTTTTGATTTCAGCGAAGGTTGTCCTTATAGACCCTCCTCCCTCTTATAAGCACTGTTGTGCCCAAATCTTTTTCAACACTTTCTTCAGTATATAGAGGAGTCAATTTATTGCCTAGTCTCCTATTATTTTTGACTAGTACTTTGTCCCCTACTGCGAATTCTCTATCCCTCCTATTCTTATTGTGCGCTGTTAACTCTTTCTCTTGAGCGTTTTTTATGCGAGCCGCTATCTGTTCGTGGTCTTTTATTGGGCGAAAGACAGTAATGGGCTTCATTCCAGACACCGTATGGATAGAGTGGTTATATTTGATTGTGGCCAAAAGGATTATTTCTTCGATATCTTCTAGTTTTTTGTCAAGTTTAAGGCATCACGATATTTTCATCAGCGTGCTGTGGAATCGCTCTACCTGACCGTTTGATGTACTATGAAGGGGTGGGGCGTTCGCGATTTCGATGTTGAAATGATTTTTTAGCATCGCTTTGACACTAAATGAGTTTAAAGACTTTTCGTTGTCGCAATAGATGGTTTTTGTACCGGAAAACATGTTGAGCAGTTGTAGGAGCTGTGATTTTACATCCACTATCGTCCTAGACCTTTTCGACTGTACTATCGCAAACTTTGAAAATTTGTCGATGCAAGTCAAAAAGTATTTTGATCCAGTAGAGAATATGTCAATGTGTAGGACTTCTCCGCAATATGTTGGTATAGGTGTCTGAGCAATAAGTTGCTTTTTTGGGTGGCGGTCGTACTTTGCCTGGGAGCATACGCGACAATTGGCCGCAAATTGCTTGGCCTTTTTTTCTAATTTTGGAAAAAAATAATCTTCTAGTATCTGTTTTGCATTCTCTTGAGCTGCGCGATGTGCGCGGTTATGTTCAGCCGCAATTATTTCTTGTTGCTCGTTTGGGTCCGAAATATCGTTTACAAACTTCTCCGTATGCCTAAACTTTACCGTTGGAAAGATTTCTATTAATTTATGTTGCACCTGTGCTAATGTGTGTAAATCGCAGTATATTGCGTTAACTACGTCGACTTTCACAGATTCCTGTAGAAGTTTCATCAGATCGTCAGAAGATTTGTATGTAATTAGGTGTCTTGTTTTTTTCCCAAAAATAATGAATGTTTTCTTATGAGTTTCTGCACCTTCATCTATGAGTATCTGATTGCGAAAGCAGTTTACCGGCTTATCGGTTCTTTCAATTGTATTAGTAGAAGATTCTTCGCTGTGAATCGTTTCAACACTCATACTATCTAAGGCGTTTATATGCTGCCTCGATAATGCATCCGCAACCACATTTTCTTTACCCGGTTTGTAGATGAGCTTAGCATTGCACTCGTCAATGAAGGCCTTCCATCTCTTAATTTTCGAGTTCGGGTTTCTGTCCGAGACTGCAAACGTTAGGGGTTGGTGGTCCGTGAATACATTGTTGTTGTTACGCCGTAGAGATAATTTCTAAGCGTTTTTAATGCCCAAACGATAGCTAGCAGCTCCCTTTCGTTTGTGGCATAATGCTCCTCGCTACCAGATAGGGTGCGAGAAATCATCGTAATAGGCTTGCCCTCTTGCGAGAGGACAGCACCTATAGCGGGTGAAGACGCATCGGTAGTTAAGTCGAATGGTTTGTTGAAGTTTGTATAGGTTAATGTTACGTCCTCGGACGCCAGTATTTCTTTTAGGGTAGTGAAGGTCTTTTTTTGTTCATCAGTCAAATCAATTTCGATTATTTTGGACTGTGACGCAGTCACTCGACCGTATTCTCCCCTCATTATGGTTGATAGTGGTTTGGCTATTTTAGCACAGTCCTTTATAAAACACCTGTAGTACCCTGCTAAGCCTAAAAACGATCTAAGCCCCCTCAGGATGGTAGGCTCAGGAAATTGCCGAATAGCATCAACTTTGTCAGGACAGGTTTTTATCCCTCCCTGTGACACCAGGAATCCTAGATACTCAACTTCTGTTCTAAAAAATTTTGACTTTTCAGCTGATACCCTCATATTGGCATTGAATAAGTTTTTAAGTATTTCCTCTACGTCCTTCAAATGTTGTTGTTTGTCTTGTGAAAAAATTATGACATCATCCACGTAAACAAAACAGCTTTTTCCTATGTGCTCTCTTAACACATCATCTATCGCCCTTTGAAAGATACTCGGGGCGTTTTTTAACCCGAAGGGCAACCGGCAAAATTCGTATTTCCCGTTTTTGATAGAGAAAGCAGTTTTTTCCTTATCTCGCTCTGTAGTGCGTTTCTGTAAGGAATCGACAATATACTCGATTATAGTGACGTCATTTCGATTCGATCCAAATTAGTCGATTGATCGAGGACGAGTGTTTCTGTAAGCATAAGTCGACAAAATATGAAACAGTGAGAGAAATGGAACGCCAATCGACAAGAAATCTATCGAATCGGACTGACAACTTCATGTTTGAGAAACTATTATTGAGAAAAGTAAGCATTATAGAAATGTGTGCACAAATATTTAATTCTTATTAATAAATAAAAATTGATTGTGTTTCAGCTATGAGTTTATTGGTAATAACGCTCGCCATACGGCATGACAGAAGGAATATGTTGCGAATACAAAGGCGCTGTGCAGCTTCTTGATTGCCGATTTGCAGTCTATCCAACACTAAAAAAAACCAACACACATATGTAAATTGTAATGCTATACACAAGAATATTTTAGTTTTACCTTTTTCCACTGATTGGGGGACTTGTGGGACCCTCCCAATGCATTTAATTCAGCAGCGACGGCAGCCCAAACCTCTTCGTGCTCCTTCCTCGCGTTTGGTTTCATAAATTGGCAGCTTCCAACGCTGCGGTGCTGCTGCATTAAGTGCAGTAACCGCCTCTTTTGGCCATTCGTAACACGCACCGACGTACTTCTCTGTAAAGAAAATGCACCAAATCTTTTTTAACTATTCATATATAATATATTAACAAAAATATACTTACATTTGCTTTAAATTCAACTAATTCCATTTGAATTTAACGAAAAATTGTTTTGTCATCACCTCAAATGGAAGTGAGAAAACCAATCGACAGTATTTCATTCAATTTGGTTACAGAAACACATTCAATCGAGCATTCCTACTGAAATGGAATGGAACATATCAGCTGACTATCGATTGAATCGAGTAATTATTTTACAAAAACACATTGAGTGAGAGTGACGTCAAATCGAGAATTTGAGTCGAGAACATCGTTCGAAATGGGTTACAGAAACGCACTACTGATAAGTTGTAAAATATTTGCTTCCTCCCAAATTAGACAGAATCCCTGTAATGTCAGGTATCGGATATTTGTCACCTACAGTTTTTTCGTTGAGTTTACGAAAATCGATAACTAACCTTTGTTTTGCTTGTCCAGCTTCATCTACACCCTTTTTTTTAACTACCCATATGGGGTTATTGAACGGCGACCTAGATGGTCTGATAATACCATTAGCTAACAGTTCCTGGATTTCCCTGTTAACAAAATCCGCTACACCCAATGGATATTGGTATAACCTAGAATACACTGGGTCCTCATATTCGGTGCGGATTGTTGCTACTAACTTTGTATTACACGGTAGTAATTCGTTGGGGTCGGCGAAAACACCGTTGATTCGTCTGATCATTTTAAAGAAGCTGTCTCTAACGTCGGCTAGTACCGCATCAGCTTGAAGCCTAAGATGACTGGCATCTTGGCAGGTGATGAAGAAGATTTCTTCTTTCCCAAAGTCATGGGTTATTACGTTTGATTTCAAATCGATGTTCGCATGCACCTTGTTTAGTACATCGATCCCAATTACACCGTCGAATGATGTCAAGTCTGGCAGAATGAAAAATTCCGCAATTACTCCGAATATTTTTATGTAGCACTTTTCTTTGATGGGGGTAACCCCGTGAATAGATTTTACTGAAAAGGTGTCCCTAGCAGTCTGTACTCCTTTGAGCGCCGGCAACGGTTTCATATAACTTTCGACGCCCCGGTATCAATGAGGAGTTTAATTTCTATCCCTCCTATAGATTTGGAGATCCAAGGTAGGAGGGACCTTCTCCTAAAAAATTTAGTTGGTCAAATTTAATGTCGTCTGCCGTCTGTTCGGCCTCTTCCTCATATGTCGCCTCGCTACGTGAATCACTCTCATCTTTTAAATGGTTTACACGCTGAACTCTTGGTCCTGTATAGCGTCCGGAATTCGCTGCACGCTTTTGTTGATTGCTCTGCTGGGTTCTATACTTCCCTTCTTGGTTCGGATTGTGATCCCTGTTATATGGCTGACGTCTGAATTATGAGATGGATGGATCTACCTCCATTGGTTCTACACGTTTTTGATTATCATTGTCGAGTCCATTATTTAGCTTTTGATTTTCAGTCAAATGCTGTGATTGTCCGGGTCTGTACTGTTAATTACCTGAATAGTGCGGATTCTTGTACCCTGTGTGGGACTCAGAATTGTTAAACCTCTGACCGTTTGTGCCTGAATTCGCGCTACTGTTAGTTTTTTATTATAATTATTTTCGCTATGCCTTGTTGCAAAATTAGCTGCGAATGTGTAGCGTTCGTGATTAGCGTCTACCTCTTGAGGGCAAGAGCAGATGGGAGGTCTGATGGCCTCGAAGCGAAAAGGATGTCGCACAAGGGCTTCCTTAAGCCAGATATGAACACCCTCAAGGCATCTCCCTGTATTTTTCATAAATGGCATCTGCTACGCTACACTCGTAAGACATTATGCTTTTGTTCGCTAATAATGTTAGCTTTTTTTTTCTCGACGACTTCATCGTAAAATTCCAAACACGTCAAGGGACCCTGCCTAAGAGTGGACAACTCTTGTTCTATGAGATAAAGTGGACGCGTAAGTAAAGTCTAATCTTGCGATAATGGCATTAAAATTAAGCACGGTGATAAATGATGAGAGTACTGCATCGGCAGCCCCTCTTATCTTGTTCCTTAAAATAGTTACGGCCTGGTAATGGCGTTCGCTGCCATCGTATCTTTTGAATAGCTCATAGGCATGGTGCGCCGCCTCACGCCATGACACATATGTGCCTGTGTGTCCCTGAAACTCAGGTAGTGTTTTTATTGCGTTTAATGTAATGTCGCATCCTACCAATGGGTTTATTGTTACTTTACTATATTTTTCTACTTTGGGCTTGGCAATAGTAACTTAGTTTTGGATTGTCACTAGTTTCCTATCGAACTCCTATTTCTGTGCTGCTAATGCAGTTCTTACTTCCGCTTTAACCAGTTCGCTCACCTGTTCTGCGTTCATGTTGCTATCGGATATACCTAATTTCAAATTTCTAAAGAGGTCCTCCAGCACCTCACTCATTTATTTTTTTTTTCAACAAATTTTTTTTTCCTACTATCTTCCAACACTTATCTCATTTATTTTCACAAACAGTCACCTTTCCATTTCTGCTTAAATAATAAGCTTAACTATTGCTATTTGCTGTATTGCTTGGCCCGTCCTCAGGCTCTCGCTGGTGAATGTAGGCTATGATGTCCAGGAGAAATCGTTCCTCGGTGGCTTTGCTTCCGTTGCACTGCTTCACTGGTGAATGTCGGCCACGCTGCCCAAGGAAAATCGTTCCTTGGTGACTATGTTTCTGTTGCGCTGCCCAGGGAAAATCGTTCCCTAGTGACTAAGTCCGCTTTCCGTTAAGGACCTTTCAGATGATTTCACAGTAGGAAGTAATTTGTTTCTTCCTTTAATGTCGATTACAACTTTTGCGACATTTAAACTTTTTAAATTAATAATTGTAATAACTTTCACGCTGCCCCACGTTGGGCGCCAGTTAAACGATTATTTTACTATTTTATAAATTTTATTTATTTCCGCATCTGTTCATTTAGAACGAGTTTTCTAACTGACCATACAATAGTTGTTTTGCCTACTCCTAACCCACGGCGTCGCGCTGCACTTCTTTTGTTCTACTTGCGTACCACCCGTGTGAACGCAATTCTGCTGACGTTGCGACTCATGTGGAATATTTGTCGCCGTCAACTGTGTGAATGCAATTCTGCTGACGTTGCGACTCGTGTGGAATATTTGTCGCCGTCAATTGTGTGAACGCAATTCTGCTGACGTTGCGGCTCGTGAGGAATATTTGATGTGGATGAACTGAGTGAAGGTTAAGTCAACCGGATGTGCTGTTGACAATATGATGATGAGGACCTATTCATGATAACTCCTCCTCCTCTAAGACAGGTACGTCCCCGGACCTCGTAGCTGCAGTTTTTATTGCTGCCTCTACTGATCTGGCTATAGAAATTCTTTTCCTGGTGACAGCTATGCATCGGATTACGTAGACGACCAGTCCCACAATGAATAATGCAACAATAGAAGTCAGACTTGCGACATGACCTTGCATAACACGTCGTTGCAGATGTTCGATGTGTTTGAAGTTCTGTTTACATGGTTTACATGGTGTAGGTAAGGGGCACTCAGTATCTCTGTGTGTTGCGTTAGGTTGATTGCGGAGGCCCATGGTGCTTCAGGTTTCCGAGGCGTCGTTGCATTTTCGTTGTAAAATATTGTACCATTTACTCTAACACGGTCTAAGAAGACGACCAGATAAGTGCCGTTGACCGTGATCGGCGCCTCGTCCTTCTCCTCTATGTCAACCAGTTAGTCGTTAATGATTACCAAACCATCACTGACCTGCCTAATGGGTGCGAGGTTATTAAATGTTGTACCACAGTTGGCAGTGTTGCGTGTCATAAGTTGTAAAGCGCATGACGTGTCCGATAATGCTAGGCAAAACATTGGTATCGTGTCGCTGCAGTTCCTCACCGCAAGTGTGTGGTTTTGGCACGTAGCTAAGGTGGACTCTTGTAGGTGTAGGATTTCGTGGCCGTGGGCTACAGGCAAAATAATAACTTTCTTACATCTAGACTTAGGAATAGGATATCTTATTAAGAAATATATTACGTTATTATATTGTAGGATCTTAATATTAGCTAAGGTCATAATATCGGTTACCGTTAGGTTTGTGAAGTGCTCATTTTTTATAATGGAATTTATTTCATTACTGTCTAAAAGAATAGGGTTCAAGGTTCCAATTTTCGCGAAAGTGATGGAGGTAATTATGTTATTCAATTCTGTTATTATTGCTCTGTTTCTAGCCGTGAGTACATCGTAGAGGTGGCCTGTATCCAATTCCCTTTGCTTAGCTGCCTTCAACATCTTATTTACTGTAATCGTAAGGCTATTGATTTCTTTTTGGACCTCGGTGTTAATGGTAAATTGTCTGTCTTGCGAATCGATCAGTTGTTCTGCTGTGTTCGTCCGTGGTCCGGAGTTCCAGTAATGTATTTCAGTACTGTCCCTAGTGCGTTTAGGCTTCTGGTCTGCCTGTGGTGAGTACTTAGCGTCTGTATTAGTCTATCTGTTGTATGTCCGCGTCCAACAACTTCCTCATATGCGTTTGCGGGAAGTTGTCTGTGGCGATAATTGTCTCGTCTCTTAATAATTCGTAAAGAGTCAAGTTAGTAACGTGTTTAATATGTCCGAAGTTTTTCCAGATGATGAGGTCACCGCCAACTACCAGAATGTACTTTGCATAAGAGTAGTCTATTATTCTTCCCGACGTTCCCGATCGTCAGAAGATTTGTATGTAATTAGGTGTCTTGTTTTTTTCCCAAAAAAATAATCTTCTAGTATCTGTTTTGCATTCTCTTGAGCTGCGCGATGTGCGCGGTTATGTTCAGCCGCAATTATTTCTTGTTGCTCGTTTGGGTCCGAAATATCGTTTACAAACTTCTCCGTATGCCTAAACTTTACCGTTGGAAAGATTTCTATTAATTTATGTTGCACCTGTGCTAATGTGTGTAAATCGCAGTATATTGCGTTAACTACGTCGACTTTCACAGATTCCTGTAGAACTTTCATCAGATCGTCAGAAGATTTGTATGTAATTAGGTGTC
The DNA here is from genome assembly GCA_963971545.1 of Philophylla caesio. NCBI lineage: Eukaryota > Metazoa > Arthropoda > Insecta > Diptera > Tephritidae > Philophylla > Philophylla caesio. The sequence goes on from OZ020605.1 coordinate 21,657,343, forward strand.
TTGTTTTTTTCCCAAAAATAATGAATGTTCTCTTATGAGTTTCTGCACCTTCATCTATGAGTATCTGATTGCGAAAGCAGTTTACCGGCTTATCGGTTCTTTCAATTGTATTAGTTGAAGATTCTTCGCTGTGAATCGTTTCAACACTCATACTATCTAAGGCGTTTATATGCTGCCTCGATAATGCATCCGCAACCACATTTTCTTTACCCGGTTTGTAGATGAGCTTAGCATTGCACTCGTCAATGAAGGCCTTCCATCTCTTAATTTTCGAGTTCGGGTTTCTGTCCGAGACTGCAAACGTTAGGGGTTGGTGGTCCGTGAATACATTGTTGTTGTTACGCCGTAGAGATAATTTCTAAGCGTTTTTAATGCGCAAACGATAGCTAGCAGCTCCCTTTCGTTTGTGGCATAATGCTCCTCGCTACCAGATAGGGTGCGAGAAATCATTGTAATAGGCTTGCCCTCTTGCGAGAGGACAGCACCTATAGCGTGTGAAGACGCATCGGTAGTTAAGTCGAATGGTTTGTTGAAGTTTGTATAGGTTAATGTTACGTCCTCGGCACCAGTATTTCTTTTAGGGTAGTGAAGGTCTTTTTTTGTTCATCAGTCAAATCAATTTCGATTATTTTGGACTGTGACGCAGTCACTCGACCGTATTCTCCCCTCATTATGGTTGATAGAGGTTTCGCTATTTTAGCAAGTCCTTTATAAAACACCTGTAGTACCCTGCTAAGCCTAAAAACGATCTAAGCCCCCTCAGGGTGGTAGGCTCAGGAAATTGCCGAATAGCATCAACTTTGTCAGGACAGGTTTTTATCCCTCCCTGTGACACCAGGAATCCTAGATACTCAACTTCTGTTCTAAAAAATTTTGACTTTTCAGCTGATACCCTCATATTGGCATTGAATAAGTTTTTAAGTATTTCCTCTACGTCCTTCAAATGTTGTTGTTTGTCTTGTGAAAAAATTATGACATCATCCACGTAAACAAAACAGCTTTTTCCTATGTGCTCTCTTAACACATCATCTATCGCCCTTTGAAAGATACTCGGGGCGTTTTTTAACCCGAAGGGCAACCGGCAAAATTCGTATTTCCCGTTTTTGATAGAGAAAGCAGTTTTTTCCCTATCTCGCTCTGATAAGTTAATCTGGTGAAAGCCAGATTTTAAGTCCAGCGTTGTAAAATATTTGCTTCCTCCCAAATTAGACAGAATCCCTGTAATGTCAGGTATCGGATATTTGTCACCTACAGTTTTTTCGTTGAGTTTACGAAAATCGATAACTAACCTTTGTTTTGCTTGTCCAGCTTCATCTACACCATTTTTTTTAACTACCCATATGGGGTTATTGAACGGCGACCTAGATGGTCTGATAATACCATTAGCTTACAGTTCCTGGATTTCCCTGTTAACCATATCCGCTACACCCAATGGATATGGGTATAATCTAGAGTACACTGGGTCCTCATCTTCGGTGCGGATTGTTGCTACTACTTTTGTATTATACGGTAGTGATTCGTTGGGGTCGGCGAAAACACCGTTGATTCCTCTGATCATTTTAAAGAAGCTGTCTCTAACGTCGGCTAGTACCGCATCAGCTTGAAGCCTAAGATGGCTGACATCTTGGCTGGTGATGAAGAAGATTTCTTCTTTCCCAAAGTCATGGGTTATTACGTTTGGTTTCAAATCGATGTTCGCATGCACCTTGTTTAGTACATCGAGCCCAATTACACCGTCGAATGATGTCAAGTCTGGCAGAATGAAAAATTCCGCAATTACTCCGAATATTTTTATGTAGCACTTTTCTTTGATGGGAGTAACCCCATGAATAGATTTTACTGAAAAGGTGTCCCTAACAGTCTGTACTCCTTTGAGCGCCGGCAACGGTTTCATATAACTTTCGACGCCCCGGTATCAATGAGGAGTTTAATTTCTATCCCTCCTATAGATTTGGAGATCCAAGGTAGGAAGGACCTTCCCCTAAAAAATTTAGTTGGTCAAATTTAATGTCGTCTGCCGTCTGTTCGTCCTCTTCCTCATATGTCGCCTCGCTACGTGAATCACTCTCATCTTTTAAATGGTTTACACGCTGAACTTTTGGTCCTGTATAGCGTCCGGAATTCGCTGCACGCTTTTGTTGATTGCCCTGCTGGGTTCTATACTGCCCTTCTTGGTTCGGATTGTGATCCCTGTTATATGGCTGACGTCTGAATTGTGAGATGGATGGATCTACCTCCATTGGTTCTACACGTTTTTGATTATCATTGTCGCGTCCGTTATTTAGCTTTTGATTTTCAGTCAAATGCTGTGATTGTCCGGGTCTGTACTGTTTATTACCTGAATAGTGCGGATTCTTGTACCCTATGTGGGACTCAGAATTGTTAAACCTCTGACCGTTTGTGCCTGAATTCGCGCTACTGTTAGTTTTTTATTATAATTATTTTCGCTATGCCTTGTTGCAAAATGTGTAGCTGCGAATGCGTAGCGTTCGTGATTAGCGTCTACCTCTTGCGCCAGAGCAAGAGCAGATGAGAGGTCTGATGGCCTCGACGCGAAAAGGATGTCGCACAAGGGCTTCCTTAAGCCAGATATGAACACCCTCAAGGCATCTGCCCTGTATTTTTCATAAATGGCATCTGCTACGCTACACTCGTAAGACATTATGCTTTTGTTCGCTAATAATGTTAGCTTTTTCTCGACGACTTCATCGTAAAATTCCAAACACGACAAGGGACCCTGCCTAAGAGTGGACAACTCTTGTTCTATGAGATAAAGTGGACGCGTAAGTAAAGTCTAATCATGCGATAATGGCATTAAAATTAAGCACGGTGCTAAATGATGAGAGTACTGCATCGGCAGCCCCTCTTATCTTGTTCCTTAAAATAGTTACGGCCTGGTAATGGCGTTCGCTGCCATCGTATCTTTTGAATAGCTCATAGGCATTGTGCGCCGCCTCACGCCATGATACATATGTGCCTGTGTGTCCCTGAAACTCAGGTAGTGTTTTTATTGCGTCTAATGTAATGTCGCATCCTACCAATGGGTTTATTGTTACTTTACTATATTTTTCTACTTTGGGCTTGGCAATAGTAACTTAGTTTTGGATTGTCACTAGTTTCCTATCGAACTCCTATTTCTGTGCTGCTAATGCAGTTCTTACTTCCGCTTTAACCAGTTCGCTCACCTGTTCTGCGTTCATGTAGCTATCGGATATACCTAATTTCAAATTTCTAAAGAGGTCCTCCAGCACCTCACTCATTTATTTTTTTTTCAACAAATTTTTTTCCTACTATCTTCCAACACTTAACTCATTTATTTTCACAAACAGTTACTTTCTTATAATCACTTTATTTTAAATTGAGCACTTCACTCACCTTTCCATTTCTGCTTAAATAATAAGCTTAACTATTGCTATTTGCTGTATTGCTTGGCCCGTCCTCAGGCTCTCGCTGGTGAATGTAGGCTATGATGTCCAGGAGAAATCGTTCCTCGGTGGCTTTGCTTCCGTTGCACTGCTTCACTGGTGAATGTCGGCCACGCTGCCCAAGGAAAATCGTTCCTTGGTGACTATGTTTCTGTTGCGCTGCCCAGGGAAAATCGTTCCCTAGTGACTAAGTCCGCTTTCCGTTAAGGACCTTTCAGACGATTTCACAGTAGGAAGTAATTTGTTTCTTCCTTTAATGTCGATTACAACTTTTGCGACATTTAAACTTTTTAAATTAATAATTGTAATAACTTTCGCGCTGCCCCACGTTGGGCGCCAGTTAAACGATTATTTTACTATTTTATAAATTTTATTTATTTCCGCGTCTGTTGCGGTTGATATGGAACGAGTTTTCTAACTGGCCTTACAATAGTTGATTAGCCTACTCCTAACCCACGGTGTCGCGCTGCGCTGCTGTTGTTCTACTTGCGTACCACCCGTGTGAACGAAATTCTGCTGACGTTACGACTCATGTGGAATATGTATCGCCGTCAACTGTGTGAATGCAATTCTGCTGACGTTGCGACTCGTGTGGAATATTTGTCGCCGTCAATTGTGTGAACGCAATTCTGCTGACGTTGCGGCTCGTGAGGAATATTTGATGTGGATGAACTGAGTGAAGGTTAAGTCAACCGGATGTGCTGTTGACAATAATATGATGATGAGGACCTATTCATGATAACTTATATCATAGCTTTAGGCACATTATTCATACCAATTGCCATGTGATGAATTTTTTCATAGGCGTTTGAATAGGTACATATGAAAATAAAATATGCGCGTAAGAAAAATATACATACATACATATGTAACATATACGTAAGGATGAGCCTAATAAAATTCCTAGAGCTAGAAAAAAATAAAAAGTGGGCGTGGTAAGCCCCTTTTTACTGATTTTAGTGGTATAATTTTTTTTTGGTGCAAACTAATAAAGGGTGTTTTAGGGAGGGGTAAAGGGGGAAATTTCAATATTTTAAAAAGCTGATATTTCAAAAACTATTTATCCGATCTTCATAATATTAGTATCGTTAAAAAGATAATTAAAAGACTAAATAGTTTTTGAAATATTAGCTTTTCAATATATTGAAATTTCCCCCTTTACCCCTCTCTAACACCCTCCCTACTAGTTTGCACCAAAAAAAAAATTACACCATCGAAGTCAGAGAAAGAAGGCGGTTCACGCCCACTTTTTCATTGTTTTCTAGCTCAACGGTTCGTATTCTTTACTTACCGTTTAAATTCAAAATTTTGTTTAACGAACTTTATTTTAAAATTCGCATGTCGTTATAAGACCGTTAACTGACTCAAGCGCCATCTGTTAATTCTATCCCCACTTGTAATAAACGCCAGTTGGCATATTGGTATCGAGTTGAGTGCATCTACCTCGCTTGTAGTGAACTTTGTCAAATCGCGTTTTTGTAATAATTATTTGTGTGAATAATTCGTTAAAATCGGAACGGAAAAAAATCTTACAGTTTACATAATAGTGTAAATAAGCTTAGATAAGTTGTATAGGTAAGTAAATTTCATTGGTTTGTAAGATATGTTTGGTTTTGTGGTTGGTGCTTTGCGGAACCGTCAGGCACGCGGAGTTCGAAATTTTGCAATTATGAGATTATATACAAAATGATTATAGTATGGCTTTTTTGTAGTTTTTTCAGCAATGTCTCGTAGAATACGTGATTTTCGAACTGAAGAACAGCTGAGCGAGTTCGCATGACTCAATAATGTAAGGTTGTGTTGATCAGGCAACAATAAAATTTCCCGTTTGCCGACTGTTTCGTCAGAGACAGCTGCTTTGATTTGTTTATTTACATATTTTCGTAAAACAACAAGGAAATTAAATCGATGGAAACATATTGAAATGTTAAAGACTTTGAATATTTTAATACAAATTGCTAATTTAATGCTTTATTTATATTTGTTGTGTTATTGGTAACACTCTTAGCAGTGCAGGAGCATTGCGAAAAGCATTCAGTGATGTGCACGAAGAAGTATGAGAGAATAATATACGTGAATTTGTTAAACAAATATAAAAGGTATTAGTGTAAATATTACTGAATTAAAATACTTAATTCATTTAAAATTTCACAGAAACAAATACGGCAACAAATACTGCAACAAATACGTGTCCGTGGTTTTAAAATTGCGCTACGCTCCTATCATATAATCCAGAGGATCTTAAAACGGAAAGATACTTAGTTTTTTATTAGTTTTTGGTGATATAAATACTTTTCTCTTGAATATATTGCTGGCGTTAAGCTGGTGGTTATTGTGTGTTTTATTGGTATATGTTGTGCTATAATATGAAAGATCTAAATGTACTTATGTGTTAGCAATAAATTAAATGACAATTTTATTTGTACATATGTATGTTTATTGTTAAAGTCAATTTTAAATTGGAGCTGTCTGGTGGAACTACAATTGGATGTGTAGGAACCTTCGGTGACCCGCATTATGTCTGCAAAATGTGTTGTTTATGTTTTAGTATAGTTTAAATTCATTTGATTTGAATTACCTGGTTTCAGTGCGCAAATTGAATTTCGGCCCGATATTGACTGTCGAAACTGCTGAAGGCATAAGTCTGATCGGCTTGCCTCGAATCAAATCGGACGGTATGAAGTGGTCCTCGCATACATTTCTCACCCAACTTGCAATGCCGGCGGATTCACTCCACGCAGCTCTGCGTCGCATATCACCCGGAACACGAAAAAATGATCCCCCTCTCCTTTTCGGCTTTCCGCAAACGTCGCACATATTTTAAATTTATAAAAAATAATATTAAATCACAAAACTAACGCGTAGTTACAAAACACAATACTTTTCGCAAAAAAAAGATGCAAACAATAAAACGTAAACAAAGCCAACACACCTGATAGTTTGACATACGCTTTTTCGACAACAAGAATAAGAAGAAGCACGTCTTAAATCGATGTCACCTGTAATAGATATGTACATCTTGGCGAGTTCGTAATTCTATTGCGTGGTCGAAAAGCGAAGATGGTGGCGATTTTTCTGCTGATGACAGTGATGTAGACCCCGATTTTGACTTTAGTGCTGCTTTGGGTAATGAAGATTTAGAAGACGAAGTAGCAGATGTTCATAATATTGCTGATTAGTTGTTGTTCAGAACGTGGCATATATTGCAGATGTCGATATCGGCAATCCAGTTACAGAAGAAAATAGTGACCCCAATCAGTGTAAAATATCAATTTCTCTTATATGAAAGCTTTTTGTTTCTAAATACGATTTTTCTTAGGTAGGGATGTTGCGAAAGAGCCAGTTATTGTAGGTGATCGCTCCCGATGGCTAGAATATGCCACAATGTTTAAAGGCGTATGGATTGACAAAGAGTCTGATGTATTCAAAAAACCGCTGTGGCGAAAAAGAAATCTTCAATTATGTGCCGATTGGATAAGATTTCGAGGCGGTGAGGCTTTGACACCGGAGATATTGGCATTGCGTTCGCCGCTTCAGTTTCTTACATTCCTTATGTCAGACGACATTATTTCAAATATTGTGAAGCAGAGCAACTTGTATGCAGTACAACAAAACATTGAAACCCCATTGAACACTACACCTGATGAAATAAAACGTTTTATGGGAATAAATTATTATATGTGGGTGTATAAATATCCCGGAATTCGATCATATTGGGGTAACTATGGTTTCAAGCCAATCATGGATTGTATGCCACGCAATCGCCACGAAAAAATTCGCCAATTCTTGCATTTTAATAATAACGATGCAATGCCACGCTCTAATCGTGACAGGCAGCCTTCCGCGTCATCACAGCAACTGCCATCAATATCATCGGATGCTGCGCGCAGTCCCGTATTTTACCACATGTGTGATATGGTTATGATCAATGCCTGGATGTTATATAATCATCATGCGGACACCAATCAAACCAAGCCCAAGATGGTATTGCACGAATTTGTGTCAGAAGTTGCCCAGTGCCTGACAAAATCTGGTACTGATATGAGAATTGGAAAAGGTCGACGAACAAATTTGGAAGTAGAAATATCTGCAAAACGTCAACGCCCCATGTCTGGTCTTCTACCACCACGTGACATTCGCCTAGATAACGTTGGACATTTACCAGAGTATGTGAAGGAGGGAAAGCCACGATGTAAGAATCCCAACTGCACATCTCGTACAAAAGTATGAAGTCAAAAATGTGAGGTACATTTGTGTTTTACACCAGAAAAAAACTGCTTTGTTGTATTTCACCAGAACTAAAACCAATAATAGTGTATATATTTCTGGGGTGTAGCCTGTGTATTCCTTGTCTGATAATACAAGAAAAATTGACAAGCAGCAGCACTCAAAAACATTGACCAACATCGAAATAAAAATGTTTTTGTTTAAAAATGCATCCTGTTTATTTTTGAAGTTCGGGTGTCTAGTGGTTCCGCTAGGAACCAACCAGGTATTTTCTACCTAGCTCAGGTAAATTTAACTTAAAAACAAAGTCGTAGGACAAAACTTGTTCAGAATCGTGAGTTTTATAACATTAATTTTTTTAAGCTCGAAAAAAAAATCAGGCTTTTAAAGGTTAAGCCTGAGTGGTTAAGAGTTAAGGCAATGCCACATAAGACTTGCTTCGCTTTACGTGACATTTGTAACTTTATCAGAGAAGTGAAAACCGCGACATTACATTCTTTTCGTTTGTTTATTGTGAGTTGTAAAAATCGCACGGAACTTTATAAACATATTTACATTCATTCGGCATAATTATGGACTTTATGGAAGTTTTGTTAATAGATCTTTTACTTCACGAAGCCTTATTATGTTTAAAAAACATATCGAGGCGGAAAATGTGGGTAAGGGAATTATATCTTTGCTGCCACCTCCCGCACGAACCGGTCACGAAGTGACTTCCACCGTGCTCTGCAATGTTCCTCTATTATAAAAGAAAAAGCCTTTATTAAAAAAAACTGTATATTTAAGCATTTATTTCAGTTAAATTTTATATTTACCTTGTTTTTGTGGGAAAATTTTCAAATATACGTGGACCGTTAACAGACGAATGTCAGAAATAATCAAAATTGGTAAGAGCGAACTGTCAAAGTAAGCGAAAAGATGAGAGTTGCCCAATATTTCACTTCGCTTTGGCGACGGTGCTGCCTATGTGGGAAATTTCGTATAATTGCATGTATTCATCTTTGCTGTCAAAGCTAAACTCTGACGTAAAGCGAAGCAGAAGTTTTATGTGGAATGGCCTTTAGTAAATCGCACTACATATATGTATAAAATCAGGAGGACCTCCTATACCACATTTTTTCCTCGCTTTTTTCATAGCCTGGTTCCTTATCGAAAGTTTTCCTATAAAATTGTGAAAGTGATAAATTTAGATAAAGAGGACCTCCCCCAACATCCCCACCAATTTTCATTGCCAAATTTCTTATAGAATATAATAACATAATTTTGGCGCGTACACTATATAGCTCAGTGTTTGGCCGAGCTTCTCTTACTATTTGTGGTGTGCGTGTTTATATTTTACCACAAATGAAGGGACCTACAATTTTGTGCCGACTCCGAACGGCAGATGTATTTAATGAGAAGCTTTTTCATGGCAGAAATACCCTCGGAGGTTTGCCATTGCCTGCCGAGGGGTGACCGCTATTAGAAAAAACTTTATCTATGATTAAGATTTTGCTTGCCCTGACTGAGATTCGAACCTCGAACTCACCGGCATATCAAGTTGTAGCACGCACCGCTACCAACTCGACCACAGCGGCCAAATTTCTTATACTTACGCAGAAATCACGAATGGTTCGGTACTGGAAAGCCAATTGAGAAGTGTTCATGAATTTGTGAAAAATTGTGAATGTATGCTACTATTATCATAGTAATGTCAGGTGTAAACCCTACGTTAGATATTTTTTGCTGAGCTCGTTTGATTTTGTGTTTTCAAGTGCATTTTGGGTCTTTGTTTTTCAAAAATACAAATAAGAAAGAGAAAGAATATATTATATTAGTTAAAAATCTGTGTGCCAAGTTCGAACACAATTATTTTGTGTACAAACATTTTGATGTTGCGGTAAAATTGTTCGGCTATTTCTGTTTGAAATTGATTTCTGCAACGGCGCAGAGCATTGTGCATTTAATTATATACATATATTTTGTATCAAATATTTTATATTGATCTGAGTTAAAAATGTAAAATTGATATATCCTAAACTTAACAAAGCAATAAGCAAGTATCTGTTTGAAATTGATTTCTGCATTGTGCAATTAATTATATATATTTTGTATCAAATATTTTATATTGGTCTGAGCTAGAAAATGTAAAATTGATATATCCTAAACTTAACAAAGCAATAAGTAAGTACATATATTTCTCTACATTTTAAGATCGTCTACGCTCGTAATAAACTATTGCAGGTACTTCTGCATATGTGTACACATCCCGGCAATAAGAAAAAATAACGATTGTTAAGGATAATAAATAAAAAATGCAGTAGTTTGTATGCATAATTGCTTAACAGTTGCTCATATTTTAATTAGCTTCGTGTATTACAATAACTGAAATCACATACATGCATAATTTGTCTCAATTCAAATAATACAAACAGTATACATATGTATATAGTATATGCAATAAACTTATGACTAAGGCTTTTAACAAAGAAAGACGATAAAGAAAGATACCATGCAGATTGTAAAAAAGGTGTTGAAAATAACCCTCTGTTATTTATATGTTAGCGCATAGCAAATATGTGTGTTTGTTACCGGTTACGGCGCGGATATAGGGAAATGTTTAGTATAGCGCCGCATAAAAAAGGGTGGTGGGCGGTAAAGCCGGTTAATAAGCCCCTACTGGTTCCTCTAGACCCTCGCTGAGACCCTAGGGAAGCCCTTAAAAATGGGCAAAATTCAACATTTCCATACAAAATCGAGACAAAGTTACCCAGTAAACATTTTTTTGTAAAACCCAAGACAAAATTTTGCGCGAATTTTAATTACAAGTTTTAAATTTATTACGAAATATTTATTTATTTGTGAAAAGCGCCGCAGACGAAAATTTGTAATAAAAAAGCGAGACGCTCCTGATTTATTAGTTAAGGCGTTTTGTCATTTTCGTCGGGTTGAAGATGGTTCCTTGTCTTTGGTAGTTGATGGTTTTTCAGAATTGAGAATGTGTTTTTCAACTTAGCTTTGGGCACGTTAGGCAGAAATAACAATTGGTAATGTGGTCCGTGAGTTCTCGCAAAATGACTGGCTGGACAAATTCTACCTCAAAAATTTTTCCATGAGATCAATCGAGAATATTTTTATAGCAAGTTGTACTACAGTAGTGCTGCACCCAATATATGTCAAGTTTGAAGTATGTCGAAAATGTTTTATTTTTCTTTGGGGTATATCTTCCTCAAACATAGCAAAATAAATCAGATGAATTAGCACTTTCGTGGCATTGTAAACTAGTTGTTTATGACTTCAAATCTATACTACGAGTAATACTTGAATGAACAAATGTTCGATTTTCAAATTAACCTCCTTTTTTTATGTCAACACGTAACGTTTTATTATTATTATTATTATTAAGAATTTAAGTGATGAATCAACTAACTACAAAAAGAAGGAGCGCAAGTAACTTTGACCTTCGGCTCGCTTGTTTAGCTTCTAATGTTACTAGTACTAGTTAAGGAAATGACCTTATTCAAAAATGAACTTAACTCTAGAGTAACCGCTTTAGATTCGCCAGTTCCAAGAATTTATCAATTATTTCAATGTTTATACTTTGTACATTTTTTAAATGACTTGAGGGAATGCTGTCTCCAAAGATAATTTTCCTGAGAGTTTATTGTGGAAAGGCTGTCAGTACAGACATGCAGACGTCTAATACTGCATTGGCTGCGAATGCTTTTTCTTGCTGCAACATGGTACGGTGGCGCTATGATTTTTATGTTGGCCATTGTACATTGTCCGTATTAGACGTCTGCATGAATGTACTCATTGGCCGTTTTAACACATTCACACGTAAGCGCAACATTCTACGCATTCTGCTCACAGCTAGCGCGATGACTGAATGAGTGTGCAGATAGCTGAGCATACTGCGCTCAGTCGCATTTAGAAAAATAGGCATTCGTTGTAGAAAGAGAGCTAAATATGTTGTACAACTAGTCATGCGCATTCGGATGTATGAGACAACATCCGGCTGTATGAGACCACATTCGACTGAAAGATTTTATGACGGCGCCAATTTTTGCAAATGATAGCGGCTATATTATATAAGCAATTAAATAGAAAAAATTCAATAATTGCATATATCTTCATATTTACGTACATACATACATGCATAATCTACATTGAATTTTACTGAAATTAATAAGTAACTATAAAATAAATGCACACACTTATAATAAAGTCAATGCACATTTGTATGAAAATATGTTCTTATGTAGGCGCAAATGTAAATGGCAAGAAAACAGATTTTGAAAAAATTTTCACAATGCTTTTTACATACAGAATTTCTTAAGACTCTCAATTTTTAAATTTCTCATTAAATCGTTAGAAATTTTAGATGGAAAACTTTGATATTTGGAAAATTTGTGCACTCTGTACAAGCTTTGAAACTTTAATTGATATTGTTCTAGTAAAAGAATGCGATATTATTTTATAAAGAATTAACGGAAAGGATTTGTGTTAAAAAACATTGTAAGTATTGCATACAATTGTAACCTGTTTTTGACGCTGAAGTGCATACATATCTATATACGTATTTATATACGTACATACATATATCTATTTATATATGTGTGGGTATAATGTATGGTAGTAAAAACCTTTTATAAATATTCGCTAGCTTCTTCACATCCGTAAATATGCATGTATGTGTGTACATGTATGTATGTGTATGCAGCCTATCTACTTACTGAGTGTCAGGCCACTTGCTCAACTTGGTGATTATCCCTTTTGTATTTATGTCCACATATACATATAAACGTACAAGAAATATTCAGCTGAATTAAATACTGAATGTTGCGGTTGAAAATACAAATATATGAATCTTTATTGTTTGATCATTACTCTTCAACTGACTTAACGATTATCAAAATTCTGTTAACAACGTTGAGTTCAAACTTAAAAAACTAAGTACATATTTAAAATTAGCAGTAAATCTTATTCGAGAGTGAGAGCGAGAAAAGAAAGAGTTTGACATATTTATATATAACTCGCCCTCCCATATTAAATTCGAGTCCCATCGAATTCGGTAAAAATATATTAGAAAAGGAAGACATAAAATTTAAGTTTACTATTATACATTTGAAAATAAAAAAAATAAAAAAAGAGATTTACATATATGTATATCATTTTACAGAATTTTTTTTTTCAAGTTAGCATTTTTTGTTGTTTTTTTTTTCTTTTTTTTTTTTTTACATTTTAATTACATTGTAAATTATGGGTACCTACTTATATTTGTTATTTCTAAATTTCTAAATCATATACCTATAAAAAATATGGTATACATACATAGTTTTCTATTTATGAACATTTTTTTTTTTTTTTATGTTTCAATTCAGTTTATAGGCTTTAATGGCCTTCTGAACTGTGCAGTATCTACTTTATTGGGATTGCTGTCGTGGTATCTGTTAAACCTTTTAGCAGTTTTTTGTCTGCCTGCAGCAGGATTTTTAATATATTGATTTTGATTTCGTAAATTAAGCGTTATATTTTCTCTTTTAATGTTTTCTCTGTCAATGGCTTTTTTTTTATTTGTTTCAGATCTCTCTTTAACTTCATTTAAATCTATGTTTATTTTATTTATGAAATCTATTGGCTTAAGTTTAGTTGTACTATGAATTGTGTTGTTATAAAAGTTTATTGCTTTTAGTACCAATTCCTCAGAGTCATTCATCTTTTCAGCGTTTTTTAGAATTCTTATGTGTTCTAAAAGAGTCGAATGCATTCTTTCCACATCCGAATTCCCGGTGTGAGAGTTCGGTGTTGTAAAATGGGTTTCTATATTATTTTCTTGACAGAATAATTTTATAAGCGCATTATTAAATTCATTATCCATAACAATTTTATCAGGTTTTCCTAAGAACGCGATTCGCTCTTCAATTTTAGTTTTTACTGTTACCATATTCTTATCGTTTAATTTATGTGCTGTCCCCAACTTAGTGAATTTATCGATTGTTGTTAAAAATGAAGTTTTTTGTATTTGAAAAATGTCTATATGTATTATTTGATTAGGTTTTTCTGGTGTTATAGTATGTTGTAATTTTTTATTTATGGGTTTTCTATCGTATTTATTTTCATTGCAAACTCTACAGTTATTACAGTATCTATTTATTAGTTTTATTAATTTCGGATTAAAATAATTATCTTTTAGTTCATTGTAGTTTTCATGAATTCCTCTGTGGTTACCTTTCGTGTGAATATCATCAATGATACTCAACAAAGATTCCTCGGATGCAACATCACGTGCAATTTTAGTACATTTTATAAAGTTTATTTTATGATTGTTAGAAAATAATTGTGTTAATTTATTTTGAATTATATTGTATTTATTATCTTCAAGTTCCGAGTATATACCAACTTTTCCATTTTTTAACTCTCGTCTGAACAAATCATTCAAATAATGTGTATTATTTAAATCATTTTCAGTCACGTATAATATTTTATATTTTTTGAAAAGTGTTTCTATTTCCTTATGTTTATTTTTTACTAATCTAATTTGCGTTCTGTATTTGTTGACGATTTTATTTATCATGAAAAATTTATTATTTAAACTTTCCTCCACATTATGAACTTCAGCTAAAGGCGGTTGAGTCAGTTGCACTCTGCTCAAAAAGTCCGCCACGTTATTCTCCTTGCCTTTTATGTATTCGATATCAAAGTAAAACCCGTCTAGTAAAATTTTCCACCTGATGATTCGCGAATTTGGGTCCTTAAGCGAATAAAGCCATTTCAGGGGCTGGTGATCAGTTTGGACTAGGAACTTTCGACCGTAAAGGTATGGACGATAATATTTTACTGACCACACAATGGCTAACAGCTCTTTCTCTAACGTTGAGTAATTTTGTTCGTGCCCATTCAGAGTCCTACTGGCATAACTTATCGGTTTTCCTTCTTGGCTTAATACCGCGCCTATGGCTACGTTACTAGCATCAGTAGTTAATACGAACTTTTTACTAAAATCGGGATAGCGCAATAATGGCGGATTTACTAAAATATTCTTTAACTTTTCGAAAGACTCAATGTATGATTTGTCGTTAACATCGATTTTACTGTTTTTCTTCAAATATTTAATTATAGGATTAGCTACTAAAGAATAGTTTTTAATGAATTTGCGGTAATAGCGGGTTAGGCCCAGAAAAGATTTAATATCTTTAACTGTTTTTGGTAGCTCCAAATTTTTTATAATACTTATTTTTTCGGGGTTTGGTTTTATTCCCGCATTTGTTATAATATGACCAAGGAAACTTGTTTCTTTAGATAAAAATTTGCACTTATCAATTTGTACTTTTAGGTTAAATTCATTTAGTTTATTAAATATTTTTTGTAAGCTTTCTAAATGTTCGGTTAAAGATGTCGAAAATACTAATATGTCGTCCATATAAATAATACAGATTTTATTAATATAATCCGACAAAATGTAGTTCAGCATTCGCTGGAATGTGGCAGGCGCATTCTTGAGACCGAATGGCATTCGAATGAACTCGAAATGCCCCATAGGAGTCGAAAAGGCAGTTTTTTCAATATCGCTATCATCCATTAATACTTGATGAAAGCCATTCGCCAAGTCCAATGAAGAAAAATACTGCGCCTTACCTAACTTATCAAATAGGGACTCTATGTTCGGTATGGGAAATTTGTCGTCTACCGTAATCTCATTTAATCTCCTAAAATCTATTACTAATCGCCATTTTTTTTCATTTGAATTATCTGATTTTTTTTTTACTATCCACAATGGGGAATTGTAAGGGGATTTACTAGGGCGTATTATATTTTCTTTCAACATTTCATTTATTTGCTTTTCTATTTCATTCTCTAGGATCTGTGGATGTCGGTAATTTTTGCAATAAATTACTTTATTAGAATTAGTTATGATTTTATGTTTTACACAAGTGGTTGTTGTTAAGTTTTGCCCTTTAATGTAAAATGTCTTTTTATTTTTATGTAGAAAATTTTCAAATAATTTATTTTCTTCGTTATTTAAAGTTTTTGGTATTAGCTCTTTAAATTTATCCAGCTCAAACTTTTCTAAATAGTTTATTTCCTCATAGGATATATTAAAGTTATTGTTATTTAAATTTATTTTATTGTTATTAATTATAAGATTATTATTCTGAAAGTCTATTATTGCACCGAAAGGGCGTAAAATATTTATTCCTATTATGCAATCAAACTTTTTATCGATAAAATTCACTAACTTAACGGACATGGTACTATTTTTTTCTTTAAATTCACTTGGCACATCAACAATGACTTCTTCTTTTATTATATTATCACCAACTAGGGTATGCAACAAAATTGGTTTTACTAATTTTTTTGATTTTCCTAGTTTTGAAAAGAATGTGTAATCCCCTAAGGTTGTAGCAGCGCCACTATCGATTAGGCACCTTGTTTTAGTATTATTTATGGTTAGTGTAATTATGGGTAATGATAATTTCGAGGCTGAACAGGAAAATTTTCTGTATAATTTATAGCATCTATTTCCATTGACTCCAAATTATTATTTCGGCTGTTATTGTTAGACTGCTGAGGATTTGGTTGGAAGTGACTAGTATTGCGGAAATTATAATTATTACTTTGTGGATATGGATTAAAATTTTGGTTATGAAAATTTCCGAAATTTGTATTGAAACTATTAGGGTAAGTATTATTTTGGCTTTGAAAATTCGAACAATTTGCTCTGGGATTATTAAAGTTATTATATTGGCTACCCAAATTAGGCAAGTTGTTAGAATTTTGATACCGCTGAACATTCATACCATTTGAATAGTTACGTCTATTTCGAATGTTAAGGGAATTATTTTTGCTGCTTGAATAGTTATTATTATTTTGCAAATTATTATATGGAAAGCTATTTGCATGTTTATAATTTACTAATTGGATATCTTTCAATAAATTATTTTGTAAATAAAACGTATAAGCTGTATTTATCGAGCTTATATTATTTTGCAGTAAAAGAGATTTAATATGTACTGGTAAATAATTGGCATAAACATCAAAAATTAATTTTTCGTTATTTAAGGGAGTATACATTTCGTTGGGTTCTAAAGAGTATTTCGTGTTCATTTGGCTTAGTATCATTCTTAACTTACAATGCAACTCTTCAATGTTTATGGCTTCGATATTAAGAGCATCTATTCTTAAATTAAAAAACGTTCTCTTTATTCCAAATTCTTCTTTAAGTTTACTCACAATATCATCCCAGGTAGGATTAACTAATGTCTCAACTGCTCTTAATGCGTTTCCCTGTAAACGGTTGCTAAGAACTCTTTGCAAAGTACCTAAGTGCTCAATTGGAGTCAATTGGAGAACGGTTGAGACGTCTCGAAAATAATTACTAAGTGAGTACTCGCTACTTCCAGTAAACGGCGGTAGGCTCCTCGCTTCTCGTAAACATTCAGCTAGTGTCAACGCCATTGTTTTGTTTTTGTCAAAAAGGTTCTGTTTCCGCTACAGTTTGTGCAAACTGCTCTTGTGTTGTTGTTGTTGTTGTAAATTCTCTCGCTTTGCTGATGTTGAAAAATTTACAATGCAAACGATGATTATGTATATTTTTTTTTTTTTTTTTTGTTGTCTCTCAAGATGAAATGATTCTTTTCTGTATATTAAATATGGTATTGCTCTATTCTCTTTTTTTTCAAGTTCAAATGAATGTGAAAATATGAATTTTGTCTTTTCAAGGTCAGATGAAAGTCACTTATTTTCGTTAGAACATATGTGGTTTTGTTGTTGTAATATATTGTTCTGGTTGCATTGACTTTACAATTTTTATTTCTTTTATATGCAAACCACGTTTGTAATTCGAACACTATTTTTTTTTTTTTTTGGAGTTTTTCTTTTTTTTTCGATAAATGTTTATTTCACAATATATATCGACGATTATCAAAATTCTGTTAACAACGTTGAGTTCAAACTTAAAAAACTAAGTACATATTTAAAATTAGCAGTAAATTGTTGATTCAGTTGTATTGGCCATAATTATATAAATTATATATAGATTTTTAATGAGCTCAAGGCCGGAAAAATAAAACAATTAAATAATATGTAAATTATTTTATTTAATCGTCAATATTTCGACTTCAGTCTGAAGTCATCATCAGGAACTATCGGCTGCGCCTGGTAGACCCTCTACCAGGCGCAGCCGATAGTTCCTGATGATGACTTCAGACTGAAGTCGAAATATTGACGATTAAATAAAATAATTTACATATTATTTAATTGTTTTATTTTTCCGGCCTTGAGCTCATTAAAAATCTATATATAATTAGCAGTAAATCTTATTCGAGAGTGAGAGCGAGAAAAGAAAGAGTTTGACATATTTACATATTTACATACATGTGTATTGTTCGTATGCATAGAGTGTGCGTCAGCGCTTGTGAACACATACATAATTTTATTATATTCCTGAAATTGTGTTCCTATGTATATCATATTCTGTATACCTTTGAAAAGCAAATTATAAAGTTTCTGGTTCTGATTTTTAAAAATGGAAGTACACTATAGTTTCAATGGTATTATAAAACATACTCATACATAAGACTTTTCGAATTTATTCCAAAAAAACCATTAAAATGCATTAATTTTGCGAGCTTTCTACTTACTATATCTCGAAAATAATGCATTTAACTACTATTGCATTAACATATGTACATATGTACCTGTATTGAATTGTGGAAAAGTGATAATATCAAAAAAACAACTCAGAAAATATTAAAATTTCAAATTTTCTTTGAGGATTATTTGGATAATTTAATGAAGTCAAATGTCTACTAATATTTTATTCACATTAATATTATTTAGGTCTTAAATAATAATAATATTGTATAAATAACATCAGTTAAAAGAATTTTCTAATCAGTTATCCATCAGCTTTAGTAACATAGTAGTAAGCATAAGCGAAAACAACGCATATGCTAAGCGTTGTTACGTACACACATAATAACAGCCATCGCTAGCTGCGCCTTACATATGTATCAGAGAACTGCAACGAGTGCAGAAATTGTGTGTAGTATACTCGCGCATGTAGCCGTATTTTGCATGCTTTGTTGTTTTCGTGTACAAACCGTCGCTTGTCTGTTTGCTCATAGATCAATACGATCATGACGATGCATACATGCTCGCTACATTATCCGTGGGACAAATACGATCATGACGATGCATACATGCTCGCTACATTATCCGTGGGACAAATTTGCGTCAGCATACAAAGTTGCATGTATGTAACACACTCGCCGGCGACAAACGCTCGCGACACTCGAGTGTTGTTTGCGAGCCACTCGGGTTACCCGTAACAATATTTTTCTTTGCAAGCAGTAGTTGATTAGCGATCTTAAGTGTGTTTTCTATCGTATTTTTTGTATTGTTTTTTTTTACGTGAGATGGCAGATACTGCAGTTTTTGAAATGTGATTTTTGTTCCTATAACTTTAATTTTCTATCTAGCAGATTAAGAACTTTGAAATTAAATTAAGTCTTATGAAATGTTTATTTTTATTTTAAATTCAACTCCTACTATTTAAAAATTTTTTAAATACTAACCCTACATGTTGGATCTCATGAAATGTTTTTGTTAAATAAATGTATACAATACATATTAATTAAAATTAACTAAGTTGTTTCTTTTATCTGTAAATAATAGGATCAATACTTATGGCGTTTTCTTTTCTACAGAAAATGTTGCCTTAACATTGCCCTCTGCGCACGTACACACAAGAGCGGGGCAATGAAGTGCAACATTTTTTGTAGAAAAGAAATCGCCATTAGTAGATGCCCGAGTGCACTCGAGTGTGTACATGCGCAAGTTTGCGCCTTCACATGCACGGCCAATCATGTGAACTACCACACTCGAAAGTGTAATTATATATCCCGCACATGTCAGCCTTATGTTTATGAGTGAGCATGAATGAGCGCACAGCAGCAGACGGCTGTGCTTGCTTGTATCAAATTTTAGGGATGATGAATATGCACACTCGAGCGCACTCAATGCCGTTCTCTAATATGTATATATGTGCCTTTGGTAGTGTCTCCCTGCGCAACGTCCGCCACATTCGTCACATTCGTGCAAAATCCGGACAGGCCGTGAATGCATGAATGATCGATGACTATAAATGAGCGTAGCGAAGAGAAAAATTTGTACATCCCTTAAATCATAAGCAGAGAGTACCCATATTGGTATCTTTTTTCTCTGTAAGTACACATATTTATGATCGCATGAGTGCCTGAGTTGAATGAGCATCGCATTCACATTCGTGGCATTCGGCTAACAGAAGAAATGAATGTGGTCATGCAGCCCTCTAGTCCGTATATGGGTAGTCCGTAATCAACTTTTGATAGAATTAGAGCTTTTGAGGTATTAACAAGTGTTGCTCATTTTATCAAGCAAGATTTCGAAGACAGATATTTAATAAAAAGGGGAACTTTTGTGTTTTTTACATAAGTTGAAAATCGTTTATTTATCGTTTGCTAGGGATGCCCCTGAAGCTTCTGACCAATTACTAAAAAATCGTCATGTACTAATTTTCGATTTTTACAGGTTTTTTTTTTGTGGGAATCAGGCACGAAACAACGCGTGCAGAAAACTGCACTCAGACTACATACCGTCCATTGTACTGTATTCATGTTTCTTTTAATCTGTTTTAAATCTGCAGGATTTACGAATAAATCATAGCAGATTTTGGGGGCTCAAAGGGGAAAGCACACCGCCCTGAAGACAACCCTTATTAACTCCGCATTTTAGGTATTGATCCTCTTCTGCCTGAATCTTGATAATCCGCTGAGCCAGCATTGACCGAATCCAAACTACCCGATGCCGTAGGGCAGCAGTGCACATGCTATCGAAGGTGGCATTGTCAAAAGCACCCTCAATGTCGACAAAAATGCCTAAGGCGAACTGTTTCCTATCGACGACCTCGCCAATTCGGGCAACCAGATTTTGCAAAGCCGTCTCATAGGATTTTCCCGCCTGATAGGCATGTTGATGCAAAGACAGAGGATGTGATGAGAGCGCCTCCCTACGAATGCTTAGCTCTACTTATCTTTCCAGACATTTTAGTATGAATGATGTCATGCTAATAGGTCTGTAGCTTCTGGGGCTAGCGTAGTCATCCTTGCTTTTGGTATAAAGCGACATTTACCAGCCTCTAAGATTGTGATATATAAGCAAGTGCGAGCGACGCTGTGAAAATATTCTTCAAGGTCGCCAACACGAGCTCGACACCCTTTAGTACAATAGGTGAGATGCCATCCGGACCGCTGCAGTATTCTTATAAAGAGCCCTTTTCGCAGAGGAAATTGCCTCTTTTATTTATTTTTTTTTATTTATTTATTTTTTTTTTATTTATTTATTTATTTCATGCGGTCTACAAAGTAATAACTTTTTACAGACTAGGTAAAAATACAAAACAAATCTAACTTAAAACTATACTCTCTTTGTGAGCAGCGATATTGTTCCCAGTCCATCTCAAGATTCGTTTTGAGGGCCCTGTTAAGAAGTTTTCTCGATTCATCTTTCATCTTCCGCAGCTGCTTGTTCCAGCAGGGAACAGGCGTGGTTAGAGCCGGACAGGCGTTATCCGAACTTTCACGTAGAGCAGTCGTTAAATTACCCACTGCCTCATCAATGGAATAGGTGGATCGAATCCTAGGTGGCTGATTCCCAAGCTTCTCCTCAAAACACGACCAGTCCTTTTTTCAAGTTTCGTACTGGCGCAGAGCACACAGCATCCTCACCAAGTTGAAACTGGATATATCTGTGGTCTGACAGCGAGTCTTCACTCAGGACTCTCCAGTTGAGTACTGACCCCCTAACCGAGAGTTAGAAATAGTAAGATCAATCACTTCCTGTCTCCTGGGCGTGAAAAATATTGGCTTAGAGACCACATTCAAGATGCTCAGCCCACTTGACAGTATATACTCGAAAAGCCGATCTCCTATCGCATTGTATTTGCTGCTGCCCCAGATATTATTCTAGGCATTAGCATCGCAACAGATGATCCATCAATCTTTACACTTAGTTAACAGTATAATTTCATCCATGTAAACCGTGTTTGATATTCTTTTCAAGTTACACAATAATCCGTATTTTCTTCAAATGCAACAATAAATAGCACTGCCGAAAGGGGTGAGCCCTGGTTATATAACCTCTTTGTTTTCGAAAACTTATTGTTGTATCTGTCACTGTTGGCTAGTGTAATAAAAGTACTTATTTATCGTATCTTAATTTTCTTCTGATTTTCCGATAGGGTGGAATTTTGCTGTACAGTGGAACAATTTTCAGTCATCCCTTGTCAAATTTAGTTTTGTGACTACCGGTTTCTGCTTTGTGCCTTCTTCAGAGTCCTTTTTTTCAGCAGAACGTTCCAATATACATCCTTATTTATCATTTTTTGTGTTGCGTTTATTAACCAATAAAATGCAGGCCAAACTAAAAGAATTTTGTTGTTGTAGCAGCTAGCTACAACCAATTCAGGACGACAGCACCATCAATCATTATCATCAAGTTCAACTAGCGGGAGGTCCAGAAATCGCAGGACTCGCAAGGCAGCTGGAGCTCCTCAGCTGTAACAGTTGGTGATTGTAGTCCCAAGTCGGCATTCATAGGTCGGGATATAGAAATCTGGTGACGGACACCCCGTAGTTATTGTCGTATGTAAGTCTGAACCTCGTCCGTCCGACGCTCCCACCAGGATTATGGGTAGTTGCTGCAGCTCATCTGACCTAACAATAGCTAGCGCAGGTCTGATAAATAGCATAACGTGGCGACCTATGCTATCGCTTGCAACAGACCACCTCCCCATAGTCATCTCGATCGACACTCCCGCCTTACCTAAGTCAACTTCAAAAAAGCTGACTGGGAGCGGTTCGGGGATTTCACCGAGATCGCCTTCGGTGCCCTTCCCACTCCAACCGACGTTCGCAATGGTGAACGCGAGTTCCGCAAGATGGTGAAGTCTGCCGCAGTCGGCAAACAGTGGTCGTCTGCGAGGTCCCTGTCCAACCCGCCGAATCGTGACGACAGAAGAACAAAACTCATTTGTGGTACATTTATCATACTAATTCTAATTTAAAAACATAACATGTAGCCGCAATATTGTCAGTGTCTTCCTTCTTGTTAATAGTTTTTGTCCTTTTTCCAATATCCTTTCTTTTCTCTGTCTTATCATTTTTGCGTTTTGAAGATCAGTTGTGTGAAAAAGTTGGACCGGAAACGTGAAGTATTAGATTAGATTAGATTTCCAAGGAGGATCGCACTGCGACCTGTATATCTATTGTGCCCTCAGTGCCTTACAACACCTCCCCCAGCTCGAGAGCCTCTATAAAGTTCAAGATGGATCCCGGGCTTAGGGAGTGTATGTATTCATCCTTAGGCCACATTTGACAAAGCCACCTATCCCTTCTACGCACTACAGCCTCGCATTCTAGGAATATATGTGAGGGGGTCTCCCTGTCCATATCACAGAAGCGACATAGGTCATTTGACCAGATACCCATCTTGTGCAGGTGACCCTTCAACCTGCAGTGGCCTGTAAGGATACCTGTGAGAATTCTAAGTTTCGCCTTAGGGTGGTTTATAAGTAGCCAATAGTTTCTTGGCCCGAACAAGACCTTCTGTGTTTCCATTGTTGGTCTCTGAGCCGATTTGCCTCCTTTCTGAGTGCTTATTTTATAGCACTTGGACCTATCGGGAGGAAAGGTTCGGGCCCTATACGGTTAGAGATGGCCGTCATTCTGGCCAACTGATCCGCCACCTCGTTGCCCTCAATGCCTGAATGACCTGGCACTCATAGAAGTCGGATGTCGTTCCATTTTGCCAGTTCATTTCATTTATTTATACACTCCAAGACCAGTGAGGATTTTACCTCGAAGGATGAAAGAGAGAGCCGCCTGGCTATAGCTGAGAATAAGGATTTTTTTCCCTCGATAGTTCTTCTGCAGATTTAGGTCGGCACATACGCTGATAGCATATACCTCCGCTTGGCATATGTTGCGGAAGGCACCCATGGGCAGCGACAGTTTGGCCCTAGGACCAAAAACCATCCAAGGTTTTCGAGCCATCAGTGTACCACTGCAATGTACTTTGCAGAACCCAATTCTCTAGAATAGAGGGGTTCCAAGACGTTTTGTTACTTATTATATCTATTTTGAGACGCTTTTCAAAACCTATTACCTTTTTCATATCGTCCCTCGGAAGAAGAGCTAGGGGCAGCTGATTACTTAACTTTTCTCCGGTTTTGGACGACGGAACCTTGCTTTTACCAAATCCTTCTCTTGCAAAGTTCAACATAGAACGCTTTGCTGCCTGATCTATGTGAGTGTGGAGTGGCTCGAGTTCCAGGATCACCTCTAGTGCCGCCGTGGGGCACGTGCGTAATGCACACACATCCCAGACGCTGCAGCTTGCCTAACCGTGGCCAGGTTTGTCCTAGAGACCCAAGCCACCGCCCCATACGTCACTATCTATCATGGTATACATCCATCGCAAAATCTTCGGGGTGCATCCCCAAGATTTCCCGGCGAGTCGCTTGCACACCATCAGTGGCCTCGTAGCTTTGGAGGAGGCCGTATGAAGCAGCTCCGCTATCCACCTGCGGATGCTTCGCT
The DNA here is from genome assembly GCA_963971545.1 of Philophylla caesio. NCBI lineage: Eukaryota > Metazoa > Arthropoda > Insecta > Diptera > Tephritidae > Philophylla > Philophylla caesio. The sequence continues at coordinate 21,681,614 of OZ020605.1, forward strand.
GCACGTCTCTTCCTGCCAGCGCACTATCTACACTTGAGTGGGTGGTGTTGTCAAAAGCTCCCTCGATGTCGAGAAAGGCACATAGCACCGTTTCTCCACACTTAAAGGCCTCCTGAATCACCTCAGTTAAGACGAAGGGCGCTGTATCCGTCGATCTGCCTACCCTGTAAGCATGCTGATCGGGGTGAAGAGGCTCTCTATTGAGAGCGTTGTACCTTAATCCCTTATCTATTATCTTTTCCATGGTCTTGAGCATAAATGCAGGAAGGCTTACGGGGCTGAAAGATTTTGCTAGGGAGTAGATAGATAGATTATAAATGAGAGGAATGCACTGCGACTGATGGATCTACTGTGCCCTCCACGGCTCACATCACAACACTTCCATAAGCCCCAGCACCCCTAGGAAGCCTAGTGTGGCCACACTCGCAAACGTCAAGCTGTATAGTTGTGTTTTCTCTGTGCTACTTTTTTCTTATTGAAATTTCATTATTTCTTTGTATATAAATTAATAATTTAGTGATAAAAGTTTTGGAGATTTATCAGTGCGCATTTAAAGCTAAGTATAATATTTGTTGAGCATTTTTTGCATTGATTTTATTACACTTTAATTTAGTTTTCAATTGCCGAGTCACTAGTTGATTTGCATTGTTATTGTTTCTTATTTACATTGTTTTTGCTTCTTTTTTTTGCTTTAATCTTTGTGTATTTGTTTAAGTTTGCGCGCATTTTCTTTTCTCTTTTTTGATTGTCATTCTTTAAACAGCTGTTTCCGTTTAGTTCTTTAGGTGTCTATTACTGTGCATCTAAAACTGTTCGTTGCATAAATAGCTCTCAAACCTTAAATAATTATAAAACTTGCACTAACTGCTATCTTCTTTGATTTATTAATACAATTTTAGTTTTTACTCATATTGAGTTTTACTGTTTAAATTATTTCTTGCATTTTTGACAATTGCAAAAATAAAAGCGATAATGAGCAACGCTCTGTTGCATGCGGGTTGTACGATGGGATTGCTCATATAAAATGTGCCGGATTGATTGGTAGAGTCCTAGACTTAATAAATGAAGGAAGAGGTATTCGTTGGTCTTGTTTAAAATGCAGATCAACTGAGGTTGAACTTTTCCAATTTTTTAGAGAAACCAGAAATGGATTTTTCGAAATCGGCAAACACCTTCGGGCACTTAATGATAAATTTAAACGTTATGAAAACGTGTTTAAATCATTTAAGTACCTATGTTAACAAACTTCGCAACTTGTAAGAGAGACCAAATGCAAACGGACTCACAGTCCACCCAAGGAAAGTATTGTGGCTCCTCTTACATTACTTCAAAAGAATCCGCCTCAGGTCCCGTCTTCATCCACTTCATCAAGAGCTATCTGCACTCGCGCTTCTTCCTCTAATAAAAGCAATTCTGATCATGAGAACTTACAGGTACTATCTTCACCTGAAGTGGGTCCATCACCGCCTCAATCGCTTCCACCATTCCAATCTGCTCCTATTGTTGCAAAAACTGTAGCACCATTGGATGAGACTGACTGCTCTGCAAAGAAGCTGGTTGTGGTTCCTTTGAGAAAATCGATTTTTGTTTCTAGATTGTTTCTAGGGACACTTCTTCTGATGATATAGAGTTTTACATTTCATCAAAAATTAAGACTTGTAACATAGCAATCCGAAAATTTAACTTTAAATACGAACGTAACGTATCATCTTTTAAAATTGATGTGGCACCTGAAGTTTTTGATACTTTGCTTAACAATTCTTTTTGGCCAACCGGGGCATTTGTTCGCGAATTTGAATACAAGCCACATAAAAATAAAAATAAATTAAATAACTTAGCTTCAATTCCTTATCGTGACACTGAGCCAAAAAACTAATTTTAAATTCTATTTTAAGTATTTTCTACCAAAAGGTTAGAGGTTTAAATACTAAATTTAACGATTTATATTTAAAAGGCTTAGACTGTAACTATAACGTAATTTGCTTTACTGAAACCTGGCTTAAACCACATATTTTTAATTCAGAAATCGTTCCTAATCAATATCAAATTTATAGAAATGGCCGTAAGGACAGAATCGGTGAGGGTGTTCTTTTTGCAGTTCATTCTTCAATACCATCCGATGATGTTAATATCCCGCTCATCGAGCCAATCGAATTTAAAGCAATACGAGTTATGGTAGGAAATGGTTTCTTTTATTTTGATGCTTGCTACATACCTCCTAACTCTGACTTATCGGTTTATTCTCAACATATTGCGTTACTTAGATCTTTAAGTTCAATGATTACTGCACATGACTCGATGATTGTACTTGGTGACTTCAATATGCCTGGCATATCATGGACTCTTTTAGACGACTTTATCGTTCCAATATCATCAAAGGATAGATACAATGTGTTTTTAGAAGATATGGCTGAGCTCTGTCTAAATCAGATCAATTTAACTCCAAACAATTTTGGAACCATTCTGGATCTTGTTTTTCTTGATGACGTATCTAAGTCATCTATGAAGAGGTGCGAACCCTTGTTTATTCCAGAGGACTCTTATCACCCTGCGATTGAGGTAAATTACGAAGTTATTGGTTATTTTGGAAATAATGTTGATAAATCAAGTAGCTCAAACGCTCGTTTTATTTTCGCGAAAGCCAATTTCAAGAAATTAGATCGAGAATTATCAAAATTATCATGGCCGACGTATAAAGATGATGTTGAACGTTGCGTCCAGCATTTTATTTACACTATATTTAGCTTGTTTCAAAAGTTTGTACCAAAACGGGTTTGCGTACAAAAGGAGCAATCACAACCCTGGTTTACTAAAGAACTAAAAAATTTAAAAAATAAAAAGCCGCGATCTTTTAAATTGTACAAAAAAAACTGGTTTGCTTACTAACTATATTAAATACTCAGTTATCCGACACGCTTATTTTGAATTAAATAAAAAATGCTACAGATCTTATTTGTGCAAAGTTAAAAGGAATCTAATAAAAAACCCTGAATCATTTTATGACTTCGTTAACTCTAGGCGCAGAGTGACTAGTTTTTCGTCTGCTATGAAATATCAAAATACCGTTTCTTGAAACTCCCAATCAATTTCCAACATGTTTGCCAAATTCTTCAGGTCAAATTATTCCATTAACTCGCCTCGGAGCAAACCTTATCCATATAAACTCTGTTCCCTCACCTCTGCTATTATTCCGCAGATATCTTCCGAGGAAGTATTTTATTATTTGAGTAACTTAAAAGAATCATTTAAGGCTGGCCCCGATTCGATCCCGACGTGTTTCCTCATAAACTGTGCTAAACATATTTATGAGCCCTTAACTCATTTATTTGATCTTTCTCTTAAGCTTGGGATTTTCCCTTCAGCTTGGAAAGAATCATTCATTATACCCCTTTATAAGACTGGGAATAGGTCCTCTGTAGAAAATTATCGCGGTATAGCTAAGCTTTCTGCTATTCCTAAATTATTCGAAGCTATTGTTGTTGACCATTTAACGTATTCCATATCCTCTACAATTTCTAACACACAACACGGGTTCTCTAAGGATAAATCTACCGTTACAAACTTGCTTGAGTTCACAACTCATGTTTCAAATGGATTCAGAGAATTTATGCACACTGATTTTAGTAAGGCATCCGACAGAGTAAGTCACTCTTTACTGATCCATAAATTCGATATCCTTGGTTTTCAAACTAATCTCCTTCGTTGGATGTCTTCTTACCTCATTGACAGAACACAACGAGTTCTTTTTAAAAATAGTTCCTCAAACATTATTTATGTTTTTTCAGGGGTCCCGCAAGGAAGTAACCTTGGTCCGATTCTGTTTTTACTTGTTATAAATGACTTACCTTCTGTAATAAATTATTCAAAAATTTTATTGTATGCTGATGATGTAAAGCTTTTTAGATCGTATCATTCTGTTGATGAAAGGTCCTTTCTACAAGCGGATTTAAATAGCATGACTAACTGGTGTGAAATAAATTACATGCCACTAAACCTTAAAAAATGTAAAGTAATGTGCTTTTCTCGCAGAGCAGTTCAACCAGCTTCTTATGACATATGTAACCATAACCTCGAACAAGTGTTTAACTTTGTTGATCTTGGAATTACAATGGACCCGAAATTTAATTTTAATCTTCACATAAATGTTACAGTTAACAAAGCCAAGGGTGTTTTTGCATTTGTAAAACGGTGGTCAAAAGAATTCAATGACCCTTACATCACGAAGGCTCTGTTCACAACGTTAGTGACGCCCATACTGGAATATGGGTCTGTTGTTTGGAACCCGCGCTATCAAGTTCATTCCGACAGAATAGAGTCAATTCAAAAACAATTTCTGCTTTTTGCTTTAAGGAATTTTCGTTGGGATTCTCAGTACAACCTGCCGCCATATATAAGTCGTTTAAAACTCATTAATCTTCCTACACTTGCTAGTCGCAGAGAAATGCTAGACATTGTATTTTTGGTCAAGTTACTGACAGGCTTGATCTCTAGCCCATCTCTTCTTAGCGAAATAAAACTAAACGTTCCCTCCAGAATTTTAAGACATTTCCGGCCTCTCCGTAGTTTGTGTCAGGATTTTAACACTCACTCCGGTTCTTTTGATATTTCAGACTCACTTTTTTACATATAGAAAACTATACTCAGTGCTCTCAATAATTGATACATACATATGTATGTATTACTATTCGATCAGCTGATGAGCATTTGTTCTGTAGCTGAACAGTTTTAGACCTCGACACTTAACAAACCTCTGCCTTTCATGACTCGGCGCAACGTATATGAAAAAAAAACTATATCCGTGCGTCATGCGGATGCGCCCCTCGCGTCGGTCGGGCGGGTATGGAGGGATAAAACCGTTGGGATTATTATTAATTATTATTATTAAAAATGGTTGTCGGGGGTAATGAGTGTATGTGTTGCTCACCCGGCCACGGCCGTCCAAAGGCCATGTCTCTTCTGCGCACAGCAACACACTATGAGTACATGCTGCGGGGTTTCTATTTCTAAGTCACAGAAGCGACAGAGGTCGCTAGACCAGATCCCCAGCTTGTGTAGGTGGCCCCTCAGTCTGCAGTGACCCGTCAGAATACCTGTCATAATTCTTAGTTTCTCCTTGGGGAGGTTCATCAGCAGCCTGTGTCTTTTCGTATTGTATCCACCAAGGAGAGACTTTGCCTATCTAAGGCCTGCTGTATTGCGCCATTGTTGGTTTCTCAGTATCTCTCACAGTGCTGGGACCTACCGCCAGGATCGGCTCTGGTCCAACCGGAGTAGCTGAGGCTGCTGTCCTGGCTAGGCGATCGGCTTCTTCGTTGTCACCAACCCTTCTATATCCTGGTACCCAGAAGAGTTGGATTTGGTTCCTCTCCGACAGGGCATTCAATCACTCCATGACCAATGATGATTTTATTTCATAGGAGGAGAGGGCTTTGAGCGCGGCCTGGCAGACGCTTGAAATGAGAATGGTTTCACTGTGGTTATTCCTTCTCAGGTTAATCTCAGCGCATTCACTGATGGCAAAGATCTCCGCTTGGAAGATGCTTGGCTAGGCCCCCAGTGGAAACGAAATGCTGGATCTGGGACCATGGAGTCCTGGAGCCATCTTTGTACCATTGTAGGGTGCTTCTCTGGATGTGGTTGTCCAGTATGGATGCACTCCAGGGAGTAGTCTCTCTGACCTACTTTCGGGATGAAAATTACCCGAGCTCTATGCCATACCTCAGGGAGGTAGGCCAGCGCAAGGCTGACTTAACATGATTTTTACTAGGTACGGGATCAAGAGCGGTCCGCCCTGCTGCAGCAACACCGGACTGATGCCGTCCAGGTTCCCGGAAAACAAGGCCCCGCGGCACTGGGACAGCATCAAAAGCTTCTGAAGCTAGCGCGCTTGGCTTTTCTGTTTTCATTGCTGTAAGTTGTTAGACTAGCTTCGTACTCACTCCATTGCCCTGTGCGTTTGGCTTTATTGAAAAGTCTGCGCACCTCCTTCCTGAGCCTTGGGAGTTCCCTGGACCACAACACAGTCTGAGACCTGCACTGTGGCTTACTTTCAGGGCAGCTAGATTGAAAAGCCTCTATTATGACTTCATTTAGCCTATTCACTCTTGCGTCTAACTCCATACAGCCGCCTCTGTTGTGCCGAGACTACAATAGATAAGTTGGACTCTAGTGCCTCTATATACCTCACCCAGTTTGTTCTCCTGGGGTTTCTAGTTCCAGCTCGAATCGGATAATCTTATGATCCGCCAATAAGGGCTCTGATGAGACCTGCCATCGACCGATCAGAGGGCTAGCCAATCCATTGCTGAGAGTGATTTGCAAAACCTCCTTGCGGACTCTGGTGACAAATTTCGGCGTATTTCCAACATTATGTATGCTTAGGTCTACGCTACTTATGAATTCTGGAAGGCACTCACCCCTTGGATTAGTGTCAGTACTTCACCATTCCACATGATGGGCATTTGCATCGCAGCCAAGAACAAGCGGCAGGCAGGGTTGCCTGCACTGCTACTAGGTCCTTTGTTAGATACTCTGTAATGCAGAAGTGGTAAATACCTGCTTTGAGCACTACGCAAGCTCTGGGAGAGGTCCCAAATTACCTTATTTTTGTTTTGATTTAGGCCCCTTACCTGGCCATTGTAGGTCCACGGTTCTTGGACGAGGAAAAAGCCCAGGTCTTCCGTGGAGAATCTGCTAGCAATGACGGCTGACGCGGCTCCCGCATGATGCAGATTGACCTGGCCTGCTCGCACCAGTGGTTTCGTCAGAGCTAGGGTTCTTCCAAGTCCGAGAGCCCTAGACCGCCCTTGCTCTGCCCATCCAGCTCGAGCCTTCGTAAGTCGATACCTTCAAGAAGCTTCTGGGTGGACGGCATTTGCTCATCTGCACCTTCAACATCGGATGGTTCAGGGGCTTACACCGGAGCTGGTTCTGAGACGCATAACTGACTCGCCGGTACTATTGCCGCCGAATCAGACGACGAAGGCTCAACAGAAGCCGCTACCGTGGTACTTTGGATTACCGATGTTGCAGCAGTCCTTCATACTTGCACTCTGGGCCGCCAAGTCTCATGGTTATTGTGCTGTACCTATAGTTGACTAAAAAGCCAGCCTCCCTCAGGTTCCCGAACGACTCCTCGTCAACGCAAGTGTTGAGCCTGAGCCCATTCTCAACCGCATTCTTAGACATCACTCTCTCGGCGGAGGTGTCAAAGCCTGCATTTTGTGCCCAGAGTAGGTCCATGGCATGCCCTGTCTGCTCCACGCTGGTTCTGATGAGGAAGACCGAGACGTTATGCGCGGCGAAGCATCAAAATGGCTTCCGGAAAGTGCATAGCACTACAACGGCTCTTAACGCCATAAACACGCAAATTAATCGTGACAACCGGCCCTGTGAGCGAACCGTCCTCGTGGCTCTGGACTTGTCGAAGGCCTTCGACACAGTCAGCCACTCCAACTTGTTGAAGGACGTGGAGGCCTCACCTCTCCCAGCAGCGTTGAGGCGATAGACCGCGAACTACCTGAGTGGTCGTCGGGCGTCGGTGTGCTACCGTGACGCAGTGTCAAAAGTGAGAAGAATAAAGCAGGGTATACCACAGGGTGGCGTCCTATCTCCCTTACTATTTCACTTCTACATCTCGCGACTACCCGTCAACAAAGTACAGAGCCGCAACAAAGTCCTCAAATCGCTCGCCGGCAGCACTTGGGGCAAAGACAAAGAAACGTTGTTGGCAACATACAAGACGATTGGCCGGTCGCCTGGAAACAGCAGGACTCAGTGGTCAAGACTGGAGACTTGCCAGAACGCCGCACTCAGGACAGTGACGGGATGTCTCCTGATGACGCCTGTGGATCACCTCTATCATGAGGCTAACGTGCTCCCAGTGCAAGAGCACAATCTTATGCTCACAAAGCAGTTTCTACTGGGGTGCCACCGTCCGGGGCACCCTAATAGAGACTTGCTCGCACTGGAGCCGGCACCCAGGCACATCAGGGGACACCTCTCACAACTGACGGACAAGGTCCAGACTTACGTACGCTTACCGCTGGAACCAAGGACGTACCGACAATATCTGAAGAGCATTCACAGAGAGTCGGTATTCAAATATATCGACACCTGCCCTGTGAATGCAGTCCTGGGAGTCCAACCACCACCTATAGCAGCTGAGGAGCTCCAGCTGCCTCGGAAGACGCGCGTCACTCTTGCTCAACTCCGATCTGGATATTGTAGCAGGTTAAACTCCTACCTATCCAGGAGCAACCCCGACACCACCAACACTTGTCCGGCATGTGGAGAGTCTCCGCACGACACCAACCACCTATTCACATGCCCAGCCAAACCCACTCAAATAACACCCCTCTCCCTGTGGTCCGACCCTTTTGAAACGGCTCGTTTCCTGGACCTCGCCTTAGTTGAGCTTGACGATAATGATTGAGGGAGTCCGCCTTCCCAGTGGGGCGTAGCTCGCCGCTACAACAACAACAACAACACCACCACCGCGAACATGATGGTGTTCTGCAGTCGGGTCAAGTCCTCCGAGCCCAGAGCAGCGGCAGGATGGTCACGCGGCAGCACAGTCACTCGAACACCTTTGAGGGCATTCAAGTAGCTAGGTTGCTGCGCATTCCTATCCGGCTCACCCCCCGAGACACCCCGGCCGCTGGACCACGATGCTGGAGGAGGCGGTCGATCCCGCTGACGCTAGCGTGAAGTATTACTTGCACTTATTTTAAAGTTATATCAAGCAAGCCTATTAACCTAAACAAAAATTTATAAAATTGATCGACAACAAAATTAAAAAAATTAAATTGAAGAACTCTGATAGTGGTTTAAAATTTATATACATACATAGCCATGCATACAAAGCTGCAGGTAAGCATGCACGCAAACTTACTGCTAAGAATTATTTAATGTTGCCCAAAAGCGTTATTTCTTTAATTAATGGTAGATATTAACTTAAAAATGAGTTCACGGGGTATGGTTAACATTTTTTACAAACTATAAATTAACGCATGTATCCCGTCAATGCAGGATTTTATTTTTAGATGCTAAACTAATTTTTGTATTATTTATTTTAGAAACTTTCATTTTAAGGCTTTTAAGTAAAGCATACGTATACTCAGGTCAGTGTATCGGCCGTCATAGGGATATACTGAATCGGCACTATTTTAGAAATATAATTTATGTGCCACTTGATGAAGGCGGCAAATACAGTATAAAATCAATTGAACAACCGGTAAACCCGACGGTATTTTGATAGTATGGACAAGAAAATGTCGTCCTCATCGCAGCCACGAATTTTGAAAAAGAAACATTTTCGCGTAAAACATCAAAAAGTAAAACTTTTCCGAGCAAATGAACCGATCTTAAGTGTTTTTATGTGGGGCATTAATCACACGGTAAGAAAATTTAGAAATTCTCATCACATTAAGTTTTTTTTGACAAGGTCTCTTAATAAAACTAATTCACTGTTCCATTTGTCTCTTCTCGTAATTCTAGATAAATGAACTAAGTCATGTTAATATTCCTGTGATGCTTTTACCGGATGACTTTCGTGCATATTCAAAAATAAAAGTCGATAATCATCTTTTCAATAAGTACGTAAAATATTTAGCTTTATTCTCACGCTCAATTGTTTTGTAAACATTTCTAAAATTAATTACATTTTGAAACTAGTGAATTTGTAAAATTATTCCAATATTGTTTGTTGTTTACAATTTTTATATTTTTAGATATTTACTAACGCATTTATCAAAATTCATATCGTTAATATTCTTTAAAAATAGTTTTTCATACTATAATTTCAGGGAAAATATGCCGTCGCACTTTAAAGTCAAAGAATACTGTCCTTTAGTATTTCGAAATTTGCGTGAAAGATTTAGCGTTGATGACGTGGACTATCGTGAATCATTAACGCGTTCACAACCAGTGCGCATTGAATCATCTGGAAAATCGGGTGCACAATTCTACCAAAGCTATGATAAATTTTTTATAATAAAGAGTTTGACTTCAGAGGAAATTGAACGCATGCATGCGTTTTTAAAGCAATATCACCCCGTAAGTACTTTTGGTGTTACAATATTTAGGAAACAAGTTCATAACAGTAGTGCGTTGCATTAAAAATGATCTTTCACTTATACTCCCAGAAGCACCATTCCAAGACCAAGCCAGTTGACCGGTGGCATTATTATGACATTCGTCAATGCCAGCACCTATTGCAAAGGAAAAGCTCAAGCTATCATCCAGCCTGGCTCTGGCACTCTGGTTAGTTAAGATCTAGACATTGTAACAGGCTCAACTACTTACATATCATGAATCAATCCGACTTTACCAAACACATTAGGCCTTTGCAAATTTCCCATCTGATACCAAATACCTGATGGATTTGTAGACCTGCTTAGGATTCGAATAACCGCTACAACAACTGCTAACATTGTCTTAAAACCAAACTTGATAAGGGATGACGAAAATTTGTTACGCTATATTTTTCCGCTTTGAGTCCCAATATCTCTATCTCTAACATTTCACGAGCTACCTCTTTCCATTTGGTGTTGTCGTCACCATTTTTTTGTATCACACCCTGCGCAAGCAGTTCTTGGGCATATTATAAATAATAATAATTTGACGCTTACCATATATAGCTCAATCTTTGAACGAGTTTCTCCTACCATTATGTCGTACGTCTTTATGTTGCACCAAGAATTAAGGAACCAACAGTTTTTTGCCGACTTAGCACGATAATCTCTTTCATAACAGAATTACACTGGGAGTTATGGCACTGCCTGCCGAGGACGATCGCTATAAGAAAAAGCTTTCTAAGATATATATTTTATTTTCTCTGGATCGATCCCCGCACTCAGCAACATAGCGAGTAATAGCACCCACCGTTACACACCCGACATGACGTTATACATAAGCCGTTGATAGGCATTCGCTAAAAGGCAATAAACACCTTAATACCTTCTCCGCAACTAAAACTGTTATCTGCTTTTAACTGATAGTTTTTTTAATCTGAGTTCCCACGCAATTGCACACTGAAAAACTGCGGGCAACAATAAAAGTCAAAAAACATGCATAATAAATTTATTCATTCAAATTGTTTAAACATTTTTTATTTTATAGTAAACTGCGATTAAAAGAACATATGGAATAAATTCGTGAGTTTTTCCAATAGCCACTGGCAGAAAAACTTAATCATTGCCCAAAATTCACAGAGTGAAAGTGGCTCAAGTTCAGCGCCAAGAAAATGATATACAGCACCACTTTTTTTATCTTGTCGGTTTACCTTTTCCTTAACAGTTTGTGGAACTGAGAGAGGTTCAACTCGAACGCATTGCAACAAGTAGTAGATTATGCCGTGATAATTTATAATATCCTAAAGAAACGTCCTGTTTTTGTTTAAAAGGCATGTCGTTGTTTAGCTCTTATTTATTTTAACTATATACCGTGACTCAAGAAGGGTTTTTTTTGCCATAAGAGAAATGTAAATATTCATGAATACATTTTTTTAGTTTTTTCCATCGATATTCAAATATGACCATAAATATTTTTTCGAGAATGTTTATGCAAAAAGCAAAAAAAAATAACTGCGACTATTTTTGGAACCGGTCGAGAAGGATGATATAACGAAGCGAAAGGAAGAATAAGGCAGAAATCCACGTATACTGAGGGCTCTATTATGAGTTTCGAGGGGAGTGTATTTGGCGAAGGGAACAAAAAAAAGATCATGACATACATATGTATTCAAGTAAGAAAACGGCGAAAATGTTCCCGAGATAATGCTAAAGGATTTCAATATTGACTTGCACTTTTTCGCCGTTCGCTTCGTCATATCTATCGAAATATTGCGAACTAATTTTCATTAGCTTTGACAAAAACATTCGCTTAGCAATTCATAATACCACCCTTACATTACAGCTGTGTTCACAAAAGTAGCACTAAATTTCAAAATGATATTCTATCAAACTTATATTTATTTTTTATAATTTTCTTTTAAAATTTTGTAGGATCCAATATAGTTTAAAGTTTCAAAGCTTATATGAAATTCGCAAAAATTAAACAAACTTCTAAAAAATGTCATCAAAATGTGTAGTCAGTACTTTTAGGAAAACTCTAAGTATGCAATTGTGTAGCACATTCAATTTCAAGTTTCAGTAAGCTAAAAAGTACCGTTGATTTATTTTGATAACACAGCTGTATATGGAAGTTTATATACATACATATAGGCAAGAAACATTTAGAAGGAGTCATAAACAGGTAAGGAAACCTAAATTCGGGCGAAATAAAAGTTACAAACGATAGACGCAAAAGAACGAGCAGAGAATGATAAACACTTGTATTTAAGAATAACGAGCGATAAACGCAAAAGAACACAAGCAAAGAGTGATATATACTTGCACTTGAAAATAGCGCAAAAGGACAAGTAAAGATTGATAAGACATTCTAATATACGGAAATAACGAGCGATAGACGCAAAATATTGAAAGAGAGATAAACAGGGATAAAGGAAGAACTAGCGAGTGGCAAGAAGACACGGAATTGCTACATGAAACGAGAACGACAGAGAGGAAAATAAAAAGAAAATTGCATTGAATATTAAAAATGGAACAATTAAATTTTCTATTGGTAAAGCATAATTTGACTGCCACGACTCAGACTTGGTAATCCACAAACGTAACCAAAGTGAAGTTGTAATACAAAGTGGCACGGGGATACTTAAAAGAAGTAGGAGTGGAGAATAATCAGAGGAATGAACGCAAAGGTATCAGATGCTTCAACTGTAATAAGGTGGGACATATTGCAGCAAAATGTCCACAACCGCAACGCAAGGTCAAGTGTAATAGCTGTAACAAATATGGGCATGAAATGAAGATCTGTCGAGGCGGAAAGAAAACGGTTGGTAAAGTCACAGAGGAAACGGCATTAGTACCTCCAACTGTGATGCGGCAGAAACTTATAGCGGGTCGTACCTACTCAGCATTTGTAGACACGGGCAGAGAATCATTATTGATATCCAGCGAGGTATTACAAGAAGACATACTAATTTATGCCTCATGAGGTACTTTAAGGTAGAGACGTATTTTGTAGCAAGGACACGAAGGTGTTCATCGAGTCAGGGTTTTGAACGTTCAAAAGGTGAACTCCGAAACAAACATCGATAAAATGCTAAACGAGAGTGCCGCGAACGAGCTCCAGTAGTTACTGAAGAATTATGACCATTGCTTTTCAGAAGATTTGCTAGGTTTGCTAGCGCTAGGTCGGTGCAACACCATGGAAATGGAGATTCAGAGGGAAGTTTTAAGAACCATCACCGATAACTTGCTCCAACACGATATCATACGACCGAGTTCATCACCACATGCAGCGCCAATGGTAATTGTTAAAGAAGGGAACGGCGAGCAGAGAATCTGCGTGGATTACGGAGCACTGAACGCGGTTACCGTCAAGAAACAATTTCCGATGCCAATCGTAGAGGAACAGTTGGCGAGATTGGGCGGCAACAAGTTTTTCACCACACTCTACATGACAGCAGGATACTTTCAAATTCCTCTGCGAGAGGACAGTAAACAGAATACGGCTTTCCTAACACCGGACGGGTTATATGAGCAAAACATCATGCCATTTGGACTTGTCAATGCTCTAATGGTATTTCAGCAAATGGTGGTCCAGCTCATTAGAAATTTGCAACGGCGCAACCGAATAATAAGTTATCTGGCCGAGGTCAATATCGCGACGCCAACAGTTACGGAGGGCATCCAGGTGCTGGAGGAGTTCTTAGGTGCGGTCCAGCAGGCAGAGCTGACTTTACGTCCATCGAAATGTGTATCAATGGCAACCACAGTTAATTTCTTGGGGCATAGAATCAGCGAAGAGGGTATTCAACCAAGCAGTGGAAAGGTTAACAGCGTTAAAGAATTCCCAACACCGAAGTCTGTGACACACGTTCGCCATTCCTAGGGCTGACGGGGTCTCCCGGAAATTTATCAGCAATTGCAGCAATATAGCAAAGCATCTAATACAGTAAATGAAAAAATACCAAGATTTCCAATGGTGACCGGAGCAGGATAAAGCATTCAGCCGATTGAAATCAGCATTAATCAGTGCACCAGTGCTGACAATATACGACGCTCCCAGAGCGCACGAAATGCATACCGACGCGAGATTATATGGGCTTTCAGGGGTTTTGTTCCAGTTGGAGGATGAAGGGCCGAAGCCGGTGCACTACTACAGTCGCCAATGCAGCGCAGCAGGAAGCAGGTACGCTAGCCATGAGCTAGAGGTTTAGCCGTCGTGGAAGCACTTGACCGGTTCCGAGTATATTTGTTGGGGAAACCGTTCACATTATATACGGATTGCAACGACGTGGTTACAACTAAAGCCACAACTCTTCTACAACCTCGCAAAGACAGATGGTGGCTACGCCTCCACGAGTTCGATTTTGTGTGCAAGCATCGAGCGGGTACAAGGATGGCTCACGTCCATTCGTTAAGGAGATGTCCTGTGGAAGAGCCAGTCGAGCCACATACAGTCGCAGAGGAGGTAATGCAAGTCAGTAACGTAGCAGAAGATTCGAATTGGATTTGTATCATGCAGATGCAAGATCGAAAACTACAGTCGATTGGTCATGAAGCAAATGAAAACCGACTACGCAGTGGAGAAGGGTCGACTAACGCGTAAAATCAGTGGAGAACACAATCTAGTCGTACCGCATGTAGCACGATGGTGCATAGTGAATGCGTGTCACGATTGATGCTGGTCACTTCGTGCTGGAGGAGACTTCAGAAAATCAGTAAATCGTTCTGTACCGCGAGTCCGCGAGTCCGCCGGTATGTCATACATTGCGGAGTGTGAGGATTGCTGTTTAAACAAACCCAGAGATGGAAAGTCTGAGAGTCAACTTTACGTCATGGAAGTCTTGCCTATTCCATTTAGAAGTTTGTTCATCGACTATCTGGGCTAATTTCTAAGAAGTAAAAGATGTAATTGTTATGTGCTGGTTATCGTATGTGGTTTCACGAAGTACTCTTTACTCAAAGCCATAAGGAACACGAAGACAGAACCAGTGGTAAAAGCATTGAAAGACGTAATGGTCGTGTTTGGTCAACCACTCCGGATAACGTCAGACAGAGCGACCGCCTTCAATTCGCAGCAGTTTCAGGTGTTCATAAATCGATATGGAACACATCATACTAAGACAGCAATATTCTGGCAGAAAAGCAAAAGTGGAAAACAAGATATGACAAGAAACATCGAAAGCCTCACAATTATCAGGTGGGAGACTTGGTCGTCATCAATTATGTGTCAGGAGCAACCGGAGATTCGCCTAAACTAGATCCAGTTTTCAAAGGGCCCTATGTGGCCACAAAGGTGCTCGACTACGTTCGTTATATCGTGGAAGATTTGCCAGACGCAACCGTTTCCAGGCGGCGTTATAGTGGTGTGATGAGCACCGATCACATGAAACCATGGTTAGATGTCTAAGATGACACCGATGCAGATGTTGACGGAGCGGCCTTGAACGACGATATGTCAAAACCGGCCGAATTGTCAAGAGAGTAACGTGTGAGTTACCGGCGAAGGCAGAAGAATTAGCGAGTGAGCGTACGGCTTTGAATCGTGCCATACCTTTCTTGATTACAACTTAAATTTATAAGACTTTGTATTAGTTTCCGCAACTTGAATTTGTTTATTAATTATTATTTGTGTGGAAATAAAGTAGAGCGATCGCATCCCAAAATTCAGTGCCCAAGGTGCAATGACCTTGTTAATATTTTGACTTCGGATATTGAATTCCTAGCGAGTTCTGAGAAGCCTTTTCTCTGCAAAGAGTGTGCAATTGCTCCGCAAAATTCTATTCGCTCACCGCCTCCGCTATTCTCGAGGAGAGTGTAATTCTGAGTGTTCAAGTAAACAAACTGATATGCAATACTCTAAAACAAAAATCGCCAACAAATGGTACATCTACGCAAAAAATGGCTGAGATAAGTGAGCGTATTGTTAATTCTAACGACCCAAATCAATATGTGTTTGGCCGAGCTTCTCCTACCATTTGTGGTGTGCGTCGTTACATATATTCTACCACAAATGGTGGGAGCTACAGTTTTGTGCCGACTCCGAACGGCAGATGTATTTTTTGAGAAGCTTTTTCATGGCACAAATACCCTCGGAGGTTTGCCATTGCCTGCATCTGCACGTTGTGGTTCCTCCAGTTTTGTTGTATCTGTATATGTTCTGCTACTGATGTTGTTCCTTGCTGCTGATGCCCAGTTGCCCTTGCAGGTACAATGGTCAACTATTGGAAATAAGAGGAATAAAAAGCAAGCCTGTGGTGGTTGGGTTAAATCCCAGTAAGGAGTTAGATGTAATTACAACAAAGAAATGTATTCACATTTTCTCATTTAAGAATCAGAATATTGAAGCTGATAGCAGTATTCGTATATATTTTCAAAAATCGGATGCTGTGCGTTTGATGAGCTCTCAGACAAGCTATGATGTTTTCGTTCTTATCGAGACCTGGCTCAATATAAATTTTTACGATTCCAAAAAAAAATTAAAGAAATATTAGTACACTTGATGGAAATAGTTCTGGCCATCGTTTTAAAAATCACACACAAACATTTCCTTTGCTAAAATCTTAGTCAGTCATACATATTAGCACTGAATCCCACTTTCAGGTACTGAGTCTGCACGCATATAAACCTGGTGAACTTTTGATAGTTATTGCAATTTTATTGTATAACATACACATGCTAGTATGATAAACTTAGCAATTTTGTTTTTAGTACGTCGTGGAAAAGCATGGAAAAACTCTCTTACCACAGTATTTGGGAATGTATAGGATTACTGTTGAGAGCGGACAACATTATTTTGTGGTTATGCGTAATGTATTTAGTTCGCATCTAACCATTCATAAGTAAGTACTCACTTATTGGAAACTTCCAGCGCTTATAAATAAATTACGTTTAATAACAATTTCCTAGGAAATTTGATTTAAAAGGCAGTACGGTCGATCGTGAAGCTTCAGAAAAAGAGTTGGAAAAGCATTTACCTACGTATAAAGACAATGACTTTATAAAACAAAAAGTAAAAATTGAAATCGGGGAAGATGCCAAGAAAAAACTGTTGGATACGTTGTCAAGTGACGTCGATGTTAGTAAAAAGCTCTTAATATATCCATGCAAAATTTATAGTTAAACGGAAAATTTTATTTTTCTTATACTTAAAGCTTTTAACCAAGCTACATATAATGGATTATTCGCTCCTAGTCGGTATACACGACTGCGTGCGTGCGGAAGAGGAAGCATTACAAGGAGAAAATTCCCAAGCAACTGGCCGTAGCGAAAACAGTGAAAGCGAGGAATGTGACAGTGGAGAAAGGTTAGTGCAATAAACATTGTCTATTTGTAAACTTACACGTGATAGTTTGCAGATGGACTTACAATACGCCGCCTGACTCACCGCGAGGCGCACAATACAAAGAAGTAGTCTATGAAGTTGACATCTATGCCATTCCAAGCATTCAAGGTATTGACGAACAATTTTTTTTAGAACCCCTCAAACGGGCCTTCTCGAAAATATTTATATACAGAGTTTTATTTGTAACACTGCATAGACTTAACCTTATTCATATAATATTTAAATTTTTTTAATATTGCAGAAAGACGAGAAATATATTATATTGCCATTATTGACGTTTTAACGCAATATGGGGTAAAAAAGCAAGTAAGTCTACACTTTGAATATATTTTCCACGACAGCCGTTCCGAAAAAAACAGGAACTTTTACTCTATACGGTTCCAAAGAAGCGCTTTGTCTGTTTATATTGTAATACCCACTTAAATGTTGCAAGGGTAAGAACGAAATGATTGCCCATCCGAGAAGACCATAATATTACGTTATGCGCAACTGCGTCACGGCAGCCTCGAAAGTAAAAATTCCTAAAAGCATTCGTTAATATGTCAGTAAATTGTAATACTATTATGGTAAAATAATTTTTCAAATCGTTTGATATTCTTTCCAACATTTCATCCCGTCATACTCTTGAAGCACTGCTGACTTACGAAAAGTGCATATCACTGCACCCGCATTCAACGACATAAACGCTTGGCAGACGAGGCCAAACGTGCCGTGAACAGAAGGCTGCGTAATAAAAAACCAGACGCACCAATTGTCTTCTCCGGCAACGAGGTGATGGAGGCCATCGGGAAGGCGGAAGCCTCCAAAGCCATTGACCCGGATGGGTTAAGCATGCTGGTGCTGAAAAAATTCGGACCTATGGGAGTCGACTACTTGACTAAGGTAGTCAACTTGTCGATGGTCATCCTCATCATCCCAGAAATCTGGAAGATGGGTAGGGTGATCCCACTTCTGAAACCGGGGAAACCGGCTGATAAAGACGACTCTCATCGGCCGATCTCCCTGCTTCCACCAGTGGCTAAGACACTTGAGTCCTTGCTACTCCCATACCTCCGTCACCACATTGGCCCGGCGAAGCACCAACACGGCCTCCGGACCCGACGACATGCAGACGATGTCTAGGTGATATTCACATGGAATCCGTCTCCAACTACATGGATTCGCGACCTGTGAATGCCGTCCTACGAGTCCCATCACCACCGGTAGCGGTTGGATAGCTCCGCCTGCCTCGTGAGTCACATATCACTCTGGCCCAATTAAGATCTGGATATTGTAGCATATTAAATTTCTACTTATCCAGGATCTACCCCGAACCCCTAACACCTGCCCAGCATGTGGGGCGTCCCCGCATGACTCTAAACACCTGTTCACTTGCTCGGCCAAACCAACTCAGCTAACACCCCTCTCGATATGGTCCAACCCTGTCAAAACCGCACGTTTCCTGGACCTCCCGTCAGTTGAGCTCGATTAAGAATATTAAACCACGTCGAGGTACAAGCTTTAAAAGCACTTTATTGTTCAATTTTATATTAAAGCATTGTTTTCATGTTCATGTTTTGCAAATATTAGTGTAGAATCAAAGAAGAGGAGCCCAGAACATTCTTTAACGGATAAAAAACAGTTCACTTCACTCGAACAAGGCGAGGTGAGAACAGCACTAAAGCGGCTTAAGAACAAGAAAGCGCCAGGAGCAGACGGTATACCGGTTAAGCTGTTCAAATCCAGCACCGAAGAGCTGGTAGGAAGCATATATCAGCTGTTAAGCACAATTTGGTCCGACGAATACATGCCAAAGATTGGAATCTCAGTGCACGTTCGAGACCAAATGAGGGTTCAGACAAAGCGACTCGGTCTCGTGGAACTTCTTCAATCTGGTGCTGGAAAGCGTAATAAGAGCTGTCAAACTGAATCCAGTGGCACCATTTGGACCCATGTCACTGTTGTCAGTTACAACTTTGAAGTAGCCAAAGAATTTGTATACCTAGGACACAGCATTAACACCACCAATTCTGTTAGCCTTGAAATCAAACGAAAAATTTAATTTGTCACTGTTGTCAGTTACAATTTTGAAGTAGCCAAGAAATTTGTATACCTAGGATCCAGCATTAACACCATCAATTCTGTCAGCCTTAAAATCAAACGGAAAATAAACTTGTCAATAGGGGCTACTTTGTGCTCGATAGGGTATTAAAAAGCCAATCCTTTTCTCGACGAACGAAAATCTCGCTCTACAAATCCCTCATCATGCCCGTGCGATGAGAAGGCATTGAAAGCTTTCGAGAGAAATGTTCTTCGCAAGATTTATGGCCCTCTTCGCATGGGCGACAGATACCGAAGAAGATCAAATGAACATAGTCAATTGCATAAAAACGATCATAATTGATTGGACATGTCGTTCGTTTGGATGATGAAGCTCTAGTGAAAAAATCTTTCGACTTGGCGCCCATTGCTGGAAGGACCAAGTGCGGAAAGACCTGTAATCACTTAGTATGAGTAATTGGCGTAACCTAACGAAGGAGAAAGGAAACTGGCGAAGCTTTTTAGTCTTGGCCCAAACCGACACACGGTTGTATTGCCATAGAAAAGCAATAATAATTAAAGATTAATCCTGAAAGTAATCATCGAAGAGAAGTTGTTGAAAGTACTCACGACTATAATGAAGGAGTCATTAGAAGAAGTACTTAGAAAGCTATTTCTTTCATAAAGTTAAATCTTTTCAATATTAATTCTTTTTAAATTCATTCACATGTAAATATTAGAAAGTAATTTAAAATTAATAAAACAGTGAATTCATGATATACACTTTTGGTACATAATAATACTACAATCTTTTCTCTAAGATTTTTTAAATTCATTCAACACAGATATTTTTTCCTTTTCTATTTCTATTATTTCCGCCTGAACTTTGATGGCTTCATCGTGGCGCTTTCGTTCTGCTCGCCTCATCTTTTGAGTGCTTTTTCTTTGTGATTTTTGATATGCTAGTGTCCACAGTGTTGTAGTTATTGTAGTTAGGTCGCGGCAGTCAATAATTACTTCTCTCGGGCTGGAGCTGGAGTTGGTTAAGGTGGACACTACACTTTCATCTTAGGGTTGTAAAGAATGACGCTAGCCATAAACGTTATTCTCCCAACCTGTTGCTACTCTGCCCGTTAAAATATTCCTTTTTTATACGTTTGTATAATGCCAACAGCATTGAGAAATTTTCTGTGAAGTGCTTCATTTGAAAGCGTAACTTCAAGATGGATTGCCTTCATCGCTTCCAAAACTTTACCCTGCTTCTATTTCAAGGCAAAATAAAGTTCATATGATTTTTATGTATGAGTATGAGCTTAGTCATCTAAGTACTCAGTTTTCCGCTGAAAAAATAATTAAAACAAAAATACAAACCACATGATACTTTCGTACGATATTAAATAAATAAGAATTTCGGTTACCTTTCTTCTTCCGATACCAATGCCCACAACTTGCAGTGTTAAAATTTGTGATACTTATTAAAAGTAATATTTATGCGCAAAATGGCTGCTCAAACGTTCGGAGTGTTGCATGTGTTACCATCGCAAAGAATGTGTTACTTTGGAAAATTTGAAACACTGCAGTTGTGATTGACATCTCCAACGAAGCCGTCACCGATTGTTGCACGAATTATACCTAACCGCCGTAGAGTTCGGAAGCCAAGGTTGGGCTCAACGCCTGCCCAGACCAGAAGGATAAGGATCAGCCCCGTTGCAAGGGATAGCTCTAGAGAGGAGAGACAAATAATGGTGTTATTATACCCAAAAACGGGTAGGTCGGTGAAAAAACAGACCTTGTCCGCGGAAACACCGGGTCATTCCGGTACTTATCACAGTGTGTAATGGGAATGGAAAAATTATTTTTTTGATTTTTTTTTGATTTTTGGCAACTGATTTTACTGACCTTCGCAAATTTGGCCTTTGTTCCCGAGAAGTGTTGTCAAATAATATTGAGCATATTATACTTAAAAAATTTAGTTTTTGTTAATTTCGAATTTGCGATGAATTATGTTGAACTATATAAACTTTGTGTAAGGTTTGAAAGTAGGGCTAATATCATCTTTGTTAGAGAACGAGCGGTATTTTGATGTGACACATTTAAGCAATAAAATAAAGGAAATATAGTTCATATTAATGACTGAGCATCGTTTATTATGAACAACAGTATAGTTGTATATTGGAACGATTTTCCGTCATCCCTTGTCAAATTTGGTTTTGTGACATACCGGTTTCGGTGTTGTGCCATCTTCATTGTCGTTTTCGTTGTTTCTGATGGCTTTGTGTTATTGGGGAAACCTGTCCAAAAATACACATTTTTCCTAATATTCATTCCTCCAAAAATGTCTATTCAATTCGGTAGTCGAGGAATTGCATATATTTTAATCTTTCAAGTTTACATAGTAATGATCAACGTTTGTTTTCATATTGCGTAATATCTAATAAAAGTGGACTTTTATCATTTTAGGCCGCCAAAGCAGCTAAAACTGTGAAGTACGGAAGTAACGTAGATGGTATATCTACTTGTGATCCTGATCAATACGCCAAACGATTTCTAGATTTCATGGATAAGGCAATCGAGTAATTTCTCTTCACTTATCGTGACTATGCTGACCTTTGGGAGAAAAACTAAGAAATTAATTGAATTGAACTAAAGTATTAATGGTTAATAGGAAACGTCTACCTATATCTTTATATACACCGTGCGAATTAAAACGATATGCCATACGATTGATTTGAAAAATAATTTTGCTTTCATTAATACATAAACACAAAAACCATTCATGGACAACTTAAATATTATAAAATGCTTTTAAAAAAAAATTGTTATCTACAAAAAGAAATATTTATACTTGGTGGATTACATATTTCTCCAAAACTTCAGTAATAGAAATTACAAATACATTCCCAGGTGTATGATTGTTTTTTATTTGCTCACAAATTAAAATTATAAACTATTCATATATTTAGGAAACGTTCTGTTTTTCATTTAAATAATGGTTTATTTTTTCTTCTAATTAAAAATGGACTTATTTAAATATAATGATTGATGTTAATATATTTCATTGCGACTAAAAATGACAATGCAATAACTGTTTTTGTTGATTTTTTTTCTTCTAAATACTATTTCGTTAATATTTCGCACAGTTCTTCAGGCGAAACGATTCCTTAAGAACGGCAAATTTTTCGTCTATATCATGTGAGTGGAATTGTATAGAATTGTTGCTGCCTCACTTACACAAGTAACAAAGATGGGTTTTTTGATGAAAACTGAAATAGGACAAGTAAGGGTCTCTAAAAACTAATTCAGCTTAATGACTGCAATTATTCATTGCTTATGTGTATTCGTATATGTGTGTTGAATAGTAATATATTACAGTTTTGCTTATTATTTAGTTTCTATATCGATGAATGTTACTTACTGAAATGTGTAATAATTTTTACACAAATGAACTAACTACTCGACGGAACCAAATAATTTTTTATAAGTGTCGCAAATCAAATTTTATAAAGAAAACGTATCTGTAAGATGTTTTTGTAATCAAAATAAATTTTTTTCATTTGAAATAGCGGGGATAACTAGTTCGATTTGATAAAAAAATTGTTAGAATTTCAACGACTTAGGCAATGAAAACCTTGGTTTTTGAATAAAACTTTTTTCGATTCGAATTCTAGGGTTGCCCCACTGTTTTGACATATTTCTGTAACGTTTATTGGGATTTAAATACTTAGATTAGCATTTTGCAAAATAAAGTAAATGAGGGATGATGTATGTATATTGGAACGATTTTGTGACATACCGGTTTCGGCGTTGTGCCATTTTCAGTGCCGTTTTCGTTTTTCGGTAAGTCACAAAACCAAATTTGACAATTGTTGACGGAAAATCGTTCAAATATACATACATCAAATTTCCACCCTGTCGGAAAATCAGAAGAAAATCAAAATAAATGGGGGTTGGCGAATGATGCATTTTTTTTTATGTTTCGTCTGCTTATAATCGTGACTGTACAATTTATGAGAAAATCTCAATTGAACCAATGTAAGCGAAATTGCTACAATTATTACTTTTCGCCTTTTTCCACTAACTAGCAACGATTTAGTAAAAAACTTCAGTGTTTATGCAGGGATACGAAAGCTTAAAGCCCTTTGTATAAGTGGCATTCGATCATTGTCGAAAAAGCTGTTCAAATGAATTTTAATTAGGTATAACGACGCGCGTTCGATGAAGTGTTGCGCTATTGTGAATTGCAATAATTTTGATGGTTCACGACTTGTTTACTAAACATCTGCATGAATAAACTCTTTCATGAATGCACAACTTACTCGTACCGGTTTTGTCGGTCGCGTGAAGCCGCTCACCATTTGAAATGGTCCGTATGAATGCAGGCGGCGAAGTTGTGCGGCAGTTGGTGGCTTTGCTATTGCCGAAGACGCAATTCGTTCGTTTCATAAGTAAAACGAAGCCATGGCGCCGAACCTATGAATGCGAGCACCATGAGACAAGAGCGGCTTAACGTTGTATAATTCATCAAAATTCATAATAATTCACCATTATTCAAATGAACTCGAAAATGTGATAAGCGAAAACGCAGTAACAATTTTTTTCAGGAAGATTTTTCTGATGATATTGCTGTGGATGTACGTACATATGCGGTCACATACATATGTATGTACATACATACTTAGCAGAGCACCGTACGAGTACATATGTATGTATGTAATTCCATTTAATCATTATGAAAAGAGACAATATATACATAAATTATTCAGGGTTTGGTGTAAACTTTTGAAACTCGTTTTTGATAGTTTGTCGTTTAAACTAAGTTTAAACGACCGATATGTCTGGGTTGAACTTAGATTAACTTGTCAGCTGATTGCTGAGTACTTTTTTTTAGTTGGAACAAATTTAATTAAGCGCAAGGAAACTAACTTAAACTATTTTAGACTAAGTTAAAACCACCACTAAAAAACAGTTCTTAAATTATTTAAAAAAAAAAAAACACATTTATTTGTGGTTTTTTTTTCAAATTCATTATTTAGTAACATACATATATTTTAATTTTTGTGCTCCTCTTTTATTATTTTAAATTTAAGTTCGTTGTCAGAAATGTCTTGTCACTAGTCTCTGTGTAATCTTGACACGGAATTTAGAAAATCGGCCCTGGTATACTTCCTGTAGTAAAGGAATATATTTTTCGGGTATTTTAATTCCATTTAATATATTTGGATTGAGAAATTTTTTCAATATTTCTATCAACGATTTAAAAGTATAACTCGCGTTTTATACAGTGCCTGTAATACCTTGGCTGAGGTTCTTCGTGGATGACCTCTTCTTTCCCCTCTTTGAACACGATCTGATTTTTAAATACATTTAATGGTGCTTCACAGTGACAAATGAGCTTTGAGCTATCTTCTTCTGCACTATGTTGTGGATTTCCATCTGAAGATGTTGACGATGTCAACGAGTTAAGTTCCATGGGAAACCTGGAGAGCGCATCTGCGACAACATTGGTCTTCCCTGGTTTATAAAAAAGTTTGTAATTATATTCCTCTATCCTTGCTTTCCACCTTTTGAGTTTGCCATTATTGTTGCTGTTGCTTAATGCGAACGTCAGTGGCTGATGGTCAGTAAGGATTTTTATTTCTTTGGCTCCGTACAAGGAAGTCCTTAGCTTGTCGAGCGACCATACTATGGCGAGCATTTCCTTTTCTATCGTCGAGTAATTTTCCTCGGTTTTATTTAGTGATCTAGAAATATAAGTTATGGGTCTATCTTTACCGATTTCCCCTTGTGAAAGGACTGCTCCAATTGCAGTGTTGGAAGCGTCCGTCGTTAAAATGAAGGATTTATTGAAGTCTGGAAATACCAGAATTTCAGAGGACATAAGCAACTTTTTTATGGCCTTAAATGATTTCAGACTTTCATCCGTAAGTGAAATATTTACCTTTTTAGCTTGGCTTGCCTTTATTTGCTCATTTTCGCCTCTAGTTAAATTTGTTAGTGGCTTGGCAATTTTTGCGAAGTCCTTTATGAACCTTCTGTAGTAAGATGCAAGGCCAAGGAAAGCCTTTAGTTTCTTGAGGTTTTTCGGAATAGAAATATTTTTTATGGCAGATATTTTTTCTGGGTCTGGCAAAATACCATTTTGTGTTATAACGTGACCCAAAAATTCTACCTTTGTTTTAAGAAATTTGGATTTTTCGAGATTAACTTTTAATCCTGCCTTTTGCAAAAGTGAAAATAATCTTCCAAATTCCTCAGATGTTTTTCCCTGTTTCTTCCCATTATTATGATATCATCAATATAAACGTAGCACGATTTCCCAATCAGGGGTTTGAGAATGTCGTTGATCATTCTCTGAAAAATGGAAGGGGCATTTTTTAGCCCAAACGGCTGTCTCGTAAACTCGTACTTGCCGTTGGCTGTTGAGACTGCAGTTTTCTCAATGTCCTTTTCCTTCTTCCTGATTTGGTGAAATCCGGAGGTAAGGTCTAGAGTAGTGAAATACTTACTCTCACCTTGACTAGCTAGCGTGTTATTGATATCGGGAATAGGGTAGGCATCGGGAATTGTTACGCTATTTAGGCGTTTGAAATCAATAACGACTCTATATCGTTTTTCCCCGGATGGTCCGGCCTTTTTTGGGACTATCCACAAGGGTGCGTTGTATGGACTTTTTGACGGTCTTATTATTCCGTTGTCTAGTAATTCTGTTATTTGTCTGTCCACCTCAGCTCTAAGATTTGTAGGATACGGGTAGGATTTTGTATAAATTGGTTCCTCCGTATTGGTTCTAATCTCGGCGCGGACACTCGTGGCAATAATCTCTTTGTCCGAGACTGGCCCGAAAATCTCAGCGTATTTTCCTAAAATTTCTTCAATTTCGTCATCGCTATTCGATATGTTTCGAATATTACTTAATTCTTTAGAAGCTTTTGCTTATAGCTTGATTTTAACATCTCCTATATGCAGAATGTCGTGTATCGTAGAATAAGTGTATCGTCGCCGATTATGCCATCAAACGATTTTAAGTTAGATAGTACAAAGAAGTCAAATTGTGTTTCAATCCCTATACTTTTAAAAAATTTACCTTGTATTTTATTGTACTTTAAAGGGTTTGTTAATTTTTTTGGAATTTTTTGCAATTGTTTTAGATACAAAATTTTTGTTAGCTCCGGTATCTACAAGAAATTGCAGGACTTTTCCACTTTTAGTGTAAAATTCTATGGTTGTTTTTGTTATAAATTTGATTTTTTTCATTAAAGTTCAGTTCTCTTGGTGTTTGTACTTGCCTTTGCTTTGACTGATATTTTGTGTTAGGCGTTTGGTTTGATGTACCCAGATTTTTAGGGAAAATTTAGTAATTCCTTAAATTATGAATCTGAATACCAGACAAGAGGCATACGCCTCAGGTAGGTTCTGTGGTCTTTGAATGACTAGCACCCTTGATAATGCACCTGTCAGCCCTCTTATAAATACGTCTAAGGCCCTATTTCTATAGGTTTCTCGTTTCCATATAATAATCTTGGCCTTTTATTTTATTAATGAGCAAGGACAGTTGGTGATTTATCCGTGCATAGAATTGTTCTATGCTATAATTTCTTTGCGATAAAGAACCTAATTCGTTCTCTAAGGTTCTTAGATCGCGTTTGTATGCATAATGCAGTGACAAACACGTTTTAATTTTTCCCCAATCATCGTCGAAAATGTAGTAGGAAATTAAGGCAGTGTCCGCAGGACCTCTGACCTTTTGTCTTATATGTCGTAAGATGGCCCTGTATATTGGCCTGGTCTTGACTACCTCATAGTCTTGCAGTATGGATTCAACGCTGTGAATCCAGGACATATATTGCACAGGATAACCTTCAAATGTTTGAAGGTTTTTGACACTGTCCGGTAGCTAACATATTTCACGTAGATCCGCTTCCGTCAAGCGGATAGGAGTATTTCAATTTTACTCTCATTGTGTGGACTAACCCTGGCCTCTAGCTGCGTTATCCTATTGTTCATTATTTTCATTCATTTTAATCTGTTTTATGAGCTATTTGTAATTAAAAATAAAATAAAATATTTTTTTCTATATGAAATTTCGCAGTAAATGCGCTCTAACAAAATTTTGTATGCTACTAAATATTTTATATTTTAGAGATCACAAATTTAAATCAAATTGAATTGATTGATTTTAAATCAAATTGAACAGAATAACGGGCAAAATTGATTTCAAATTAAATTTAGATAACTTAACACTAAGGCCCCTATTATGAGCTGCATTCGATCTTCGACAGCGATCGAAAATTCTGATCGAACGAATTTCCATTTGGTATTATGACACTCATTCGATGAAGATTGGCCCTATTGTGAATTTCAATCATTTTGATGGTATACTATACATCTGTCAGATAGTGTAAAAACTAAAAGCGATTTGTTTACAAAGTAAAAAGGAAAAAAAAGCAAATACTTTATGAATAAAGAAAATATAAATAAAATATGACTACGACTGAGTTGTGGCTTGACGATTCTTCAGAGGAGAATGAAAGTTTGCTGGAATTAGCCAGAAAAAGGAAGAAGCTAAGGGATGCTTCCAACCCTTTGGAAATGGATTTTACTACGTAAGTTTAATGCTATTTCTTAGAGGTTTCGGCATGTACAACATTTAAGTTTTGTTTGCAGATTTATAAAAAACTTCCGTTTGTCGAAAGCGGCGTTTGTAGACTTGCTGGCCACTACAGAAGATCTGCTGCAGCGATGCACCCGATCGAAATCTATTCCCAATATACTAAAATTGGCACAAACTTTACGATTTTGTGCTCAGAGTTCGTATCAGCTTAGTATTGGGAATGAAAACATACTTGGGCTTGCACAGCCTGTACTTTTGTACAAATCCCTTTAGCAAATTGTGGATTTTCTTCCACCAATGCAACTAGTCTTTCTAACTGCTGTTTGGTACTCACGACTTTCGACCTGCATAAAATTAACAAAAATAATAACATATTATTAATTTTTTTACCATAAAGCAATAAATAAGTTTGAAAAACTTACATTTTCAAAAAATTTCAAACTCTTCGCTTTGCTGTCGAAAGGAAAATTCTGTTCGACTCAAGATTCGATGCTCAGCGAAAATTTCGACAGGGTTGCACTGCTCATAATACGAATTTGACATTCGATCTTCGTTGTTCGATAACCAGCGAATATCGAAGATCGAATGCAACTCATAATAGGGGCCTAAGTCTTACAATAGTATGAAGTTCACTGCTTTCATCCTTAGAATTTGTCGGGCGGTCCGCTGGTTGCTCTTTAGGGGGTTTATGCCCTTACTAATGGAGCGGGTTGCGTCACTATTCTTTAACGTTTGTTGATTGGTGACTGCTGGCTGATGAGCCTGTTTCTGTCAGCGGCTGCTGTCCTTCAAGCTCAGGTTTAACACAGGATTAACTGGATGATGATTTGTTTGTTTCCGATTAAACTTTACAGTTATAACGCGTTTATTTGCCGAATTTCGTTTTTATATTACGCGATCTTCGTTTTTAATTGCAGTATTACGTTTTATTTGTAAAATCAACGGTGTTGACCGGGTAGTGTTTTTTGTGCACTTTTCGTTCTTACTCCTTGAAAATATGTTCTTTAGTACAAAAAATTATTTGTTACTTTGTAATATTTCACTTTTTGATCCGATAACTAATTTTATATAGTAGGATCTTCACTAGGTTCTTAATTTTGTTGAGTGCACTTTTAACTAACTAAACCGCACTCGGGCGCCAATTATTGCCTCGAGCCACCGGAACAGAACGCGTCAGATGGTTAAATGAACTTGTACATTTTATTACCTTTTCCTTTTTATACAGTTTTTTCGCTTACTCGCTATATTCAATACTACAATAAAGTTATTTACTTACTTATTCTAAATTACATATATTGTTTATTTACTTATTATAAATTACATATGTACTTATTTCTACATATAAAAGGTGAGTTATGCTAACTATGCAGATTGAGGCAACTCAATTTGGGCGACAGCGGGTTCATATTGCGTCGGCACGACTTCCGCTTGAGGTTATTGCTGGCGAAATGTGAAGTCGTTGTTGTTCTTGGATTTGCAGAAAATTGCTTAATTGTGTGAACGTATTTTATTTGGTTAAAATACTAAATGTGCTTATGCAATGCTGAGACAGCAGTATTGTTATTTGTGTTGACTGCATTTGGTTGCACAACGTTCTTATTAAATATTAAGTGAACTTTCGCAACGCTGAGACACAGCGTTGTTGTTATTGTATTATGACAGAACTGCTTATGGTCAGGCTATGGTGCTAACTTGCATACATACATCGCGTCATAACGGGCAACATGCTAAAAATTTGTACATATTAATATGTAAGTGCGTACATGTACCTTATTGCATTTTCTTATCCTGTGCACGCAACTGGTTTCTTCTATACACATGCATACAGGCAAGTTAACTTAGAGTAAGTTCACTGCTTTCATCCTTAGAATTTGTCGGGCGGTCCGCTGGTTGCTCTTTAGGGGGTTTATGCCCTTACTAATGGAGCGGGTTGCGTCACTATTCTTTAACGTTTGTTGATTGGTGACTGCTGGCTGATGAGCCTGTTTCTGTCAGCGGCTGCTGTCCTTCAAGCTCAGGTTTAACACAGGATTAACTGGATGATGATTTGTTTGTTTCCGATTAAACTTTACAGTTATAACGCGTTTATTTGCCGAATTTCGTTTTTATATTACGCGATCTTCGTTTTTAATTGCAGTATTACGTTTTATTTGTAAAATCAACGGTGTTGACCGGGTAGTGTTTTTTGTGCACTTTTCGTTCTTACTCCTTGAAAATATGTTCTTTAGTACAAAAAATTATTTGTTACTTTGTAATATTTCACTTTTTGATCCGATAACTAATTTTATATAGTAGGATCTTCACTAGGTTCTTAATTTTGTTGAGTGCACTTTTAACTAACTAAACCGCACTCGGGCGCCAATTATTGCCTCGAGCCACCGGAACAGAACGCGTCAGATGGTTAAATGAACTTGTACATTTTATTACCTTTTCCTTTTTATACAGTTTTTTCGCTTACTCGCTATATTCAATACTACAATAAAGTTATTTACTTACTTATTCTAAATTACATATATTGTTTATTTACTTATTATAAATTACATATGTACTTATTTCTACATATAAAAGGTGAGTTATGCTAACTATGCAGATTGAGGCAACTCAATTTGGGCGACAGCGGGTTCATATTGCGTCGGCACGACTTCCGCTTGAGGTTATTGCTGGCGAAATGTGAAGTCGTTGTTGTTCTTGGATTTGCAGAAAATTGCTTAATTGTGTGAACGTATTTTATTTGGTTAAAATACTAAATGTGCTTATGCAATGCTGAGACAGCAGTATTGTTATTTGTGTTGACTGCATTTGGTTGCACAACGTTCTTATTAAATATTAAGTGAACTTTCGCAACGCTGAGACACAGCGTTGTTGTTATTGTATTATGACAGAACTGCTTATGGTCAGGCTATGGTGCTAACTTGCATACATACATCGCGTCATAACGGGCAACATGCTAAAAATTTGTACATATTAATATGTAAGTGCGTACATGTACCTTATTGCATTTTCTTATCCTGTGCACGCAACTGGTTTCTTCTATACACATGCATACAGGCAAGTTAACTTAGAGTAAGTTCACTGCTTTCATCCTTAGAATTTGTCGGGCGGTCCGCTGGTTGCTCTTTAGGGGGTTTATGCCCTTACTAATGGAGCGGGTTGCGTCACTATTCTTTAACGTTTGTTGATTGGTGACTGCTGGCTGATGAGCCTGTTTCTGTCAGCGGCTGCTGTCCTTCAAGCTCAGGTTTAACACAGGATTAACTGGATGATGATTTGTTTGTTTCCGATTAAACTTTACAGTTATAACGCGTTTATTTGCCGAATTTCGTTTTTATATTACGCGATCTTCGTTTTTAATTGCAGTATTACGTTTTATTTGTAAAATCAACGGTGTTGACCGGGTAGTGTTTTTTGTGCACTTTTCGTTCTTACTCCTTGAAAATATGTTCTTTAGTACAAAAAATTATTTGTTACTTTGTAATATTTCACTTTTTGATCCGATAACTAATTTTATATAGTAGGATCTTCACTAGGTTCTTAATTTTGTTGAGTGCACTTTTAACTAACTAAACCGCACTCGGGCGCCAATTATTGCCTCGAGCCACCGGAACAGAACGCGTCAGATGGTTAAATGAACTTGTACATTTTATTACCTTTTCCTTTTTATACAGTTTTTTCGCTTACTCGCTATATTCAATACTACAATAAAGTTATTTACTTACTTATTCTAAATTACATATATTGTTTATTTACTTATTATAAATTACATATGTACTTATTTCTACATATAAAAGGTGAGTTATGCTAACTATGCAGATTGAGGCAACTCAATTTGGGCGACAGCGGGTTCATATTGCGTCGGCACGACTTCCGCTTGAGGTTATTGCTGGCGAAATGTGAAGTCGTTGTTGTTCTTGGATTTGCAGAAAATTGCTTAATTGTGTGAACGTATTTTATTTGGTTAAAATACTAAATGTGCTTATGCAATGCTGAGACAGCAGTATTGTTATTTGTGTTGACTGCATTTGGTTGCACAACGTTCTTATTAAATATTAAGTGAACTTTCGCAACGCTGAGACACAGCGTTGTTGTTATTGTATTATGACAGAACTGCTTATGGTCAGGCTATGGTGCTAACTTGCATACATACATCGCGTCATAACGGGCAACATGCTAAAAATTTGTACATATTAATATGTAAGTGCGTACATGTACCTTATTGCATTTTCTTATCCTGTGCACGCAACTGGTTTCTTCTATACACATGCATACAGGCAAGTTAACTTAGAGTAAGTTAATACCACCCAAGGCGCTTGACATATGACTCGCCGTCATATATCAAACACTTCAAGCTGATTCATTAAGAACCACCCACACAGCCATCATAATTTAAACTACCAAAATATGAAACCATCCACTCAACCAAAATGCCGTAAATTAGGAATTTACTGCAGACCCACATTCCAGAGAATCGAATAACGCAAATGTCATTCCGTTATTCGATCACCAACCATAAACTGGCTACACCAAGTTGACCCACTTCAAATTAATGGTCAACCCGAGGAAAAGCCAATACAGCGCATGTTGCCCGAAATATGATTACCCATCATAAATTCGGCCGCACCAACAAATGCATAGCAAGACGATCATGCTAAGTGGAGCACAGCTATGTAGACCGGAAACCAGCGAACGATCGACCCAGCACAACTGCACTCGAACCAAATGCAAATTATGTAAACATGACCTACTCAACAAACAAACATGTGGGTTACGATTGGAGTCAGCAGAACTGTGATCGAAATTATTGTTGTAAACATTACAAGCGCAGCAACTTACAATGTCAACGTGCAGTCGCAGCGGAGCAGCATGAATTTACCACGCAGCACAATACCGACGCCATGCAGCAGAATGCAGTTGCAGCGCAGGCATATCTAGGTATAAATAGTCAAATTATTGTAACTTAGATTTAGATTCAATTCTCATAGCAATAAACGCGGTTATGCTGTCTTCTATACAGCCCGCAAAAAAATAAAACTTGTGTTTTATTAACTGGCGCCCGAGCAAAAGTCTCGAGTCTCGCAATAGAAAAATCCTGAAAATAAAAAGTAAGGAAGCGCGGCGCTCGAAACTTAGAAATCAAAATCCGGTAAAGCCCTGAAAACTAAAAAGTAAGGCAACGGTAAATTAAAAGTTAACTCTTTAAAGCAAAGTGAGACGCGAAAGAAGTAGTCTGAAAACAAAAAAGTAAGACATCGCGGAATATTTAAAAAGTTAAATCGTGAGAGCAAAGTGAGACGCGAAAAAAGTAGTCTGAAAACAAAAAAGTAAGACATCGCGGATTATTTAAAAAGAACAAAAATTTCGTTAAAAACCTGAAAACAAAAAAGTAAGGTATCGTGGAAAAAAAGAAAAAAAACTTTCGTTAAAAACCTGAAAACAAAAAAGTAAGGTATCGTGAAAAAAAGAATAAAACTCTCGTTAAAAACCTGAAAACAAAAAAGTAAGGTATCGTGAAAAAAAAAAAAATATATAGTTTCGCAACGAAATAAGTGCGTGTTAAAATTTACTACACGATTATAGTGATAGGCCCCCTAGTAGCCTAGGCAAACCGGCGGTATCGTTTATGTACCAGCCTACGTTATAAAAACTTTATAAAAACTTTATAAAAACTCTATAAAAACTTTTATAACGCTACATAAAAGTGCTATAGTGGAGAAAGTGAAAGTGTGATTAAAAATAATAATCAACTCTAATCAACAACGGATGAGAGCAGCCAATATCCATTAAACGGACGAGAGCAGCCAACAATCCCAGCAGCTCCAGCAGTTCCTGAAGTTCCAGCAGTAGAGTAAGAAAAATAGTATTAAGTATACATACTTTTACATATTATAATATATTGTAAAAAAAAAAAAACCCTACCACTAACTCCCTAATAATTAAATGGACGCGTTACCATCCGACTTTGATTACGACGGACTGGAAAAAATTATAGAACAGGTGGCCATAGATAGTGAGTTAAAAAGCCATAAACCCTTCATATTTACAGGTGTTAGTAACGAAGAAAAGGCTAGGGCTATGCAAATTATATTCGATTGTATAGGAGAAAATAGAGTAGCCACACATCTCGACTATGACAATAGCGAAAACATTGAGGAAGAATCCATAAGATTACTTCGACCAATGAAAATTTGAAAAAAAAAAAAAATTTATAAATAAAAATTTTTTTTTAAATAAAAAAATAACACATTAGCCTATTTTTTTATATTAAAAACTTAAAAGTAGATATTTGGAATTTTTATATTTTTTCAGCATTGTCAAAATGTCCAACCCCAATAATTTAATAAGAGCTCCAACTCTTTCGCAGAATCCTTCTGCATCACAGGGTTCAGGAAATTCACAATTAAGCATGCAAGACCTTACTGCGCTTATTTCAGAAATAGCAGCTAATGTCTTAAGGCAACAGGGACCACATGTGGTCCAAACCATTCTAAACCCTAACTCCAGTCTTGCGTCAGCAGTTGACCAACCAATAGACGAAGGAAGTAGGGGAAAATTAGGTGAATTAGATAAAATACCCGATGTGGTAAAGTGTCTTAAGGAATTCTCGGGGCGGCCAGGAGAATTTAATTCCTGGAAGAAAAGCGTAGACCGCATTCTTAATATGTACGAGCCATTAAAAGGCTCCCCAAAATATTATGGAATTCTAAGTGTGATTAGGAACAAGATTACCGGGCAAGCCGACACAGCTCTGGAATCTTATAACACACCGCTTGATTGGCCAGCCATAATAAAATGCTTGTCAATGCACTATGCTGATAGGCGCGACTTATCTACCTTGGAATACCAAATGACAACTCTGGTGCAAGGTAGCAATACAGTCTCTGATTTCTATCAGCAGGTGTATAAACACCTTTCGCTAATTCTAAACAAATTAGGATGTGAAGGAATGGGAAACGAATCCCTGCACATATTAACGCAATCCTACAGGAATAAAGCGTTATACACCTTCATAAGAGGGTTGAATGGCGACCTACCACGGTTGCTAGGTATGAAGGACCTGTTGACTTACCGCAGGCCCTTCACCTTTGTCAAAAACTGGATAACCAGAATTTCAGAACGAACCATGCCAACAGCGCAAGGCAATCGTATCAAAAACCGCAAGCAGCAAAAAATAATTACGCTTCGCGCACCCAGAATTTTTACCCTCAGTTAGCGCATGACGCACAACCAAGACAAGCAAATTGGCAAAATAATAATGCACGCTTTGCAAATGCAAATGCGCCACCCAGGCCACCGAAGCCACAACCGCGACCCGAGCCAATGGATGTCGACCAGACATTGCATTCGCGTAGGGTTAATTATATGAATAAACCGCAAAATCAGTACCAAGGGAAAAGACCTGCAGAGGCTCCCACCCAGAAGGGAAACAAGGTACAAAAGACTTTCCACATCTCAGAGCAGAAGGAAAGTAACCATTTAGAGGATGAACCCACAGATGTTCATTTTTTTAGCCTTATGAGCTCTTCGCTCCCCTATTTTGAGGCTAGGGCGGAGGGTGGAAAAATACTGAAGTTTTTAATAGACACAGGATCTAGTAAGAACTATATCCAACCACAATTGGTAAAAAAAATATAAAAAACAAAAAACCATTCCACGCTAAATCAGTGGTTGGCGACATAAAAATCGAGGAACATACATATTTAAAGTTGTTTAACCTCGATGATGAAATCAGATTTTATTTGATGCCATCATTAAAAACTTTCGATGGAATCCTAGGAAATGATACCCTAAGGGATCTCGGAGCCATCGTACACACTAGAGTGGGAAAAAAATAAAGCTCAAACAGCTCCCCTCACAATCAGTGAACGTTATACAAATAAAGGACGAACACTTGTCATCTCAGCAGAAGATTGACATGAATAAAGTGATTCAAACATGTCCAAATTTATTCTCAGAACCAGATGAGAAATTAACATATACGACAGAAGTTGTCGGAGAAATAAGGACGGTAAATGATACCCCTGTTTACTCAAAGCGTTATCCATATCCAGCATCTCTCAAAACAGAAGTTGAGAGGCAAGTAAAAAGCTTGTTAGTGGATGGAATTATAAGACCGTCTAGGTCTCCCTACAATTCACCAGTATGGATTGTTCCGAAAAAATCGGACTCAGAGGGCAATAAACAATACCGTATGGTAATAGACTATCGTAAGCTGAATTCGGTAACGACAGCAGATATCCAATACCTGAAATATCCGAAGTGATTTCCAATTTAGGGGAAAATAAATTTTTTTCAGTATTGGATTTGAAAAGTGGTTTTCATCAAATTCCTCTAAAGGAATCTGATATTCAGAAGACTGCTTTTTCAATAAATAACGGCAAGTACGAATTTACACGTTTGCCATTTGGGTTGAAAAATGCACCTTCAATTTTCAAACGGGCACTCGACGACATACTGCACGAGCATATTGGAAAATATTCTTACGTTTATATCGATGATATAATAAATTTTAGTAAGACAGAAGAGGAGCATCTTAACTACATAAAAAAATATTTAAAACGCTAGAAGAAGCAAACATGAAAGTGCAGCTGGATAAATGCCACTTTTTTAAAAAAGAGGTTGAATTTTTGGGATTTGTTATATCGCCGATTGGAGTAAAAACCAATCCTGCCAAAGTGCAGACAATTGCGAATTTCCCTCAACCAAAATCCATAAAGGAGCTTCGCAGCTTTTTAGGTATGTCCGGATACTACCGCAAATTTATCAAGGACTATGCGAAGTTAGCAAAACCCCTGACATCTCTTTTAAGAGGGGAAGAGGGGAGGATATCAAAGCATAAGTCTTCAAGAGTGAAGATAAATTTGAACGAAGAGGCAGTAAAAGCTTTTAACTGCATAAAACGCTCTCTCATTTCTAGAGACGTCATCCTTGCGTACCCAGACTATAAAAAAGTTGTTGTTACTCAAAGCGAAAATAAGTTATTTACACCCACATACAAAGACAAAACGAGGTTTAGTAAACAGCGTAGGAAAGGGACTAAAATACATAGCAGGTACTATGGACAGCGATGACGAACAACAAATAAACGATGCACTAGAAATAATTCAAAATAACGAAAAGAATACAGTAGACCACGTAAACAATTTAATTCTCGTTAATAAACTCCTAACAGACCAAATAAGTAACATTACTAGTCATATAAACAAACAACAAACTTTGATTCAAAGATATATAAACATATTTAGGGAAACAACTCAAAATAAAATCAAAACCATAGAGGACGAATTAGAATTCATAAGACATACATATCAAATTAATAATGATATTGCGCTTTTACAAAGCCATATCAATGACATAGGACAAGTAATTTTTTCAAGTAAATTAGGTATAATTCCAACAGACATATTAACGCAGACCGAGCTTGACCTTATCAATGACTTTGACATGTACAATAGCATAAAAGTAGAAGTAGTTTTTTTAATGACAATATTATTATAACCCTATTAATACCCCAATTTTCCTCCAACATCCTATCTAAAATAATTTTTGAACCTATTCCCGATAAAAAAAATTTTTCATTAGCTTTAAATGAATATGAAATACTTACAGATGATAATAATAATTTGTATAAAGAAACTGTAAAAGACAACCTTGAAAAAAATTTAATTAAATTAGATAACAACTGTTTAAAAAATATTATTAAATTTAAAGAAGCTGATTGTAACTTAAAACCATTAGAAGAAACAGAAATTAAAGAAATTTTAGCTGGAATATTGATATTTAAAAATTTTCATTCAAGCATATTCCACAATTGTAACAAATTAGAAATTAAACAAACAGGCACCTTTCTAATAAAATTTGAAAATTGTAAAGTAATAGCCGCAAATAAAACATTTGAAAATATTAAAATCAAAATGTATGATTCATTTATATTACCAAATAAGATCACAAAAATTAAAGAAAATAAAAATATTACACAAACCGAATTAAAATTGGAAAAATTGTACTTAAAGCAAATTAATCAACAGGAACACATTGAACTATTGTTTAAAAACAATAAAAAGGTTCATTTAATTAGTTTAAGTTCAGATTTATTAATTGTACTATCTATTATTGTAATAACTTTTATTTTAATATGTATCAATAAATATAAAAGAAAATTATATATATCGCCTGAACTGCAATCACCAAAACAAGATACTGCAAAAGCAATGGAAGGCCCATTTCTGCAATTACGAACCATAGCGTAACTCATCAAAATAACCATACCGATTGAGGACAATCGACTTAAGAGGGGAAGAGTTAACTTAGAGTAAGTTAATACCACCCAAGCCGCTTGACATATGACTCGCCGTCATATATCAAACACTTCAAGCTGATTCATTAAGAACCACCCACACAGCCATCATAATTTAAACTACCAAAATATGAAACCATCCACTCAACCAAAATGCCGTAAATTAGGAATTTACTGCAGACCCACATTCCAGAGAATCGAAAAACGCAAATGTCATTCCGTTATTCGATCACCAACCATAAACTGGCTACACCAAGTTGACCCACTTCAAATTAATGGTCAACCCGAGGAAAAGCCAATACAGCGCATGTTGCCCGAAATATGATTACCCATCATAAATTCGGCCGCACCAACAAATGCATAGCAAGACGATCATGCTAAGTGGAGCACAGCTATGTAGACCGGAAACCAGCGAACGATCGACCCAGCACAACTGCACTCGAACCAAATGCAAATTATGTAAACATGACCTACTCAACAAACAAACATGTGGGTTACGATTGGAGTCAGCAGAACTGTGATCGAAATTATTGTTGTAAACATTACAAGCGCAGCAACTTACAATGTCAACGTGCAGTCGCAGCGGAGCAGCATGAATTTACCACGCAGCACAATACCGACGCCATGCAGCAGAATGCAGTTGCAGCGCAGGCATATCTAGGTATAAATAGTCAAATTATTGTAACTTAGATTTAGATTCAATTCTCATAGCAATAAACGCGGTTACGCTGTCTTCTATACAGCGCGCAAAAAAATAAAACTTGTGTTTTATTAACTTGCATGCATTATGCAAACACAAGTATGAAAGACCGCTTTCAACTATACCGCTCAAATTCAGAAACACCACATATTTTTCGCGTGACAATGTAGTGGTTAGTGCTGCAAATTTGTACATTGTTCTTAAATTTTTTTTACATACACATGCAACAAGATCTTGACTTAGTATGTATAATATGACGAGGTGTCGCTCGACCAAGGGACTTTCGACCATATGTCCACTTTATTAAATTGAGAACGTGGTCGAAAGTCACTGGCACACACTTTTTTTTGGGACTTTCGGCCATATGTTAAGTATGCATTTTGTAAAAGGGCAAACTATTGTACCAAAATAACAATTGCTTAAATTTAAGTTTGCCCTGTTACAAAATAAATGTTAAGTATGCATTTAATAAAATTCAACAATAAGAACAGGGCAACAGTAGTTTCGCGCAGAACTCCTTTGCATTTTGTAAAAGGGCAAAGTATTGTACCAAAATAACAATTGCTTAAATTTAAGTTTGCCCTGTTGCAAAATAATTGTTAAGTATGCATTTAATAAAATTGAAAATATGGTCGAAAGTCACTGTGCGCCAGTATGCCATATGGCCGAATGTCCACTTTAGAAAATTTAAAATATGGTCGAAAGTCACTAGCATACAATGACTTTCGACCTTGTGGTCGAATGTCCACTTTTTTGGAGACTTTCTGCCATATGGTCGAAAGTCCCATGGTCGAGCGACACCCCGCCGTATAATATATATGTATATATAATATACATTGCATATATGTACATATAT
The DNA here is from genome assembly GCA_963971545.1 of Philophylla caesio. Classification (NCBI taxonomy): domain Eukaryota; kingdom Metazoa; phylum Arthropoda; class Insecta; order Diptera; family Tephritidae; genus Philophylla; species Philophylla caesio. The sequence goes on from OZ020605.1 coordinate 21,721,506, forward strand.
ATGTTTTCCAGCTACCGTATGTTGCCCTTATCCCTATACTGTCAGGCATATACTACTTACCCCATATGTACATATGTATGTATGCATATACATATGTACTTATATACATAATACTATCACTAAGGAGGACAATTTTTTTAGCTCATGTTTTATTTTGTATATGTGATTAAATATGTACGTACTGAAATATTTGAGCTACATACATACATACATATAATTATATAATTTATTACTTTTATTTTAACACAAGTAATATGTAAATATGTATGTATTTAAAAAATACATTAACTGCGTAATTCTATTGTCTACAGCTGGTGCACGGCACATTCACTTTTCAACTATTTTGCAGTTCAATCATTCGAATGACCCACTGCACAAGAATATTTATTAGTAATCTCAAACATCATTCAACTTCCTCTGCGCACAAGTTCCATTCATTCCACACACATTTTCTACAATGTTCATTCAAACCAAAGTACATGAACGCTGTGGTAACCGGTTTTTCCTGAGGATAGAATTCTTACGTACCATCCTGTTGAGCACCAAATGCCCACATTGAGTTTAAGTCTGCAATTCATTGGCAATGATTTGAATGAGTTCGAAGCTAAAATGTGTATGAGTGATTCATGAAGCCATTTTTTCACATTCATGCAGACCTTTATTGTTTACGAATTGAGAAAATAAAAACAAAAATATTTTATAAATTAAGAACTGATTAATAAAAGTACAAACAACGGCAGAGTACATGGCAACGACAGAGTTATGGCACAGTATATACAGTAGTAAAACTGAGGAGAAGTCCTTCTCAGGGATAAGAGTTTTCATGGTGGATAATGAAAATAAACTATAGCACACTTGCATGCAATGATATTTCATAATAAACTTTGAAAATCACATAAAAGTTTTGCGTAATGTGAAATATTTGCATTAACTTTTGTGACGACTGTTTTTATTTACATATTTGAATAATTATACAACGGCTCACCACAATTCACCTATAACCAACGTGTACAATAAAAAAATCAACCCTTGGTAGTAAACTTTTCGGTGGTAAGTTTTCTTCTTCATTTTATTCATGCGTTTCACTTAAATTTGTAAACAAAAGCAGTTAATTTTGAACATTTTTACATTTACTGAAGTAAATAACTGCTTGGAATGAAGCGAAACTACATCTATAAATTGAAGCAGAGTTTTCCTAGAATAGTGCATGCATAATCAAAACGAAAGCTAATTTTTAATGATTTCAGGGCCACTAAAATAACTGCGAAAGAATTTTGATACTCCAAGAGCTTAGAATTTACATCGATTTTTTTGTAGCTCAATGTTCATGGTGAAGATTCCTTAATATGTATGTACAAAAATACAAATTTAAAGTGCATATATTTGTAAAAAATAAATATATACATACACACATACATATCACGATGCTGCTAGCAGTTTTCTACCATTAGGTATTGCCACACGTTCAGTATTTATTGACGTGATTCAAGTATTGTGTTATTTATTGACTGTGCAGCATGCAATATTTATGGATAAGAATAAGGATTGCAAAATAATTAAGTCAATGGATATGGATCGCAATACCCTCAATAAATATTGTAGCATTTATTTTTCGTCGATGCGACTAATTTATACTCCAGTACCTTCTCTCTACTTATTTTGTTTTTAATGAAAATGCAAGTATTATAGCTAAACATGCACAAACTTTAATTTCTTGTTCCATTGTCTATATATATTTCAAACCACGCAGCCTGCAAAGTATATAAATACTGACGGGATATATATACTGGGGATCAAAAGTGATTTGTCAGGGATCATTTTCCTTTGAAAATGTGTTTGCATTCTTTTCCGGTTCAAAAATTTAATCAGAACAGAAAATATATAAAAAATTATAAGCATTCGTGTATTAAAATATATAATTGTATAATAAATATCACCGAAAAATGTATTATATACATTTTTTGCATGCAACTATTAGGTAGGTATGAATAACACCTTGAAATGTTAATAAAATATAAAAAATTAAGTATAGTCTGTAAGAATTTATGTTCATTGACTTCATAAACAATTAAATAAATATTTTAAAACAAATAAATTAATTAATATATTACACTTAATGTTGAACTCAACCTGTGTGTGAGTAAGTCTGAATTGCTATCCAAATGCCGGTTTTAAATAACCAGTGAAAATTCGAGCAGTTCATATTTTTAAGAATTAACTTTTATTCTAATTATGGCATAAAAAAGAAAATAACATGCATATTGCCTTTAGCACCATTTAAAGATGAATTTAAAAGAAAACAAATAGAAAATTTAAAACAAACCATATGCAACAGAATATTAGTTTAGGAACTACTCGCACCGTCAACGGTTTTTGTAAAGATATTCCTTCGAACTTTGTACAGCATGAACAAAGTCTCGACAGAATTGTATGGAATTTAACGTTCAAGAGCTTTGTGTGTGGTCCTCACTTCAGCAATTACAAATATAAAATATCTTTAATGAAGTAGTACAAGCTGTGAGTTTGTTCTATACGCGCTTTTTTATTGATTGATCAATAAAATAAAACTTGTGTAGTTCCTTGCTGCACAAAACTCTGTTAAAAGATTTTTTTCGTTAAAAAGAGTAACACGAAACCCAAGTCCTTTTGGGAGGTGAAGTTTTCCGATAAATTATCGAAAAGTTTGCGTACTGTATATACTGTGGTTATGGTTTCACGAATCACCAGAAGAGGATGAATGCTGGCTAGAGCTACCCTAGAAAAGGAAGAAACTAAAGAACGCTTCTAAGCCATTGGAATTGGTAGAATCAATTACGTAGGTATAATGCATTTCGTAGAGGTTTTGGTATGTACAACTGTACAGCTTTTCGATATCGTCCTCAGGTATCGTATCAGCTTAGCATAGATAATGAAAATATGGTTGGTGTATGTGGCACTATAAGAGGTACTCGATGTTATGGATAATTTAATTGGATACAATTCAATTATTCTAGAAGTAATCGGCTCTGTTGATGACACACACATTAAAGTTGTTGCTCCAAAAAAGGAATTGCAGCATCTATATTACAAAAGAAAATGATTCTTTAGCATTAATGCTATGATTGTAAGTACACACGAATAACAAGAAATTGGGATTGTAAATTTTTGGTTTTATTAATTAAATTACAGGTTTGTGGTCATACAATGATCATATGATGCATAAATGAAAAGAATCCGGTTACGCATGACTCAATGATTTTTACTATGTCACCATTGAAAACGTGTTTAGAATAGCAAATTTGAAATGGCTTTCGCAATACTTTGCTACTTGGTGGCCGCTGTGGTCGAGTTGGTAGCAGTGCGTGCTATAATTCGATATGCCGGTAGGTTCGAGGTTCGAATCTCAGTCAGGGCAAGCAAAATCTGAATGATAGAAAAAGTTTTTTCTAATAGCGGTCACCCCTCGGCAGGCAATGGCAAACCTCCGAGGGTATTTCTGCCATGAAAAAGCTTCTCATTAAATACATCTGCCGTTCGGAGTCGGCACAAAACTGTAGGTCCCTCCATTTGTGTTAGAATATAAAGACGCACACCACAAATGGTAGGAGAAGCTCGGCCAAACACTGAGCTTTATAGTGTAAGCGCCAAAATTATATATATATATATGATAAACTACAAAACATAGCTTTATATTTTTTACAATTAGTGTTTTCTCGGCTTAGGTGATGCTGGATACGTCCCTAAAACTTATTTGATGACACCTTTTAGAAATTCTGAAGAAGGATCTCCACAAAGCAAATACAACACCCAATATGCGAAAGCAAGAAATATCACTATTGGAGTGTTAAAAAATAGATTCTGTTGTGTTAAACGCCACCGATATAATGACGTTTTATTAGTACTTATTCTATTGCAATGGGTTTAAACTACTACAGACGTTTCTTACAAGCAAGAGCTCTCCACTATTCCCCAAAGCAGGCGACACAAATTATAAATGCGTTGCAGTTTTGCACAACATTTGCATGTCTTATAAAGTCGAAATTTATCCAGAAGAATTTGCTAATGAGGCTAACGACGATAATATTACGAGAATACCATAATATTACGTTCTGCGCAACTGCGTCACTGCAGCCTGGAACGTTAAAATTCCTAAGAGCATTCGTGAATACGTCAGTAAATTGTAATACTATTATGGTAAAATAATTTTTCAAATCGTGTGATATTCTTCACAACATATCACCCCGTCATACTCTTGAAGCACTGCTGGCTTACAAAAAGTGCATATCACTGCACCCGCATTCAACGACATAAACACTTGGCAGACAAGGCCAAACGTGCCGTGAACAGAAGGCTGCGTAATAAAGAACCAGACGCACTAATTGTATTCTCCGGCAACGAGGTGAAGAAGGCCATCGGGAAGGCGAAAGCCTCCAAAGCCTCCGATCGCCCTGCTTCCACTAGTGGTTAAGACACTTGAGTCCTTGCTACTCCCATACCTCCGTCACCACATTGGCCCGGCGAAGCACCAACACGGCCTCCGGACCCGACGACGTACAGACGATGTCTAGGCGATATTCACAGGGAGTCCGTCTCCAACTACGTGGTTTCCCGACCTGTGAATGCCGTCCTAAGAATCCCACCACCACCGGGCATGTCACTCTGGCCCAATTAAGATCAGGATATTGTAGCAGGTTATACTCCTACTTATATAGGATCAACCCCGACACCCCTAATAGGCCTTTGGTGTTTTAACACAAAAATTAAGAAAATTAAACCACGTCGAGGTACTAGCTTTAAAAGCAATGAACGAGATCAAAAAAGTAACTTGTGGCAGCAAACAAAAAGTCGTCGCTTATTTGGACCCATGTCACTGTTGTCAGTTACTACTTTGAAGTAGCCAAGGAATTTGTATACCTAGGACACTGCATTAACACCACCAATTCTGTGAGCCTTGAAATCAAACGAAAAATAAAATTTGTCACTGTTGTCAGTTACAATTTTAAAGTAGCCAAGGAATTTGTATACCTAGGATCCAGCATTAACACCACCAATTCTGTCAGCCTTGAATTCAAACGAAAAATAAACTTTTCAATAGGGGCTACTTTGTGCTCGGTAGGCAATTAAAAAGCAAATTCTTTTCTCGACGAACGAAAATCTCGCTCTACAAATCTCTCATCATGCTCGTGCGATGAGAAGGCATTGGAACCTTTCGAGAGAAATGTTCTTCGCAAGATTTATGGCCCTGTTCGCATGGGCGACAGATACCAGAGAAGATCATATGAACATAGTCAATTGCATAAAAACGATTATAATTGATTGGACATGTCGTTCGTTTGGATGATGAAGCTCTAGTGAAAAAATCTTTCGACTTGGCGCCCATTGCTGGAAGGACCAAGTGCGGAAAGACCTGTAATCACTTAGTATGAGTAAGTGGCGTAACCTAACGAAGGAGAAAGGAAACTGGCGAAGCTTTTTAGTCTTGGCCCAAACCGACACACGGTTGTATTGCCATAGAAAAGCTAGAATAATTAAAGATTAATCCAGAAAGAAATCATCAAATAGAAGTTATTGAAAGTTCTGACGACTATAATGCGGGAGTCATTAGAAGAAATGTACTTAGAAAGCTATTTCTTTCATGAAGTTAATTCATTTCAATATTATTTCTTTTTAAATTCATTCACATGTAAATATTAGAAAGTAATTTAAAATTAATAAAACGGTGAATTCATGATATAAACTTTTGGTACATTAATAATACTACAATCTTTTTTTAAGATTTTTTAAATTCATTCAACACAGATATTTTTTCCTTTTCTATTCCTATTTTTTCCGCCTCAACTTTGATGGATTCATCGTGGCGCTTTCGTTCTGCTCGCCTCATCTTTTGAGTGCTTTTTCTTTGTGCTTTTTGATATGTTAGTGTCCAGTGTTGTAGTTATTGTAGTTACGTCGCGGCAGTCGGGCTGGAGCTGGAGTTTGTTAAGGTGGACACTACACTTTCATCTTGGGGTTGTAAAGAATGACGCTAGCTATAAACGTTATTCTCCCAACCTGTTGCTACTCTGCCCGTTAAAATATTCCTTTTTTATACGTTTGAACAATGCCAACATATTGATAAATTTTCTGTGAAGTGCTTCATTCGACAGCATAAAGATTGATTGCCTTCATCGCTTCCAAAATTTTACCCTGCTTTTATTTCAAGGCAAAAAAAAAATGCATATGATTTTTATGTATAAGTATGAGCTTTGTCAACTGAGCACTTAAGTTTTCCGCTGAAAAAATAATTAAAACAAAAATACAAACCACATGATACTTTCGTACGATATTAAATAAATAAGAATTCCGGTTACCTATCTTCTTCCGACACCAATGCCCACAATGTGCAGTGTTAAAATTTGTGATACTTATTAAAAGTAATATTTATGCGCAAAATGTCTGTTTAAACGTTCGGAGTGTTGCATGTGTTACCATCGTAAAGAATGTGTTACTTTGGCAAATTTGGAACACTGCAGTTGTGATTGACATCTCCAACGAAGCAATCATTGATTGTTGCACGAAATATACCTAACCGCCGTAGAGTTCGGAAGCCTTCTCTGGCAAACCCAGCGAACAGCAAGGTTGGGCTCAATGCCTGCCCAGACCAGAAAGATAAGGATCAGCCCCGTTGCAAGGGATAGCTCTAGAGAGGAGAGACAAATAATGGTGTTATTAGACCCAAAAAGGGTTAGGTCGCCGAAACAACAGACCTTGTCCGCGGAACCACAGGGTCATTCCGGTACTTACCACAGTGTGTAATGGGAATGGAAAAATTATTTATAGAATTTTTTTTTTAATTGATGACAACTGATTTTACTAACCTTCGCAAATTCGTCCTTTGTTTCAGAAAAGTGTTGTCAAATAATATTGAGCATATTATACTTGTTGGATTCAGCTTTGCGTATGCATTAAAGATACCGTATGTGCGCATATGTTTTAATACATAAACATGCACAAAGGTTAACTTTGCGCTCCTAGCGAAGGATTAATATTAGCTGTCAAAGTGCTCACCGCCATTCTTCTTAACACCACCAATTCTGTCAGCCTTGAATTCAAACGAAAAATAAACTTGTCAACAGGGGCTACTTTGTGCTCGGTAGGCAATTAAAAAGCAAATCCTTTTCTCGACGAACGAAAATCTCGCTCTACAAGTCCCTTATCATGCCCGTGCGATGAGAAGGCATTGGAACCTTTCGAGAGAAATGTTCTTCGCAAGATTTATGGCCCTGTTCGCATGGGCGACAGATACCGAAGAAGATCATATGAACATAGTCAATTGCATAAAAACGATTATACATAATTGATTGGACATGTCGTTCGTTTGGATGATGAAGCTCTAGTGAAAAAATCTTTCGACTTGGCGCCCATTGCTGGAAGGACCAAGTGCGGAAAGACCTGTAATCACTTAGTATGAGTAATTGGCGTAACCTAACGAAGGAGAAAGGAAACTGGCGAAGCTTTTTAGTCTTGGCCCAAACCGACACACGGTTGTATTGCCATAGAAAAGCAATAATAATTAAAGATTAATCCTGAAAGTAATCATCGAAGAGAAGTTGTTGAAAGTACTCACGACTATAATGAAGGAGTCATTAGAAGAAGTACTTAGAAAGCTATTTCTTTCATAAAGTTAATTCTTTTCAATATTAATTCTTTTTAAATTCATTCACATGTAAATATTAGAAAGTAATTTAAAATTAATAAAACAGTGAATTCATGATATACACTTTTGGTACATAATAATACTACAATCTTTTCTCTAAGATTTTTTAAATTCATTCAACACAGATATTTTTTCCTTTTCTATTTCTATTATTTCCGCCTGAACTTTGATGGCTTCATCGTGGCGCTTTCGTTCTGCTCGCCTCATCTTTTGAGTGCTTTTTCTTTGTGATTTTTGATATGTTAGTGTCCACAGTGTTGTAGTTATTCTAGTTAGGTCGCGGCAGTCAATAATTACTTCACTCGGGCTGGAGCTGAAGTTTGTTAAGGTGGACACTACACTTTCATCTTGGAATTGTACAGAATGACGCTAGCTATAAACGTTATTCTCTCAACCTGTTGCTACTCTTCCCGTTAAAATATTCCTTTTTTATACGTTTGTACAATGCCAACAGCGTCAGCCTTGAAATCCAACGGAGAATCTCTCTTGCCAACAAGTGCTACTTCGGACTGAGTAGGCAATTGCACAGTAAAGTCCTCTCTCGACGGACAAAAACCATACTCTATAAGTCTCTTATCATGCCCGTCCTATTGTATGGTGCAGAAGCATGGACGATGACAACATCAGATGAGAGGGCTCTTGGAGTGTTCGAGAGAAAGATTCTTCGAAAGATTTATGGACCTTGCGTCTTTGCGACGGCGAATACCGCGTTCGATGGAACGATGAGCTGTACGAGCTGTACAATGACGTAGATATAGTGCAGCGGATTAAGAATCAGCGGCTCCGCTGGCTAGGTCACGTCGTTCGAATGGATGAAATAGCTCCAGCCCTGAAGGTTTTTGACGCGGTACCCGCGGGTGGTAGCAGAGGAAAAGGAAGACCTCCTCTGCGTTGGAAAGACCAAGTGGTCAAATAATATTGAGCATATTATACTTGTTGGATCTAGATATGCGTATGCATTAAAGATACCATAAGGGCGTATAAGTGTTAATACATAAACATGCACAAAGGTTAAGTTTGCGCGCCTACCGCCATTCTTCTTTTTCTCCTTCATTCTTGCTTTTTTGTTGTTGTTGTTGTTGTTGTAGCGGCTAGCTACGCCCCACTGGGCTGGCGGGCTCCCTCAATCATTAACGTCAAGCACAACTAACGAGAGGTCCAGCAAATGAGCCGTTTCAACAGGGTCGGACCACAGGGAGAGGGGTGTTAGTTAAGTGGGTTTGGCCGGGCATGTGAATAGGTGGTTGGTGTCGTGCGGAGACTCTATACATGCCGGGCAAGTGTTGGGGGTGTCGGGGTTGATCCTGGAAAAGTAGGAGTTTAACCTGCTACAATATCGAGATCGCAGTTGAGCCAGAGTGACGCGCGTTTTCCGAGGCAGAGCTCCTCAGCTGCTATAGGTGGTGGTTGGACTCCCAGGACTGCATTCACAGGGCGGGTGGCGATATATTTGGAGACCGACTTCCTGTGAATGCTCTTCAGAGATTGTCGGTACGTCCTTTGGTCCAGCGGTAAGCGTACGTAAGTGGGGACCTCGTCCGTCAATTATGAGAGGTGTCCCCTGATGTGCCTGGGTGCCGGTTCCAGCGCGAGAAAGTCTCTATTAGGGTGCCCCGGACAGTATAAACTGCATTGTGAGCATTAGATTGTGCTCTTGGACTGGGAGCACGTTAGCCTCATGATAGAGGTGATCCACAGGCGTCATCAGGACACATCCCGTCACTGTCCTGACTGCGGCGTTCTGGCAAGTCTTCAGTCTTGACCACTGAGTCCTGCTGGTTCCAGGCGACCATATCGGCGCAGCTTAATTTAAAACCGGCCAGCCAATCGTCTTGTATGTTGCCAACAACGTTTCTTTGTCTTTGCCCCAAGTGCTGCCCACGAGCGATTTGAGGACTTTGTTGTGGCTCTGTACTTTGTTGACAGTTGCGGTTGTATGCGCTGAGAAGGAGACCAGGCTGTCGAGGGTCACCCCCAGGGTCTTCGGGTGGTTAACCGTCGGGACCTCCTTCGTCCAAGATGTAAATAGGGTCGCCGTGGACTTAGCAGGAGACAGCGCCAAATTCCGTCCTGTGAAGTAGTGCGTAAGTTCTGGGAGGTAGCTGTTCACTTTAGAACACAGACCATCAATTCCATTGCCGGTAGCCATTATCGTACAGTCGTCGGCATACGAGACCAGTGTGACTCCCTCTGGCGGGGAGGGAGTCGCGAGTTGTAGAAGTTAAATAGTAAGGGAGATAGGATGCCACCCTGTGGTATCCCCTGCTTTATTCTTCTCGCTTATGACACTGCGTCATGGTAGCACACCGACGCCTGACGACCACACAGGTAGTTCGCGGTCCATCGCCTCAACGCCGCTGGGAGAGGTGAGGCCTCCACGACCTTCAACAAGGTGGAGTGGCTGACTGTGTCGAAGGCCTTCGACAAGTCCAGAGCCACGAGGACGGTTCTCTCACAGGGGCGGTTGGCACGATTAATTTGCGTGTTTATGGCGTTAAGTGCCGTTGTAGTGCTATGCACTTTCCGGAAGCCCTGTTGATGCTTCGCCGATCTGAGGTAGTGGTTGAACTACGGGAGCAGCAAGGCCTCAAGTGTCTTGACCACTGGGGAAAGCTGGGAGTATCACCCTGCTCATCTTCCAGATGTCTGTGATGATCAGGGTGGTGAGAGACAAATTGAGGACCTTGGTAAGGTATGCTACTCCCGCAGTGCCCAATTTTTTCAGCATCAACATGCTTAACCCGTCTGAGCCAATGGATTTGGAGGCTTTCGCCTTCCCGATGGCTTCGTTCACCTCAGTGCTAGAGAGGACAATTGGTGCGCTGGGTTTTTGCTTGAGCAGCCTTCTGGTTGCTGACCGTTTGGATTTGTCGGCCGAAGGATGCATTATGAATTGTCGGCTAAAATAGCTCGCGCATCGCTTCGGGTCCGACGAGGCGTGGTCTCCAAAGGAGATTTCTGTTCGGTCGTCACGCCTTGTCGGATTGGACAAGGATCTCACAGTCGACCATAGTTTGCCCACCCCAGCACCGAGGTTACAGGACTTCAAGTGATCCCTCCACTTGTTCCGCTTGTGTTCGTTGACCAGGCGTTGGATCTCCCCGTTTAGTTGCCTAATACGTGGATTACCGGGGTCCGCCTGCCGACGGTGGTTGCGTTCATCCGCCAAAGTGACCGCCTAACCCGGGAAGTCAGGACGGATCTCGGGGATCCTACCTGCCGGAATGAAACGGGCTGCAGCGGACTTCACCACCCTGCAGAACTCGCGCTCGCCAACGTGAACGTCGGTAGGAGCTGGAAGGGCACTGAAGGCGTTCCGAGGCAACATAGTTGGCAGGTCTGTCAATCGAGATGACAATGGGGGCTTCGTCGTTTATTGTGCAGAATGTCGAATCGTCTATCTGCCAAAATATTTCCCCAACGATCGTTTGGTAGGCTTGAGAACTAAAGATCGTGATGCGCGTTGAAGTCTCCGACTACCAATCAGTTTTCAGCACTGAGGAGCGCACCTATATCAGGGTGATATCCAGTGGGCTAGGCCCCTACCATTGTCTCGCTCGCGATCTTTACGAAGCACGTTGTAGCCATCGCAGCACGTTAAAGTTGAGTTGCGACGTAGCTTTGTTTCTTGGACCGCAGCTATTAACAGCCCGTGCCGAGCTATGAAGGCAACCACCTCCGAGATCTTGCTCGAGAGTCCGTTGCAGTTGAACTGTAAGAGTCTCGTCAGTCTCGGTAGGGTCGTCGCATTGAGGGAGGTGAGGGACTGGATCCGGGGGCCAGCCCGTCCCGGCTGCGCATCCCGTTGTGGTGGTGGAGGCCCAACAGTGTTTGTGAGCGGTGTCGTAAATGACACTAGCGGGGGGATGTTGCGGCAGGGGGGGTGCGCTGAGGCACCTGTGCGGGGGGCGCAAAGGGGGAAGCCGTGGAGGCTTGGGGCGCTTGAGTGCGCGAGCAACATCCGGCCCCTAGACCTTAAGATGGCACCATCCGTTACCCGAATTACACCTCACCGAACGGAATTCGGATAGAGCCTTCTCTGGCAGATGCAGCAGAAATAGGTTTCTGGACCAGGGTTAGGCTTGACGCCCGCCCTGGCCAGAAGTATGAGTAGCAAACCTTCTGCAAGGTGTTGCACCCAAGAGGAGATAAGATTGGGGGTGTCCGGCAGCCTAAGTGGGGTTAGGTCGCCGAAACAACAGTCCTTGGTGGGATAAAATCCGAGTCACTAATGACCAACTTTTTTTTTTTCCATATTGCATAATATCTATTAAAAGTGGACTTTTTATGATTTTAGGCCGTCAAAGCAGATAAAATTGTGAAGTACGGAAGTAACGTAGATGGTATATTTACTTGTGATCCTGATCAATATACCAAACGATTTCTAGATTTCATGGATAAGGCAATCGAGTAATTCCTCTTCACTTATCGTGATTATGCAGACCCTTGGGAGAAAAACTAAGAAATTAATTGAATATATATTTATATACACCGTGCGAATTAAAACGATATGCCATACGATTGATTTGAAAAAATATTTTTGCTAATACATAAACACAAAAACCATTCATTGACAACTTAAATATTATAAAAAGCTTTTAAAAAAAAAATTTTATCTACAAAAAGAAATATGCCTACTTTGTGGATTACAAATTTCACCAAAACTTCAGTAATAAAAATTACAAATACATTCCCAGGTGTATGCTTGTTTTTTGTTCGCTCACAAATTCATATATTTAGCAAAAATTGGCGGTTGTCGTGAATTTAAGACGTGTTTATCCGCGCACCGTGATTTTCTTTTTGTTTCTTCTAATCTATTAATGAATTCAGTGAATCTTTAATTAATTATGTGCTTAATCACCACCTGCTAACATTGCTATGGTATTATTCTAAATTAAAACAAAAAAAAAAAAAATAAAAATACAAATTAAATTGAGATAATGACTCTATGTGTTCAACAACAAATTTATTAAATAAATTTGTCCTGAACTTAAAATACCTTGTTCATGCGGACAAAAAGTCGATCGAGCGCAACCAAAAGTGCAATGCGCAAAGTGCAATGACCTTTTCCACACAGATTGTGTTGGTATTCGGCCGGCTGATGCTGAATATTTAATCAGCTCGGAAAAGAGTTTCTTTTGTAAAGCCTGTGAGGTGGTGCGTCGGAACTCTATTCGCTCGCCTCCCCCACCCGTCGTCTTGGATGTAAGGGCCATCATCAATAAATCTAATGAAGGTAAATGTAATTCGGCTAGCCCTGCCAACTCAAATTCGGTTGGCTCTCCTAAAGTGAATGTTACTCCTAACGATGCCAACAACAAGCAACATATTTCTATGTTGTTTATTTTTAACGCAATGGTTACGTTGCAAGCTGAGAATAAGCGTATGCATAATCCCATTAGTATTTTACATGCAAGCAATGACAAATTAGTCAACAAGGCTGAAAACATGCATTCAGATCTCCTTCTTATGCAAAGTAACCTTAGTGAAAAAGATAATGCTGTAAAATCACTAGCAGTGGAGATCAACGAACTACGTGCTACTGTTAGTACTGCGCTTGAGAAGCTGCGTACTTGCAAAGAGTGTAATGAAACTACTCCTCCAGTTGTTGTTAGCAACACTAACAATTCTACTGTGTCGCCGCGTGCGAAAGTCCAAGGTAAAGCAAAATCTTCGGCTGCTGCCAAAAATTCTCCCTCCCTTTCGGATGCCTGTATTGCTGCTAATAATGTAAATACCCGACCGCCGCTGAGCATTGCTAGTACTAGCTCATATGCTGAGATCGCTGCGACCACTGTTGGTGGATCTGCTGAGAATATAGCTTATTCTGTAGCTACAAAGGTGACACCTGCTGTTGCTGCTACTCTATTACCTCTCTCAGATGACAATAATGCACAGTGGTCGACTGCCGTGAAGAAAAGAAGTAAAAAGCAAGCTAGAATTGTCGGTACAAATACTAGCAAAGTACTAGAAGTGGCTATCCAACATAAGTGGTTAAATTTAGCATCTTTCTCGTCAGCGGTCTCGGAGGACAATATTAAGGATTATGTTGCAAATGAGACGGGATTAGATAAAAATGAACTTATATGCTATAAACTCGTCAAAAAAGATGTTCCTACTTCTACTCTAAAACGCGTGAATTTTAAACTTGGAGTTCCACAGGCGGTGTTTGCCAACTTACTAAATGACAGTTAGACCATTTCGTTTTTTTCAAAGAGGTCAGAAAGAACAGCTTCGAACCTAGTTGAGTCATCTTGTCTTCCTGGTCGCTTAAAGGTCTATTTTTAAAATATTTCTGGAATGCGTACTAAGGCTGCCATTGTACATTCCTTTTGCGAACAAATGGAATATGACGTCTACGTAATTGTTGAGACATGGCTAAATTCAACCTTCTTCGATGCTGAGTTTTTTGATCTAAATATATTCAATGTCTTTCGTAAAGACAGGGACCCTGTGAAAACTGATTGTTTAAGAGGTGGTGGTGTCATTATTGCTGTCAAGCGTAAACTAAGTGCTTTCTTGGTAACACTAACCAATAATGACTCTTTGTTGGATCAACTTTGCGTCTGCATTCGTGGCAGTACATCTAATGAATCTCTATTTTTACTCACCTCTTATATACCTCTTATATGTATATGAGGTATACAAGGCACATGCTGACAATATTTCATCTTTGGTTCTTGACAAGGTGCATGATAACCACCTATTGGTGCTTATTGGAGACTTCAACCTGTCCACTATCAATTGGGTTAGTAGTGAATCAAATACTAGCCTCTTAGCTCATAATGTGATTGCCAACCACGAATTATATTTTATAGATAATATACTAAGTCTTAACTTAATGCAAATTAATCGATTTTGTAATAGTTTGAATCGAATATTAGATCTCATATTTATTACTGATAACTTAAACTCCCTTATTTGTGAATGTGTAAACCCTACCAATTACACCTACGGACAGGCATCATATTCCCTTAAATTTAGGGTTAGACTTTTATTCTTTTTCTACTATAGCTACTGATACGGGCTTAGCTTTTAACTATGCACTATGTGATTTTCATACTTTGAATGAATTATTATCTCTTAATAACTGGGATGGTTTATTTTCCAACCTTGACACACAAAGCTGTTTTTCTAAATTTAAGTCTATATTGTATGAACTGAGTTTGAAAAATGTACCGATTAAGAAAAAAAAGGCGTACAAATTACCATGGTATTCAAAAGATTTGAAAAAACTTAAAAATCTTAAAAAACAAATTTTTTAAAAAATTTAAATCTTCTAAAAATCAATACTACTATATTAAGTATCAACATTTTCTAAAGGAGTTCAAATTGTTAAACAAAACACTTTATAGAAACTATATCCGTAATACTGAATCGAATATTAAAACTAACCCTAAGAGATTCTGGGACTATGTTAAATCAAAAAAAGGTTGCTCCAGCTTGCCATCTGGACTTTTCTTGGATGACAAAGTTGCACAAACCTCTAGTGATGCTGTAAACTTATTTGCTGAATTTTTTAACTCAAACTTTGCTCAAGATGACGGCATATCTGCAGACTTCTCTGCTAGTATACCAACGTCTCTTAACTTTGGATCGTTAAGTCTTACATCAGAAGACATAACTAATGGTATACTTAAACTTAAACCGTCTACACTTGTTGATATTGATGGTCTTTCTGCAATTCTTATTAAAAATTGTCCAGCTCTTGTTCATCCGTTGAAGTTTATTTTTAATAAATCCCTATCGCTTGGAACTTTTATTGATGATTGGAAGCTTACATCAATAACGCCTGTTTTTAAAAATGGCAATAAAAATGATGTTAGAAATTACAGCCTATTTCTAAACTTTCTACTATCTCAAAAATTTTTGAACACGCAGTTAATGTTAAATTAAGTTTTGCCGTTAAATCAATAATATCCCCATATCAGCATGGGTTTGTGACTGGTAGATCTACTGTATCTAATCTCGCTGTTCTTAGTGAATACTGTTTTGACGCCTTCCTGTCAGGTTTTCATGTTGATTGCATATTTACGGACTTCTCAAAAGCATTTGATAGAGTATCACATAATGTTCTAATTCACAAGTTAGCTTGTTTTGGCTTTCATTCAGTTTTCTTACGTTGGCTGGACTCATATCTGCGGCATAGATGTTGCGTTGTTTCTGTTGATGGTGTGACGTCCACCCCTTTTGTCCCTTCTTCGGGGGTGCCGCAAGGTACCATTTTAGGTCCACTTATGTTTATTCTCTTTATTAACGATATTACTAGTTGCTTTTCCTTCGCTAAATTTTTGCTGTATGCAGATGATCTACAAATTTTATCCGCAATAAAAAACTCAGCTGATGCGCTCAGCCTCCAAGCTGATATTAATAATCTTTACCTCTGGTGTTTGAAATCGCGACTCTCTTTGAACCTTAATAAGTGTTCACAGATAACCTATTCTAAGATTTGTAATGTCCTGCCTACCAATTACTCGTTTTCGTCTTACGTCCTGAAGCGTGTGACTGAGATAAAGGACCTTGGAGTAGTGTTTGATGAACGATTTATTTTCAATAAGCATATTAATCATATAATATCAAAGGCGTACTCTGTGTTAGGCTTCGTGAGACGCAATACCTTGAATTTCTCAGATCCATACACCTTGAAATTATTGTATACTTCTTTTGTTCGGTCGCACCTCGAGTATGCAGTCTTCATCTGGAGGCCATATAACCAGCTTGCCTTAAATAGGGTTGAGCGTGTTCAAAAAATATTTCTTAAATTTGCCCTTCGATCTTTGAACTTTGTTGATCCGATACCATCATATCATTCTCGCCTCATGCTAATAAATCTTAAATCTTTAGAAAGTCGCAGATCTATACTGAGCCTATCTTTCACCTACAATATTATTAAAGGTGTTGTTGACTGCCCTTATTTGCTGGAAAAGATTAGGTTTAATGTTCCCCAGCGAACCCTTCGAACATTTTTACCATTTTATGGTGATAATGCTAGAACACTATCCATCAATGCCCCGATTTCGCGTGCCACTCGACAATTTAATAGTATAAGTAATGCTGTTACGATCGACTTTTCAGTCCCAAGATCGGTTTTTTTGAATCTTTTGAACTCCATTTTTTAGTTTATAAATTATTTTTAATAGTCCTAAGCAAACTTTATAATCGTTATAGTCTGTAATGTTTTGTTAAACTAAAGACTAAGTTAAACAAATAAATAAATAAAAATAACGGTTTATTTTTTTCTTCTAATTAAAAATGGACTTATTTAAATATAATGATTGATGTTTATATATTTCATTGCGACTAAAAATGACAATGCAATAACTGTTTTTGTTGATTTTTTTCTTCTTCTACGTAAATACTAATTCGTTAATATTTCGCACAGTTCTTCAGGCGAAACGATTCCTTAAGAACGGCAAATTTTGCATCAAAATCATGTGAGTGGAATTGTATGGAATTGTTGCTGCCTCACTTACACAAGTAACAAAGATGGGTTCTTTGATGAAAACTGAAATAGGACAAGTAAGGGTCACTAAAAA
Organism: Philophylla caesio; assembly: GCA_963971545.1. Classification (NCBI taxonomy): domain Eukaryota; kingdom Metazoa; phylum Arthropoda; class Insecta; order Diptera; family Tephritidae; genus Philophylla; species Philophylla caesio. The sequence continues at coordinate 21,738,717 of OZ020605.1, forward strand.
CTAATTCTACTTAATGACTGCAATTATTCATTGCCTATGTGTATTCGTATATGTGTGTTGAATAGTAATATATTACAGTTTGGTTTATTATTTAGTTTCTATATCGATGAATTTTATCTTATGTGAATATTTATTGCTCCTTTTGCGTAAAAAATTAAGAATATATTAATAAAAGTACAAACAACGGCAGAGTACATGGCAACGACAGAGTTATGGTTTCACGAATCACCAGAGGAGGATAAATGCTGGCTAGAGCTACCCTAGAAAAGGAAGAAACTAAAGAACGCTTCTAAGCCATTGGAATTGGTAGAATCCATTACGTAGGTATAATGCAATTTCGTAGAGGTTTAGGTATGTACAACTGTACAGCTTTTCGATATCGTTCTCAGGGATCGTATCAGCTTAGCATAAATAATGAAAATATGGTTGGTGTATGTGGCACTATAAGAGATACTCGATGTTATGGATAATTTAATTGGATAAAATTCAATTATTCTAGAAGTAATCGGCTCTGTTGATGGCACACACATTAAAGTTTTTGCTCCCAAAAAGGAATTGCAGCATCTACATATATTACGAAAGAAAATGATTCTTTAGCATTAATGCTATGATTGTAAGTACACACAAATAACAAGAAATTGGGATTGTAAAGTTTTGGTTTTATTTTAATTACAGGTTTGTGGTCATACAATGATCATACGATGCATAAATTAAAAGATTTCGGTTACGCATGACTCAATGATTTTTACTATGTCACCATTGAAAACGTGTTTAGAATAGCAAATTTGAAATGGCTTTCGCAATACTTTGCTACTTGGTATATGATAAACTACAAAACATAGCTTTATATTTTTTACACTTAGTGTTTTCTCGGCTTAGGTGATGCTGGATACGTCCTTAAAACTTATTTGATGACACCTTTTAGAAATTCTGAAGAAGGATCTCCACAAAGCAAATGCAACACCCAATATGCGAAAGCTAGAAATATCATAGAGCGCACTATTGGAGTGTTAAAAAATAGATTCTGTTGTGTTAAACGCCACCGATATAATGACGTTTTATTAGTACTTATTCTATTGCAATGGGTTTAAACTAGTACAGACGTTTCTTACAAGTAAGAGCTCTCCACTATTCCCCAAAGCAGGCGACACAAATTATAAATGCGTTGCAGTTTTGCACAACATTTGCATCTCTTATAAAGTCGAAATTTATCCAGAAGAATTTGCTAATGAGGCTAACGACGATAATATTACGAGAATACCATAATATTACGTTCTGCGCAACTGCGTCACTGCAGCCTGGAACGTAAAAATTCCTAAGAGCATTCGTGAATACGTCAGTAAATTGTAATACTATTATGGTAAAATAATTTTTCAAATCGTGTGATATTCTTCACATCGTATCACCCCGTCATACTCTTGAAGCACTGCTGGCTTACAAAAAGTGCATATCACTGCACCCGCATTCAACGACATAAACACTTGGCAGACAGGGCCAAACGTGCCGTAATAAAGAACCAGACGCTTTAATATCTTCTCCGGCAACGAGGGGAGACGACGGGAAGGCGAAAGCCTCCAAAGCCATTGACCCGGATGGGTTAAGCATGCTGGTGCTGAAAAAGTTGGGCTCTATGGGAGAAGACTACTTGACTAAGGTACTCAACTTGTCGATATTCACCCTCATCATCCCAGAAATCTGGAAGATGGGTAGGGTGATCCCACTTCTGAAACCGGGGAAACCGGCTGATAAAGACGACTCTTATCGACCGATCTCCCTGCTTCCACCAGTGGCTAAGACACTTGAGTCCTTGCTACTGCCATACCTCCATCATCACATTGGCCCGGCGAAGCACCAACACGGCCTCCGGACCCGACGACGTACAGACGATGTCTAGGCGATATTCACAGGGAGTCCGTCTCCAACTACGTGGTTTCCCGACCTGTGAATGCCGTCCTAAGAATCCCACCACCACCGGGCATGTCACTCTGGCCCAATTAAGATCTGGATATTGTAGCAGGTTATACTCCTACTTATCCAGGATCAACCCCGACACCCCTAATATGCCTTTGGTGTTTTAACACAAAAATTAAGAAAATTAAACCACGTCGAGGTACAAGCTTTAAAAGCACGTAATTTTATCTCAATTTTATATTAAAGCATTGTTTTCATGGTTATGTGTTGCAAATATTAGTGTATAATCAAAGAAGAGAATCTTAGGAGCCCAGAACATCCTTTAACAGATAATAAACAGTTCACTTCACTCGAATAAAACAAAGTGAGAACAGCACTAAGCCGGCTTAAGAACAAGCTGTTCCGGCGCCGAAGAACTGGTAGGAAGCACATATCAGCTGTTAAGCACAATTTGGTCCGACGAATACATGCCAAAGATTGAAATCTCAGTGAACGTTCGAGACCAAATGAGGGTTCAGACAAAGCGTACGATGTTGCGGGCGTATGCGGATCATATTAACATTGTTGGCCTTAACAACAGATCGTCAGTGCAGCCTTTTCCAGGCTAGAGAAGAAAACAAAAACGGTTGGTCAAGCAATGAACGAGAACAAAGAAAGTACCTTGTGGCAACAAACAAAAAGTCCTCGCTTATTTGGACCCATGTCACTGTTGTCAGTTACTACTTTGAAGTAGCCAAGGAATTTGTATACCTAGGACACAGCATTAACACCACCAATTCTGTGAGCCTTCAAATCAAACGAAAAATAAAATTTGTCACTGTTGTCAGTTACAATTTTAAAGTAGCCAAGGAATATGTATACCTAGGATCCAGCATTAACACCACCAATTCTGTCAGCCTTGAAATCAAACGAAAAATAAACTTTTCAACAGGGGCTACTTTGTGCTCGGTAGGCAATTAAAAAGCAAATCCTTTTCTCGACGAACGAAAATCTCGCTCTACAAATCCCTCATCATGCTCGTGCGATGAGAAGGCATTGGAACCTTTCGAGAGAAATGTTCTTCGCAAGATTTATGGCCTTGTTCGCATGGGCGACAGATACCAGAGAAGATCATATGAACATAGTCAATTGCATAAAAACGATTATAATTGATTGGACATGTCGTTCGTTTGGATGATGAAGCTCTAGTGAAAAAATCTTTCGACTTGGCGCCCATTGCTGGAAGGACCAAGTGCGGAAAGACCTGTAATCACTTAGTATGAGTAAGTGGCGTAACCTAACGAAGGAGAAAGGAAACTGGCGAAGCTTTTTAGTCTTGGCCCAAACCGACACACGGTTGTATTGCCATAGAAAAGCTAGAATAATTAAAGATTAATCCAGAAAGAAATCATCAAATAGAAGTTATTGAAAGTTCTGACGACTATAATGCGGGAGTCATTAGAAGAAATGTACTTAGAAAGCTATTTCTTTCATGAAGTTAATTCATTTCAATATTATTTCTTTTTAAATTCATTCACATGTAAATATTAGAAAGTAATTTAAAATTAATAAAACGGTGAATTCATCATATAAACTTTTGGTACATTAATAATACTACAATCTTTTTTTAAGATTTTTTAAATTCATTCAACACAGATATTTTTTCCTTTTCTATTCCTATTTTTTCCGCCTCAACTTTGATGGCTTCATCGTGGCGCTTTCGTTCTGCTCGCCTCATCTTTTGAGTGCTTTTTCTTTGTGCTTTTTGATATTTTAGTGTCCAGTGTTGTAGTTATTGTAGTTACGTCGCGGCAGTCAATAATTACTTCACTCGGGCTGGAGCTGGAGTTTGTTAAGGTGGACACTACACTTTCATCTTGGGGTTGTAAAGAATGACGCTAGCTATAAACGTTATTCTCCCAACCTGTTGCTACTCTGCCCGTTAAAATATTCCTTTTTTATACGTTTGAACAATGCCAACATATTGATAAATTTTCTGTGAAGTGCTTCATTCGACAGCATAAAGATTGATTGCCTTCATCGCTTCCAAAATTTTACCCTGCTTTTATTTCAAGGCAAAAAAAAATGCATATGATTTTTATGTATAAGTATGAGCTTTGTCAACTGAGCACTTAAGTTTTCCGCTGAAAAAATAATTAAAACAAAAATACAAACCACATGATACTTTCGTACGATATTAAATAAATAAGAATTCCGGTTACCTATCTTCTTCCGACACCAATGCCCACAACGTGCAGTGTTAAAATTTGTGATACTTATTTAAAGTAATATTTATGCGCAAAATGTCTGTTTAAACGTTCGGAGTGTTGCATGTGTTACCATCGTAAAGAATGTGTTACTTTGGCAAATTTGGAACACTGCAGTTGTGATTGACATCTCCAACGAAGCAATCATTGATTGTTGCACGAAATATACCTAACCGCCGTAGAGTTCGGAAGCCTTCTCTGGCAAACCCAGCAAACATCAAGGTTGGGCTCAATGCCTGCCCAGACCAGAAAGATAAGGATCAGCCCCGTTGCAAGGGATAGCTCTAGAGAGGAGAGACAAATAATGGTGTTATTAGATCCAAAAAGGGTTAGGTCGCCGAAACAACAGAGCTTGTCCGCGGAAACACCGGGTCATTCCGGTACTTACCACAGTGTGTAATGGGAATGGAAAAATTATTTATAGAGTTATTTTAAAATTTTTGACAACTGATTTTACTGACCTTCGCAAATTTGTCCTTTGTTTCAGAAAAGTGTTGTCAAATAATATTGAGCATATTATACTTGTTGGATTCAGCTTTGCGTATGCATTAAAGATACCGTATGTGCGCATATGTTTTAATACATAAACATGCACAAAGGTTAAGTTTGCGCTCCTAGCGAAGGATTAATATTAGCTGTCAAAGTGCTCACCGCCATTCTTCTTAACACCACCAATTCTGTCAGCCTTGAATTCAAACGAAAAATAAACTTGTCAACAGGGGCTACTTTGTGCTCGGTAGGCAATTAAAAAGAAAATCCTTTTCTCGACGAACGAAAATCTCGCTCTACAAGTCCCTTATCATGCCCGTGCGATGAGAAGGCATTGGAACCTTTCGAGAGAAATGTTCTTCGCAAGATTTATGGCCCTGTTCGCATGGGCGACAGATACCGAAGAAGATCATATGAACATAGTCAATTGCATAAAAACGATTATAATTGATTGGACATGTCGTTCGTTTGGATGATGAAGCTCTAGTGAAAAAATCTTTCGACTTGGCGCCCATTGCTGGAAGGACCAAGTGCGGAAAGACCTGTAATCACTTAGTATGAGTAATTGGCGTAACCTAACGAAGGAGAAAGGAAACTGGCGAAGCTTTTTAGTCTTGGCCCAAACCGACACACGGTTGTATTGCCATAGAAAAGCAATAATAATTAAAGATTAATCCTGAAAGTAATCATCGAAGAGAAGTTGTTGAAAGTACTCACGACTATAATGAAGGAGTCATTAGAAGAAGTACTTAGAAAGCTATTTCTTTCATAAAGTTAAATCTTTTCAATATTAATTCTTTTTAAATTCATTCACATGTAAATATTAGAAAGTAATTTAAAATTAATAAAACAGTGAATTCATGATATACACTTTTGGTACATAATAATACTACAATCTTTTCTCTAAGATTTTTTAAATTCATTCAACACAGATATTTTTTCCTTTTCTATTTCTATTATTTCCGCCTGAACTTTGATGGCTTCATCGTGGCGCTTTCGTTCTGCTCGCCTCATCTTTTGAGTGCTTTTTCTTTGTGATTTTTGATATGCTAGTGTCCACAGTGTTGTAGTTATTCTAGTTAGGTCGCGGCAGTCAATAATTACTTCACTCGGGCTGGAGCTGGAGTTTGTTAAGGTGGACACTACACTTTCATCTTGGAATTGTACAGAATGACGCTAGCTATAAACGTTATTCTCTCAACCTGTTGCTACTTTTCCCGTTAAAATATTCCTTTTTTATACGTTTGTACAATGCCAACATATTGATAAATTTTCTGTGAAGTGCATCATTAGACAGCATAACTTCAAGATTGATTGCCTTCATCGCTTCCAAAACTTTACGCTGCTTCTATTTCAAGGCAAAAAAATTCATATGATTTTTATGAATGAGGATGAGCTTTGTCATCTAAGTGCTCAGTTTTCCGCTGAAAAATAATTAAAACAAAAATACAAACCATGTTACTTTCGTACGATATTAAATAAATAAGAATTTCGGTTACCTATCTTCTTCCGACACCAATGCCCACAACTTGCAGTGTTAAAATTTGTGATACTTATTAAAAGTAATATACATATATGCGCAAAATGGCTGCTCAAACGTTCGGAGTGGTGCATGTGTTACCACCGCAAAGAATGTGTTATTTTGGCAAATTTGGAACACTGTAGTTGTGATTGACATCTCCAACGAAGCAATCATTGATTGTTGCACGAAATATACCTAACCGCCGTAGAGTTCGGAAGCCTTCTCTGGCAAACCCAGCGAACAGCAAGGTTGGGCTCAATGCCTTCCCAGACCAGAAGGATAAGGATCAGCCCCGTTGCAAGGGATAGCTCTAGAGAGGAGAGACAAATAATGGTGTTATTAGACCCAAAAAGGGTTAGGTCGCCGAAACAACAGACCTTGTCCGCGGAACCACAGGGTCATTCCGGTACTTACCACAGTGTGTAATGGGAATGGAAAAATTATTTATAGAATTTTTTTTTAATTTTTGACAACTGATTTTACTAACCTTCGCAAATTCGTCCTTTGTTTCAGAAAAGTGTTGTCAAAAAGTGGTCAAATAATATTGAGCATATTATACTTGTTGGATCTAGATATGCGTATGCATTAAAGATACCATAAGGGCGTATAAGTGTTAATACATAAACATGCACAAAGGTTAAGTTTGCGCGCCTACCGCCATTCTTCTTTTTCTCCTTCATTCTTGCTTTTTTGTTGTTGTTGTAGTTGTTGTAGCGGCTAGCTACGCCCCACTGGGCTGGCGGGCTCCCTCAATCATTAACGTCAAGCACAACTAACGAAAGGTCCAGCAAATGAGCCGTTTCAACAGGGTCGGACCACAGGGAGAGGGGTGTTAGTTAAGTGGGTTTGGCCGGGCATGTGAATAGGTGGTTGGTGTCGTGCGGAGACTCTATACATGCCGGGCAAGTGTTGGGGGTGTCGGGGTTGATCCTGGAAAAGTAGGAGTTTAACCTGCTACAATATCGAGATCGCAGTTGAGCCAGAGTGACGCGCGTTTTCCGAGGCAGCTGGAGCTCCTCAGCTGCTATAGGTGGTGGTTGGACTCCCAAGACTGCATTCACAGGGCGGGTGGCGATATATTTGGAGACCGACTTCCTGTGAATGCTCTTCAGAGATTGTCGGTACGTGCTTTGGTCCAGCGGTAAGCGTACGTAAGTGGGGACCTCGTCCGTCAATTATGAGAGGTGTCCCCTGATGTGCCTGGGTGCCGGTTCCAGCGCGAGAAAGTTTCTATTAGGGTGCCCCGAACAGTAGAAACTGCATTGTGAGCATTAGATTGTGCTCTTGGACTGGGAGCACGTTAGCCTCATGATAGAGGTGATCCACAGGCGTCATCAGGAGACATCCCGTCACTGTCCTGACTGCGGCGTTCTGGCAAGTCTTCAGTCTTGACCACTGAGTCCTGCTGGTTCCAGGCGACCATATCGGCGCAGCTTAATTTAAAACCGGCCAGCCAATCGTCTTGTATGTTGCCAACAACGTTTCTTTGTCTTTGCCCCAAGTGCTGCCCACGAGCGATTTGAGGACTTTGTTGTGGCTCTGTACTTTGTTGACAGTTGCGGTTGTATGCGCTGAGAAGGAGACCAGGCTGTCGAGGGTCACCCCCAGGGTCTTCGGGTGGTTAACCGTCGGGACCTCCTTCGTCCAAGATGTAAATAGGGTCGCCGTGGACTTAGCAGGAGACAGCGCCAAATTCCGTCCTGTGAAGTAGTGCGTAAGTTCTGGGAGGTAGCTGTTCACTTTAGAACACAGACCATCAATTCCATTGCCGGTAGCCATTATCGTACAGTCGTCGGCATACGATACCAGTGTGACTCCCTCTGGCGGGGAGGGGAGTCGCGAGTTGTAGAAGTTAAATAGTAAGGGAGATAGGATGCCACCCTGTGGTATCCCCTGCTTTATTCTTCTCGCTTATGACACTGCGTCATGGTAGCACACCGACGCCTGACGACCACACAGGTAGTTCGCGGTCCATCGCCTCAACGCCGCTGGGAGAGGTGAGGCCTCCACGACCTTCAACAAGGTGGAGTGGCTGACTGTGTCGAAGGCCTTCGACAAGTCCAGAGCCACGAGGACGGTTCTCTCACAGGGGCGGTTGGCACGATTAATTTGCGTGTTTATGGCGTTAAGTGCCGTTGTAGTGCTATGCACTTTCCGGAAGCCATGTTGATGCTTCGCCGATCTGAGGTAGTGGTTGAACTACGGGAGCAGCAAGGCCTCAAGTGTCTTGACCACTGGGGAAAGCTGGGAGTATCACCCTGCTCATCCTCCAGATGTCTGTGATGATCAGGGTGGTGAGAGACAAATTGAGGACCTTGGTAAGGTATGCTACTCCCGCAGTGCCCAATTTTTTCAGCATCAACATGCTTAACCCGTCTGAGCCAATGGATTTGGAGGCTTTCGCCTTCCCGATGGCTTCGTTCACCTCAGTGCTAGAGAGGACAATTGGTGCGCTGGGTTTTTGCTTGAGCAGCCTTCTGGTTGCTGACCGTTTGGATTTGTCGGCCGAAGGATGCATTATGAATTGTCGGCTAAAATAGCTCGCGCATCGCTTCGGGTCCGACGAGGCGTGGTCTCCAAAGGAGATTTCTGTTCGGTCGTCACGCCTTGTCGGATTGGACAAGGATCTCACAGTCGACCATAGTTTGCCCACCCCAGCACCGAGGTTACAGGACTTCAAGTGATCCCTCCACTTGTTCCGCTTGTGTTCGTTGACCAGGCGTTGGATCTCCCCGTTTAGTTGCCTAATACGTGGATTACCGGGGTCTGCCTGCCGACGGTGGTTGCGTTCATCCGCCAAAGTGACCGCCTCACCCGGGAAGTCAGGACGGATCTCGGGGATCCTACCTGCCGGAATGAAACGGGCTGCAGCGGACTTCACCACCCTGCAGAACTCGCGCTCGCCAACGTGAACGTCGGTAGGAGCTGGAAGGGCACTGAAGGCGTTCCGAGGCAACATAGTTGGCAGGTCTGTCAATCGAGATGACAATGGGGGCTTCGTCGTTTATTGTGCAGAATGTCGAATCGTCTATCTGCCAAAATATTTCCCCAACGATCGTTTGGTAGGCTTGAGAACCAAAGATCGTGATGCGCGTTGAAGTCTCCGACTACCAATCGGTTTTCAGCACTGAGGAGCGCACCTATATCAGGGTGATATCCAGTGGGCTAGGCCCCTACCATTGTCTCGCTCGCGATCTTTACGAAGCACGTTGTTGCCATCGAAGCACGTTAAAATTGAGCTGCGACGTAGCTTCGTTTCTTGGACCGCAGCTATTAACAGCCCGTGCCGAGCTATGAAGGCAACCACCTCCGAGATCTTGCTCGAGAGTCCGTTGCAGTTGAACTGTAAGAGTCTCGTCAGTCTCGGTAGGGTCGTCGCATTGAGGGAGGTGATGGACTGGATCCGGGGGCCAGCCCGTCCCGGCTGCGCATCCCGTTGTGGTGGTGGAGGCCCAACAGTGTTTGTGAGCGGTGTCGTAAATGACACTAGCGGGGGGATGTTGCGGCAGGGGGGGTGCGCTGAGGCACCTGTGCGGGGGGCGCAAAGGGGGAAGCCGTGGAGGTTTGGGGCGCTTGAGTGCGCGAGCAACATCCGGCCCCCAGACCTTAAGATGGCACCATCCGTTACACGAATTACACCTCACCGAACGGAATTCGGATAGAGCCTTCTCTGGCAGATGCAGCAGAAATAGGTTTCTGGACCAGGGTTAGGCTTGACGCCCGCCCTAGCCAGAAGTATGAGTAGCAAACCTGCTGCAAGGTGTTGCACCCAAGAGGAGATAAGATTGGGGGTGTCCGGCAGCCTAAGTGGGGTTAGGTCGCCGAAACAACAGTCCTTGGTCGTGGAAGGGTGCTTTTTTTGTCGCTCGCTTCGCTTTGCTAGTTTAGTTAGCATTGAGTTAATTTGCTTCTGTATAAATACTAATTATTATTAAAACATTGAACTTTATCGAACGTGTGTTTCGTTTGGATGGGAATATCCAAGAAACCTATGGAAAGTTCGCTAATAAAGGAAAAGCGCGCAACAAGACTTAAAAAATTAATATTTTGTTAAGTTCGAATTTGCGACGAATTTTGTTGAAGTATATAAACTTTGTGTAAGGTTTGAAAGTTGGGCTAATATCATCTTTGTTAGAGAACGAACGGTATTTTGATTGACACATTTAAGCAATAAAATAAAGGAAATATATTTCATATTAATGACTGAGCATCGTTTATTATGAACAATAGTAAAGTTTAATATTGGAACGATTTTCCGTCATCCCTTGTCAAATTTGGTTTTGTGACATACCGGTTTCGGTGTTGTGCCATCTTCAGTGTCGTTTTCGTTGTTTCTGATGGCTTTGTATTATTGGGGAAAACTGTCCAGAGATACACATTTTTTCTAATATTCATTCCTCCAAAAATGTCTATTCAATTCGGTAGTCTAAAACGGTTGTCGAGGAATTGCATATATTTTAAACTTTCAAGTCTACATAGTAATGATCAACGTTTTTTTTTTCCATATTGCATAATATCTAATAAAAGTGGACTTTTTATTATTTTAGGCCGCCAAAGCAGCTAAAACTGTGAAGTACGGAAGTAACGTAGATGGTATATCTACTTGTGATCCTGATCAATATGCCAAACGATTTCTAGATTTCATGGATAAGGCAATCGAGTAATTCCTCTTCACTTATCATGATTATGCTGACCTTTGGGAGAAAAACTAAGAAATTAATTGAATTGAATTAAAGTATTTATGGTTAATAGGTATCTACCTATATATTTGTATACACCGTGCGAATTAAAACGATATGCCATACGATTGATTTGAAAAAATATTTTTGCTTTCATTAATACATAAACACAAAAACCATTCATTGACAACTTAAATATTATAAAAAGCTTTTAAAAAAAAATGTATATCTACAAAATGATATATGCCTACTTTGTGGATTACATATTTCACCAAAACTTCAGTAATAAAAATTACAAATACATTAAAATTATAAGCTATTCATATATTTAGCAAACGTTCTGTTTTTCATTAAAATAACGGTTTATTTTTTTCTTCTAATTAAAAATGGACTTATTTAAATATAATGATTGATGTTTATATATTTCATTGCGACTAAAATTGACAATGCATAACTGTTTTTGTTGATTTTTTTTCTTCTTCTAAATACTATTTCGTTAATATTTAGCACAGTTCTTCAGGCGAAACGATTCCTTAAGAACGGCAAATTCTGCATTAAAATCATGTGATTGGAATTGTATGGAATTGTTGCTGCCTCACTTACTCAAGTAACAAAGATGGGTTCTTTGATGAAAACTGAAATAGGACAAGTAAGGGTCTCTAAAAACTAATTCAGCTTAATGACTGCAATTATTCATTGCCTATGTGTATTCGTATATGTGTGTTGAAAAGTAATATATTACAGTTTTGTTTATTATTTAGTTTCTATATCGATGAATTTTATCTTATGTGAATATTTATTGCTCCTTTTGTGTTAAACATTCGATTCGATTGCATTTTTATATACTTATTGAAATGTGTAATAATTTTTACAGAAATTAAGTAACTACTCGACGGAGCCAAATAATTTCTTATAAGTGTCGCAAATCAAATTTTATAAAGAAAACGTATCTGTAAGATGTTTTTGTAATAAAAATAAATTATTTTCATTTGAAAGAACGGGGATAACTCTAGTTCGATTTGATAAAAAAATTGTTGGAATTTGAACGACTGAGGCAATGAAAACCTTGGTTTTCGAATAAAACTTTTTTCGATTCGAATTCTAGTGTTGCCCCACTGTTTTGACAGAAGCCACATATATCTTTCTGTAACGTTGATTGGGATTTAAATACTTAGATTAGCATTTTGCAAAATAAAGTAAATGAGGGATGATGTACATATATTGGAACGATTTTGTGACATACCGGTTTCGGCGTTGTGCCATTTTCAGTGCCGTTTTCGTTCTTCGGTAAGTCACCAAATTTGACAATTGTTGACGGAAAATCGTTCAAATATACAAACATCAAATTTCCACCCTGTCGGAAAATCAGAAGAAAATCAAAATAAATGAGGGTGTGCGAATGATGAATTGTTTTTATGTTTCGTCTGCTTATAATCGTGACTGTACAATTTATGAGGAAATCTCAATTGAACCAATGTAAGCGAAATTGCTACATATATTACTTTTCGCCTTTTTCCACCAAATAACAACGATTTAGTAAAAAACTTCAGTGTTTATGCAGAGATCGAAAACTTAAGGCCCTTTGTATAATTTGCATTCGATCATTGTCGAAAAAGCTGTTCAAATCAATTTTAATTAGGTATAACGACGCGCGTTCGATGAAGTGTTGCGCTGTTGTGAATTGCAATAATTTTGATGGTTCACGACTTGATTACGAATTGAGAAAATAAAAACAAAAATATTTGATAAATTAAGAACAGATTAACAAAAGTACAAACAACGGCAGAGTACATGGAAACACCAGAGGAGGATGAATGCTGGCTAGAGCTACCCTAGAAAAGGAAGAAACTAAAGAACGCTTCTAAGCCATTGGAATTGGTAGAATCCATTACGTAGGTATAATGCATTTCGTAGAGGTTTTGGTATGTACAACTGTACAGCTTTTCGATATCGTCCTCAGGGATCGTATCAGCTTAGCATAGATAATGAAAATATGGTTGGTGTATGTGGCACTATAAGAGGTACTCGATGTTATGGATAATTTATTTGGATAAAATTCAATTATTCTAGAAGTAATCGGCTCTGTTGATGACACACACATTAAAGTTGTTGCTCCAAAAAAGGAATTGCGGCATCTATATTACAAAAGAAAATGATTCTTTAGCATTAATGCTATGATTGTAAGTACACACGAATAACAAGAAATTGGGATTGTAAATTTTTGGTTTTATTAATTAAATTACAGGTTTGTGGTCATACAATGATCATATGATGCATAAATTAAAAGAATCCGGTTACGCATGACTCAATGATTTTTACTATGTCACCATTAGAATAGCTAATTTGAAATGGCTTTCGCAATACTTTGCTACTTGGTATATGATAAACTACAAAACATAGCTTTATATTTTTTACAATTAGTGTTTTCTCGGCTTAGGTGATGCTGGATACGTCCTTAAAACTTATTTGATGACACCTTTTAGAAATTCTGAGGAAGGATCTCCACAAAGCAAATACAACACCCAATATGCGAAAGCAAGAAATATCATAGAGCGCACTATTGGAGTGTTAAAAAATAGATTCTGTTGTGTTAAACGCCACCCATATAATGACGTTTTATTAGTACTTATTCTATTGCAATGGGTTTAAACTACTACAGACGTTTCTTAAAAGCAAGAGCTCTCCACTATTCCCCAAAGCAGGCGACACAAATTATAAATGCGTTGCAGTTTTGCACAACATTTGCATGTCTTATAAAGTTGAAATTTATCCAGAAGAATTTGCTAATGAGGCTAACGACGATAATATTACGAGAATACCATAATATTGTGTTCTGCGCAACTGCGTCACTGCAGCCTGGAATGTAAAAATTCCTAAGAGCATTCGTGAATACGTCAGTAAATTGTAATACTATTATGGTAAAATAATTTTTCAAATCGTGTGATATTCTTCACAACATATCACCCCGTCATACTCTTGAAGCACTGCTGGCTTACAAAAAGTGCATATCACTGCACCCGCATTCAACGACATAAACACTTGGCAGACAGGGCCAAACGTGCCGTAATAAAGAACCACACGCACTAACTGTCTTCTCCGGCAACGAGGGGAAGAAGGCCATCGGGAAGGCGAAAGCCTCCAAAGCCATTGACCCGAATGGGTTAAGCATGCTGGTGCTGAAAAAGTTGGGCTCTATGGGAGTAGACTACTTGACTAAGGTACTCAACTTGTCGATGGTCACCCTCATCATCCCAGAAATCTGGAAGATGGGTAGGGTGATCCCACTTCTGAAACCGGGGAAACCGAAAGACGACGGGGAAAGACGACTCTTATCGGCCGATCTCCCTGCTTCCACCAGTGGCTAAGACACTTGAGTCCTTGCTACTCCCATACCTCCGTCACCACATTGGCCCGGCGAAGCACCAACACGGCCTCCGGACCCGACGACGTACAGACGATGTCTAGGCGATATTCACAGGGAGTCCGTCTCCAACTACGTGGTTTCCCGACCTGTGAATGCCGTCCTAAGAATCCCACCACCACCGGGCATGTCACTCTGGCCCAATTAAGATCTGGATATTGTAGCAGGTTATACTCCTTCTTATCCAGGATCAACCCCGACACCCCTAATAGGCCTTTGGTGTTTTAACACAAAAATTAAGAAAATTAAACCACGTCGAGGTACTAGCTTTAATAGCAATGAACGAGAACAAAAAAGTAACTTGTGGCAACAAACAAAAAGTCGTCGCTTATTTGGACACATGTCACTGTTGTCAGTTACTACTTTGAAGTAGCCAAGGAATTTGTATACCTAGGACACAGCATTAACACCACCAATTCTGTGAGCCTTGAAATCAAACGAAAAATAAAATTTGTCACTGTTGTTAGTTACAATTTTAAAGTAGCCAAGGAATTTGTATACCTAGGATCCAGCATTAACACCACCAATTCTGTCAGCCTTGAATTCAAACGAAAAATAAACTTTTCAACAGGGGCTACTTTGTGCTCGGTAGGCAATTAAAAAGCAAATCCTTTTCTCGACGAACGTAAATCTCGCTCTACAAAACCCTCATCATGCCCGTACGATGAGAAGGCATTGGAACCTTTCGAGAGAAATGTTCTTCGCAAGATTTATGGCCCTGTTCGCATGGGCGACAGATACCAAAGAAGATCATATGAACATAGTCAATTGCATAAAAACGATTATAATTGATAGGACATGTCGTTCGTTTGGATGATGAAGCTCTAGTAAAAAAATCTTTCGATTTGGCGCCCATTGCAGGAAGGACCAAGTGCGGAAAGACCTGTAATCACTTAGTATGAGTAATTGGCGTAACCTAACGAAGGAGAAAGGAAACTGGCGAAGCTTTTTAGTCTTGGCCCAAACCGACACACGGTTGTATTGCCATAGAAAAGCTAGAATAATTAAAGATTAATCCAGAACGAAATAATCAAATAGAAGTTATTGAAAGTTCTGACGACTATAATGCGGGAGTCATTAGAAGAAATGTACTTAGAAAGCTATTTCTTGCATGAAGTTAATTCATTTCAATATTATTTCTTTTTAAATTCATTCACATGTAAATATTAGAAAGTAATTTAAAATTAATAAAACAGTGAATTCATGATATAAACTTTTGGTACATTAATAATAGTACAATCTTTTCTCTAAGATTTTTTAAATTTATTCAACACAGATATTTTTTCCTTTTCTATTCCTATTTTTTCCGCCTCAACTTTGATGGCTTCATCGTGGCGCTTTCGTTCTGCTCGCCTCATCTTTTGAGTGCTTTTTCTTTGTGCTTTTTGATATGTTAGTGTCCACAGTGTTGTAGTTATTGTAGTTACGTCGCGGCAGTCAATAATTACTTCACTCGGGCTGGAGCTGGAGTTTGTTAAGGTGGACACTACACTTTCATCTTGAGGTTGTAAAGAATGACGCTAGCCATAAACGTTATTCTCCCAACCTGTTGCTACTCTGCCCGTTAAAATATTCCTTTTTTATACGTTTGTACAATGCCAACATATTGATAAATTTTCTGTGAAGTGCTTCATTCGACAGCATAACTTCAAGATTGATTGCCTTCATCGCTTCCAAAATTTTATCCTGCTTTTATTTCAAGGCAAAAAAAATATGCATATGAATTTTATGTATAAGTATGAGCTTTGTCAACTGAGCATTTAAGTTTTCCGCTGAAAAAATAATTAAAACAAAAATACAAACCACATGATACTTTCGTACGATATTAAATAAATAAGAATTTCGGTTATCTATCTTCTTCCGACACCAATGCCCACAACTTGCAGTGTTAAAATTTGTGATACTTATTAAAAGTAATATTTATGCGCAAACTGGTTGCACAAAGGTTCGGAGTGTTGCATGTGTTAACATCGCAAAGAATGTGTTACTTTGGCAAATTTGGAACACTGCAGTTGTGATTGACATCTCCAACGAAACCGTCACCGATTGTTGCACGAATTATACCTAACCGCCGTGGAGTTCGGAAGCCTTCTCTGGCAAACCCAGCAGAAATATGTTTCTGAGCCAAGGTTGTGCTTAATGCCTGCCTAGACCAGAAAGATAAGGATCAGCCCCGTTGCAAGGGATAGCTCTAGAGAGGAGAGACAAATAATGGTGTTATTAGACCCAAAAAGGGTTAGGTCGCCGAAACAACAGACCTTGTCCGCGGAAACACCGGGTCATTCCGGTACTTACCACAGTGTGTAATGGGAATGGAAAAATTATTTATAGAATTTTGTTTTTAATTTTTGACAACTGATTTTACTGACCTTCGCAAATTTTGTCCTTTGTTCCCGAAAAGTGTTGTCAAATAATATTGAGCATATTATACTTGATGAAAACTGAAATAGGACAAGTAAGGGTCACTAAAAACTAATTCTGCTTAATGACTGCAATTATTCATTGCCTATGTGTATTCGTATATGTGTGTTGAAAAGTAATATATTACAGTTTTGTTTATTATTTAGTTTCTATATCGATGAATTTTATCTTATGTGAATATTTATTGCTCGTTTTGTGTTAAACATTCGATTCGATTGCATTTTTATATACTTATTGAAAGGTGTAATAATTTTTACAGAAATTAAGTAACTACTCGACGGAGCCAAATAATTTCTTATAAGTGTCGCAAATCAAATTTTATAAAGAAAACGTATCTGTAAGATGTTTTTGTAATAAACATAAATTATTTTCATTTGAAAGAACGGGGATAACTCTAGTTCGATTTGATAAAAAAATTGTTGGAATTTGAACGACTGAGGCAATGAAAACCTTGGTTTTCGAATAAAACTTTTTTCGATTCGAATTCTAGTGTTGCCCCACTGTTTTGACAGAAGCCATATATATATTTCTGTAACGTTGATTGGGATTTAAATACTTAGATTAGCATTTTGCAAAATAAAGTAAATGAGGGATGATGTATATTGAAACGATTTTGTCGGTAAGTCACAAACCCAAATTTGACAATTGTTGACGTTCAAATATACATTCATCAAATTTCCACCCTGTCGGAAAATCAGAAGAAAATCAAAATAAATTAGGGTTGGCGAATGATGAATTGTTTTTATGTTTTGTCTGCTTATAATCGTGACTGTACAATTTATGAGGAAATCTCAATTGAACTAATGTAAGCGAAATTGCTACATATATTACTTTTCGCTTTTTTCTTCGGCTCTGTTGATGACACACACATTAAAGTTGTTGCTCCAAAAAAGGAATTGCAGCATCTATATTACAAAAGAAAATGATTATTTAGCATTAATGCTATGATTGTAAGTACACACGAATAACAAGAAATTGGGATTGTAAATTTTTGGTTTTATTGTAATTCCGGTCATACAATGAACATACGATGCATAAATGTAAAGAATCCGGTCACGCATGGCTCAATGATTTTTACTATGTCACCATTGAAAACGTGTTTAGAATAGCAAATTTGAAATGGCTTTCGCAATACTTTGCTATTTGGTATATGATAAACTACAAAACATAGCTTTATATTTTTTTACAATTAGTGTTTTCTCGGCTTAGGTGATGCTGGATACGTCCTTAAAACTTATTTGATGACACCTTTTAGAAATTCTGAAGAAGGATCTCCACAAAACAAATACAAAACCCAATATGCGAAAGCAAGAAATATCATAGAGCGCACTATTGGAGTGTTAAAAAATAGATTCTGTTTTGTTAAACGCCACCGATATAATGACGTTTTATTAGTACTTATTCTATTGCAATGGGTTTAAACTACTACAGACGTTTCTTACAAGCAAGAGCTCTCCACTATTCCCCAAAGCAGGCGACACAAATTATAAATGCGTTTGAGGTTTTGCACAACATTTGCATGTCTTATAAAGTCGAAATTTATATAGAAGAATTTGCTAATGAGGCTATAGACGATAATATTACGAGAATACCATAATATTACGTTCTGCGCAGCTGCGTCACTGCAGCCTGGAACGTAAAAATTCCTAAGAGCATTCGTGAAAACGTCAGTAAATTGTAATACTATTATGGTAAAATAATTTTTCAAATCGTGTGATATTCTACACAACATATCACCCCGTCATACTCTTGAAGCACTGCTGGCTTACAAAAAGTGCATATCACTGCACCCGCATTCAACGACATAAACACTTGGAGACAGGGCCAAACGTGCCGTAATAAAAAACCAGACACACCAATTCTCTTCTCCGGCAACGAGGTGAAGAAGGCCATCGGGAAGGCGAAAGCCTCCAAAGCCATTGACCCGGATGGGTTAAGCATGCTGGTGCTGAAAAAGTTGGGCTCTATGGGACTAGACTACTTGACTAAGGTACTCAACTTGTCGATGGTCAGTGTCATCATCCCAGAAATCTTGAAGATGGGTAGGGTGATCCCACTTCTGAAACCGGGGAAACCGGCTGATAAAGACGACTCTTATCAGCCGATCTCCGTGCTTCCACCAGTGGCTAAGACACTTGAGTCCTTGCTACTCCCATACCTCCGTCACCACATTGGCCCGGCGAAGCACCAACACGGCCTCCGGACCCGACGACGTACAGACGATGTCTAGGCGATATTCACAGGGAGTCCGTCTCCAACTACGTGGTTTCCCGACCTGT
Source organism: Philophylla caesio (assembly GCA_963971545.1). Classification (NCBI taxonomy): domain Eukaryota; kingdom Metazoa; phylum Arthropoda; class Insecta; order Diptera; family Tephritidae; genus Philophylla; species Philophylla caesio. The sequence goes on from OZ020605.1 coordinate 21,757,685, forward strand.
GAATGCCGTCCTAAGAATCCCACCACTACCTGGCATGGCACTCTGGCCCAATTAAGATCTGGATATTGTAGCAGGTTATACTCCTACTTATCCAGGATCAACCCCGACACCCCTAATATGCCTTTGGTGTTTTAACACAAAAATTAAGAAAATTAAACCCCGTCGAGGTACAAGCTTTAAAAGCACGTAATTTTATCTCAATTTTATATTAAAGCATTGTTTTCATGGTTTTGTTTTGCAAATATTAGTGTATAATCAAAGAAGAGAATCTTAGGAGCCCAGAACATCCTTTAACAGATAATAAACAGTTCACTTCACTCGAATAAAACAAAGTGAGAACAGCAATAAGCCGGCTTAAGAACAAGCTGTTCCGCCGAAGAACTGGTAGGAAGCACATATCAGCTGTTAAGGACAATTTGGTCCGACGAATACATGCCAAAGATTGGAATCTCAGTGAACGTTCGAGACCAATTGAGGGTTCAGACAAAGCGTACGATGTTGCTGGCGTATGCGGATCATATTAACATTGTTGGCCTTAACAACAGATCGTCAGTGCAGATTTTCCAGGCTAGAGAAAAAAACAAAAACCGTTGGTCAAGCAATGAACGAGAACAAAGGAAGTACCTTGTGGCAACAAACAAAAACTCCTCGCTATTTGGACCCATGTCACTGTTGTCAGTTACTACTTTGAAGTAGCCAAGGAATTTGTATACCTAGGACACAGCATTAACACCACCAATTCTGTTAGCCTTGAAATCAAACGAAAAATAAAATTTGTCACTGTTGTTAGTTACAATTTTAAAGTAGCCAAGGAATATGTATACCTAGGATCCAGCATTAACACCACCAATTCTGTCAGCCTTGAAATCAAACGAAAAATAAACTTTTCAACAGGGGCTACTTTGTGCTCGGTAGGCAATTAAAAAGCAAATCCTTTTCTCGACGAACGAAAATCTCGCTCTACAAATCCCTCATCATGCCCGTGCGATGAGAAGGCATTGGAGCCTTTCGAGAGAAATGTTCTTCACAAGATTTATGGTCCTGTTCGCATGGGCGACAGATACCAAAGAAGATCATATGAACATAGTCAATTGCATAAAAAACGATTATAATTGATTGGACATGTCGTTCGTTTGGATGATGAAGCTCTAGTGAAAAAATCTTTCGACTTGGCGCCCATTGCTGGAAGGACCAAGTGCGGAAAGACCTGTAATCACTTAGTATGAGTAAGTGGCGTAACCTAACGAAGGAGAAAGGAAACTGGCGAAGCTTTTTATTCTTGGCCCAAACCGACACACGGTTGTATTGCCATAGAAAAGCTAGAATAATAATAATAATAATAATTATTATTATTTATTTCTTACAGCTCTTTAGAGCCTAACTCTTTACAATAGTAGTAGACTTAACCTAAATATTTAATAATATATATCTTAAGCTTAATAAGGTAATTTTATTGATCATTCATTAATGCAATTGAAATTAAAAAATACGGAACTGTAGTAATCGGAAAACAGATATTATAATAGATGTTATAATATAATTAAGGGCATATGTACATTACTTTATAATGGGATGGATTTACAATATTCAAACAATTTTCTTTTAAACTCTGTAATGGTCGTACATTGCTTCACAGTATTTGGTAACTCATTATAACATTTAAGACCTTTATAGTATAGATTACATTTATCTGATTCAATTTTTAGCATAGATAACTTGAAATCATTTTTTTACGAGTATCTTTATTGTGTATATTAACGCCATACTTTAAGTTAATGTTTAGGTAATCTGTTAAATTATTATCTATAATATTTTTGACAAATTTCATTGTGTATTAAAAGTGCTGCTGTTTAACACTTAGCCAATTAAGGGCTGATAGCATATCTCTGATTGGTGTGTCGTATCGTCTCCGAAGAATAAATCTCATTGCTTGATTTTGCTGTTTCTGCAGTTTATAAATCTGGCTATCATTCGTTATGAAAAAAAAGATTAATCCTGAAAGAAATCATCAAATAGAAGTTATTGAAAGTTCTGACGACTATAATGAAGGAGTCATTAGAAGAAATGTACTTAGAAAGCTATTTCTTTCATGAAGTTAATTCATTTCAATATTATTTCTTTTTAAATTCATTCACATGTAAATATTAGAAAGTAATTTAAAATTAATAAAACAGTGAATTCATGATATAAACTTTTGGTACATTAATAATAGTACAATCTTTTCTCTAAGCAAGTCTCTATTAGGGTGCCCCGGATGGTGGCACCCCAGTAGAAACTGCTTTGTAAGCATTATATTGTGCTCTTGACCACTGAGTCCTGCTGGTTCCAGGCGACCATATCAGCGCAGCTTAATTTAAAACCGGCCGGCCAATCGTCTTGTATGTTGCCAACAACGTTTCTTTGTCTTTGTCCCAAGTGCTCTGCCACGAGGACGGTTCTCTCAAAGGGGCGGTTGCCACAGGACTTCAAGTGCTCCCTCCACTTGTTCCGCTTGTGTTCGTTGACCAGGCGTTGGATCTCCCCGTTTAGTTGCCTAATACGGGGATTACCGCGGTCCGCCTACCGAAGGTGGTCGCGTTCATTCGCCAAAGTGACCGCCTCACCTGGGAAGTCAGGACGGATCTCGGGGATCCTACCTGCCGGAATGAAACGGGCTGCAGCGGACTTCACCACCCTGCGGAACTCGCGCTCGCCAACGCGAACGTCGGTAGGAGCTGGAAGGGCACTGAAGGCGTCTTCAAGAAAATTCTCGAACCGCTCCCAGTCAGCTATTTTGAAGTTGATGTAGGTGTGGCGGTCCGAGGCAACATAGTTGGCAGGTCTGTCAATCGAAATGACAATGGGTAGGTGTTCTGATGCAAGCGATAGCATAGGTCGCCACGTTATGCTATTTATCAGACCCGCGCTAGCTATTGTTAGATCTGGCGAGCTGCTGCATCTACCCACTATCCTTGTGGGGGCTTCGTCGTTCATTGTGCAGAATGTCGAATCGTCTACATATCTGCTCTGCCAAAATATTTCGTTTGATGGTATCATTTGATACGACTTTCTCAAGGAAATCGAGGCAAATATTGATACTGAAAGAGGATATTTGTTTTATCGTAATGGTCAAACCAAACTTAAACATCTCTCATGCAACCAGATTAATTTAATAACGATTGAAGAAAACTCTGTTCCATCTCACATTAACTCACAGTTCCGTGAGATGATCAACAAATATATAAATGCATTTGCCGATTCAAATAGAAAATTGCCGTTTAATACTAATGTCAAGGCAAACATCCGCACTGGAACAAACGACCCAATTTATAGCAAAAGCTACCCGTATCCGGTTTCGGTAGCGCTGTTCATCAATAGTGAAATTAAAGCACTTCTCAGAGATGGTATAATAAGAGAATCTTGTTCTTCATAAAACTCACCGGTTCACGTAGTATCTAAGAAAGGTTTAGACGAAAGTGGAAATGAGAAAATGCGCTTAGTTATTGATTACAGAAAAAAATTAATGAAAAAACCATTTCCGATCGGTACCCAATACCAGACACAACAGTTATTTTAGCCCATCTAGGAGAATCAAAGTACTTTGCCACCCTAGATTTAAAATCTGGTTTCCACCACATTGTTATGTGCGAGAAAGATAGAAAAACAACCGCGTTTAGCATTTACAACGGAAAATACGAATTTTGTTGGCTACCATTTGGATTAAAGAACGCGCCTAGCATCTTTCAAAGAGCTATCGATGACGTTTTACTCGAACACATCGAAATATGTTGTCATGTTTATATCGATAATATAATTATTTATTCTCCCAATGAATACTCGCACTTAAATAGTATTGATAAAATCTTAAGCAAGCTAGAAAATGCGGGAATAAGAGTGTCTACGGAAAAATCGAAATTCTTCCAAGCCGAAGTTGAGTTTTTGGAATTTTTAGTTTAAGCAGATGGTATCAAAACAAGTCCAGATAAGGTCAATGCCATCTTGAATTATAAACTTCCAACAACGCTACGTGCGTAGCGGTAATTTCTCGGCCTATCAGGCTACTATCGCCGTTTTATAAAAAATTATGCCGATATGGTAAAGCCATTGACTAAATACCTTCGCGGTGATAATGGACACGTAGGAGCAAAAAAATCGAAAAATGTGGAAATCATACTTGATCGCGACGCATTACTTTCCTTCGAGAACGTAAAACGAGTATTAACTTCAGAAGATGTCCTTCTACAATATCCCAATTACAGTATTCCCTTCGATCCTACGACGGATGCTTCGTCAAGTGCTATAGACGCAGTTTCGTCCCAAAATAACCGCCCCATTACGATGATTTCGAGAACTCTTTCTAGTACAGAACAAAAGTATGCCACAAATGAACTCGAGCTTCTCGCCATCGTATGGGCTTTAAAAACTCTGCGACATTATCTTTATGGAATAAAAAGAATTAATATTTTCACTGACCATCAACCTCTTCTTTTCTCCATGTCAGAAAAAAATTCGAGTAGCAAAATGAAGAGATGGCGCGCATGCGTAGAGGAATTTTCTCCAAACTTTTATTATAAGCCTGGAAAAGAAAATAAGGTAGCCGATGAACTTTCTAGGCAGTTCGTTAACAATCTTGAAGAATCTGTTTCAGATGGAACCGTTCACAGTGAAAAGTCATCAAGTCATATTATAAAAACCTATAAAGCACGCTGTTAACCAATTTAAAAATCAACTTATTCTTTCCAAGTCCAGCACTTTCGATAAAAAGACAAAAATACTGTTTCAAAAATTTATTCAGCACACCATATTTTTCGATACTGTCGAAAAGTTGATTTGCTCTTTGAAATCCGCAATTAATTATAATGCTACAAATGGAATTCACCGCGATCCTCCCACTTTAGCGCAAATACAGGGTCGCATATTGTCAGAATTTCCAGGTGTAAAATTTGTCCACACGGAATTGCTCGTAATCGATCTTATTAACAAAGATGACCAACTAGAAACAGTTGCTACAGAGCATAATCGGGCACACTGTTGCTTATCCGAAAATGTTCGTCAAATTTCTAGAGAATATTATTTTCCAGGTTTGAAAAAAATGTTAAAAAACCTAATCGTAAATTGTAAGATTTGCCTTGAAAACAGATATTAACGCAAACCCCCTAATCCTGGAATTGGAAAAACACCCATACCAAAGCTTCCGGCGAAATTCTCCATATGGACATTTTCATTGCCGGCAAACAAAATTTTTTATCATGCGTGGACAAATTTTCAAAATTTGCTGTCGTTAAACCAATTGCGTCTAGATCCACAACTTTCCTTAAGGATGCCCTTATGGAGATTTTATATGTGAAATTATTGATCTTGTTTTATTAGCAACCTACAAGGATAATCACAGTGTTCACTCGGTCACAAAATCCAAACCCATCGATGTGTTTCATAACTATCCTAACGAAAAATTAAATGTAAATTTGAAAAGGTTAGTAGAAGCTCAAGAAAAGACTCTGAAAATATTTAATTGCGGAAAAATACCCAAAACGTATGAAGTTGGAGAAAAGGTTTTTTTGAGAAGAAACAAACGATTGGGAAACAACTTTGACAGGATTTTTGTTGAAAAAGTTATTGAAGCAGACCTTGGCACCGCGGTTATGATAGAGGGAAAAAAGATTCATAAGAGCAATTTGCAATTGTTTTTTCGAAAAAAAAGCTAGAAACAGGCTCAAACAAGACAAATAATTTTTAATAAAAATGAATGACAAGTAACTTATGTTGTAACATTTTTCTTTGATTTTGAATTATTACATTTGATTTGAAATTAATTTGTAAACCTAGTTTTAAGGTGCTACAATTGTTGGGAACATTTCTCTTATTTAAGAGGACCAGCACACGTACTTTGAGAAGCAAAACTTCAGTAATAAAAATTACAAATACATTCCGAGGTGTATGATTGTTTTTTATTCGCTCACAAATTAAAATTATAAACTATTCATATATTTAGCAAACGTTCTGTTTTTCATTAAAATAACGGTTTATTTTTTTCTTCTAATTAAAATTGGACCTTTTTAAATATAATGATTGATGTTTATATATTTCATTGCGACTAAAAATGACAATGCAATAACTGTTTTTGTTGATTTTTTTTCTTCTTCTAAATACTATTTCGTTAATATTTCGCACAGTCCTTCAGGCGAAACGATTCCTTAAGAACGGCAAATTTTGCATCAAAATCATGTGAGTGGAATTGTATGGAATTGTTGCTGCCTCACTTACACAAGTAACAAAGATGGGTTCTTTGATGAAAACTGATATAGGACAAGTAAGGGTCTCTAAAAACTAATTCAGCTTAATGACTGCAATTATTCATTGCCTATGTGTATTCGTATATGTGTGTTGAATAGTAATATATTACAGTTTGGTTTATTATTTAGTTTCTATATCGATGAATTTTATCTTATGTGAATATTTATTGCTCCTTTTGTGTAAAAAATTAAGAATAGATTAATAAAAGTACAAACAACGGCAGAGTACATGGCAACGACAGAGTTATGGTTTCACGAATCACCAGAGGAGGATAAATGCTGGCTAGAGCTACCCTAAAAAAGGAAGAAACTAAAGAACGCTTCTAAGCCATTGGAATTGGTAGAATCCATTACGTAGGTATAATGCAATTTCGTAGAGGTTTTGGTATGTACAACTGTACAGCTTTTCGATATCGTTCTCAGGGATCGTATCAGCTTAGCATAGATAATGAAAATATGGTTGGTGTATGTGGCACTATAAGAGGTACTCGATGTTATGGATAATTTAATTGGATAAAATTCACGCTGTATTTTGGAACGAATTTCCGTCATCCCTTGTCAAGTTTGGTTTGGAGGCAAACCGGTTTCGGCGTTGTGCCATCTTCAGTGTAATTTTTCGTTCTGATTATTTTCTGTACGTACGTTAGTCTTTATAGTATTGTCCTTGTCTGTTGCTTCTGGTTAGGTACTCCTAAGCGGACCCTTTTTTGTGTTTGTATTGTAGCCTTAAGTTGCTGTTATACCTGCAGGTATATATAACTTAGTTGTTTACATTTTATTGATTATTATTGTCTGGATTCGAAGGTAGGTAAAAATCTGTTATTTTCTTTCGCTTGGGTTCAGTGGTTTGCATTTGCGTACCCTTTTGTGTGTTAGTTACGGGACTTCTGACCTGTTTTGGGTATAGTAGCCTAAGAGGCTCGAATGATACATCCGAGGCTGTGTTTATCTGTTCGTTTATTATTTTTCCCACGAAGGTTTTTTGTTTGTATATTTCCATGTTTTCTAAAACGTTTAGACGATGTCCTTTATGTTGTACGTGGAGAACTTTGGCTGCTTTCCCTATTTTGCATGGTGTACATTTGTTTTCTGCCATATGGTTTGCGAAGTTTGACTCCGGTTTTAGCCTTTTCTTGTTGTAGTCTCTAATATGTTCACGATATCTTGTTTTTATCTTGCGCCCTGTCTGTCCTATATAGCTATATTGACATTCGCAGGTCAACTTGTATACACCCTGCTTATCTAATGGGTCTTCTTCGTTGGTGCTATTTTGTAGTATTTTGCCCATATTATTCCTTGTTTTAAAGGCTGTTTTTATATTGTATTTTCGGAACACTTTAGCCAATTTGTAGGAAGTTGTTCCTGTATAGTTTAAGACTGCCCAATTTTTATCGTTATCTTCCTTCTTATTCGACTTCTTTGTTTTAGTGCCTTTCATGATTTTGTTTACCAGCTCTTTTTTGTATCCGTTGTTTTCGGCGATAGCATATATTGTTTTAAGTTCTTTGTTGTACGCATCTTTTTCTAGTGGAGTTCGTTGAAGTCTCGTTATTAGATGCCTAAATGCGGCATTTTTGTGTTGCTGCGGGTGGTTCGAGGTGTTATGTATTATTGTGTCTGTGGCTGTGGGCTTCCTATATATTTCGAATTCAAACTTGTTTGTGTCTTTATTTATTTTAATTGTTGTGTCCAAATAGTTAATTTTTCCTTCCTGTTCTGTATCCATCGTGAACTTTATGTTTGTGTGTTGGTCGTTAAGATAATTAAGTATTTGTTCCTCCTTGTCTTCCGTTACAAGGCAAATGATATCATCGACATATCTCGCGTAGAACCTTACTCCTATGTTGCTTGCCAATATCTCCATGTATTTCTCCTCCAAATGTTGCATGAATACTTCCATTAGGATTGCGGATGTGGGATTACCCATTCCCAGTCCTTTAGTTTGCCGATATATCTTATTATTGAACTTGAAATAGTTTTGGTCGAGCGTTACTTTCAAAGTATTGACTATTTCTGTTGCTATGTTCTTGTCCAATTTATCTCTCAATGTTTTAGTTAGGACGGTAAGTGTTTCTGTCAATGGTATTGATGGATAGAGATCTTTGACATCAAATGATACTAATTTCGCGTGGTTTGGTACGTCCAGCGATATCATCTTTTCAATTTACTCCGTTGTGTTTTTGATTATATGCTTGTTTGGTAGTTCTAAATGATCCACCAGTAGTGATTTCAGATGTTTAGATAGTTTATATCCTGGGGCCGATTTGTGGTTGACTATTGGTCTCATTGGTGTATCTGGTTTGTGTATTTTTGGTAGCGAGATCATTGACGGGGCTGATGGATTCATTAATGTCATTGCATATTTCTGTTTCTGGTTAATAATCGTCTTTGCTTGTTTAATTGTATCTTTTATTGCCACTTGGTACTCCTCAGTTGGGTCTTTTCTCATTAGCCGACAATTTGTTTCTTTAATTAGGTTCTCGGTCTTTTCTACGTATTCTTGTTCGTGCATTAGTACCGTTGTTTTACCCTTGTCTGCCTTTGTTGTGATAATTTTGTTTATTTTGAGCTTTTGTTTAAGTCCTTTTATGGTTTTATTTTCGCCTACCCCTTTCTCTCGCTCTGTGGATTTTATGTCTTTCTCAATTATGTGTTTACATAGATGTCTAGCATGATCTTGATCTGCGCTTGGTAGTAAAGATATCGCCATTTCTGTGTCCACAATTGTTTGTTCTACTTCCTTCCTTTTATCATAATTTGGAATGTTGTGTTTGAGACCCTTCTTCAATATTTCCGTCTCTTCTTTGTTAATGTGAACCTTAGTTAAATTGACGAATCTTGGATGGAAGGCTATTTCATTTTGTTGTTTGTTTTTTGTGCCGTTTACTTTCCTATTGAGGTCATCGATTTTCTTGTTCAATTTATTGTATCTTTGACCCATGGATTTCTTAATAATTTCCTTTATTTCATGTGTTATTTCCATAAGTGCGTTGACTGGAAGGATTTCTGCTAGTTCTAAGTGAATGTCAAGTAGTTCTTTATTGGTGTTTTCTTTTTTGGCCTGTAAGTATTTAATTTCTTGTCGAAGGAAGCTGTTTTCGGCTTTTTTTATGATTTTTTTTTGCCTTTCTTCGGATCTCGACTTAAGTTTTATTTGTGCAAACTTTGGTGTGATATTCAATGTCAAACATTGCTTATTGAACCAAATGCTTGCGTTGGTGTTGTGTATTTTCAGTTGTCGTCTTTGGTATGCTGTCAAAAGTTGAATCGTCCTTAGTTGATGAGCCTGACTGGCATTATTATATTCTTTTTGGTTGTTGTGGTTTCCGACAGGGTAATTATACGCTGTATTTTGGAACGAATTTCCGTCATCCCTTGTCAAGTTTGGTTTGGAGACAAACCGGTTTCGGCGTTGTGCCATCTTCAGTGTAATTTTTCGTTCTGATTATTTTCTGTACGTACGTTAGTCTTTATAGTATTGTCCTTGTCTGTTGCTTCTGGTTAGGTACTCCTAAGCGGACCCTTTTTTGTGTTTGTATTGTAGCCTTAAGTTGCTGTTATACCTGCAGGTATATATAACTTAGTTGTTTACATTTTATTGATTATTATTGTCTGGATTCGAAGGTAGGTAAAAATCTGTTATTTTCTTTCGCTTGGGTTCAGTGGTTTGCATTTGTAACGGAAGACAAGGAGGAACAAATACTTAATTATCTTAACGACCAACACACAAACATAAAGTTCACGATGGATACAGAACAGGAAGGAAAAATTAACTATTTGGACACAACAATTAAAATAAATAAAGACACAAACAAGTTTGAATTCGAAATATATAGTAAGCCCACAGCCACAGACACAATAATACATAACACCTCGAACCACCCGCAGCAACACAAAAATGCCGCATTTAGGCATCTAATAACGAGACTTCAACGAACTCCACTAGAAAAAGATGCGTACAACAAAGAACTTAAAACAATATATGCTATCGCCGAAAACAACGGATACAAAAAAGAGCTGGTTAACAAAATCATGAAAGGCACTAAAACAAAGAAGTCATTGCGCATGTTGTTGCGGGTTCGACTCCCGCAGAAGCCAAGAAGAAAGAAGTCTGATGAGGAAATGTGGTGATTTCCGAAATAGTACTATAACTTCTAGCGCTTTGAGTATTGTTGTTTTTTCCTAATAATTTCCAATAAACCAATCGGCCTTAAAGCTCAAAGATATTTAAAAATAAAATAGTGAAATGGCCAAACAATAACTAATGAAATTGAGTAAAGTTTAATACTGCAATTTAAATTAGGTCATGAGGTTCGCACACATCTCTTTTTTCAATTTTTTTTAACTTTTCAGATAAGAACTTTTTTTAAACTTATATGAGTATGTTAACTAATTTAAAATTTTTTTATAGTTTTAATAATGAGTTAAAATGATTTCAAAGATCCGATTGGGAAGCGATTCGTATAACTTTCCAATCTAGTTCAAAGAAATGGCTGGCCATGCACTCTTAATGACTTCAATTAATTCCTCTTTGGTGGAATATTGCCTGGCAGACTAGTAAAATTTGCGAGCCCGCCATTCCACACCTTTTTATTATATTGATGTCCGGTGAGTAAGGCAATAAATCGATATTTTGTGCTTCAATCTAAGACTTAATCATCCGGGCAGTGTGAATCGGGGCATTGTCGTGTTGGAAACGCCATGGCACATTTCCAAAGAAATTTTTAAAATGGAGGAAAAACAGTTTCCAGTACGTTTTTATATGTATTTGCATTCATATTCGTGTTTAAAAATTGCAACTCGCACGTACTGTTGTAGGAGATGGCTCCCCACATCATCACACCGCCCACACGACTATGAAGTCGATCCAACTGATGTTCCTCCTTCCGAATATCATGGAAATAATAATTGTATCCAAATTAAATTTCTTTTCATTCGAAAAAACAATCATACTTCCAGGCCATGTGATCTCGTGCGAAATTTAGTCGTATTTCTTTTCGAGCATCGTTAGAGCATTCCTTATCACCCTTTAAACAGTAGATAAACTAGCTTTAACACCAACATTTGCTCTGATCTTTGCGGTCGACTCATGAAAGTTGGATGCTTCTTCCAAAGTTGCTCTCTTATCAACATTGGAAATCACTTTATTATTACCGCCTTTATTATTTTGACCATATCCGAATTATTACGCAAGAAATTGTATATAACTTTTCGACTTCTGCCGACTTTTTTTTTTGATATTTCAGTTATTGAAAGCTTTCTCAAAGGCTTCGATTTTTACTTTCTCTTTAACCGAAAGCGCTCTTTCTTTACCCATATTACTGAAAATAGATCACTTGGACAGTACAAAAAAAATTTTGTGTCAATAAGTATTCAAATTCCGAAGATAAATGAAAGACAAATTGCATGTGCTAACCCGATGATGCAAAAATTAAGCACACTTTCCGATTAAAAATAGAATAAAACCATATAACGGGACGTTGTTATCGCATGTTCTCTTTGCCAGTGACAGTGCATACAAAGAAAAGACAAATCGAAAACAATAAATAAGCTGATGAAGGTGTGCTAACCTTATGACGCACAGTGTCTGGGCAATATCAAAATATTGTTATTATACTCCCTGAGCTCTTCAATTTCTTCTAAACTAAAAACAACCGTAATTTCCTTTCTTAATGCTCTAATCTGTAGAAAACTCAATTACTTTTCAATGGTTTTTCAAAACTTAAAATGTTTTGAGTATCAATACTCCTTCAAAAAGAAGCTTGTTGCGAACTTTCATGACTATTTTTATTATATAAAATCTTTGACAATTAGTTGTTGCAAAGATTTCTAAGAAACCTATCAAATTTCTGGTAATATTGTAAAATCGAATTTTATAACGTGGAATGTAATGAAAGGTCGGATTTAGGTAGAAGATTTTTTCATGTGTAGTAAAATTCTTTTTTTCTGCTTTTTGTACGGTGTCAAAATTGCTATATGTATAAAGTATCATTTTAGCAAAAAAATAGTTTTTTGTAATATTTTTATGAATGGGTGTGACACTGTCTGTATCATGTATGTTAATTGGGGTGGCCGAAGTTTTTTTTTACTTTTTTTACTGGCGAGATCAAGTCCGCATACATCCTATTTTTGCATCTTCTCGATTTCAGAAGTTTATATAATGTTTATTTGGCCTCATCTTTTGTAAGCGACTTGCAAAAGAACACTAGGTAGCTAATTGTATAGCGTGGAAAGCAACAACAAATATAAGCGAGTTGAGTTGAAATAAGCGGGTTGAAATAAACAGGCTTAAAAAATAGCCGATCTCATTGAAAGTGTTGGAAAGTGAGAAAGTGGTGTTTTGTGAATAATCATTGGAAATTGCCAAGTGAAATTTGAAAATTTTCGCTAAACAGCAAAATAAGTAAAAAACCAAAATAGAGCAGACGTAAGTAAAATCGCCTCTTATAAGAGTTACCTACTTTGTTTTGTTTTGCTAGCAAAGTTTTCGAACGTCCATTAATTTTGACAGACTAGTGTTGTAAAGTGTATTCAAAATATAAGAGAGTTGATTATAAGCGAGTTGGACGTCGCTAGTCGCTTACAAAAGATAACGACTATTAATAATAATAACAATTTTGGCCGAGCTTCTCCTACCATTTGTGGTGTGCGCGTCTTTATATTATACCACTAATGGAGGGACCTACAGTTTTGTGCCGACTTCATTTTGGGATTAGTTTTTGAATTTATACAATCCGAACTAGTCCCAAAATATCCCGAAATGATGCCAAATATAAAACCAAACAAGACTCAAAATGATGACAAAGAAATCCCTAACTAGTCCCGAAATGATACTTAAAAGTCCCGAATTTATCCCGAAAAATCATGAAAATGAAATCCCGAGCTAGTAGCAAATAATTAAATTTTGTACGTTAAAATTAGTTTCGAAGTTTTCTTATGAGAGAAGGGATAAATATTTCGATTTTCTTTTACATAGCGTAGTATAAAATGTTTCTCTTTCTCCTTTACCGTACTCAAATCATGAGAATCTTGCACCAACTTGAAAACTCTCTCAGCTGAAACGTTCCCTGCTCTAAGCCTGGAAAACTTATTTTAGACTTCTTGACAGGATGTATTATTTTACCACAAAGAAAGACATTCGTGAGAAAAACTGGTACAATTTTAATGCACTTAAAATAAAATTTTGCCCTTGTCCGAAAATAAGTCATAGACCTATTTGTCAGAAATAAATAAAGCAAATGACAATAAATACATTTTTTTTGATGCACTTTAAAAACCTTTTGTTTTAGAGGATTTTGACAAAAAATCATATTGAGATCACCTATAACTTAAATTATATTAAACGACGAATAAACCAGTATTTCAGTTCTTAAAATAAATTGTTAATATGCGCTCAGTTTTCTCATTCTGCATGTACGAGTATTTACGAAAATCGCGGTAGCACTCCATAGCATTTTTAAAATCTCGACGAAATTTCGCTAAACGTTAATCATTGGCGCTTGCAAAACGCGTTAAAAATAAAAAAACGACAAAATCAGAATAAATTGCGAACCGCCTTACAAAAATAAAATCGCTTTAAAAAAATCAACGCGGGATAGCGGAATAATCCGTGTTCAAAACAATCCGCGATAAAAAAGTAAAACCGTATAAAAAGAGACAATGGGGGATTGTAGAAAACTCCGCGCTAGGGTGCGTTTATGTTGGAGCTGCGATTGTAGCAGAGAAAATTGTAAGTGGGTACCTCATACTCGTATGTGTGTTTATGTTGGAGCTGCGATAGTAGCAGAGAAAATTGTAAATGGGCATCACGTATATGGGTTTACGTAGGATCTTCTATAAGAGCTACTATCTCAATAACGATGTAAGGTATCGCCATAAAATTTGGTGAACATATGGTCCTTGATACCACTAGCATTACCGTCAAAAATCTGACCATAACAACGAACTACTTCCATATAACAGAAATTTTGAAAAATGCAAAAAAGTTCGTTTTTCAGTATTTATTTGAAGAAATTGAGTAAAGTTTAATACTGCAATTTAAATTAGGTCATGAGGTTCGCACACATCTCTTTTTTCAATTTTTTTAACCTTTTCAGATAAGAACTTTTTTTAAACTTATATGAGTATATTAACTAATTTAAAATTTTTTTATAGTTTTAATAATGAGTTAAAATGATTTCAAAGATCCGATTGGGAAGCGATTCGTATAACTTACCAATCTAGTTCAAAGAAATGGCTGGCCATGCACTCTTAATGACTTAAATTAATTCCTCTTTGGTGGAATATTGCCTGGCAGACTAGTAAAATTTGCGAGCCCGCCATTCCATCATGGAAATAATAATTGTATCCAAATTAAATTACTTTTCATTCGAAAAAACAACATAGTGCCAATCATACTTCCAGGCCATGTGATCTCGTTCGAAATTTAGAGCATTCCTTATCACCCTTTAAACAGTAGATAAACTAGCTTTAACACCATGAAACTCATGAAAGTTGGATGCTTCTTCCAAAGTTGCTCTCTTATCAACATTGGAAATCACTTTATTATTACCGCCTTTATTATTTTGACCATATCCGAATTATTACGCAAGAAATTGTATATAACTTTTCGACTTCTGCCGACTTTTTTTTTTTGATATTTCAGTTATTGAAAGCTTTCTCAAAGGCTTCGATTTTTACTTTCTCTTTAACCGAAAGCGCTTTTTCTTTACCCATATTACTGAAAATAGATCACTTGGACAGTACAAAAAAATTTTGTGTCAATAAGTATTCAAATTCCGAAGATAAATGAAAGACAAATTGCATGTGCTAACCCGATGATGCAAAAATTAAGCACACTTTCCGATTAAAAATAGAATAAAACCATATAACGGGACGTTGTTATCGCATGTTCTCTTTGCCAGTGACAGTGCATACAAAGAAAAGACAAATAGAAAACAATAAATTAGCTGATAAAGGTGTGCTAACCTTATGACGCACAGTGTATGTGCAATATCAAAATATTGTTATTATACTCCCTGAGCTCTTCAATTTCTTTTAAACTAAAAACAACCGTAATTTCCTTTCTTGATGCTCTAATCTGTAGAAAACTCAATTACTTTTCAATGGTTTTTCAAAACTTAAAATGTTTTGAGTATCAATAGTCCTTCAAAAAGAAGCTGGTTGCGAACTTTCATGACAAACGACTATTTTTATTATATAAAATCTTTGACAGTAAGTTGTTGCAAAGATTTCTAAGAAACCTATCAATTTTCTGGTAATATTGTAAAATCGAATTTTATAACGTGGAATGTAATGAAAGGTCGGATTTAGGTAGAAGATTTTTTCATGCGTAGTAAAATTCTTTTTTCTGCTCTTTGTACGGTGTCAAAATTGCTATATGTATAAAGTATCATTTTAGCAAAAAAATAGTTATTTGTATAATTTTTATGAATGGGCGTGACACTGTCTGTATCATGTATGTTAATTAGGGTGGCCGAAGTTTTTTTTAACTTTTTTACTGGCGAGATCAAGACATGCATACATCCTATTTCTGCATCTTCTCGATCTCAGAAGTTTATATAATGTATATTTGGCCTCATCTTTTGTAAGCGACTTGCAAAAGAACACTAGGTAGCTAATTGTATAGCGTGGAAAGCAACAACAAATATAAGCGAGTTGAGTTGAAATAAGCGGGTTGAAATAAACTGGCTTAAAAAATAGCCGACCTCATTGAAAGTGTTGGAAAGTGAGAAAGTGGTGTTTTGTGAATAATCATTAGAAATTGCCAAGTGAAATTTGAAAATTTTCGCTAAACAGCAAAATAAGTAAAAAACCAAAATATAGCAGACGTAAGTAAAATCGTCTCTTATAAGAGTTACCTACTTTGTTTTGTTTTGCTAGCAAATTTTACAAACGTCCACAAACGTTTTTTGTAATATTTTTATGAATGGGTGTGACACTGTCTGTATCATGTATGTTAATTGGGGTGGCCGAAGTTTTTTTTTACTTTTTTTACTGGCGAGATCAAGTCCGCATACATCCTATTTTTGCATCTTCTCGATTTCAGAAGTTTATATAATGTTTATTTGGCCTCATCTTTTGTAAGCGACTTGCAAAAGAACACTAGGTAGCTAATTGTATAGCGTGGAAAGCAACAACAAATATAAGCGAGTTGAGTTGAAATAAGCGGGTTGAAATAAACAGGCTTAAAAAATAGCCGATCTCATTGAAAGTGTTGGAAAGTGAGAAAGTGGTGTTTTGTGAATAATCATTGGAAATTGCCAAGTGAAATTTGAAAATTTTCGCTAAACAGCAAAATAAGTAAAAAACCAAAATAGAGCAGACGTAAGTAAAATCGCCTCTTATAAGAGTTACCTACTTTGTTTTGTTTTGCTAGCAAAGTTTTCAAACGTCCATTAATTTTGACAGACTAGTGTTGTAAAGTGTATTCAAAATATAAGAGAGTTGAATATAAGCGAGTTGGACGTCGCTAGTCGCTTACAAAAGATAACGACTATTAATAATAATAACAATTTTGGCCGAGCTTCTCCTACCATTTGTGGTGTGCGCGTCTTTATATTATACCACTAATGGAGGGACCTACAGTTTTGTGCCGACTTCATTTTGGGATTAGTTTTTGAATTTATACAATCCGAACTAGTCCCAAAAATATCCCGAAATGATGCCAAATATAAAACCAAACAAGACTGAAAATGATGACAAAGAAATCCCTAACTAGTCCCGAAATGATACTTAAAAGTCCCGAATTTATCCCGAAAAATCATGAAAATGAAATCCCGAGCTAGTAGCAAATAATTAAATTTTGTACGTTAAAATTAGTTTCGAAGTTTTCTTATGAGAGAAGGGATAAATATTTCGATTTTCTTTTACATAGCGTAGTATAAAATGTTTCTCTTTCTCCTTTACCGTACTCAAATCATGAGAATCTTGCACCAACTTGAAAACTCTCTCAGCTGAAACGTTCCCTGCTCTAAGCCTGGAAAACTTATTTTAGACTTCTTGACAGGATGTATTATTTTACCACAAAGAAAGACATTCGTGAGAAAAACTGGTACAATTTTAATGCACTTAAAATAAAATTTTGCCCTTGTCCGAAAATAAGTCATAGACCTATTTGTCAGAAATAAATAAAGCAAATGACAATAAATACATTTTTTTTGATGCACTTTAAAAACCTTTTGTTTTAGAGGATTTTGACAAAAAATCATATTGAGATCACCTATAACTTAAATTATATTAAACGACGAATAAACCAGTATTTCAGTTCTTAAAATAAATTGTTAATATGCGCTCAGTTTTCTCATTCTGCATGTACGAGTATTTACGAAAATCGCGGTAGCACTCCATAGCATTTTTAAAATCTCGACGAAATTTCGCTAAACGTTAATCATTGGCGCTTGCAAAACGCGTTAAAAATAAAAAAACGACAAAATCAGAATAAATTGCGAACCGCCTTACAAAAATAAAATCGCTTTAAAAAAATCAACGCGGGATAGCGGAATAATCCGTGTTCAAAACAATCCGCGATAAAAAAGTAAAACCGTATAAAAAGAGACAATGGGGGATTGTAGAAAACTCCGCGCTAGGGTGCGTTTATGTTGGAGCTGCGATAGTAGCAGAGAAAATTGTAAATGGGCATCACGTATATGGGTTTACGTAGGATCTTCTATAAGAGCTACTATCTCAATAACGATGTAAGGTATCGCCATAAAATTTGGTGAACATATGGTCCTTGATACCACTAGCATTACCGTCAAAAATCTGACCATAACAACGAACTACTTCCATATAACAGAAATTTTGAAAAATGCAAAAAAGTTCGTTTTTCAGTATTTATTTGAAGAAATTGAGTAAAGTTTAATACTGCAATTTAAATTAGGTCATGAGGTTCGCACACATCTCTTTTTTCAATTTTTTTAACCTTTTCAGATAAGAACTTTTTTTTAAACTTATATGAGTTTATTAACTAATTTAAAATTTTTTTATAGTTTTAATAATGAGTTAAAATGATTTCAAAGATCCGATTGGGAAGCGATTCGTATAACTTTCCAATCTAGTTAAAAGAAATGGCTGGCCATGCACTCTTAATGACTTCAATTAATTCCTCTTTGGTGAAATATTGCCTGCCAGACTAGTAAAATTTGCGAGCCAGCCATTCCACACCTTTTTATTATATTGATGTCCAGTGAGTAAGGCAATAAATCGATATTTTGTGCTTCAATCTAAGACTTAATCATCCGGGCAGTGTGAATCGGGGCATTGTCGTGTTGGAAACGCCATGGCACATTTCCAAAGAAATTTTTAAAATGGAGGAAAAACAGTTTCCAGTACGTTTTTATATGTATTTGCATTCATATTCGTGTTTAAAAATTGCAACTCGCACGTACTATTGTAGGAGATGGCTCCCCACATCATCACACCGCCCACACGACTATGAAGTCGATCCAACTCCTTCCGAATATCATGGAAATAATAATTGTATCCAAATTAAATTTCTTTTCATTCGAAAAAACAACATAGTGCCAATCATACTTCCAGGCCATGTGATCTCGTGCGAAATTTAGTCGTATTTCTTTTCGAGCATCGTTAGAGCATTCCTTATCACCCTTTAAACAGTAGATAACTCATGAAAGTTGGATGCTTCTTCCAAAGTTGCTCTCTTATAAACATTGGAAATCACTTTAATATTACCGCCTTTATTATTTTGACCATATCCGATTATTACGCAAGAAATTGTATATAACTTTTCGACTTCTGCCGACTTTTTTTTTTTTTTTTTTTTTGATATTTCAGTTACTGAAAGCTTTCTCCAAGGCTTCGATTTTTACTTTCTCTTTAACCGAAAGCGCTTTTTCTTTACCCATATTAATGAAAATAGATCACTTGGACAGTACAAAAAAATTTTGTGTCAATAAGTATTCAAATTCCGAAGATAAATGAAAGACAAATTGCATGTGCTAACCCGATGATGCAAAAATTAAGCACACTTTCCGATTAAAAATAGAATAAAACCATATAACGGGACGTTGTTATCGCATGTTCTCTTTGCCAGTGACAGTGCATACAAAGAAAAGACAAATAGAAAACAATAAATTAGCTGATAAAGGTGTGCTAACCTTATGACGCACAGTGTATGTGCAATATCAAAATATTGTTATTATACTCCCTGAGCTCTTCAATTTCTTTTAAACTAAAAACAACCGTAATTTCCTTTCTTGATGCTCTAATCTGTAGAAAACTCAATTACTTTTCAATGGTTTTTCAAAACTTAAAATGTTTTGAGTATCAATAGTCCTTCAAAAAGAAGCTGGTTGCGAACTTTCACGACAAACGACTATTTTTATTATATAAAATCTTTGACAGTAAGTTGTTGCAAAGATTTCTAAGAAACCTATCAATTTTCTGGTAATATTGTAAAATCGAATTTTATAACGTGGAATGTAATGAAAGGTCGGATTTAGGTAGAAGATTTTTTCATGCGTAGTAAAATTCTTTTTTCTGCTCTTTGTACGGTGTCAAAATTGCTATATGTATAAAGTATCATTTTAGCAAAAAAATAGTTATTTGTATAATTTTTATGAATGGGCGTGACACTGTCTGTATCATGTATGTTAATTAGGGTGGCCGAAGTTTTTTTTAACTTTTTTACTGGCGAGATCAAGACGTGCATACATCCTATTTCTGCATCTTCTCGATCTCAGAAGTTTATATAATGTATATTTGGCCTCATCTTTTGTAAGCGACTTGCAAAAGAACACTAGGTAGCTAATTGTATAGCGTGGAAAGCAACAACAAATATAAGCGAGTTGAGTTGAAATAAGCGGGTTGAAATAAACTGGCTTAAAAAATAGCCGACCTCATTGAAAGTGTTGGAAAGTGAGAAAGTGGTGTTTTATGAATAATCATTAGAAATTGCCAAGTGAAATTTGAAAATTTTCGCTAAACAGCAAAATAAGTAAAAAACCAAAATATAGCAGACGTAAGTAAAATCGTCTCTTATAAGAGTTACCTACTTTGTTTTGTTTTGCTAGCAAATTTTACAAACGTCCATTAATTTTGACAGACTAGTGTTGTAAAGTGTATTCAAAATATAAGGGAGTTGATTATAACTATTTAAAATTATTAGAAACCGTCAACGAGGTTATCTTTTCCGAAAATTAAAATTTGTGCAATCAAACCGTACGCATAATATTGTTGTCCCAAAATACAAAACTCTGACGGCCTCTAGATTGTTTTTTGTTAGTGCTGTCAGAACTTGGAACTCACTACCAATTTCAATCAAATATTTAACATCGATTGGATGCTTCAAAACCGCAGTTACAAATCTATTCATGTAATATCCTACCCCTTTCCTCTAATATATATACACCCTCCTTTATAATCTTTTAATATTTCATTGTATTATAACTATCAATCTTTTTATATTTATTTTATTTACGATATTTCCTAAGGATTAAGATCAATGCCATGTAAAAATAATCTATGTAATATGCGTTCAACGAAAAGACATGGTGTCTTACTGTGCCTATAATATTTTATAAATAAATAAATTATAAGCGAGTTGGCCGTCCCTAGTCGCTTACAAAAGATAACGACTATTAATAAAAATAATAATTTTGGCCGAGCTTCTCCTACCATTTGTGGTGTGCGCGTCTTTATATTATACCACTAATGGAGGGACCTACAGTTTTGTGCCGACTTCATTTTGGGATTAGTTTTGGAATTCATACAATCCGAACTAGTCCCAAAAATATCCCGAAATGATGACAAATATAAAACCAAACAAGACTCAAAATTATGACAAAGAAATCCCTAACTAGTCCCGAAATGATACTTAAAAGTCCCGAATTTATCCCGAAAAATGATGAAAATGAAATCCTGAGCTAGGAGCAAGTAATTAAATTTTGTACGTTAAAATTAGTTTCGAAGTTTTCTTATGAGAGAAGGGATAAATATTTCGATTTTCGTTTACATGGCGTAGTATAAAATGTTTCTCTTTCTCCTTTACCGTACTCAAATCATGAAACTCTCTCAGCAGAAAAGTTCCCTGCTCTAAGCCTGGAAAACTTATTGTAGACTTCTTGATAGGATGTATTATTTTACCACAAAGAAAGACATTCGTGAGAAAAACTGGTACAATTTTAACGCACTTAAAATAAAATTTTGCCCTTGTCCGAAATTAAGTCATAGACCTATTTGTCAGAAATAAATAAAGCAAATGACAATAAATAAATTTTTTTTGATGCACATTAAAAACCCTTTGTTTTAGAGGATTTTGACAAAAAATCATATTGAGATCACCTATAACTTAAATTATATTAAACGACGAATAAACCAGTATTTCAGTTCTTAAAATAATTTGTTAATATGCGCTGAGTTTTCTCATTCTGCATGTACGAGTATTTACGAAAATCGCGGTAGCACTCCATAGCATTTTTAAAATCTCGACGAAATTTCGCTAAACGTTAATCATTGGCGCTTGCAAAACGCGTTAAAAATAAAAAAACGACAAAATCAGAATAAATTGCGAACCGCCTTACAAAAATAAGACCGCTTTAAACAAAATCAACGCAGGATAGCGGAATAATACGTGTTCAAAACAATCCGCGATAAAAAAGTAAAACCGTATAAAAAGAGTCAATGGGGGATTGTAGAACACTGCGCGTTAGGGTGCCTTTATGTTGGAGCTTCGATGAGAGATGCGATAATAGCAGAGAAAATTGTACGTGGGTACCTCATACTCGTATGTGTGTTTATGTTAGAGCTGCGATAGTAGCAGAGAAAATTGTAAATGGGCATCACGTATATGGGTTTATGTAGGATCTTCTATAAGAGCTACTATCTCAATAACGATGTAAGGTATCGCCACAAAATTTGGTGAAAACATATAACCTATCAGTCGACGTGAACAGACGTGCTTTTGTTACCTCTGCACATTAATAACTAAATTTTTGGTATTTTCTGATATATATTTGTGTTTCTGCACTCATTTTGATTGCATTGTAACCTGCACTTGCCTGTGCTAATTGTTTGCTTGTTTTGAACGCTGTGTGTTAAGTAAAACGCTTGAAAATAAAAGCAAAACATATCGCAGCTAGTGAGTGATGTCTTCGTCTTCGTCTGTCTCTGCATCTCTTAGAGCCGCTCAAGTAAAGGCTCTCCTCGCGCGACTAACAAAGCAGCAAAGTTGGATGAGAGCATCGCTTTATCTACGGTACTTTCAGCTCTAAGAGACTTAGAAGAGAAAGTGCAGAGTAAAACTGAGAAGCTGCAATCGATGTTTGAAGGTTTCTCATCAAGGCTAGCGGACATCGAGAATAAGCTGACACAGCGAATAAACGAAGAAATTGTATTGCTTACAACAAAGACCACAGAAACTGCCGCGCAAATAGTATCGCTTGAACTGCATGTGAGTACTCTTGAAAGTAAACTGAGCTCACTGAGCAAACAAATAGACAGTCAGCGAGAAAAGGGATCTCTTGGGTGTAGTGCTGACGCCGTTGTTTTTGGATTACCGTACGTTGAAGGGGAAAATCTTAAGAGCACCTTCAATCATATTTGTCAGTCGATTGATTTTCTGGTGCCTCAAATAAGAGACATCTTCCGGACAAAGCAACGTGAAAATTAAATTTATTAAAATTTTTTTACCTTATATAAGTAGCATTATAGCGCTTGTTATTAATCATTGTATTACGACTTCCTGTTTCCCAAACGCTTGGAAAATTGCATGTGTACAACCGGTGGCAAAGAAATCATCTCCTAGTGTCCCTTGCGATTATCGGCCTATTAGCATCTTGCCATCGCTCTCTAAGGTTTTTGAATCATTATTAGCTGAGCAAATTAATACGCATATCCACAAACATAATCTTATCTCCCCTTTGCAGTCAGGATTTAGGGAAAAACATAGTTGCTCAACGGCTATGCCTAAAATTCTAGATGATATTAGGATGGCTTTTGATAAGAACCATTTAACGCTACTTTGCTTGCTCGATTTCTCAAAAGCATTTGACTCGGTGAATCATCTGATTTTATGTGATAAGCTTAAGCACTACTATGGGTTTGATGAAAACTCTGTGAAACTTTTAAAGAGCTACCTAACGGACAGGCATCAACGCGTTAGGGTAGGTGTAAATACTTCTAAATTAGGAAAGCTTACCTCTGGTATTCCTCAGGGTTCAATTCTTGGTCCCCTTTTATTTAGCCTTTTCATCAATAACATTTTTAGGGAATGCCAGTTCGCAAAAGTGCATGCCTATGCGGATGATATCCAGTTATATCTGTCAAATAGTTTTGAACATATAGACTTATTAGCTAGCCAATTTAGCCAAGATATTTACTCCATTGAGCAGTGGTCCAAGAGAAACGGTCTTTGTCTTAACTCTGGAAAGTCATTTGTTTTACCAATTACCAAGAAGAAACTTAACATAAAAGTTTTACCTAAGTTCGCCCTTGGTAATAAGCCTTTGGAATATGTAAATAAAATTACAAACCTAGGGTTTATTATAAACTCCAGCCTTTCTTGCACTGATCACATAAATGCTGTTGTTTCTAAAGTTTATGTTATGTTGAGAAACCTTCGTCAAACTGCAGAATTTACCCCTGTAGGCACTAGGCGCCAACTGGCAATTCAAGTGATAGTGCCTATTATTACTTTTTCTGAGTTGGTTTATAATAGGCTGGACTCCATTTCGGATCATAAGATTAGAGTACTATTTAACCAGGTAACCCGATATGTGTATGGGCTAAAGAAGTTTGACCACATATCGCAGTGGAGGACAAGTGTTTTAGGCTGTGAAATACAGTACTATTTAAAGGCAAGAACCTGTAGTTTTCTTTTCCGGCTTATCTCAACTAAGACCCCTAATTATCTTTATGAGAAGTTAATATTCCCAAAATCTGAGCCCTCTAAAGAACTTATTGTACCAATATTTAATTTTATAACATCAACTAGACTGTTTTTCGTTAGTGCTATTAGAACTTGGAATTCTATTCCACCCATTATACGAGGCAAGTTAAACAAAAGCAACTATAATAAGATCTTATACTCGTATTTCTCAAATAAACTAGACTGACCGTCAACATTAGTTTAAGTTTTAGTGATAAATTACTTTTAAAATTATACCTGCATGATTTCATTTTCTTTTCATGTATTTTTGACTATTTGAATTCATGTATTTTTAATTAATTGTAATGTTATTCTAATTTTGTTGTGCTAAAAAAGAAGAAGATTCTTGTGGTACTAATGATTCTTGCTTAATAAATAATAATAATAATAATAATAATAATATGGTCCTTGATACCATTAGCATTACCGTCAAAAATCTGACCATAACAACGCCCTACTTCCAAATAACAGAAATTTTGAATAATGCAAAAAAGTTCGTTTTTCAGTATTTATTTGAAGAAATTGAGTAAAGTTTAATACTGCAATTTAAATTAGGTCATGAGGTTCGCACACATCTCTTTTTTCAATTTTTTTAACCTTTTCAGATAGGATTTTTTTTTAAACTTATATGAGTATATTAACTAATTTAAAATTTTTTTATAGTTTTATTAATGAGTTAAAATGATTTCAAAGATCCGATTGGGAAGCGATTCGTATAACTTTCCAATATAGTTCAAAGAAATGGCTGGCCATGCACTCTTAATGACTTCAATTAATTCCTCTTTGGTGGAATATTGCCTGCCAGACTAGTAAAATTTGCGAGCCAGCCATTCCATCATGGAAATAATAATTGTATCCAAATTAAATTTCTTTTCATTCGAAAAAACAACATAGTGCCAATCATACTTCCAGGCCATGTGATCTCGTGCGAAATTTAGTCGTATTTCTTTTCGAGCATCGTTAGAGCATTCCTTATCACCCTTTAAACAGTAGATAAACTAGCTTTAACACCAACATTTGCTCCGATCTTTGCGGTCGACTCATGAAAGTTGGATGCTCCTTCCAAAGTTGCTCTCTTATCAACATTGGAAATCACTTTATTATTACCGCCTTTATTAATTTGACCATATCCGAATTATTACGCAAGAAATTGTATATAACTTTTCGACTTCTGCCGACTTTTTTTTGATATTTCAGTTATTGAAAGCTTTCTCAAAGGCTTCGATTTTTACTTTCTCTTTAACCGAAAGCGCTTTTTCTTTACCCATATTAATGAAAATAGATCACTTGGACAGTACAAAAAAATTTTGTGTCAATAAGTATTCAAATTCAGAAGATAAATGAAAGACAAATTGCATGTGCTAACCCGATGATGCAAAAATTAAGCACACTTTCCGATTAAAAATAGAATAAAACCATATAACGGGACGTTGTTATCGCATGTTCTCTTTGCCAGTGACAGTGCATACAAAGAAAAGACAAATAGAAAACAATAAATTAGCTGATGAAGGTGTGCTAACCTTATGACGCACAGTGTATGTGCAATATTAAAATATTGTTATTATACTCCCTGAGCTCTTCAATTTCTTCTAAACTAAAAACAACCGTAATTTCCTTTCTTGATGCTCTAATCTGTAGAAAACTCAATAACTTTTCAATGGTTTTTCAAAACTATTTTTGCATCTTCTCGATCTCAGAAGTTTATATAATGTATATTTGGCCTCATCTTTTGTAAGCGACTTGCAAAAGAACACTAGGTAGCTAATTGTATAGCGTGGAAAACAACAACAAATATAAGCGAGTTGAGTTGAAATAAGCGGGTTGAAATAAACTGGCTTAAAAAATAGCCGACCTCATTGAAAGTGAGAAAGTGGTGTTTTGTGAATAATCATTGGAAATTGCCAAGTGAAATTTGAAAATTTTCGCTAAACAGCAAAATAAGTAAAAAACCAAAATAGAGCAGACGTAAGTAAACTCGCCTCTTATAAGAGTTACCTACTTTGTTTTGTTGTGCTAGCAAATTTTATAAACGTCCATTAATTTTGACAGACTAGTGTTGTAAAGTGTATTCAAAATATAAGAGAGTTGAATATAAGCGAGTTGGACGTCGCTAGTCGCTTACAAAAGATAACGACTATTAATAATAATAATAGTTTTGGCCGAGCTTCTCCTACCATTTGTGGTGTGCGCGTCTTTATATTATACCACTAATGGAGGGACCTACAGTTTTGTGCCGACTTCATTTTGGGATTAGTTTTGGAATTCATACAATGCGAACTAGTCCCAAAAATATCCCGAAATGATGCCAAATATAAAACCAAACAAGACTCAAAATGATGACAAAGAAATCCCTAACTAGTCCCGAAATGATACTTAAAAGTCCCGAATTTAACCCGAAAAATGATGAAAATGAAATCCCGAGCTAGTAGCAAGTTATTAAATTTTGTACGTTAAAATTAGTTTCGAAGTTTTCTTATGAGAGAAGGGATAAATATTTCCATTTTCTTTTACATGGCGTAG
Organism: Philophylla caesio; assembly: GCA_963971545.1. Lineage (NCBI taxonomy): Eukaryota > Metazoa > Arthropoda > Insecta > Diptera > Tephritidae > Philophylla > Philophylla caesio. Next base: position 21,784,364 of record OZ020605.1, read on the forward strand.
TATAAAATGTTTCTCTTTCTCCTTTACCGTACTCAAATCATGAGAATCTTGCATCAACTTGAAAACTCTCTCAGCTGAAAAGTTCCCTGCTCTAAGCCTGGAAAACTTATTTTAGACTTCTTGACAGGATGTATTATTTTACCACAAAGAAAGACATTCGTGAGAAAAACTGGTACAATTTTAATGCACTTAAAATAAAATTTTGCCCTTGTCCGAAAATAAGTCATAGACGTATTTGTCAGAAATAAATAAAGCAAATGACAATAAATACATTTTTTTTGATGCACATTAAAAACCCTTTGTTTTAGAGGATTTTGACAAAAAATCATATTGAGATCACCTATAACTTAAATTATATTAAACGACGAATAAACCAGTATTTCAGTTCTTAAAATAATTTGTTAATATGCGCTGAGTTTTCGCATTCTGCATGTACGAGTATTTACGAAAATCGCGGTAGCACTCCATAGCATTTTTAAAATCTCGACGAAATTTTGCTAAACGTTAATCATTGGCGCTTGCAAAACGCGTTAAAAATAAAAAGACGACAAAATCAGAATAAATTGCGAACCGCCTTACAAAAATAAAACCGCTTTAAAAAAAATTAACGCGGGATAGCGGAATAATCCGTGTTCAAAACAAAAAAGTAAAACCGTATAAAAAGAGACACTGGGGGATTGTAGAACACTCCGCGTTAGGGTGCGTTTATGTTGGAGCCTCGATAAGAGCTGCGATAATAGCAGAGAAAATTGTAAGTGGGTACCTCATACTCGTATGTGTGTTTATGTTGGAGCTGCGATGAGAGCTGCGATAGTAGCAGAGAAAATTGTAAATGGGCATCACGTATATGGGTTTATGTAGGATCTTCTATAAGAGCTACTATCTCAATAACGATGTAAGGTATCGCCACAAAATTTGGTGAAAACACATAACCTATCAGTCGACGTGAACAGACGTGCTTTTGTTACCTCTGCACATTAATAACTAAATTTTTGGTATTTTCTGATATATATTTGTGTTTCTGCACTCATTTTGATTGCATTGTAACCTGCACTTGCCTGTGCTAATTGTTTGCTTGTTTTGAACGCTGTGTGTTAAGTAAAACGCTTGAAAATAAAAGCAAAACATATCGCAGCTAGTGAGTGATGTCTTCGTCTTCGTCTGTCTCTGCATCTCTTAGAGCCGCTCAAGTAAAGGCTCTCCTCGCGCGACTAACAAAGCAGCAAAGTTGGATGAGAGCATCGCTTTATCTACGGTACTTTCAGCTCTAAGAGACTTAGAAGAGAAAGTGCAGAGTAAAACTGAGAAGCTGCAATCGATGTTTGAAGGTTTCTCATCAAGGCTAGCGGACATCGAGAATAAGCTGACAAAGCGAATAAACAAGGAAATTGTATTGCTTACAACACAGAAACTGCCGCGCAAATAGTATCGCTTGAACTGCAAGTGAGTACTCTTGAAAGTAAACTGAGCTCACTGAGCAAAAAAATATACAGTCAGCGAGAAAAGGGATCTCTTGGGTTTAGTGCTGACGCCGTTGTTTTTGGATTACCGTACGTTGAGGGGGAAAATCTTAAGAGCACCTTCAATCATATTTGTCAGTCGATTGATTTTCTGGTGCCTCAAATAAGAGACATCTTCCGGACAAAGCAACGTGAAAATTAAATTTATTAAAATTTTTTTACCTTATATAAGTAGCATTCTAGCGCATGTTATTAATCATTGTATTACGACTTCCTGTTTCCCAAACGCTTGGAAAATTGCATGTGTTCAACCGGTGGCAAAGAAATCATCTCCTAGTGTCCCTTGCGATTATCGGCCTATTAGCATCTTGCCATCGCTCTCTAAGGTTTTTGAATCATTATTAGCTGAGCAAATTAATACGCATATCCACAAACATAATCTTATCTCCCCTTTTCAGTCAGGATTTAGGGCAAAACATAGTTGCTCAACGGCTATGCTTAAAATTCTAGATGATATTAGGATGCCTTTTGATAAGAACCATTTAACGCTACTTTGCTTGCTCGATTTCTCAAAAGCATTTGACTCGGTGAATCATCTGATTTTATGTGATAAGCTTAAGCACTACTACGGGTTTGATGAAAACTCTGTGAAACTTTTAAAGAGCTACCTAACGGACAGGCATCAACGCGTTAGGGTGGGTGTAAATACTTCTAAATTAGGAAAACTTACCTCTGGTATTCCTCAGGGTTCAATTCTTGGTCCCCTTTTATTTAGCCTTTTCATCAATGACATTTTTAGGGAATGCCAGTTCGCAAAAATGCATGCCTATGCGGATGATATCCAGTTATATCTGTCAAATAGTTTTGAACATATAGACTTATTAGCTAGCCAATTTAGCCAAGATATTTACTCCATTGAGCAGTGGCCCAAGAGAAACGGTCTTTGTCTTAACTCTGGAAAGTCGTTTGTTTTACCAATTACCAAGAAGAAACTTAACATAAAAGTTAAGTTCGCCCTTGGTAATAAGCCTTTGGAATATGTAAATAAAATTACAAACCTCGGGTTTATTATAAACTCCAGCCTTTCTTGCACTGATCACATAAATGCTGTTGTTTCTAAAGTCTATGTTACGTTGAGAAACCTTCGTCAAACTGCAGAATTTACCCCTGTAGGCACTAGGCGCCAGCTGGCAATTCAACTGATAGTGCCTATTATTACTTACTCTGAGTTGGTTTATAATAGACTGGACTCCATTTCGGATCATAAGATTAGAGTACTATTTAACCAGGTAATCCGATATGTGTATGGGCTAAAGAAGTTTGACCACATATCGCAGTGGAGGACAAGTGTTTTAGGCTGTGAAATACAGTACTATTTAAAGGCAAGAACCTGTAGTTTTCTTTTCCGGCTTATCTCAACTAAGACCCCTAATTATCTTTATGAGAAGTTAATATTCCCAAAATCTGAGCCCTCTAAAGAACTTATTGTACCAATATTTAATTTTATAACATCAACTAGACTGTTTTTCGTTAGTGCTATTAGAACTTGGAATTCTATTCCACCCATTATACGAGGCAAGTTAAACAAAAGCAACTATAATAAGATCTTATACTCGTATTTCTCAAATAAACTAGACTGACCGTCAACATTAGTTTAAGTTTTAGTGATAAATTACTTTTAAAATTATACCTGCATGATTTCATTTTATTTTCATGTATTTTTGACTATTTGAATTCATGTATTTTTAATTAATTGTAATGTTATTCTAATTTTGTTGTGCTAAAAAAGAAGAAGATTCTTGTGGTACTAATGATTCTTGCTTAATAAATAATAATAATAATAATAATAATAATATGGTCCTTGATACCATTAGCATTACCGTCAAAAATCTGACCATAACAACGCCCTACTTCCGAATAACAGAAATTTTTAATAATGCAAAAAAGTTCGTTTTTCAGTATTTATTTGAAGAAATTGAGTAAAGTTTAATACTGCAATTTAAATTAGGTCATGAGGTTCGCACACATCTCTTTTTTCAATTTTTTTAACCTTTTCAGATAGGATTTTTTTTTTAACTTATATGAGTATATTAACTAATTTAAAATTTTTTTATAGTTTTAATAATGAGTTAAAATGATTTCAAAGATCCGATTGGGAAGCGATTCGTATAACTTTCCAATATAGTTCAAAGAAATGGCTGGCCATGCACTCTTAATGACTTCAATTAATTCCTCTTTGGTGGAATATTGCCTGCCAGACTAGTAAAATTTGCGAGCCAGCCATTCCATCATGGAAATAATAATTGTATCCAAATTAAATTTCTTTTCATTCGAAAAAACAACATAGTGCCAATCATACTTCCAGGCCATGTGATCTCGCGCGAAATTTCTTTTCGAGCATCGTTAGAGCATTCCTTATCACCCTTTAAACAGTAGATAAACTAGCTTTAACACCAACATTTGCTCCGATCTTTGCGGTCGACTCATGAAAGTTGGATGCTCCTTCCAAAGTTGCTCTCTTATCAACATTGGAAATCACTTTATTATTACCGCCTTTATTAATTTGACCATATCCGAATTATTACGCAAGAAATTGTATATAACTTTTCGACTTCTGCCGACTTTTTTTTTGATATTTCAGTTATTGAAAGCTTTCTCAAAGGCTTCGATTTTTACTTTCTCTTTAACCGAAAGCGCTTTTTCTTTACCCATATTAATGAAAATAGATCACTTGGACAGTACAAAAAAATTTTGTGTCAATAAGTATTCTAATTCAGAAGATAAATGAAAGACAAATTGCATGTGCTAACCCGATGATGCAAAAATTAAGCACACTTTCCGATTAAAAATAGAATAAAACCATATAACGGGACGTTGTTATCGCATGTTCTCTTTGCCAGTGACAGTGCATACAAAGAAAAGACAAATAGAAAACAATAAATTAGCTGATGAAGGTGTGCTAACCTTATGACGCACAGTGTATGTGCAATATTAAAATATTGTTATTATACTCCCTGAGCTCTTCAATTTCTTCTAAACTAAAAACAACCGTAATTTCCTTTCTTGATGCTCTAATCTGTAGAAACTTTTCAATGGTTTTTCAAAACTATTTTTGCATCTTCTCGATCTCAGAAGTTTATATAATGTATATTTGGCCTCATCTTTTGTAAGCGACTTGCAAAAGAACACTAGGTAGCTAATTGTATAGCGTGGAAAACAACAACAAATATAAGCGAGTTGAGTTGAAATAAGCGGGTTGAAATAAACTGGCTTAAAAAATAGCCGACCTCATTGAAAGTGAGAAAGTGGTGTTTTGTGAATAATCATTGGAAATTGCCAAGTGAAATTTGAAAATTTTCGCTAAACAGCAAAATAAGTAAAAAACCAAAATAGAGCAGACGTAAGTAAAATCGCCTCTTATAAGAGTTACCTACTTTGTTTTGTTGTGCTAGCAAATTTTATAAACGTCCATTAATTTTGACAGACTAGTGTTGTAAAGTGTATTCAAAATATAAGAGAGTTGAATATAAGCGAGTTGGACGTCGCTAGTCGCTTACAAAAGATAACGACTATTAATAATAATAATAATTTTGGCCGAGCTTCTCCTACCATTTGTGGTGTGCGCGTCTTTATATTATACCACTAATGGAGGGACCTACAGTTTTGTGCCGACTTCATTTTGGGATTAGTTTTGGAATTCATACAATGCGAACTAGTCCCAAAAATATCCCGAAATGATGCCAAATATAAAACCAAACAAGACTCAAAATGATGACAAAGAAATCCCTAACTAGTCCCGAAATGATACTTAAAAGTCCCGAATTTAACCCGAAAAATGATGAAAATGAAATCCCGAGCTAGTAGCAAGTTATTAAATTTTGTACGTTAAAATTAGTTTCGAAGTTTTCTTATGAGAGAAGGGATAAATATTTCCATTTTCTTTTCCATGGCGTAGTATAAAATGTTTCTCTTTCTCCTTTACCGTACTCAAATCATGAGAATCTTGCATCAACTTGAAAACTCTCTCAGCTGAAAAGTTCCCTGCTCTAAGCCTGGAAAACTTATTTTAGACTTCTTGACAGGATGTATTATTTTACCACAAAGAAAGACATTCGTGAGAAAAACTGGTACAATTTTAATGCACTTAAAATAAAATTTTGCCCTTGTCCGAAAATAAGTCATAGACGTATTTGTCAGAAATAAATAAAGCAAATGACAATAAATACATTTTTTTTGATGCACATTAAAAACCCTTTGTTTTAGAGGATTTTGACAAAAAATCATATTGAGATCACCTATAACTTAAATTATATTAAACGACGAATAAACCAGTATTTCAGTTCTTAAAATAATTTGTTAATATGCGCTGAGTTTTCGCATTCTGCATGTACGAGTATTTACGAAAATCGCGGTAGCACTCCATAGCATTTTTAAAATCTCGACGAAACGTTAATCATTGGCGCTTGCAAAACGCGTTAAAAATAAAAAGACGACAAAATCAGAATAAATTGCGAACCGCCTTACAAAAATAAAACCGCTTTAAAAAAAATTAACGCGGGATAGCGGAATAATCCGTGTTCAAAACAAAAAAGTAAAACCGTATAAAAAGAGACAATGGGGGATTGTAGAACACTCCGCGTTAGGGTGCGTTTATGTTGGAGCCTCGATAAGAGCTGCGATAATAGCAGAGAAAATTGTAAGTGGGTACCTCATACTCGTATGTGTGTTTATGTTGGAGCTGCGATGAGAGCTGCGATAGTAGCAGAGAAAATTGTAAATGGGCATCACGTATATGGGTTTATGTAGGATCTTCTATAAGAGCTACTATCTCAATAACGATGTAAGGTATCGCCACAAAATTTGGTGAAAACACATAACCTATCAGTCGACGTGAACAGACGTGCTTTTGTTACCTCTGCACATTAATAACTAAATTTTTGGTATTTTCTGATATATATTTGTGTTTCTGCACTCATTTTGATTGCATTGTAACCTGCACTTGCCTGTGCTAATTGTTTGCTTGTTTTGAACGCTGTGTGTTAAGTAAAACGCTTGAAAATAAAAGCAAAACATATCGCAGCTAGTGAGTGATGTCTTCGTCTTCGTCTGTCTCTGCATCTCTTAGAGCCGCTCAAGTAAAGGCTCTCCTCGCGCGACTAACAAAGCAGCAAAGTTGGATGAGAGCATCGCTTTATCTACGGTACTTTCAGCTCTAAGAGACTTAGAAGAGAAAGTGCAGAGTAAAACTGAGAAGCTGCAATCGATGTTTGAAGGATTCTCATCAAGGCTAGCGGACATCGAGAATAAGCTGACAAAGCGAATAAACAAGGAAATTGTATTGCTTACAACACAGAAACTGCCGCGCAAATAGTATCGCTTGAACTGCAAGTGAGTACTCTTGAAAGTAAACTGAGCTCACTGAGCAAAAAAATATACAGTCAGCGAGAAAAGGGATCTCTTGGGTTTAGTGCTGACGCCGTTGTTTTTGGATTACCGTACGTTGAGGGGGAAAATCTTAAGAGCACCTTCAATCATATTTGTCAGTCGATTGATTTTCTGGTGCCTCAAATAAGAGACATCTTCCGGACAAAGCAACGTGAAAATTAAATTTATTAAAATTTTTTTACCTTATATAAGTAGCATTCTAGCGCATGTTATTAATCATTGTATTACGACTTCCTGTTTCCCAAACGCTTGGAAAATTGCATGTGTTCAACCGGTGGCAAAGAAATCATCTCCTAGTGTCCCTTGCGATTATCGGCCTATTAGCATCTTGCCATCGCTCTCTAAGGTTTTTGAATCATTATTAGCTGAGCAAATTAATACGCATATCCACAAACATAATCTTATCTCCCCTTTTCAGTCAGGATTTAGGGCAAAACATAGTTGCTCAACGGCTATGCTTAAAATTCTAGATGATATTAGGATGCCTTTTGATAAGAACCATTTAACGCTACTTTGCTTGCTCGATTTCTCAAAAGCATTTGACTCGGTGAATCATCTGATTTTATGTGATAAGCTTAAGCACTACTACGGGTTTGATGAAAACTCTGTGAAACTTTTAAAGAGCTACCTAACGGACAGGCATCAACGCGTTAGGGTGGGTGCAAATACTTCTAAATTAGGAAAACTTACCTCTGGTATTCCTGAGGGTTCAATTCTTGGTCCCCTTTTATTTAGCCTTTTCATCAATGACATTTTTAGGGAATGCCAGTTCGCAAAAATGCATGCCTATGCGGATGATATCCAGTTATATCTGTCAAATAGTTTTGAACATATAGACTTATTAGCTAGCCAATTTAGCCAAGATATTTACTCCATTGAGCAGTGGTCCAAGAGAAACGGTCTTTGTCTTAACTCTGGAAAGTCGTTTGTTTTACCAATTACCAAGAAGAAACTTAACATAAAAGTTTTACCTAAGTTCGCCCTTGGTAATAAGCCTTTGGAATATGTAAATAAAATTACAAACCTCGGGTTTATTATAAACTCCAGCCTTTCTTGCACTGATCACATAAATGCTGTTGTTTCTAAAGTCTATGTTACGTTGAGAAACCTTCGTCAAACTGCAGAATTTACCCCTGTAGGCACTAGGCGCCAGCTGGCAATTCAACTGATAGTGCCTATTATTACTTACTCTGAGTTGGTTTATAATAGACTGGACTCCATTTCGGATCATAAGATTAGAGTACTATTTAACCAGGTAATCCGATATGTGTATGGGCTAAAGAAGTTTGACCACATATCGCAGTGGAGGACAAGTGTTTTAGGCTGTGAAATACAGTACTATTTAAAGGCAAGAACCTGTAGTTTTCTTTTCCGGCTTATCTCAACTAAGACCCCTAATTATCTTTATGAGAAGTTAATATTCCCAAAATCTGAGCCCTCTAAAGAACTTATTGTACCAATATTTAATTTTATAACATCAACTAGACTGTTTTTCGTTAGTGCTATTAGAACTTGGAATTCTATTCCACCCATTATACGAGGCAAGTTAAACAAAAGCAACTATAATAAGATCTTATACTCGTATTTCTCAAATAAACTAGACTGACCGTCAACATTAGTTTAAGTTTTAGTGATAAATTACTTTTAAAATTATACCTGCATGATTTCATTTTATTTTCATGTATTTTTGACTATTTGAATTCATGTATTTTTAATTAATTGTAATGTTATTCTAATTTTGTTGTGCTAAAAAAGAAGAAGATTCTTGTGGTACTAATGATTCTTGCTTAATAAATAATAATAATAATAATAATAATAATATGGTCCTTGATACCATTAGCATTACCGTCAAAAATCTGACCATAACAACGCCCTACTTCCGAATAACAGAAATTTTTAATAATGCAAAAAAGTTCGTTTTTCAGTATTTATTTGAAGAAATTGAGTAAAGTTTAATACTGCAATTTAAATTAGGTCATGAGGTTCGCACACATCTCTTTTTTCAATTTTTTTAACCTTTTCAGATAGGAATTTTTTTTAAACTTATATGAGTATATTAACTAATTTAAAATTTTTTTATAGTTTTAATAATGAGTTAAAATGATTTCAAAGATCCGATTGGGAAGCGATTCGTATAACTTTCCAATCTAGTTCAAAGAAATGGCTGGCCATGCACTCTTAATGACTTCAATTAATTCCTCTTTGGTGGAATATTGCCTGCCAGACTAGTAAAAATTTGCGAGCCAGCCATTCCATCATGGAAATAATAATTGTATCCAAATTAAATTTCTTTTCATTCGAAAAAACAACATAGTGCCAATCATACTTCCAGGCCATGTGATCTCGTGCGAAATTTAGTAGCATTTCTTTTCGAGCATCGTTAGAGCATTCCTTATCACCCTTTAAACAGTAGATAAACTAGCTTTAACACCAACATTTGCTCTGATCTTTGTGGTCGACTCATGAAAGTTGGATGCTTCTTCCAAAGTTGCTCTCTCGTCAACATGGGAAATCACTTTATTATTTTGACCATATCCGAATTATTACCCAAGAAATTGATATAAATTTTTGACTTCTGCCAACTTTTGGTTATTGAAAGCTTTCAGTTATTGAAAGCTTTCTCAAAGGCTTCGATTTTTACTTTCTCTTTTCATACCTTTTTATTATATTGATGTCCGGTGAGTAAGGCAATAAATCGATATTTTGTGCTTCTATCCAAGACTTAATCATCCGGGCAGTGTGAATCGGGGCATTGTCGTGTTGGAAACGCCATGGCACATTTCCAAAGAAATTTTTAAAATGGAGGAAAAACAGTTTCCAGTACGTTTTTATATGTATTTGCATTCATATTCGTGTTTAAAAATTGCAACTCGCACGTACTACTGTAGGAGATGGCTCCCCACATCATCACACCGCCCACACGACTATGAAGTCGATCCAACTCCTTCCGAATATCATGGAAATAATAATTGTATCCAAATTAAATTTCTTTTCATTCGAAAAAACAACATAGTGCCAATCATACTTCCAGGCCATGTGATCTCGTGCGAAATTTCTTTTCGAGCATCGTTAGAGCATTCCTTATCACCCTTTAAACAGTAGATAAACTAGCTTTAACACCAACATTTGCTCCGATCTTTGCGGTCGACTCATGAAAGTTGGATGCTCCTTCCAAAGTTGCTCTCTTATCAACATTGGAAATCACTTTATTATTACCGCCTTTATTAATTTGACCATATCCGAATTATTACGCAAGAAATTGTATATAACTTTTCGACTTCTGCCGACTTTTTTTTGATATTTCAGTTATTGAAAGCTTTCTCAAAGGCTTCGATTTTTACTTTCTCTTTAACCGAAAGCGCTTTTTCTTTACCCATATTAATGAAAATAGATCACTTGGACAGTACAAAAAAATTTTGTGTCAATAAGTATTCAAATTCAGAAGATAAATGAAAGACAAATTGCATGTGCTAACCCGATGATGCAAAAATTAAGCACACTTTCCGATTAAAAATAGAATACAACCATATAACGGGACGTTGTTATCGCATGTTCTCTTTGCCAGTGACAGTGCATACAAAGAAAAGACAAATAGAAAACAATAAATTAGCTGATGAAGGTGTGCTAACCTTATGACGCACAGTGTATGTGCAATATTAAAATATTGTTATTATACTCCCTGAGCTCTTCAATTTCTTCTAAACTAAAAACAACCGTAATTTCCTTTCTTGATGCTCTAATCTGTAGAAAACTCAATAACTTTTCAATGGTTTTTCAAAACTATTTTTGCATCTTCTCGATCTCAGAAGTTTATATAATGTATATTTGGCCTCATCTTTTGTAAGCGACTTGCAAAAGAACACTAGGTAGCTAATTGTATAGCGTGGAAAACAACAACATATATAAGCGAGTTGAGTTGAAATAAGCGGGTTGAAATAAACTGGCTTAAAAAATAGCCGACCTCATTGAAAGTGAGAAAGTGGTGTTTTGTGAATAATCATTGGAAATTGCCAAGTGAAATTTGAAAATTTTCGCTAAACAGCAAAATAAGTAAAAAACCAAAATAGAGCAGACGTAAGTAAAATCGCCTCTTATAAGAGTTACCTACTTTGTTTTGTTGTGCTAGCAAATTTTATAAACGTCCATTAATTTTGACAGACTAGTGTTGTAAAGTGTATTCAAAATATAAGAGAGTTGAATATAAGCGAGTTGGACGTCGCTAGTCGCTTACAAAAGATAACGACTATTAATAATAATAATAATTTTGGCCGAGCTTCTCCTACCATTTGTGGTGTGCGCGTCTTTATATTATACCACTAATGGAGGGACCTACAGTTTTGTGCCGACTTCATTTTGGGATTAGTTTTGGAATTCATACAATGCGAACTAGTCCCAAAAATATCCCGAAATGATGCCAAATATAAAACCAAACAAGACTCAAAATGATGACAAAGAAATCCCTAACTAGTCCCGAAATGATACTTAAAAGTCCCGAATTTAACCCGAAAAATGATGAAAATGAAATCCCGAGCTAGTAGCAAGTTATTAAATTTTGTACGTTAAAATTAGTTTCGAAGTTTTCTTATGAGAGAAGGGATAAATATTTCCATTTTCTTTTACATGGCGTAGTATATGTAAAATGTTTCTCTTTCTCCTTTACCGTACTCAAATCATGAGAATCTTGCATCAACTTGAAAACTCTCTCAGCTGAAAAGTTCCCTGCTCTAAGCCTGGAAAACTTATTTTAGACTTCTTGACAGGATGTATTATTTTACCACAAAGAAAGACATTCGTGAGAAAAACTGGTACAATTTTAATGCACTTAAAATAAAATTTTGCGCTTGTCCGAAAATAAGTCATAGACGTATTTGTCAGAAATAAATAAAGCAAATGACAATAAATACATTTTTTTTGATGCACATTAAAAACCCTTTGTTTTAGAGGATTTTGACAAAAAATCATATTGAGATCACCTATAACTTAAATTATATTAAACGACGAATAAACCAGTATTTCAGTTCTTAAAATAATTTGTTAATATGCGCGGAGTTTTCGCATTCTGCATGTACGAGTATTTACGAAAATCGCGGTAGCACTCCATAGCATTTTTAAAATCTCGACGAAATTTTGCTAAACGTTAATCATTGGCGCTTGCAAAACGCGTTAAAAATAAAAAAACGACAAAATCAGAATAAATTGCGAACCGCCTTACAAAAATAAAACCGCTTTAAAAAAAATTAACGCGGGATAGCGGAATAATCCGTGTTCAAAACAAAAAAGTAAAACCGTATAAAAAGAGACAATGGGGGATTGTAGAACACTCCGCGTTAGGGTGCGTTTATGTTGGAGCCTCGATAAGAGCTGCGATAATAGCAGAGAAAATTGTAAGTGGGTACCTCATACTCGTATGTGTGTTTATGTTGGAGCTGCGATGAGAGCTGCGATAGTAGCAGAGAAAATTGTAAATGGGCATCACGTATATGGGTTTATGTAGGATCTTCTATAAGAGCTACTATCTCAATAACGATGTAAGGTATCGCCACAAAATTTGGTGAAAACACATAACCTATCAGTCGACGTGAACAGACGTGCTTTTGTTACCTCTGCACATTAATAACTAAATTTTTGGTATTTTCTGATATATATTTGTGTTTCTGCACTCATTTTGATTGCATTGTAACCTGCACTTGCCTGTGCTAATTGTTTGCTTGTTTTGAACGCTGTGTGTTAAGTAAAACGCTTGAAAATAAAAGCAAAACATATCGCAGCTAGTGAGTGATGTCTTCGTCTTCGTCTGTCTCTGCATCTCTTAGAGCCGCTCAAGTAAAGGCTCTCCTCGCGCGACTAACAAAGCAGCAAAGTTGGATGAGAGCATCGCTTTATCTACGGTACTTTCAGCTCTAAGAGACTTAGAAGAGAAAGTGCAGAGTAAAACTGAGAAGCTGCAATCGATGTTTGAAGGTTTCTCATCAAGGCTAGCGGACATCGAGAATAAGCTGACAAAGCGAATAAACAAGGAAATTGTATTGCTTACAACACAGAAACTGCCGCGCAAATAGTATCGCTTGAACTGCAAGTGAGTACTCTTGAAAGTAAACTGAGCTCACTGAGCAAAAAAATATACAGTCAGCGAGAAAAGGAATCTCTTGGGTTTAGTGCTGACGCCGTTGTTTTTGGATTACCGTACGTTGAGGGGGAAAATCTTAAGAGCACCTTCAATCATATTTGTCAGTCGATTGATTTTCTGGTGCCTCAAATAAGAGACATCTTCCGGACAAAGCAACGTGAAAATTAAATTTATTAAAATTTTTTTACCTTATATAAGTAGCATTCTAGCGCATGTTATTAATCATTGTATTACGACTTCCTGTTTCCCAAACGCTTGGAAAATTGCATGTGTTCAACCGGTGGCAAAGAAATCATCTCCTAGTGTCCCTTGCGATTATCGGCCTATTAGCATCTTGCCATCGCTCTCTAAGGTTTTTGAATCATTATTAGCTGAGCAAATTAATACGCATATCCACAAACATAATCTTATCTCCCCTTTTCAGTCAGGATTTAGGGCAAAACATAGTTGCTCAACGGCTATGCTTAAAATTCTAGATGATATTAGGATGCCTTTTGATAAGAACCATTTAACGCTACTTTGCTTGCTCGATTTCTCAAAAGCATTTGACTCGGTGAATCATCTGATTTTATGTGATAAGCTTAAGCACTACTACGGGTTTGATGAAAACTCTGTGAAACTTTTAAAGAGCTACCTAACGGACAGGCATCAACGCGTTAGGGTGGGTGTAAATACTTCTAAATTAGGAAAACTTACCTCTGGTATTCCTCAGGGTTCAATTCTTGGTCCCCTTTTATTAAGCCTTTTCATCAATGACATTTTTAGGGAATGCCAGTTCGCAAAAATGCATGCCTATGCGGATGATATCCAGTTATATCTGTCAAATAGTTTTGAACATATAGACTTATTAGCTAGCCAATTTAGCCAAGATATTTACTCCATTGAGCAGTGGTCCAAGAGAAACGGTCTTTGTCTTAACTCTGGAAAGTCGTTTGTTTTACCAATTACCAAGAAGAAACTTAACATAAAAGTTTTACCTAAGTTCGCCCTTGGTAATAAGCCTTTGGAATATGTAAATAAAATTACAAACCTCGGGATTATTATAAACTGCTCTCTTATCAACATTGGAAATCACTTTATTATTACCGCCTTTATTAATTTGACCATATCCGAATTATTACGCAAGAAATTGTATATAACTTTTCGACTTCTGCCGACTTTTTTTTGATATTTCAGTTATTGAAAGCTTTCTCAAAGGCTTCGATTTTTACTTTCTCTTTAACCGAAAGCGCTTTTTCTTTACCCATATTAATGAAAATAGATCACTTGGACAGTACAAAAAAATTTTGTGTCAATAAGTATTCAAATTCAGAAGATAAATGAAAGACAAATTGCATGTGCTAACCCGATGATGCAAAAATTAAGCACACTTTCCGATTAAAAATAGAATAAAACCATATAACGGGACGTTGTTATCGCATGTTCTCTTTGCCAGTGACAGTGCATACAAAGAAAAGACAAATAGAAAACAATAAATTAGCTGATGAAGGTGTGCTAACCTTATGACGCACAGTGTATGTGCAATATTAAAATATTGTTATTATACTCCCTGAGCTCTTCAATTTCTTCTAAACTAAAAACAACCGTAATTTCCTTTCTTGATGCTCTAATCTGTAGAAAACTCAATAACTTTTCAATGGTTTTTCAAAACTATTTTTGCATCTTCTCGATCTCAGAAGTTTATATAATGTATATTTGGCCTCATCTTTTGTAAGCGACTTGCAAAAGAACACTAGGTAGCTAATTGTATAGCGTGGAAAACAACAACAAATATAAGCGAGTTGAGTTGAGTTGAAATAAGCGGGTTGAAATAAACTGGCTTAAAAAATAGCCGACCTCATTGAAAGTGAGAAAGTGGTGTTTTGTGAATAATCATTGGAAATTTGAAAATTTTCGCTAAACAGCAAAATAAGTAAAAAACCAAAATAGAGCAGACGTAAGTAAAATCGCCTCTTATAAGAGTTACCTACTTTGTTTTGTTGTGCTAGCAAATTTTATAAACGTCCATTAATTTTGACAGACTAGTGTTGTAAAGTGTATTCAAAATATAAGAGAGTTGAATATAAGCGAGTTGGACGTCGCTAGTCGCTTACAAAAGATAAAGACTATTAATAATAATAATAATTTTGGCCGAGCTTCTCCTACCATTTGTGGTGTGTGCGTCTTTATATTATACCACTAATGGAGGGACCTACAGTTTTGTGCCGACTTCATTTTGGGATTAGTTTTGGAATTCATACAATGCGAACTAGTCCCAAAAATATCCCGAAATGATGCCAAATATAAAACCAAACAAGACTCAAAATGATGACAAAGAAATCCCTAACTAGTCCCGAAATGATACTTAAAAGTCCCGAATTTAACCCGAAAAATGATGAAAATGAAATCCCGAGCTAGTAGCAAGTTATTAAATTTTGTACGTTAAAATTAGTTTCGAAGTTTTCATATGAGAGAAGGGATAAATATTTCCATTTTCTTTTACATGGCGTAGTATAAAATGTTTCTCTTTCTCCTTTACCGTACTCAAATCATGAGAATCTTGCATCAACTTGAAAACTCTCTCAGCTGAAAAGTTCCCTGCTCTAAGCCTGGAAAACTTATTTTAGACTTCTTGACAGGATGTATTATTTTACCACAAAGAAAGACATTTGTGAGAAAAACTGGTACAATTTTAATGCACTTAAAATAAAATTTTGCCCTTGTCCGAAAATAAGTCATAGACGTATTTGTCAGAAATAAATAAAGCAAATGACAATAAATACATTTTTTTTTGATGCACATTAAAAACCCTTTGTTTTAGAGGATTTTGACAAAAAATCATATTGAGATCACCTATAACTTAAATTATATTAAACGACGAATAAACCAGTATTTCAGTTCTTAAAATAATTTGTTAATATGCGCTGAGTTTTCGCATTCTGCATGTACGAGTATTTACGAAAATCGCGGTAGCACTCCATAGCATTTTTAAAATCTCGACGAAATTTTGCTAAACGTTAATCATTGGCGCTTGCAAAACGCGTTAAAAATAAAAAAACGACAAAATCAGAATAAATTGCGAACCGCCTTACAAAAATAAAACCGCTTTAAAAAAAATTAACGCGGAATAATCCGTGTTCAAAACAAAAAAGTAAAACCGTATAAAAAGAGACAATGGGGGATTGTAGAACACTCCGCGTTAGGGTGCGTTTATGTTGGAGCCTCGATAAGAGCTGCGATAATAGCAGAGAAAATTGTAAGTGGGTACCTCATACTCGTATGTGTGTTTATGTTGGAGCTGCGATGAGAGCTGCGATAGTAGCAGAGAAAATTGTAAATGGGCATCACGTATATGGGTTTATGTAGGATCTTCTATAAGAGCTACTATCTCAATAACGATGTAAGGTATCGCCACAAAATTTGGTGAAAACACATAACCTATCAGTCGACGTGAACAGACGTGCTTTTGTTACCTCTGCACATTAATAACTAAATTTTTGGTATTTTCTGATATATATTTGTGTTTCTGCACTCATTTTGATTGCATTGTAACCTGCACTTGCCTGTGCTAATTGTTTGCTTGTTTTGAACGCTGTGTGTTAAGTAAAACGCTTGAAAATAAAAGCAAAACATATCGCAGCTAGTGAGTGATGTCTTCGTCTTCGTCTGTCTCTGCATCTCTTAGAGCCGCTCAAGTAAAGGCTCTCCTCGCGCGACTAACAAAGCAGCAAAGTTGGATGAGAGCATCGCTTTATCTACGGTACTTTCAGCCTTTCTTGCACTGATCACATAAATGCTGTTGTTTCTAAAGTCTATGTTACGTTGAGAAACCTTCGTCAAACTGCAGAATTTACCCCTGTAGGCACTAGGCGCCAGCTGGCAATTCAACTGATAGTGCCTATTATTACTTACTCTGAGTTGGTTTATAATAGACTGGACTCCATTTAGGATCATAAGATTAGAGTACTATTTAACCAGGTAATCCGATATGTGTATGGGCTAAAGAAGTTTGACCACATATCGCAGTGGAGGACAAGTGTTTTAGGCTGTGAAATACAGTACTATTTAAAGGCAAGAACCTGTAGTTTTCTTTTCCGGCTTATCTCAACTAAGACCCCTAATTATCTTTATGAGAAGTTAATATTCCCAAAATCTGAGCCCTCTAAAGAACTTATTGTACCAATATTTAATTTTATAACATCAACTAGACTGTTTTTCGTTAGTGCTATTAGAACTTGGAATTCTATTCCACCCATTATACGAGGCAAGTTAAACAAAAGCAACTATAATAAGATCTTATACTCGTATTTCTCAAATAAACTAGACTGACCGTCAACATTAGTTTAAGTTTTAGTGATAAATTACTTTTAAAATTATACCTGCATGATTTCATTTTATTTTCATGTATTTTTGACTATTTGAATTCATGTATTTTTAATTAATTGTAATGTTATTCTAATTTTGTTGTGCTAAAAAAGAAGAAGATTCTTGTGGTACTAATGATTCTTGCTTAATAAATAATAATAATAATAATAATAATAATATGGTCCTTGATACCATTAGCATTACCGTCAAAAATCTGACCATAACAACGCCCTACTTCCAAATAACAGAAATTTTGAATAATGCAAAAAAGTTCGTTTTTCAGTATTTATTTGAAGAAATTGAGTAAAGTTTAATACTGCAATTTAAATTAGGTCATGAGGTTCGCACACATCTCTTTTTTCAATTTTTTTAACATTTTCAGATAGGATTTTTTTTAAACTTATATGAGTATATTAACTAATTTAAAATTTTTTTATAGTTTTAATAATGAGTTAAAATGATTTCAAAGATCCGATTGGGAAGCGATTCGTATAACTTTCCAATATAGTTCAAAGAAATGGCTGGCCATGCACTCTTAATGACTTCAATTAATTCCTCTTTGGTGGAATATTGCCTGCCAGACTAGTAAAATTTGCGAGCCAGCCATTCCATCATGGAAATAATAATTGTATCCAAATTAAATTTCTTTTCATTCGAAAAAACAACATAGTGCCAATCATACTTCCAGGCCATGTGATCTCGTGCGAAATTTCTTTTCGAGCATCGTTAGAGCATTCCTTATCACCCTTTAAACAGTAGATAAACTAGCTTTAACACCAACATTTGCTCCGATCTTTGCGGTCGACTCATGAAAGTTGGATGCTCCTTCCAAAGTTGCTCTCTCATCAACATGGGAAATCACTTTATTATTTTGACCATATCCGAATTATTACCCAAGAAATTGATATAAATTTTTGACTTCTGCCAACTTTTGGTTATTGAAAGCTTTCAGTTATTGAAAGCTTTCTCAAAGGCTTCGATTTTTACTTTCTCTTTTCATACCTTTTTATTATATTGATGTCCGGTGAGTAAGGCAATAAATCGATATTTTGTGCTTCTATCCAAGACTTAATCATCCGGGCAGTGTGAATCGGGGCATTGTCGTGTTGGAAACGCCATGGCACATTTCCAAAGAAATTTTTAAAATGGAGGAAAAACAGTTTCCAGTACGTTTTTATATGTATTTGCATTCATATTCGTGTTTAAAAATTGCAACTCGCACGTACTACTGTAGGAGATGGCTCCCCACATCATCACACCGCCCACACGACTATGAAGTCGATCCAACTCCTTCCGAATATCATGGAAATAATAATTGTATCCAAATTAAATTTCTTTTCATTCGAAAAAACAACATAGTGCCAATCATACTTCCAGGCCATGTGATCTCGTGCGAAATTTCTTTTCGAGCATCGTTAGAGCATTCCTTATCACCCTTTAAACAGTAGATAAACCAGCTTTAACACCAACATTTGCTACGATCTTTGCGGTCGACTCATGAAAGTTGGATGCTCCTTCCAAAGTTGCTCTCTTATCAACATTGGAAATCACTTTATTATTACCGCCTTTATTAATTTGACCATATCCGAATTATTACGCAAGAAATTGTATATAACTTTTCGACTTCTGCCGACTTTTTTTTTGATATTTCAGTTATTGAAAGCTTTCTCAAAGGCTTCGCTTTTTACTTTCTCTTTAACCGAAAGCGCTTTTTCTTTACCCATATTAATGAAAATAGATCACTTGGACAGTACAAAAAAATTTTGTGTCAATAAGTATTCAAATTCAGAAGATAAATGAAAGACAAATTGCATGTGCTAACCCGATGATGCAAAAATTAAGCACACTTTCCGATTAAAAATAGAATAAAACCATATAACGGGACGTTGTTATCGCATGTTCTCTTTGCCAGTGACAGTGCATACAAAGAAAAGACAAATAGAAAACAATAAATTAGCTGATGAAGGTGTGCTAACCTTATGACGCACAGTGTATGTGCAATATTAAAATATTGTTATTATACTCCCTGAGCTCTTCAATTTCTTCTAAACTAAAAACAACCGTAATTTCCTTTCTTGATGCTCTAATCTGTAGAAAACTCAATAACTTTTCAATGGTTTTTCAAAACTATTTTTGCATCTTCTCGATCTCAGAAGTTTATATAATGTATATTTGGCCTCATCTTTTGTAAGCGACTTGCAAAAGAACACTAGGTAGCTAATTGTATAGCGTGGAAAACAACAACAAATATAAGCGAGTTGAGTTGAAATAAGCGGGTTGAAATAAACTGGCTTAAAAAATAGCCGACCTCATTGAAAGTGAGAAAGTGGTGTTTTGTGAATAATCATTGGAAATTGCCAAGTGAAATTTGAAAATTTTCGCTAAACAGCAAAATAAGTAAAAAACCAAAATAGAGCAGACGTAAGTAAAATCGCCTCTTATAAGAGTTACCTACTTTGTTTTGTTTTGCTAGCAAATTTTATAAACGTCCATTAATTTTGACAGACTAGTGTTGTAAAGTGTATTCAAAATATAAGAGAGTTGAATATAAGCGAGTTGGACGTCGCTAGTCGCTTACAAAAGATAACGACTATTAATAATAATAATAATTTTGGCCGAGCTTCTCCTACCATTTGTGGTGTGCGCGTCTTTATATTATACCACTAATGGAGGGACCTACAGTTTTGTGCCGACTTCATTTTGGGATTAGTTTTGGAATTCATACAATGCGAACTAGTCCCAAAAATATCCCGAAATGATGCCAAATATAAAACCAAACAAGACTCAAAATGATGACAAAGAAATCCCTAACTAGTCCCGAAATGATACTTAAAAGTCCCGAATTTAACCCGAAAAATGATGAAAATGAAATCCCGAGCTAGTAGCAAGTTATTAAATTTTGCACGTTAAAATTAGTTTCGAAGTTTTCTTATGAGAGAAGGGATAAATATTTCCATTTTCTTTTACATGGTGTAGTATAAAATGTTTCTCTTTCTCCTTTACCGTACTCAAATCATGAGAATCTTGCATCAACTTGAAAACTCTCTCAGCTGAAAAGTTCCCTGCTCTAAGCCTGGAAAACTTATTTTAGACTTCTTGACAGGATGTATTATTTTACCACAAAGAAAGACATTCGTGAGAAAAACTGGTACAATTTTAATGCACTTAAAATAAAATTTTGCCCTTGTCCGAAAATAAGTCATAGACGTATTTGTCAGAAATAAATAAAGCAAATGACAATAAATACATTTTTTTTGATGCACATTAAAAACCCTTTGTTTTAGAGGATTTTGACAAAAAATCATATTGAGATCACCTATAACTTAAATTATATTAAACGACGAATAAACCAGTATTTCAGTTCTTAAAATAATTTGTTAATATGCGCTGAGTTTTCGCATTCTGCATGTACGAGTATTTACGAAAATCGCGGTAGCACTCCATAGCATTTTTAAAATCTCGACAAAATTTTGCTAAACGTTAATCATTGGCGCTTGCAAAACGCGTTAAAAATAAAAAAACGACAAAATCAGAATAAATTGCGAACCGCCTTACAAAAATAAAACCGCTTTAAAAAAAATTAACGCGGGATAGCGGAATAATCCGTGTTCAAAACAAAAAAGTAAAACCGTATAAAAAGAGACAATGGGGGATTGTAGAACACTCCGCGTTAGGGTGCGTTTATGTTGGAGCCTCGATAAGAGCTGCGATAATAGCAGAGAAAATTGTAAGTGGGTACCTCATACTCGTATGTGTGTTTATGTTAGAGCTGCGATGAGAGCTGCGATAGTAGCAGAGAAAATTGTAAATGGGCAATGGGAAAATTGTATATGGGTTTATGTAGGATCTTCTATAAGAGCTACTATCTCAATAACGATGTAAGGTATCGCCACAAAATTTGGTGAAAACACATAACCTATCAGTCGACGTGAACAGACGTGCTTTTGTTACCTCTGCACATTAATAACTAAATTTTTGGTATTTTCTGATATATATTTGTGTTTCTGCACTCATTTTGATTGCATTGTAACCTGCACTTGCCTGTGCTAATTGTTTGCTTGTTTTGAACGCTGTGTGTTAAGTAAAACGCTTGAAAATAAAAGCAAAACATATCGCAGCTAGTGAGTGATGTCTTCGTCTTCGTCTGTCTCTGCATCTCTTAGAGCCGCTCAAGTAAAGGCTCTCCTCGCGCGACTAACAAAGCAGCAAAGTTGGATGAGAGCATCGCTTTAACTACTTTCAGCTCTAAGAGACTTAGAAGAGAAAGTGCAGAGTCAAACTGAGAAAGTGCAATCGATGTTTGAAGGTTTCTCATCAAGACTAGCGGACATCGAGAATAAGCTGACAAAGCGAATAAACGAAGAAATTGTATTGCTTACAACAAAGACCACAGAAACTGCCGCGCAAATAGTATCGCTTGGACTGCATGTGAGTACTCTTGAAAGTAAACTGAGCTCACTGAGCAAACAAATAGACAGTCAGCGAGAAAAGGGATCTCTTGGGTTTAGTGCTGACGCCGTTGTTTTTGGATTACCGTACGTTGAAGGGGAAAATCTTAAGAGCACCTTCAATCATATTTGTCAGTCGATTGATTTTCTGGTGCCTCAAATAAGAGACATCTTCCGGACAAAGCAACGTGAAAATTAAATTTATTAAAATTGTTTTACCTTATATAAGTAGCATTCTAGCGCATGTTATTAATCATTGTATTACGACTTCCTGTTTCCCAAACGCTTGGAAAATTACATGTGTTCAACCGGTGGCAAAGAAATCATCTCCTAGTGTCCCTTGCGATTATCGGTTTATTAGCATCTTGCCATCGCTCTCTAAGGTTTTTGAATCATTATTAGCTGAGCAAATTAATACGCATATCCACAAACATAATCTTATCTCCCCTTTTCAGTCAGGATTTAGGGCAAAACATAGTTGCTCAACGGCTATGCTTAAAATTCTAGATGATATTAGGATGCCTTTTGATAAGAACCATTTAACGCTACTTTGCTTGCTCGATTTCTCAAAAGCATTTGACTCGGTGAGTCATCTGATTTTATGTGATAAGCTTAAGCACTACTACGGGTTTGATGAAAACTCTGTGAAACTTTTAAAGAGCTACCTAACGGACAGGCATCAACGCGTTAGGGTAGGTGTAAATACTTCTAAATTAGGAAAACTTACCTCTGGTATTCCTCAGGGTTCAATTCTTGGTCCCCTTTTATTTAGCCTTTTCATCAATGACATTTTTAGGGAATGCCAGTTCGCAAAAATGCATGCCTATGCGGATGATATCCAGTTATATCTGTCAAATAGTTTTGAACATATAGACTTATTAGCTAGCCAATTTAGCCAAGATATTTACTCCATAGAGCAGTGGTCCAAGAGAAACGGTCTTTGTCTTAACTCTGGAAAGTCGTTTGTTTTACCAATTACCAAGAAGAAACTTAACATAAAAGGTTTACCTAAGTTCGCCCTTGGTAATAAGCCTTTGGAATATGTAAATAAAATTACAAACCTCGGGTTTATTATAAACTCCAGCCTTTCTTGCACTGATCACATAAATGCTGTTGTTTCTAAAGTCTATGTTACGTTGAGAAACCTTCGTCAAACTGCAGAATTTACCCCTGTAGGCACTAGGCGCCAACTGGCAATTCAACTGATAGTGCCTATTATTACTTACTCTGAGTTGGTTTATAATAGGCTGGACTCCATTTCGGATCATAAGATTAGAGTACTATTTAACCAGGTAACCCGATATGTGTATGGGCTAAAGAAGTTTGACCACATATCGCAGTGGAGGACAAGTGTTTTAGGCTGTGAAATACAGTACTATTTAAAGGCAAGAACCTGTAGTTCTCTTTTCCGGCTTATCTCAACTAAGACCCCTAATTATCTTTGGGATAAGTTAATATTCCCAAAATCTGAGCCCTCTAAACAACTTATTGTACCAATATTTAATTTTATAACATCAACTAGACTGTTTTTCGTTAGTGCTATTAGAACTTGGAATTCTATTCCACCCATTATACGAGGCAAGTTAAACAAAAGCAACTATAATAAGATCTTATACTCGTATTTCTCAAATAAACTAGACTGACCGTCAACATTAGTTTAAGTTTTAGTGATAAATTACTTTTAAAATTATACCTGCATGATTTCATTTTATTTTCATGTATTTTTGACTATTTGAATTCATGTATTTATAATTAATTGTAATGTTATTCTAATTTTGTTGTGCTAAAAAAGAAGAAGATTCTTGTGGTACTAATGATTCTTGCTTAATAAACAATAATAATAATAATAATAATATGGTCCTTGATACCATTAGCATTACCGTCAAAAATCTGACCATAACAACGCCCTACTTCCAAATAACAGAAATTTTGAATAATGCAAAAAAGTTCGTTTTTCAGTATTTATTTGAAGAAATTGAGTAAAGTTTAATACTGCAATTTAAATTAGGTCATGAGGTTCGCACACATCTCTTTTTTAAATTTTTTTAACCTTTTCAGATAGGAATTTTTTTTAAACTTATATGAGTATATTAACTAATTTAAAATTTTTTTATAGTTTTAATAATGAGTTAAAATGATTTCAAAGATCCGATTGGGAAGCGATTCGTATAACTTTCCAATCTAGTTCAAAGAAATGGCTGGCCATGCACTCTTAATGACTTTAATTAATTCCTCTTTGGTGGAATATTGCCTGCCAGACTAGTAAAATTTGCGAGCCAGCCATTCCATCATGGAAATAATAATTGTATCCAAATTAAATTTCTTTTCATTCGAAAAAACAACATAGTGCCAATCATACTTCCAGGCCATGTGATCTCGTGCGAAATTTAGTCGTATTTCTTTTCGAGCATCGTTAGAGCATTCCTTATCATCCTTTAAACAGTATATAAACTAGCTTTAACACCAACATTTGCTCTGATCTTTGCGGTCGACTCATGAAAGTTGGATGCTTCTTTCAAAGTTGCTCTCTCATCAACATGGGAAATCACTTTATTATTTTG
Source organism: Philophylla caesio (assembly GCA_963971545.1). Taxonomy (NCBI): domain Eukaryota; kingdom Metazoa; phylum Arthropoda; class Insecta; order Diptera; family Tephritidae; genus Philophylla; species Philophylla caesio. Next base: position 21,808,749 of record OZ020605.1, read on the forward strand.
ACCATATCCGAATTATTACGCAAGAAATTGTATATAACTTTTCGACTTCTGCCGACTTTTTTTTTTGATATTTCAGTTATTGAAAGCTTTCTCAAAGGCTTCGATTTTTACTTTCTCCTTAAACGAAAGCGCTTTTTCTTTACCCATATTAATGAAAATAGATCACTTGGAAAATTTTGTGTCAATAAGTATTCAAATTCCGAAGATAAATGAAAGAAAAATTGCATGTGCTAACCCGATGATGCAAAAATTAAGCACACTTTCCGATTAAAAATAGAATAAAACCATATAACGGGACGTTGTTATCGCATGTTCTCTTTGCCAGTGACAGTGCATACAAAGAAAAGACAAATAGAAAACAATAAATTAGCTGATGAAGGTGTGCTAACCTTATGACGCACAGTGTATGTGCAATATCAAAATATTGTTATTATACCCCCTGAGCTCTTCAATTTCTTCTTAACTAAAAACAACCGCAATTTCCTTTCTTGATGCTCTAATCTGTAGAAAACTCAATTACTTTTCAATGGTTTTGCAAAACTTAAAATGTTTTGAGTATCAATAGTCCTTCAAAAAGAAGCTTGTTGCGAACTTTCATGACTATTTTTATTATATAAAATCTTTGACAATTAGTTGTTGCAAAGATTTCTAAGAAACCTATCAAATTTCTAGTAATATTGTAAAATCGAATTTTATAACGTGGAATGTAATGAAAGGTCGGATTTAGGTAGAAGATTTTTTCATGTGTAGTAAAATAATTTTTTTCAGCTTTTTGTACGGTGTCAAAATTGCTATATGTATAAAGTATCATTTTAGCAAAAAAATAGTTTTTTGTAATATTTTTAAGAAATGGGCGTGACACTGTCTGTATCATGTATGTTAATTGGGGTGGCCGAAGTTTTTTTTAACTTTTTTTACTGGCGAGATCAAGTCCGCATACATCCTATTTTTGCATCTTCTCGATCTCAGAAGTTTATATAATGTTTATTTGGCCTCATCTTTTGTAAGCGACTTGCAAAAGAACACTAGGTAGCTAATTGTATAGCGTGGAAAGCAACAACAAATATAAGCGAGTTGAGTTGAAATAAGCGGGTTGAAATAAACTGGCTTAAAAAATAGCCGACTTCATTGAAAGTGTTGGAAAGTGAGAAAGTGGTGTTTTGTGAATAATCATTGGAAATTGCCAAGTGAAATTTGAAAATTTTCGCTAACCAGCAAAATAAGTAAAAAACCAAAATATAGAAGACGTAAGTAAAATCGCCTCTTATAAGAGTTACCTACTTTGTTTTGTTTTGCTAGCAAATTTTACAAACGTCCATTAATTTTGACAGACTAGTGTTGTAAAGTGTATTCAAAATATAAGAGAGTTGATTATAAGCGAGTTGGCCGTCCCTAGTAGCTTACAAAAGATAACGACTATTAATAATAATAATAATTTTGGCCGAGCTTCTCCTACCATTTGTGGTGTGCGCGTCTTTATATTATACCACTAATGGAGGGACCTACAGTTTTGTGCCGACTTCATTTTGGGATTAGTTTTGGAATTTATGCAATCCGAACTAGTCCCAAAAATATCCCGAAATGATGCCAAATATAAAACCAAACAAGACTCAAAATGATGACAAAGAAATCCCTAACTAGTCCCGAAATGATACTTAAAAGTCCCGAATTTATCCCGAAAAATGATGAAAATGAAATCCCGAGCTAGTAGCAAGTTATTAAATTTTGTACGTTAAAATTAGTTTCGAAGTTTTCTTATGAGAGAAGGGATAAATATTTCGATTTTCTTTTACATGGCGTAGTATAAAATGCTTCTCTTTCTCCTTTACCGTACTCAAATCATGAGAATCTTGCATCAACTTGAAAACTCTCTCAGCTGAAAACTTCCCTGCTCTAAGCCTGGAAAACTTATTTTAGACTTCTTGACAGGATGTATTATTTTACCACAAAGAAAGACATTCGTGAGAAAAACTGGTACAATTTTAATGTACTTAAAATAAAATTTTGCCATTGTCCGAAAAAAAATCATAGACGTATTTGTCAGAAATAAATAAAGCAAATGACAATAAATACATTTTTTTTGATGCACATTAAAAACCCTTTGTTTTAGAGGATTTTGACAAAAAATCATATTGATCACCTATAACTTAAATTATATTAAACGACGAATAAACCAGTATTTCAGTTCTTAAAATAATTTGTTAATATGCGCTGAGTTTTCGCATTCTGCATGTACGAGTATTTACGAAAATCGCGGTAGCACTCCATAGCATTTTTAAAATCTCGACGAAATTTCGCTAAACGTTAATCATTGGCGCTTGCAAAACGCGTTAAAAATAAAAAAAGGACAAAATCAGAATAAATTGCGAACCGCCTTACAAAAATAAAACCGCTTTAAACAAAATCAACGCGGGATAGCGGAATAATCCGTGTTCAAAACAATCCGCGATAAAAAAGTAAAACCGTATAAAAAGAGACAATGGGGGATTGTAGAACACTCCGCGTTAGGGTGCGTTTATGTTGGAGCCTCGATAAGAGCTGCGATAATAGCAGACAAAATTGTAAGTGGGTACCTCATACTCGTATGTGTGTTTATGTTAGAGCTTCGATAGTAGCAGAGAAAATTGTAAATGGGCATCACGTATATGGGTTTATGTAGGATCTTCTATAAGAGCTACTATCTCAATAACGATGTAAGGTATCGCCACAAAATTTGGTGAAAACACATAACCTATCAGTCGACGTGAACAGACGTGCTTTTGTTACCTCTGCACATTAATAACTAAATTTTTGGTATTTTCTGATATATATTTGTGTTTCTGCACTCATTTTGATTGCATTGTAACCTGCACTTGCCTGTGCTAATTGTTTGCTTGTTTTGAACGCTGTGTGTTAAGTAAAACGCTTGAAAATAAAAGCAAATCATATCGCAGCTAGTGAGTCTTCGTCTTCGTCTGTCTCTGCATCTCTTAAGCGCCGCTCAAGTAAAGGCACTCCTCGCGCGACTAACAAAGCAGCAAAGTTGGATGAGAGCATCGCTTTATCTACGGTACTTTCAGCTCTAAGAGACTTAGAAGAGAAAGTGCAGAGTCAAACTGAGAAGCTGGAAAGTCGTTTGTTTTACCAATTACCAAGAAGAAACTTAACATAAAAGGTTTACCTAAGTTCGCCCTTGGTAATAAGCGTTTGGAATATGTAAATAAAATTACAAACCTAGGGTTTATTATAAACTCCAGCCTTTCTTGCACTGATCACATAAATGCTGTTGTTTCTAAAGTTTATGTTACGTTGAGAAACCTTCGTCAAACTGCAGAATTTACCACTAGGCACCAACTGGCAATTCAACTGATAGTGCCTATTATTACTTACTCTGAGTTGGTTTATAATAGGCTGGACTCCATTTCGGATCATAAGATTAGAGTACTATTTAACCAGGTAACCCGATATGTGTATGGGTTAAAGAAGTTTGACCACATATCGCAGTGGAGGACAAGTGTTTTAGGCTGTGAAATACAGTACTATTTAAAGGCAAGAACCTGTAGTTCTCTTTTCCGGCTTATCTCAACTAAGACCCCTAATTATCTTTAGGAGAAGTTAATATTCCCAAAATCTGAGCCCTCTAAAGAACTTATTGTACCAATATTTAATTTTATAACATCAACTAGACTGTTTTTCGTTAGTGCTATTAGAACTTGGAATTCTATTCCACCCATTATACGAGGCAAGTTAAACAAAGGCAACTATAATAATATCTTATACTCTTATTTCTCAAATAAACTAGACTGACCGTCAACATTAGTTTAAGTTTTAGAGATAAATTACTTTTAAAATTATACCTGTACGATTTAATTTTATTTTCATGTATTTTTGACTATTTGAATTCATGTATTTATAATTAATTTTAATGTTATTCTAATTTTGTGGTACTAATGATTCTTGCTTAATAAATAATAACAATAATAATAATAATATGGTCCTTGATACCATTAGCATTACCGTCAAAAATCTGACCATAACAACGCCCTACTTCCAAACAGAAAATTTTAAAAAAGTTCGTTTTTCAGTTTTTATTTGAAGAAATTGAGCAAAGTTTAATACTGCAATTTAAATTAGGTCATGAGGTTCGCACACATCTATTTTTTCAATTTTTTTTAACCTTTTCAGATAAGAACTTTTTTTTAAACTTATATTAACTAATTTAAAATTTTTTTATAGTTTTAATAATGAGTTAAAATGATTTCAAAGATACGATGGGGAAGCGATTCGTATAACTTTCCAATCTAGTTCAAAGAAATGGCTGGCCATGCACTCTTAATGACTTCAATTAATTCCTCTTTGGTGGAATATTGCCTGGCAGACTAGTAAAATTTGCGAGCCCGCCATTCCATACCTTTTTATTATATTCATGTCCGGTGAGTAAGGCAATAAATCGATATTTTGTGCTTCAATCTAAGACTTAATCATCCGGGCAGTGTGAATCGGGGCATTGTCGTGTTGGAAACGCCATGGCAAGAAATTTTTAAAATGGAGGAAAAACAGTTTCCAGTACGTTTTTATATGTATTTGCATTCATATTCGTGTTTAAAAATTGCAACTCGCACGTACTATTGTAGGAGATGGCTCCCCACATCATCACACCGCCCACATGACTATGAAGTCGATCCAACTGATGTTCCTCCTTCCGAATATCATGGAAATAATAATTGTATCCAAATTAAATTTCTTTTCATTCGAAAAAACAACATAGTGCCAATCATACTTCCAGGCCATGTGATCTCGTGCGAAATTTCTTTTCGAGCATCGTTAGAGCATTCCTTATCACCCTTTAAACAGTAGATAAACTAGCTTTAACACCAACATTTGCTCTGATCTTTGCGGTCGACTCATGAAAGTTGGATGCTTCTTCAAAAGTTGCTCTCTTATCAACATTGGAAATCACTTTATTATTACCGCCTTTATTATTTTGACCATATCCGAATTATTACGCAAGAAATTGTATATAATTTTTCGACTTCTGCCGACTTTTTTTTTGATATTTCAGTTATTGAAAGCTTTCTCAAAGGCTTCGATTTTTACTTTCTCTTTAACCGAAAGCGCTTTTTCTTTACCCATATTACTGAAAATAGATCACTTGGACAGTAAAAAAAATTTTGTGTCAATAAGTATTCAAATTCCGAAGATAAATGAAAGACAAATTGCATGTGCTAACCCGATGATGCAAAAATTAAGCACACTTTCCGATTAAAAATAGAATAAAACCATATAACGGGACGTTGTTATCGCATGTTCTCTTTGCCAGTGACAGTGCATACAAAGAAAAGACAAATAGAAAACAATAAATTAGCTGATGAAGGTGTGCTAACCTTATGACGCACAGTGTATGTGCAATATCAAAATATTGTTATTATACCCCCTGAGCTCTTCAATTTCTTCTTAACTAAAAACAACCGCAATTTCCTTTCTTGATGCTCTAATCTGTAGAAAACTCAATTACTTTTCAATGGTTTTTCAAAACTTAAAATGTTTTGAGTATCAATAGTCCTTCAAAAAGAAGCTTGTTGCGAACTTTCATGACTATTTTTATTATATAAAATCTTTGACAATTAGTTGTTGCAAAGATTTCTAAGAAACCTATCAAATTTCTAGTAATATTGTAAAATCGAATTTTATAACGTGGAATGTAATGAAAGGTCGGATTTAGGTAGAAGATTTTTTCATGTGTAGTAAAATTATTTTTTTCTGCTTTTTGTACGGTGTCAAAATTGCTATATGTATAAAGTATCATTTTAGCAAAAAAATAGTTTTTTGTAATATTTTTAAGAAATGGGCGTGACACTGTCTGTATCATGTATGTTAATTGGGGTGGCCGAAGTTTTTTTTAACTTTTTTTACTGGCGAGATCAAGTCCGCATACATCCTATTTTTGCATCTTCTCGATCTCAGAAGTTTATATAATGTTTATTTGGCCTCATCTTTTGTAAGCGACTTGCAAAAGAACACTAGGTAGCTAATTGTATAGCGTGGAAAGCAACAACAAATATAAGCGAGTTGAGTTGAAATAAGCGGGTTGAAATAAACTGGCTTAAAAAATAGCCGACTTCATTGAAAGTGTTGGAAAGTGAGAAAGTGGTGTTTTGTGAATAATCATTGGAAATTGCCAAGTGAAATTTGAAAATTTTCGCTAAACAGCCAAATAAGTAAAAAACCAAAATAGAGCAGACGTAAGTAAAATCGCCTCTTATAAGAGTTACCTACTTTGTTTTGTTTTGCTAGTAAATTTTATAAACGTCCATTAATTTTGACAGACTAGTGTTGTAAAGTGTATTAAAAATATAAGAGAGTTGATTATAAGCGAGTTGGACGTCGCTAGTCCCTTACAAAAGATAACGACTATTAATAATAATAATAATTTTGGCCGAGCTTCTCCTACCATGTGTGGTGTGCGCGTCTTTATATTATACCACTAATGGAGGGACCTACAGTTTTGTGCCGACTTCATTTTGGGATTAGTTTTGGAATTTATACAATCCGAACTAGTCCCAAAAATATCCCGAAATGATGCCAAATATAAAACCAAACAAGACTCAAAATGATGACAAAGAAATCCCTAACTAGTCCCGAAATGATACTTAAAAGTCCCGAATTTATCCCGAAAAATGATGAAAATGAAATCCCGAGCTAGTAGCAAGTAATTAAATTTTGTATGTAAAAATTAGTTTTCGAAGTTTTCTTATGAGAGAAGGGATATATATTTTGATTTTCTTTTACATGGCGTAGTATGACAGGATGTATTATTTTACCACAAAGAAAGACATTCGTGAGAAAAACTGGTACAATTTTAATGCACTTAAAATAAAATATTGCCCTTGTCCGAAAATAAGTCATAGACGTATTTGTCAGAAATAAATAAAGCAAATGACAATAAATACATTTTTTTTGATGCACATTAAAAACCCTTTGTTTTAGAGGATTTTGACAAAAAATCATATTGAGATCACCTATAACTTAAATTATATTAAACGACGAATAAACCAGTATTTCAGTTCTTAAAATAATTTGTTAATATGCGCTGAGTTTTCTCATTCTGCATGTACGAGTATTTACGAAAATCGCGGTAGCACTCCATAGCATTTTTAAAATCTCGACGAAATTTCGCTAAACGTTAATCATTGGCGCTTGCAAAACGCGTTAAAAATAAAAAAAGGACAAAATCAGAATAAATTGCGAACCGCCTTACAAAATAAAATAGCTTTAAAAAAAATCAACGCGGGATAGCGGAATAATCCGTGTTCAAAACAATCCGCGATAAAAAAGTAAAACCGTACAAAAAGAGACAATGGGGGATTGTACATACATAGAAAACTCCGCGTTAGGGTGCGTTTATGTTGGAGCTTCGATAAGAGCTGCGATAATAGCAGAGAAAATTGTAAGTGGGTACCTCATACTCGTATGTGTGTTTATGTTGGAACTGCGATAGTAACAGAGAAAATTGTAAATGGGCATCACGTAAGTATATCTTCTATAAGAGCTACGAGGGGAGCTGCGATAATAGCGTATACATATGTGTTCATGTAGGAGCATAGCTGAGAATAAAGACTAACGATAAGAGCATATGAAATCGTTGATCACTTTTTCTTCGCTCTAGTCGCTTTGATAAACATGAACACGGAGGAGCTAATAAGTGAAGTTTTTGCAAGGCCCGCTATATGGAACCAAAAAAAAAATGCAAACCACCACAATTGAAAAATATTAATTTGCTTTATTAAGTTAAAAAAATTAGAATGTTTATGTTTTTTGTAATACTCCACCATGTTATACGAGAGTGAAAAGTTACAATAAATCGCTTTGATAAACATGAACTCGGAGGAGCTAATAAGTGAAGTTTTTGCAAGGCCCGCTATATGGAACCAAAAAAAATGCAAACCACCACAATTGAAAAATATTAATTTGCTTTATTAAGTTAAAAAAATTAGAATGTTTATGTTTTTTGTAATACTCCACCATGTTATACGAGAGTGAAAAGTTACAATAAATCGCTCGTCATGCAAAATAGGTCTGCTATGACAAATGAACCATTTTTTCCTAACTTTTTTTCAGTTTTAAATAAAACATAATCAAAGGTTTCAGTATTCATTCGCATATACTCCGAAAACTTGACAAATTATAAAACACGTCAAAAATAATTAAAGTGTTTGAAGAAAATTTGCGGTCTTCCTGTGTACTTTTAAATAAACGATATAAAGAAGTTGAAGACAAAAACATTTCTTCATCGGAATTGGACAATTTTTTGGTTTAATTCACCCCCAAACTAAAATCCCACAGATATCCAATCTTTTATCACAGCTTCAACATAAACACCACATCGAATCGTTGTTTTACTCTATGCTCTAGTCGGTGCCCTCCCAGCTTTCTTCGCTTTTTTCGCAGATCCAACATAAACGCACCCTTAGAAGGAGATCGACTGTAGTTTATAATAATAAAACAAGTAAGGAAAGCAAAATTCGTGCGAAACCGAATTTTATATACAGCCGCGATATTTTTTTGTACGACCGGTCATTTTTCAAAATTTCATAAAAACCCCGTTTATTTGTTTCAAATCGCTGCTAGTATTAAACTTAACTAAATTTGTTCCAATAGATACTGAAAAGGAATTTTTTTGCATTTTTCAAAAATCCCATTATATGGAAGTTGGGCATGGTTATGGTCCGATTTCATAAATTTTTGACGGTGTTAACAGCGGTATCGAAGAAAATATGTGCACCAAATTGTGACGATACCTAACACCGTTATTGAGATAGGGAAGTTTTTTCATAAGTAAAATTTCGTAACTATACAGTTTCTTTGTTAAAAATCGGTCCAAATATCAAATTTCACTCAATTTGCTCTAACTTCCGTTATATGGGGGGTGGGAGTGGTTATTGACCGATCTTGATCATTTTCAATATCAAAGAGCAATCTATGTACCAAGTTTCATTAAGAAATCATTACTCATCATTTACTCAAGTTATCGTAACCACGGTCAGACGAACGGTTTTTGAGTTAGTATGTTTATGTAGGGTGTTTTTTTAGACGTGTTGTTTTTAAGCAGAAACAAAACGCATATAATTTAATGCTATGACCAAGAATTTAGCTTTATAAAAAAGATAAGGGTTTGCCATTTTGTTTTAAAAATGATTTCGGGCAAGTGACCGCCGCGGCTGGCTCGAATAAATTCCAGACGAGAGGCCAAATATTCGACCACTTTTTGCGCAATTGAGGCCGTATGTCAGTAATAACGCGCTGAATATTCTCTTCCAAGGCGTCTTGAAATGGCAAACCAAACTGAGTATAAATCAAGTAACAGCTGTCAAAAGGACCAACTCCGAAAAAAGTATTGCCTCATTGAAAACCACACGTTTAAAAAAAACACACTTTACTAGACACCATAATTGTGGTGTATATACTAAATAACTGAAGAAAAGGAAATATGTATATAATTTCCATTAAAAATACATATCTGCTTTGAAATAAGTAAAAACGGTTAAAGTTTTTTATGCATTGTAAGACAGTAAAATTTCTTTGAATCAAGCCCAGCGATAATATCGGTACTTACATTTAAATGTCTGAGTAATGCAGAAAAACCTTGGTCACGTACAAACTTAATCAGTTTAGTAACGCAATCCATCGCCTACTGGTATGTTCAATTGCGCTTGCTTGAGAGCTTCAAAAATGCGAATGCGATTAAAATTGAAGGTTCTTAATAAGTTCAAACTTAATAGCTGCTGTTGATGCTTTTTTCTTGGTGTATCGCCGTGTCTGTCCACTCGAATTTTGGGCAGTCAATACAGCTAGCACACTAGCATGACCTTCAGATCTTCTAATTCGTCGTTTATATATTCGACACAATCGCCTACGCTTATGTTGTTCGCACAAATCGGCATTACTGCAGTCCCATTATCATTGATCCTAACATTTCTTCGTTGATGCAGCTCTTCTTGCTGTACGATGTCCTGATGCAGCGTCATCACGCTGTCCATGCTGTTGAGACATTGCAGCCTTTGTACATCGCATATATAATTACCGTCGTCGTTTAGATCATACAAACTTCCTGCTGTAACAATTGAATTTGTTTTTAATGTGAGGGGCCGCCTTGCGAGTATTGTCGCTGGTTGTCCTTGACGCTGTTGCGAATATTCGTCAGGTGGTTGCTTCGTATGCAATTGTAGAAGGTATTTGGGTGCTAATTTGTAATTTACGGGATGGTCAACTGCTTTTTTTTCACTACAACTTACCTGTTGATCAGCAATACCTTGCATACCATGCATAACGACACTACCATTGTCATTAACCCGAATATTACGTTGCGGTAGACCTGAATAGCCATTTTGCGATGAAGCAATATTTAATAGAGAGGTATCTTGATTCAAACCGTCATAAATATCCAAATTCGGTGAAATTTGTAATTTTTGGTTAAACGATTTAGCATTTTTTCTTTTCTCGCCGATCTCGTTACTACTAAGGATGCAGCGTATAGTGTTACTGTCATGATTACTTTCGGAAAATCCTGAGGTGCAACCGCTCATCAGAATATTATCAGATTCAACGTTTTTTAATATGAATTCGGCGAGGATATTTCTCGTAATGCTTTGGTCTCCGACTACGCTTTTAATATGACCATGTTTCTTCATTTTGCTTGCAACCGTTAACTCAGAACTTCCAATAATGAAGTTATTACTGTTTCCTTCATTTTTTTTACTTTCACAGTCGTCCATAGTAACTACGAGGTGTTTCTCCATGGTAGCACAGTCAGAGCCGTCGGTCGCCAAGAAAAATTGTTCCATACCATTGCTATTTACCGCATCTTCTGTCAAATCGGTTGACACGAATTGAGCTACGTGCCGAAAATCAGCATTGCCATCAATAATATCATTATCTGTGATACAAAGTGTTTTGCTTTCGTTATAATTATCTCCAGAGTCAACATGGCGTAAAAAATTGTCATTTTCGAAGTTCAATCGGTTATTATTTACACTAATACCAATGTTATGATCATTAACTACATTAAGACTGTTTTGAGCATTATTTTCGGCCATAGTGGCTATGCTATGACCCTTATTTGCGAAGTTATTCCCGTCGTCATTGTGGGTCACATTTTTAATTTTAGATAAGCAATTTCTTTGCTCATCATTGTAACGTTGACCGTGTTTCTTATTGGTTTGTTTTGATTCGATATTTACCGCTGATAAAATTGCAGTTGAGAATGTTGAATAAAATTGTCCCTGCCGTTTCACAATTGTCAAATTTTCATTATTTACAAGAATTTCGCTGGCGTGGACAACGGCCATCGAGCCTAAAGCTGGCGTTGTTATTTTAGTGTGTATGCGTTCGCTGCGCTTGTGATGTAAATCGGTCGTATACTGAAGTCTCACAATATCATCTGCCAGAGTATTGGTTATTTTTGGTTGCTCTTGGCTTTTGCATTCATTCAACTGCTGTTGTGACGCTTCCTGCACCGTAAACCGCCTATTTTTTTCAACTTGCCGAAGAGGTCGTAGTCGCTCTTCGTTAATTATCTGTTATGTATGGTGTCACAACAAGTCGTCAGTGTCAGGATCGTGTTCGCCATTATCTTCTAGATCGAAATCATCATGGGCTAGATCTAAATCCATATCAGGATCGTTTTCAAAGTCCAGAGAATGTCGATTACTTGGGGAGAGCGCAGACTGCTGATGCTGTTGATGCTGATAGTTATGATGTTGGATATTACTTTTATTGCTATTATTGTTGCTTAACCGATTTCCACCACCTCCATTAGCGCCACCTCGCCGGTGCATCCCCATTGTCTTTGAGTCATCATCACGCCATTTGTCCATTGAACGACGGCGAGCATTCATAAAAAAGTTGCCAACGGTGGTTGGCTCTAATCCCAATTGTCGGGCAATTGTCACTTGCATCTCCTTCGAAGGCCTCTTTGTTTCCTATTAAAAATCCATCAAAACATAAGTACGTATATACATATGCATGTACGTATGTAGGATTTAGAGACAGCTAAATTTGTGGTCTACTCACTTTGAATATTGCTTGGAGTGTCCGCCTCTGCAGGTCTGTGAAAACCAGGCGCGGCTTTTTTGGGTGTGGCATGTGCTCCATATGTATCTCATCCTTTCGACGACACACTCCGTTTCCGCTGAGATTTCCTCCTAGATTAAATATACAGTTATTGTTTAGTTAGAGACAGAAATATGTTATATATATAGCATTCACTAATATACGATGAAATACAAATGAAAACATGTATATTCTTATCATATAATTTAATAAGTACTAACCACTGTTTGAGTTGCTGCTAACGACAAAATTGCTTGCGCCTATAAGACCACCACCACCAGAAGCAATCGTTACCGGGCAGCCATTGGTGGCATTGGTGCTACTGCGTTGAGGTATCTGCGCCGCTGCCATACGAAGCGCTGACATTCGCTGAAATTCAGGCTCTTGCAGCCACTTGAACATGCGTCGGAAAGTCTCACGTCCAGACTTGAGCTTTGACCATGGCTTTGGATTGCGTAGTAGATCCGAAAGAGTGCCTTGTGATCGGCATAGTACCCGCTGGGCAAATATAGCTTGCGGAATACTATAACGTTTCAGCTCCGCCGATATTTGTTGGGCAAGTTCTTTGGTGTTAATTTCATCAATATCGTTGCTGCCCGTAAGGCCACAAGCAGCACCATCTCCGCCATTGCTGTTGCTGCTACTGACACTACCATTTCCACTTGTAGTGTTCCCACCGCTACTTGATAGACTAGATCCACTCGAACTGTTGCTGCCGTTATTACTACTAGTAACATGGTGCAGATTGAGCTGTAGTAGTTGTTGCTGTTCGATAAAGGACTGTTCTTGCGTCCGTTGGCTGGGATGCTGTTCCATATTATTGACGCTACTCAGCAAATTCTGTCCACCCATTACATTTGTCAAGCGTACATTGCTGCTGTTGTTCAAGCTAACATTAAGACTGCAGTCACTAGTGACTGGATACGAGTGTTTACCATGATGTTGATGTTGTGTAGAATGTTGCTGTGCTCCAATGCTTACTTGTTCTTGCTGCTGCTGGTGCTGCTGACGATGATGCATAGGAATCGCGGGTTGATGGATGGTCAATAGAGTGGTGGCAGTTCCTAAAATATCATTCGGAGGCGGCGATGGTGTAAGTGACACAACTACAGCATCCCGATGCACTGGCATAATATCAGTGACACCCTTACCTCCTAACGAGGCAGCGGATAGGGTAGCCATTGCTACATTTATGGGTGGCAGGGTTACAACCGACTGGTTACCTATACTACAGCTTCCTGGCGATGCTGATCCCGCTGATACGGAGTGTGGACTAAGCATAGGGCTATGTTGTAATTGAAGGTGAGTACTTCTTCCTCCAGAAGTGGAAGAGGATGTCGGCGTTGTGTTTACCAAAAGCTCCCTCTGATGTACGCTGTAAGATGATTCATATCCAGTCACCACCAAGTTATCTCCAACAACGGTACCATTACCAATCGTGACCGGTGGCGAAAGGCTTATAACTTGCTTTTGCGAGTCAGACTGGTGCATTTTCAAACCGGTCGCACCAGTACTAAGATTGCTATTGCTGCCGCAACTGCCGGTGGTAATACCACCGCTAGTTGCTTTGCAGTTTGATATCGTAGGTGAGTGCAGCTCTGCTGAATGACTGTAGGCTGAATGTGGTGAAAGCGCACCACAAGGACTCGGAGATGCAGCATGAAGTTCGCACGCCACCACCATTCCAGAGAGCGTATGCGATTGTGAGCTTGCATAATTGTGCGGTGGTGACATTGACATACCCATGGATGGCAGCTTGTCATATGATGAGTATGGCGACTGTACGCCATTAAGGCTGCTTAAGCTTAGGCCGCCAAGACTGCTCTGATGCGGCATTACTGCGAATGGACCCACGACTACTGACGAGGAATTACTATTACTACTATTGTCGCAACCAACACCATTGCCTCCCACACTCACACCACCACCGTTTATATGACCGCCATAAGCAAACTTTTCAGACATAGTTGAAATAGGCGGTAGCGGTTGCAGCGGTGTCAGTGTTGCGTACGAAGACGTCGGACTAAAACTAGGTGGAGACATGTTTTCGTTTACCGATGTCAACGTCTGATAAGTGGTTGGTTCTAGGGAGCTATCTCTCACTACGCCCGCACTTACATTACTTAGCTCAGGGCTCAACATTTGAGAAGTGGAATCGCGGGAGTCTTCATGTTGCTGCACGATTACCGATATGGTTTCGTGGTCGGACGTCTGGTGAGCATGACTAGCTGTTTGTTGTGCAGTACTTTTGGAAATTCTATGCTGATTATTTGACACACCTAGCTGGCCAAGATGTGGCTCCTGTTGACCGTGCTCACTATCATGAGAAAGCTGGGATATCGAGCCTCTCCCAATTATATTGTTCCCGCTAGAATAATGATGATGAAGCAGCTGATGCTGCTGCTGTTGATCGTGTTGGTGGTGATGTTGATTTAATGTCACCTCGACTGCAGCTAACGTAAGATTATTTATAACACCGTTACAAACGTCAGCATTAATTCGAGATACATCCAAAGCCTCATAATCTCGGCCATGATGCAAGTGTGCGCCTCTGCCCAAATTGTTGGTATCTTCACTTCTTCCCTTGACACTTCTGTTATTACCTACCTCGTTCACGTCCAATACTCCAACTTTCTTCTCTTGCTTAACGCCAATTACGCATGCACCAACTGAGTTAGGAGAAGAACAAACGGATAACTCATCTAGCGTAACATCGGAACCTCCAAAGTCAGCTGGACTTCTGCCATCTAAACGATCCTCTTGGCGCAGGTGGTGAAGATGTTGCTGACTTTGGTGACTATTCTCGACTGATAGCAGTCGCTCATGGGATTGCTCCGTTGGATGTTGATGCTGATGCAGACCATGATGTTGGCTCTGATGATGATTATGTTGGTGTTGTGCTTGCAATTGTTGTTCATTACGACTTTGAGTGGGCACAGTCCCTGTCATCTGAAATGTGGAATATACCGGACTGTGGCTAAGACCGTCAATAATTGTGCGTACCATAACGACTGGGCCTGCACCTTCTACATCGGTGATGGTACCATTGCTAGTTGTCACCACTGTATGCGCCACGACGTTGTGGTCTAAGACAACGTCATGCGTAGGGAGTGCGGTAGCTGGAGATGATGATGGCGTGCGATGCACAAGAACAAGCGGTTCATTATTCGGCGATAACGTATGATCGACGACAATACCGACGCCATCATCGACCTCACGGCGATCAGCTGTTGATAAATCTGAGGTAATAAAAGCACTTGAATCGTCGACCAGTTGACTAGTTACTGACTGGTGGTCGATAATCTCGCTTATAGACTCCATGCTCATCTTGATAATGGAATTGCGTAAGTTTTTCATTTGAATATTTCATTCGCAACGCTTATATTCCAAATAAAGATTCATGATATAATAAGTACTTCGTATTCCACATCTACTAAAGTGAGCTGCGTAGAATAACTGCGTACTTTTAGGCACATCTGAAAAAGGGTTAACAAACAGCAAATTCAGATATTGATGAAAATTGCTTGAATTTATATATATATATTGTATATACAAATATCTATAAATATATGTATATATCATATGGTCTATGACAAAATTAGTTTTTTTACAAGCATAAAAGTCACCTTTTTAAATGAATGTTGTTAATTAAGTACATTTTTATAAATATAAACTGTTTTCTTTTTTTTCTTATCATATATTTATTAAACAAGTATTTATAAAACATGAAAACTGCTAAAAATTTCTGAAAAACCACTTGAAGTTATCAATAATCCATTAATTTCAGAGTCAAGAAAATGTTTTTACATAGTTAATTTTAATTAAAACAAAAATCAGTATTGTATTAATATATTTAATTTTAATACGCTGTGTGTTGGCCTCCAGAGTCGATAACTGCCTGTAGTTTACTATTCATTGATTTAATTAGTTTTTCTAGGTCATACTCGCCTGGAATTTTCGCCCATTCCTCATTAATATACCGTAAATTCATTTCGGTTCTTTGGATTATTCTTTCCCACCTTTTTTTTAATGTACTCACAAATTCTCAATTGGGTTGAGATCTGGACGCTGAGGAGGTGCAAATAGTACTATATCGCAGTTATAAAGGAGCCAAGTTCTTACGATAAGCGCCTTATGTTTTGGCTCGTTATCTTGACAAAATTTAAATTTATTTCCTTCGAACCCAAATTTATACGCAGTATTTCGTATGTGGGAAAATATTTAGATATTGCGTAGCATCAATATGACCCTCAATATAAACAAGATCTCCTACTACTTTGCTAGAAATGCAGGCCCATACCATCACGGAAAGCTTACCGAGGTTTACAGTTGGTATACTTTTTTTTTGGTTCAAGGCTATTAAGGGTTGATGCCGCACTCTATTAGGCCGTCATTATAGTAAAGCATAATTTTCGTTTCTTCACAAAAAAAGCATCTTCCCAAAACGCATCGCTATGTGAAATAAGACTAGTGGCAAACGACAGACGCTTTTATATATTTAGTTGTGACAATAGAGGTTTTTTCGCGCAACTCATGAGGAATACTGGTTTTTTAGAAGTACTTGGTGAACCATTTCATTTGATATATCCACTCCAGACTCCAATTTGGTCTCGTTTGCAAGTGCTATTGGTATTTGTGGATTATTATAAACTTTTTTGATTATTCGGCGCTCATTTCAGGCAGATAGTTTTTTAGGCCTCCCTGGTGAATTGTGCAAATCCAATCTTCCTCCCTTCTCCGCATGATTAATTATGTTATAAACAGTTTGTCTGCTCAGGGAAAATGTTTTTGATATATCTGCAACACTTTTCCCCTCATAAAAACTGTAATAAACTAGCTGAATTTTGTCACTGGTCACTCCTTTACCCGGCATTAAAAAAAAATTATTTTTTAAATTTACAACGTAGTTCTTTGATGTTGACTTCAATACTAACTTTTGGCTTTATCGCGATGACGTGACGCTGTCAACGGTACTTTTTGTATTAATTCAAATTCCTTAGAATCGAGAAAGTTGTGCATTTTCACATAAAACGCAGTTTATAAAAACATTTTTTTGACACTCTAAGTGGTTGTTTGTTACTATTTTCATATTTTTTTACAAAATTTTCCACAGTGGTTCTGTTATAATGAGTAAAAATTAAAATGTTTTTAACTACTTAACTTCATTTTATTTACAATGGAAAATTCAAAACGAAATTTTTTGGGCTTGTAAAAACATTTTCTTGACAAACTGTATATTTTTTTCAGTAAAAGTAGAAAAATTTCCCTGTTAAAGACTTGGAAATATGTCTTAAATTTTAAATGTACTAGATTTATAATTTATAAATGCACTGCGCAACAATGAAAATTATTTTTTTCTGGAGACATATGTACATATGTAGCTTAAGTTGTAAATCTAGTCAAAAAGAAAAAAAACTATTTCCCCATAATTTGAATGCAACTACGTAATCTGGACTTAGAGTCCAAAAAATGGGTTTTTATACATTTAAACAAATATCTAGCCCTAACATTATTTATATTTGTCAGATGAATAAGTTCGATATATCATTCAAAGAACTTATCGTGCCACTTGTGACGATGTATAAACAGCAAATCTAGTTAAAGTCCTGATATGGAACGTTTTGCTACGGTAATTTTTTTAAATTTTTTCTGATAATATTTGTCATCTTTTGCCTGTGTTATTTAGCCTCAAGCGAGGAGTATTCCTTGATTGCTGGAATCTTTGCACAATACTACAATATTTAAGATCGGAGCAACATAGCCACCTACAAAGCCTTTGATAAAGTAAACCATTTTAATCTCTTACGCAAGCTCTCTATATACGGAATTAGAGTTACACTTCTGAAATTTTTCGAAATTTTTTTAATTGGCTGGAAGCTATTAGTTAAAATAGGTCCTACAAAATCTGACATTGCCATCAATGCATAGTCCTACAATACCACAAGGCACTCACTGTGTACCCTTGCTATTTAAACTGTTTATTAATGACTTACCTCTACAATTCAAATGTGCTTAATGTTTCCATTTGATGTTAAAGTTTATCTGCCAATCCGTAACTTAATTGATTACCATAACATGCAATTTGTTATCTTTGCTAGAAGAATACGTCTATGTAATAATTTTGCCCACCAAATATATTTTAATGCCACTTTATGTAGATTAAAATTAAATTTATTTACTATAGTTTGTAAGGATAACCAGTAATCTGAATAGTTGAAATAAAATTTAAAAAAATATATATTACGTAACGTCTAAGTTACTGTGCGAAATATTAAGAAACATCTACATTTTTTACACTTTTTCATTAGATTTTTACTCATTATTTTGTGTAGCAGTGTATCCATAAATGTGATATATAATGAACAATGTACATATATCCAATTTTGCTTTCGGCGAGATCAGGTTTGACAAGTTTAACTTATGTACCATACACGCTTTTCTAAATTATGTTTTTATTGTATATTTTACAATCTATAATTGTTTAAAATATATTTATTTCGGGTCAATGTTGATTTACTACTAAAACAGAGAACGAGAAAAAACTTTTTCTTTAGGTTTTTACTCATTATTTTGTGTAGCAGTGTATCCATAAATGTGATATAAAATGAACAATGTATATCCAATTTTGCTTTCGGCGAGATCAGGTTTGACAAGTTTAACTTATGTACCATACACGCTTTTCTAAATTATGTTTTTATTGTATATTTTACAATCTATAATTGTTTAAAATATATTTATTTCGGGCCAATGTTGATTAACTACTAAAACAGAGAACGAGAAAAAACTGACCTTCCTAATTGGTATAAGAAGTCAATAGCGTCATCCAGGGTTATTATTTACCACTCAAATCACCCTTGGTCTCAAAAAAGAAACACAATAATCAACTTCCAAATATATTCGCTCAGTGACGAGAAGTTCAGAAATGAGAACGCAAATATCAACATTCTACCCTGTCGGACAAGAAAAAGAACAAAACAACAAAAAATTATTGCAAAAAAATTGATACCCTAATGTAACTATTGCTAGGTGCTTCTGTAGCTTTTTATGATAAGCTCCTTTCGGCTGATCTTTGGCCTGCCAATGACTATGTACGCCCTTTTCGTTTTTTTCGAAAAGAAGAGAAACAACAAAAGCAAACATAACTTCTGATAATTTTAGCGGCCTGAATGTGTATTTTCAGAATGTATCTGAAAATGTATATAATGTTTTTAGAAAGGATAGAGATGTAACTAAAACTGGTTTCGCAAGAGGTGTTGGTGTACTTATTGCGGGACAACGTAAATTCCATGCATATTTAGTTTCGCTTGAGAACGATGATTCTGTAATAGATCAAATATGCGTTTGAGTTAGCAGTACAACAGCACAAAGCTCATTGTTTTTTGTGGTTTCATATATTCCACCAAATAGTGGAGAATTTCTTTATCGCTTGCATGCTGACAATATTACCTCTGTAGTCATAAATAAGTTAAGTGATAACCAAATATGCATTTTGGGTGACTTTAATATAAGTAATGTGAGTTGGTCCGGTAGTTTTTCTAACTCGGGTCTCACTCCTTTGTATGTTATTTCAGCTCATGCATCTTATTTTATTGATAGTATTTTAAGTCTTAATTTAATACAAGTTAATAGTTTTGTTAACAAGTTGGAAAGATTACTCGATCTCATTTTTATTAGTGATAATTTGATCTATAATATTTCGGAATGCATTTCTCCTATTACGCCGTGTGATAAGCATCATGTGCCTCTGATTTTGAATTTTTAATTTTATGAGTTTTCTTCATCTGTGCCTGATGATAATATAGCTTTTAATTTTGCAGCCTGTGATTTTGATCTGATTAATACTTTACTATTGGAATACAATATTTAAGATCGGAGCAACATAGCCACCTACAAAGCCTTTGATAAAATAAACCATTTTAATCTCTTACGCAAGCTCTCTATATACGGAATTAGAGTTACACTTCTGAAATTTTTCGAAATTTTTTTAATTGGCTGGAAGCTATTAGTTAAAATAGGTCCTACAAAATCTGACATTGCCATCAATGCATGGTCCTACAATACCACAAGGCACTCACTGTGTACCCCTGCTATTTAAACTGTTTATTAATGACTTACCTCTACAATTCAAATGTGCTTAATGTTTCCAATATTACCTGACAATATTACCTCTGTAGTCATAAATAAGTCAAGTGATAACCAAATATGCATTTTGGGTGACTTTAATATAAGTAATGTGAGTTGGTCCCGTAGTTTTTCTAACTCGGGTCTCACTCCTTTGTATGTTATTTCAGCTCATGCATCTTATTTTATTGATAGTATTTTAAGTCTTAATTTAATACAAGTTAATAGTTTTGTTAACAAGTTGGAAAGATTACTCGATCTCATTTTTATTAGTGATAATTTGATCTATAATATTTTGGAATGCATTTCTCCTATTACGCCGTGTGATAAGCATCATGTGCCTCTGATTTTGAATTTTTAATTTTATGAGTTTTCTTCATCTGTGCCTGATGATAATATAGCTTTTAATTTTGCAGCCTGTGATTTTGATCTGATTAATACTTTACTATTGGAATGCAAATGAATTGACCTATTGTCCTGCTCCGATGTTTCCAGATGCAATTATATTTTTAAAACTTTAATGTTTAATTTCTGTTTAACTAACGTTCCGTGGTATAACTTTCAGTTGAAAGAGTTAAAGAACCTCCGGAATAAATTCTTTAAAAGGTTTAAATTAACTAATTTTAATATCAGCGTTATTCCAAAGATTTCAACTGTTTAGACAAATTTCTTTACAGAAACTACATCCTACGAATGGATGTGAATATTAAATCAAATCCAAAGTCTTTCTGGCAATTTATTAAATCTAAAAAGTCAAACTCTGCTATTCCCTCAGCCGTATTCTATGACGAAAAGTTTGCTAACACTCCAAATGGCGTGGCCAATTTGTTTGCGGAATTTTTCAGCTCAAATTTTGTTGCTGATGATGGGAATCCATTACCTTGCTTTACCTCTAACTTCAGCTCCACTTTAAGCTTCGGTTCTCTTAGCCTCTCTTCGGATGATGTTACTACTGGCATTGCTAATCTAAAACCATTTCATTTGTTAAAAAATTACCCCGCTTTAATTTCACCTTTAAAAATTATTTTTAATTTGTCATTGACGTCTGGAGTTTTCATTGATGACTGGAAATTAACTTCCATTAGCCATATTCACAAAAGTGGTAGTAAGAATAACGTTTGTAATTATAGGCCCATATCAAAGTTATCAACTGTTTCGAAACTTTTTGAGAGTATCATTAAAGAGAAAATCTATTTTGCGTCTAAGAGTCTGATCTCGCCTAACCAGCACGGTTTTGTCCCTCACCGATCTACAGTTTCGAATCTAGCAGTACCTATTTAGTGAATATTGCATTGCGTATTTTTCTGCCGGCCTGCAGGTTGACTGTGTACATATATACAGACTTTTCAAAAGCTTTTGATAAAGTTTCACATTCTTTATTGATTCATAAGTTGGCGCATATAGGTTTTCATTCAGTTTTTTTAAAATGGATTAAATCCTATTTATTCAAAAGAATTTGCGTAGTGACAATTGACGGCGTTTCTTCTGAGTCTTTTTTTGCCTCCTCTGGGGTTCCCCAGGGGAGTATACTAGGTCCCTTATTGTTCGTTTTGTTTATTAATGACATAAGTAGCTGCTTTAGATTTGCAAAATTTTTGCTCTATGCCGACGACTTAAAAGTTTTTTCGATAATTAAAAATCCCGATGACGCGCTTCAGCTCCAAAATTACATTGAAAGCTTACATCTGTGGTGTGTTAATTCTCAGCTATCTTTAAACATAAAAAAGTGCTTTAAAGTCACGTATGCGAAAGCTCATAACATCTTGCCGACGTCTTATATGATTTCTCATTCTTTTTTACAAAGTTTGGACGAAATTAAAGATCTTGGCGTAATTTTTTCGAGTAGCTATTCTTTTAATAGGCATATTCGTCATATTATTTCGATAGCTTACTCGGTTTTAGGGTTTGTTAGGCTAAATATTTCCAAATTTTCTGACCCGTATACTCTGAAGTTATTATATACGGCTTTTGTTCGTTCCAACTTGGAATATGCTTCCTTTATCTGGAGGCCTAGTCAAAAAAATTATATAATTAAGATTCATTGATTTTGATGAGCCAATTCCCTCTTATAAATCTCGCTTGCTTTTGATTGACCTTAAGACTTTGGAATCAAGAAGGTCGGTACTCTCACTTTATTTTGTTCGTAATATCATCAATACCGACATTGACTGCTCCTTTCTTATGGAAAAAATTAATTTCAACATCCCTCAACGTAATCTTCGTATTCGCTAAATTCTCCTCTTGACTCGAAGACTAAGGACAAAATTGCCAAAGAACAACAACACAATGTTGTTTACGAAATTAGGTGCAATGGAAAAAATTCATATACGCACAACAAAACGGGCACTGGGAATTCGAATCAACGAAAACAAAATAGATGAGAAACGAAATAAGACACAACAGCACTGGCACAACATCTAGCAAGTAATGGGCACTCCGCTTCGAAAACACAAGAATATTAGACGTAGAGAACTAACATTAGAAAGCTTAAGTATACAACAAAAAATACGTAACGCGATGAACAACAAGGAAGATGTGGACAATATAAACTGCGCGTACAAATTAGAATTGACGCATTGTAAAGAAGCTGATTAGTGATGTGGTTGTATTTAAGGAATCGTGTATTGTTTAAATGTTGTTTTTTGTTATTTTTAGGGTAATAAAATAAATTTTGTTTACTTTATTTAAAACTACCGGCCGAATAGCTCCAAAAACATCCCAATAAATTGTTTCAGCTTTACAAATTTTATTTTATTATGTTTTTTAGACATGGTTAGGGTAGATAAATAAAACATGTTTTTTAGTTATTTTGTTTTGAACTTGCTAAAAAAAAACAAATATTATTACTATAACTAAGCTACTGTCTACAACCTTCCCTACAAAGGAGCTTACGAAAACTCAGGTCTAAGTAGTCAATATGCAAGATAAAATAATTCGTAGAATTTGTACAAACAATCAGTTATCTACTCCTTTGAGGCTTAAACAATATTTTTTGTCACTGCTCTATCATATAACTATGATGTATGTAAGTGTTAGTTTTAGTCGAAAACACTGAGTAATTCACAGATGGAAAATTTATTGAGAAGTGAGAAGTAATATCAAGTAATTGTATGTATGTACATATATGCATATTTGAATATAAGTTCTACATCTCTACATGAACATATGCATTGTAGCAGACAGGGTTACTATTTTAAAGAAACGTTTCAACAGCCCCCCTCAATGCAGATGTTCTTACAATATTCGTTCAATTGTGTATCAAACGGACCGCATACGTCTGTATGTATCAAATCTAGCAAATTCTTAGATCTGCTTTCTACTGCATTCGGAAAAGGTTGTGTATGTATTTTACATACCATACATGTCCTACACACTGGCTTCTCCAAAAGATTTACTTCCCCCATTCCACGAACTAAAGATTTATGTTTTAGTTCTGTCAAACTTGTATAATTAAGGTGTCCGAACCTATTGTGCCAAATAATTGCTTTATTTTGCATGACGGCAAAAACGCTGCTGCTGTGCTTGCCTTCAACTATAAACAAGTAGCCGTTTTGTTCGAGCCGTAGGATATCAACGCCGTTCTTTTTCACTACAGCATACATTTTATTAAAGTCCACAGTGCAGCCCTTCTCAACCGCACGACCAACGGAAACAAAATTTCCCCTCAAACTAGGAACGTACAATACGTCACTCAACTTCAGCTCACACAAATCTGTTAAGCTTTTTACGCTAACTTTGCCCTCTGCTTTAATGCTGTTTTCGCCTGCCAATGCAATCGACTTCGAATGTTCAACGAAGTTGGTGAATAAGTTACGGTCGCAGCACATGTGTGCTGTTGCGCCGCTATCCAAACACCATCTCGTTCTGTCAAACATGTTGCAGTTTGATGCTGCTAACACAGTAAACGAATACTGTTTTTGCTGCTTTGGCACGTCATTTTGTTTCGTTGTACAATTTGCTTTTATATGACCACGCTGCCCACAACGAAAGCAAATAACATTTTTTGACTGCTTACCTCTTAACTTCTTTTCGCTGTTCTGCGCCAACTTCGCTGCAAATGCTTTCTGCGCACCGCCATCAAATTTTGTGTGTATGTCGCTATTAACTCTGCGCTCACTTTCTTCTAGAAGTATCATCAGAGAACGTGTATTGACAGAGAAGCCTTATCTCAGTCCATTCCGACACACATTACTCTGATTTTGAGGGGTACTAATTTTCTTGTCGTAGCTCACCACGATATATTTTGTCTTAGCTCACCACAATTCGACAGCGATAGAGAAAAAAACTAACATTGACAGAGCGGAAACTGATAAAACGAGAGTTTTAATGTATTTTCGTTATGTTATCGGTGGAGCTGAAAAATTATTTAAATTTTGGCAAAATTCTATCACTTAAATGTGAACAAAATTTTAATGAAATAATATTTATCGAATCAGTTACAATTTAAGGCAAGTAGTACTTTGTACTTACATACATACATATGTATGTAAATCTGGCCATATAGGCAAATTATTTACCTTTTAACCATTAATGTGGATTGATATATGTATGTATGTATATTCCCTAATTTGAATACAATAATACAATTTACTTTGTCTTCCCAAACTAAATTTAATATCACACATGTTTAAAATATTTGATCAAACAAATCTAAGCCTAAAATTCATCTTATGTGCAAGCAAAAACACAAACGCATATTTTTCTGCACATATGTACATATAATAAATACAAACGTACATTTGTTCACGTGCCCGCAAACCACCCTTGAGTTATAAATGTTTGCTTCTGCTCGGATTTCCGACAATTCTGCTGCGAGACGAAGGCAATAAACCGCCACCATAAATTAGAGTTGGGTGCAAATACTTATCGTTTCGCAGTAGGTCCAAGGAAAAATAGGAGTAATAAAAAAATATACGATTTAACTCTCAGAGACGTTTTACTGTGAGAAAATCAATAATATATAGCTGCTTAATACTTGTTAAGGTGAGATATAGTGTGATATATTTTTTAAATAAATTAAAAGTGAAAATTAATTATGCATTTTTGTAACTACTTTTTATAAAGTAGTAGATTTCCTACTTCGACTACAAATTGCAGTAAAAGGTTTGCAAATTCAGTGATGACCAACACTGTTGTTCAAATGCGACAAAATTCGGCTACATATTTACATATATATATAAGCTCATACAAATGTACACAGCGCGTATTGAGGTGATGAAGATGTACTGAGTATTTATCTTGGCAAGGCCGATTTTGCGAAATATCACCGAATGCATTTATATATTTTTATTAGTATTTTACAATATAATGGTTCGTAATGATTAAATATTCATAAATTATATATGAATTTGGTAAAAGAGTATCGTATTAGCTGAGGAATGTCTAATATACATATTTTTATTTATTTTTCACCAACACATTTGCCGGACTGGGCCAGAAATAGGCAACGCCCCTGTACTTGCAAAGCTGAAGACGAAAATGTTCAAATTTATAAATTTTTGCAAGATCGCGAAAAATGTGCTTCGCTGGCAGATTTTAAGTTGTGCTGCAATTTATGAATGAAATGAGTTTTACGCACGCGCAATTTATGAATGAAATGGTTTAGGATTTATGGCGCCTGTGTAACTGTTGATGTAGCAGTTGCTGCGGGAAGTGAGGACAGAAGTGGACGCACGTTGATGTGTAAATATGTATAAATATAAGTATGTGCGTACATTTGTATGTGCAAAGACGTCATTTGTCCTTGAATTTATATTTTGGCATGTGATGTAGTAGGTCAAGGTTGATTTATATGATCTTGTAAGTACGAGTACATTTGATTTTATATATTTATCTAAAGTATGTACATATATACATATGTATGTACATACATATGAACAAAGTTAGTTCTGCATTTTGTATACATATGTACATATGTATGCATAGATAAGAATATACATACATATGTATAATGGGTAAAATATTGATTTGTATTATGTTAAATGGGGGTTTAGAATCTACATATGTACATACATACATACATATGTACGCATACACAAGATTTGCAGTAATTTTCAAAAAATTTGCGAATAACTTATGTAGATAAAAGCGTAAAAATTATGTGTCAACAAATGCAAATCGCCGACGGCATTTTAGCATTTGCGTTTGCGCACCACCATTATAGCAAATCTTATCATATCATATGTATGTACATAAGTACGTACACACAAATGACACAAAAGAGGACTCTTCATTAATTAATAAAACCAATTTTATTATTATTTGACTTTATTTTTCCTATATCCAACGAAATTCATAATTTTCCTAATACGTAATGCCGTCGGCAAAACAACAGGTGGATTATGCTCACATTTGTGCATTAATTAAATCCATATTCATAAAACAAAAAAGGGGCGGCTTCAGCCATTAATTTTACAAATGCACATACATACATAAGTATGAATATACATTTTATCAATCGTATTATAATTATTATGCTTTTTATTAAATTGTCAAAATCAACCCAAAATAGGTATATTTTTCTTACATTTATGAGAATATACAAGCTGTTAAATTTCTTTCGACCTCACTCAGCTCTGTTAACTTGCCACTCTCGCTATTTCCCCTGTTAGCCCTGGCGCGGTGAAATAAGACAAGACATTTACTTGGATTTTGACAATTCACACTGATATTCGCGTGAAAATCTTCTCTGTCAAATATAAGTTCTCTGGTATCATCTTCAAAATTTCCACAGACGGCAAGGCATCCCTTGTTTTCATTGCGATGACGAAGTTTTCGAATTCCTTCGGAAGGCTCGATAGAAGTATAATAGCAATGAGCTCATCACTAAGTGCAATGCCGACTTCAGCCAACTTATCCATGACCGTGGTGAACGTATTTAAATACATAGACATTTTCTCACCTTCAGCAAATTTTAAGTTAAGTAGCTTTTTATAAAGCGATACCTTTCTGACGGGACCGCTGGGCTGGTACACTTCCTTAAGTCTGCTCCACGCATCTGCCGCTGTTTTGCAGTGTTTTAGATAATTCAGCTGCGAAGGTTTTACACTAAGTGTGATCATCGCCAGCGCCCTTTCGTCCTTCGTACTCCACGCCACAGCCTCTGCGTCTAACTCTGGCTTCGGCGTCGCGCCCGATGCAACCTTCCACAGTTCTGCGTGCACCAGTACACTTCTCATTTGGATGCTCCATGAATCGAAGTTATTCTCGTCGAGCTTCTCAATCTGATACATGGTGCTCATCTTGAAAATCTGTTAAAATTATTCACCCTCTAAAACGGTTAACTATTTTTACAGATAACTTTGCGGGACTGGGCCCATAACCTGTTAGTTTTAGTCGAAAACGCTGAGTAATTTACAGATGGAAAGTTTATTGAGAAGTGAGAAGTAATATCAAGTAATTGTATGTATATGCATATTTGAATATAAGTTCTACATCTCTACATAACCATATGCATTGTAGCAGACAGGGCTGCTATTTTAAAGAAACATTTCACATTTGTTATTTCTTGTTAGAACCCGTCCCATTCGTCCCATTGCCTAAAATTAATAACTCTCATTATCCGTACAAAGAATACGTAATAAAAACTTTATAACTTTTTACCAAAATGTATGAAATTGTTAAATTGTACTAAAAAATATAGTCAACGGGATTAAAAATGTGACTGATCAGGGTATATTTATTAATAAGTTGCCTATGTAAAATTTTGTTTATGGCTTTTTACACTTTGTAAATGTATAATTTTCGTATATATTGTTCTATGTTATAATATATTTAGGTAACTGCATATATCTTCTGGTTCTATGCTCAGGTGCTTCCCACCTCTAATATAATCTTAATACCAGAAATAAAGTAAAATAAAAATAAAAATAGAAATAAATAAATTTTTTTTTGTAAATTTTGTTTGTTCTATTTTGGTTTTTTTAATTTTACTGTGTTTTGTTTTGTTTCATTTCATATTTAAAAATCTGTTTTTTTTTATTTTGTTAGGTATTGTTTAGGTTAGTTTTTGTTGATATTTTGTGTTGTAAGTTTTTGTTTTGGTCTGTACTGATTTTTTGTTGTTTAGTTTTGTTTGCTTGGTTTCATTATGTCCAGTTGTGTTTTAATTTTTTTGTTTTTTTTTTGGGTTGTTTAGGTTTTTTCGGTGTTTATTTTTTGTTTTGTTATTATTGTTTTGTTTTGTTTTTTAGCTAACGCTTATAATTTAATGCTATGTCCAAGAATTTAGCTTTATTATAAAGATAAGGGTTTGCCTTTATGTTTTAAAAATTAGTTCGGGCAAGTGACCGCCGCGGCCGGCTTGGATAAATTCCAGCCGAGAGGCCCAATTTTCGACCACTTTTTGCAGCAATTGCAGCCGTATGTCAGTGAAAACGCGTCGAATATTCTCTTCCAAGGCGTCTTGAAATGGCAAACCATACTGAGTATAAATCGAGTAAGTTTAAAATTGATGGCAAGTATTGTGACGTGAAAACTAAATTTATCAAAAATGTTTAAAAAAGAAAATTGTACAAAATCAGCGACACATTTTTGCTACGTAAACTTTGCTAAAGAGATACCTACTTAACAAATTTTAATTATTAAAGAAATATCTGCTTTTAGTAATATAATAAATCTTGTGTAAGGTTTGAAACTTGTTTGATTTTAGAATTCTCTGTATTTTATTTAAGAAACAAAAAAAATATATATATTTCCCAAATTTGTCAATACTTTTTATCGCCATTGACATAAGGGTTCGGCTAATTTATGAATGTCTCACAACAAATGCTCTTAAAATCACAAAAGAATTATTTTGATATACAAAAGATAATTGTTAAGTTTGGCTTAAAGTTCTTCATAGTTATATTTTGGGAAATATAAAAACTGTATAGTAATCTTTTTGATATTGCCTTAAACTAAAATCCTCTGTAATAACCATATAATTACGATATTCGAAGACATTGACCACTAAACTTCAAAGCAGAATTGGCTTTTGAAATTTGTTCAACCATGCTGTCTGTAAAAGGTTTTAACGAACCTATTATAAAACATATTTTTTAAGCCTCTGCTAATTTGCACTTTTTACGTCAGAAACCGTTGAAGCGTCGTGCCGCAATAGAATCAAATTAAGAGATAAATCGGCTTAGTTATGTGCACATCGGTAAAAAAATATAATATAGTTCACGTTGGATTTTAAAATTTCAGAAGAAATGGAAACGATAACTATACCAGGGCGGTTTAATAAGTTAGTGACTTATTCACACACAAGACGACAGATTGGAGAACCTAAAATTTTTTCAAATTGCATTAAAGGTCGCTGCAATTTCGTCGTACAAGATAAAAGATGCACATCAGAAATATTAGGAAAACGTCGACCAAACACTGAGCTATGTATATAGTATATGCGCAAATATTATCATTATAACACTAAAAAAAAAGTTAAGCTTTGTCAACTAAATGAATTTTGTAAGCGATTTTTCAAAATATTTGGTAACTAAGTATTATATTTGATATTTGTTTTAAAGATTGAGATTGTAACAAGTAAGAGTTTTATGACATACATATATATGTATATGTATATATGGTATGTACATACTTACATATGTATAACGCGGCAGCCAATATTGTTTTAGTACATATTAGTACCCTGCACAAGCTGTCTGGATTTGGTTTGGACAGTGTTACGACAATGTTTCGTTTGATTCGCTCGCAAACACAGTTTTGAATCACTCAATAATAAACGAGTTTAAGGGTTGAACTGCAATGTAATGCGCTTTTCTCTTTTTTGGCATGAGCTGTCTGTCTTGAATATATTTTTATTGTTTTTCGAATAAAGAGAGAGGCAACTAACAGCAATAAAAACTGTTTAAGGGGGGGTTTATTCAAATTTGGTCGAGGAAATCGATTTTTTTTAGTAAAAAATGAAAGCTGCATATTCGTAGAATATGCGTACAAAAGGAATTTTCGATAAAATCGACATTTATAGAATTAGAGCGTTCGCTGAGGTACGTTTTTTGCCGTTTCTAAAAACTTTAAATGCGTTTTTCTCGGAACCATGTTTTCCATCAGAATTTCAAGCATAGATCTTGACATATTGTTCAGATTCCGTCCATTAAAAGTTTGTTTGAAAGTTAATAGTTTTTTGTATGTCTTAAACTAATAATATACATTTTTAAATGTTATTTAATTGTTGTTTTGTTGTAGGTCAAATCACAAAAAAAAGTAAAAAAAAAATATTTTTTTTTGTCAAAACTCATTCTAATTTAGTATAAGGCAGAGAGAATTTCATCAATTTTAAGAAACAAATAACATTTTTCATTTTGGTTCACTACAAGAGCCTGGAGAATTGAAATTCAGGGACGATGTTTTGCGTGCAGAGGCAGACAAGAGCCGTCATTTTGATTTTTGTCGAGATAAAAATGTCTAATCACTGTACAAATAAAATCGCATTTAACATCAAAACCGGAAGTTTGTAGGTTTTTCCATCATGCCATAAATTATTCCCAAACTTCGCATTATTTTCGCCAAATTTGAAAGAACCTCCTCTTTAGTCAAGTTGGAGCCTATGAAAGTGATATACATATTGGACGCCAAATTTGCAAGTCGTCTGAAGACTCAATATATTACAAGAAATATGTAAATCCAAGCATTTCACGTTCGGCAACTTAAAGTATTTTCCTATTTTTAGTAAAATATTCATCATAATTAACATTTTTCCTTGACCAATGTGGGGGTGGTTTAATTAAAAGCTTATAAGAGGGGATTTTTTTTACGTCTGCTCCATCTTGTTTATTTACTTATTTTTATGTTTAGGGAATTTCCAACAGTTTGCAAATTTCCCTTAGTACTTTCTATTCACAATAGCACTTTCTTACTTTCCAACACTTTCAATGAGGTCAGCTATTGTTTAAGCGAGTTTAAATGAACTCGGTTATTTCAACTCAACTGGCTTATTTTTGTTGTTGCTTTCCACGCTCTACGATAAAATACCTAATGTTCTTTTGCATGTCGCTTACAAAAGATGTTGAATTGGCCCCAAAACGTTTACCAAGTATAACCAAATAGAGGTTTTTAAAACCCCACCAAGTTTTTAAAAATTGTATTCCACTTAATCCGAATTTGAAGTTTCTGAACTTTCAGGTCATTATTATGTGTTTTCTCTGTTAGTATTATTGTTTTCTTAAAGTAACATATATAAAATATTTTCAAAGGAAACTAAGTCCTACCGTATGTGGAAATCAAAACTTCTTAAGTCTATTCCAACAGACGTATTGCGCTCCGCTACCGCATTCTCGTATAGTGATGTTATTAACGGGATTTCTAAAATCTAATAAATTCATGATATGCGAGCTTAAGAAAAAATTAACAAAAAATTCAGAATATTATTAAAAGATACATATAAAACAAGAAACAAACAGGAAATTGTAAACATATTTATTTTAATAACTTTTAGTGCGAGACCCCAAACACCCGCACCGAAAATTTGTATGCTACGTTCATAGGGAACATGGTTAACAGAAAATTTTCTTATACGATTATATAGGGTGTAACCTCGTCACAGCCAGGTGTAAATAGGTCACATTTAATTTATTTTCTATAAGTGCTCAACCCCTTCTGCCTATGTAAAGTTGTCCACAAAGAAATGTTACGAGCCCCTAATGTTCTCAGCTAACCAGCCACGTTTTCTATATAAACTGGTATGTTGTTTTGGAGCTCGAAATATGTACATAACGTTATATTATGACTTGTTTATTAAAGGTTGTTTTATTTCACTTAAGAAAACATTACTCAAAAAAAGTTTTTTAAAATTTTGTAACATACAATTTTTAAAATGAAGTGTTTTTTCTGTAATATAACAAAGGATCAGGGTTTTCATCTTTAAGGAGTGTTTATTAATGTTATAGTTTCGTCGCAAGAAAAAATATAATTATCATGATAATTTATTAGCAGTGGGAACTACGGAAGATTTTGGATATCATATCACAATTTTAAAACAAAAATGGAAGCAAGAGTTGATAAAGATTTACCTTATAGTTACAATAAAAAAAAATAATAATACATTCCTGCTATAGAAATAGTTCCAAATTTTCTGACCCGTATACTCTGAAGTTATTATATACGGCTTTTGTTCGTTCCAACTTGGAATATGCTACCCTTATCTGGAGGCCTAATCAAAAAATTTATATAATTAGGATTGAACGGGTCCAAAAAGTTTTTCTTAAATATGCCTTACGTTCATTATGTTTTGATGAGCCAATTCTCTCTTATAAATCTTGCTTCCTTTGGATTGACCTTAAGACTATGGAATCAAGAAGGTCGGTAGTCTCACTTTCTTTTGTTCGTAATATCATCAATGGCGACATTGACTGCTCCTATCTTATGGAAAGAATTAATTTCAACATCCCTCAACGTAATCTTCGTATTTCGGTACCTTGGTGTTAAATTTAAAACAGAATATTCGCGAAACGCTCCCCTTGTTCGAGCGCTAATTGAACTTAATTCACTCTCGAGTTCCATCCAACTAGATTCTAAATTTAGCTATCTGGGTCTTTAAATCTTAATTTTTAATTACTTTGTAAATAGTCTGTAAAAAACTTTTTGTTCATAGACTAAATATATACATAAATACAAATAAATAGCAGGGCTAACGGACACAAAAATATTAAGAGAAAACGTACAACCCAATAAAATTGGCTTTGCGCTTAAACCACATAGCACGCTTAACACAATATTTTCGAAGACTAAGGACAAAATTGACAAAGAACAACAACACAATGTTGTTTACGAAATAAGGTGCAACGGAAAAAATTTATATAGGCACAACAAAACGGGCACTGGGAATTCGAATCAACGAAAACAAAATAGATGAGAAACGAAATAAGACAACAACAGCACTGTCACAACATCTAGTAAGTAATGGGCACTTAGCTTCGAAAACACAAGAATATTAGACGTAGAGAACTAACATTAGAAAGCTTACGTATACAACAAAAAATACGTAACGCGATGAACAACAAGGAAGATGTGGACAATATAAACTGCGCGTACAAATTAGCATTGACGCATTGTAAACAAGCTGATTAGTGATGTGGTTGTATTTAAGGAATCGTGTATTGTTTAAATGTTGTTTTTTGTTATTTTTATCTACTTTTGCTGTTTGATGTGTTTGAAATGTAAGTTTAATATTTGTTTGTGATTTTAAATCTTATTGTTGTAATTTTATTTTTATGTTCTATGTACAAATAAAATGCAGACTGCCTGAAGAAGGCGCGAATGACGCCGAAACGCGTAGGGTAATAAAATAAATTGTGTTTACTTTATTTAAAACTACCGGCCGAAAAGCTCCAAAAACATCCCAATAAATTGTTTCAGCTTTACGAATTTTATTTTATTATGTTTTTAAGACATGGTCAGGGTAGAGGCATATAAGCATTGCAAGTTTAAAGAAATAATCCACACAATTTCCGACCACATATAATATATTTTTTAATTTCTTAGTTTTTTAGTTATTTTGTTTTGAACTTGCTAAAAAAATCAAATATTATTACTATAACTAAGATACTGTCTACAACCTTCCCTACAAAGGAGCTTACGAAAACTTAGGTCTAAGTAGTCAAAATGTATGAAATTGTTAATTTGTACTAAAAAAAACTGCGCAAAAAGATAGTCAACGGGATTAAAAATGTGACTGATCAGGGTATATTTATTAATAAGTTGCCTATGTAAAATTTTGTTTACGGCTTTTTACACTTTGTAAATGTATAATTTTCGTATATATTTTTCTATGTTATAATTTATTTAGGTAACTGCATATATCTTCTGGTTATATGCTCAGGTGCTTCCCACCTCTTATAGAATCTTAATACCAGAAATGAAGTAAAATAAATAAAAATAGAAATAAATAAATTTTTTTGTAAATTTTGTTTGTTCTATTTTCATTTTTTATTGTTTTTTTTTTAATTTTACTTTGTTTGGTTTTATCTCAATTTAAAAATCTGTTTTTTTATTTTGTGAGGTATTGTTTAGGTTAGTTTTTGTTGATATTTTATGATGTAAGTTTTTGTTTTGGTCTGTACTGATTTTTTGTTGTTTAGTTTTGTTTTGCTTGGTTTCATTATGTCCAGTTGTGTTTTAATTTTTTTATTTTTTTTTTATTTTTTTGGGTTGTTTAGGTTTTTTCGTTGTTATTTTTTGTTTGTTATTATTGTTTTGTTTTGTTTTTTAGCTAACGCTTATAATTTAATGCTATGG
The DNA here is from genome assembly GCA_963971545.1 of Philophylla caesio. Lineage (NCBI taxonomy): Eukaryota > Metazoa > Arthropoda > Insecta > Diptera > Tephritidae > Philophylla > Philophylla caesio. The sequence continues at coordinate 21,843,189 of OZ020605.1, forward strand.
CCAAGAATTTAGCTTTATTATAAAGATAAGGGTTTGCCTTTATGTTTTAAAAATGATTTCGGGCAAGTGAAATACCCTAGACAAAGAAAGTTGTACAAAATCAAAAAAAATATATATATTTCCCAAATTTGTCAATACTTTTTATTGCCATTGACATAAGGATTCGGCTAATTTATGAATGTCTCACAACAAAAGCTCTTAAAATCACAAAAGAATTATTTTGATATACAAAAGATAATTGTTAAGTTTGGCTTAAAGTTCTTCATAGTTATATTTTGGGAAATATAAAAACTGTATAGTAATCTTTTTGATATTGCCTTAATCTAAAATCCTCTGTTATAACCATATAAATACCATATTCGAAGACATTGACCACTAAACTTCAAAGCAGAATTGGCTTTTGAAATTTGTTCAACCATGCTGTCTGTAAAAGGTTTTACCAAACCTATTCTAAAACATATTTTTAAGCCTCTCCTAATTTGCATTTTTTACGTCAGAAACCGTTGAAGCGTCGTGCCGCAATAGAATCAAATTAAGAGATAAATCGGCTTAGTTATGTGCACATCGGTAAAAAAATATAATATAGTTCACGTTGGATTTTAAAGTTTCAGAAGAAATGGAAACGATAACTATACCAGGGCGGTTTAATAAGTTAGTGACTTATTCACACACAAGACGACAGATTGGAGAACCTAAAATTTTTTCAAATTGCATTAAAGGTCGCTGCAATTTCGTCGTACAAGATAAAAGATGCACATCAGAAATATTAGGAAAATGTCGACCAAACACTGAGCTATATAGTATATGCGCAAATCAATATAACACTAAGAAAAAAGTTAAACTTTGTCAACTAAATGAATTTTGTATAGCTAAAAAAATCAAATATTATTACTATAACTAAGATACTGTCTACAACCTTCCCTACAAAGGAGCTTACGAAAACTTAGGTCTAAGTAGTCAAAATGTATGAAATTGTTAAATTGTACTAAAAAAAACTGCGCAAAAAGATAGTCAACGGGATTAAAAATGTGACTGATCAGGGTATATTTATTAATAAGTTGCCTATGTAAAATTTTGTTTACGGCTTTTTACACTTTGTAAATGTATAATTTTCGTATATATTTTTCTATGTTATAATTTATTTAGGTAACTGCATATATCTTCTGGTTATATGCTCAGGTGCTTCCCACCTCTTATAGAATCTTAATACCAGAAATGAAGTAAAATAAATAAAAATAGAAATAAATAAATTTTTTTGTAAATTTTGTTTGTTCTATTTTCATTTTTTATTGTTTTTTTTTTAATTTTACTTTGTTTGGTTTTATCTCAATTTAAAAATCTGTTTTTTTTATTTTGTTAGGTATTGTTTAGGTTAGTTTTTGTTGATATTTTATGATGTAAGTTTTTGTTTTGGTCTGTACTGATTTTTTGTTGTTTAGTTTTGTTTTGCTTGGTTTCATTATGTCCAGTTGTGTTTTAATTTTTTTATTTTTTTTTTATTTTTTTGGGTTGTTTAGGTTTTTTCGTTGTTATTTTTTGTTTGTTATTATTGTTTTGTTTTGTTTTTTAGCTAACGCTTATAATTTAATGCTATGGCCAAGAATTTAGCTTTATTATAAAGATAAGGGTTTGCCTTTATGTTTTAAAAATGATTTCGGGCAAGTGAAATACCCTAGACAAAGAAAGTTGTACAAAATCAAAAAAAATATATATATTTCCCAAATTTGTCAATACTTTTTATTGCGATGACGAAGTTTTCGAATTCCTTCGGAAGGCTCGATAGAAGTATAATAGCAATGAGCTCATCACTAAGTGCAATGCTGACTTCAGCCAACTTATCCATGACCGTGGTGAACGTATTTAAATACATAGACATTTTCTCACCTTCAGCAAATTTTAAGTTAAGTAGCTTTTTATAAAGCGATACCTTTCTGACGGGACCGCTGGGCTGGTACACTTCCTTAAGTCTGCTCCACGCATCTGCCGCTGTTTTGCAGTGTTTTAGATAATTCAGCTGCGAAGGTTTTACACTAAGTGTGATCATCGCCAGTGCCCTTTCGTCCTTCGTACTCCACGCCACAGCCTCTGCGTCTAACTCTGGCTTCGGCGTCGCGCCCGATGCAACCTTCCACAGTTCTGCGTGCACCAGTACACTTCTCATTTGGATGCTCCATGAATCGAAGTTATTCTCGTCGAGCTTCTCAATCTGATACATGGTGCTCATCTTGAAAATCTGTTAAAATTATTCACCCTCTAAAACGGTTAACTATTTTTACAGATAACTTTGCGGGACTGGGCCCATAACCTGTTAGTTTTAGTCGAAAACGCTGAGTAATTTACAGATGGAAAGTTTATTGAGAAGTGAGAAGTAATATCAAGTAATTGTATGTATATGCATATTTGAATATAAGTTCTACATCTCTACATAACCATATGCATTGTAGCAGACAGGGCTGCTATTTTAAAGAAACATTTCACATTTGTTATTTCTTGTTAGAACCCGTCCCATTCGTCCCATTGCCTAAAATTAATAACTCTCATTATCCGTACAAAGAATACGTAATAAAAACTTTATAACTTTTTACCAAAATGTATGAAATTGTTAAATTGTACTAAAAAATATAGTCAACGGGATTAAAAATGTGACTGATCAGGGTATATTTATTAATAAGTTGCCTATGTAAAATTTTGTTTATGGCTTTTTACACTTTGTAAATGTATAATTTTCGTATATATTGTTCTATGTTATAATATATTTAGGTAACTGCATATATCTTCTGGTTCTATGCTCAGGTGCTTCCCACCTCTAATATAATCTTAATACCAGAAATAAAGTAAAATAAAAATAAAAATAGAAATAAATAAATTTTTTTTTGTAAATTTTGTTTGTTCTATTTTGGTTTTTTTAATTTTACTGTGTTTTGTTTTGTTTCATTTCATATTTAAAAATCTGTTTTTTTTTTATTTTGTTAGGTATTGTTTAGGTTAGTTTTTGTTGATATTTTGTGTTGTAAGTTTTTGTTTTGGTCTGTACTGATTTTTTGTTGTTTAGTTTTGTTTGCTTGGTTTCATTATGTCCAGTTGTGTTTTAATTTTTTTGTTTTTTTTTTGGGTTGTTTAGGTTTTTTCGGTGTTTATTTTTTGTTTTGTTATTATTGTTTTGTTTTGTTTTTTAGCTAACGCTTATAATTTAATGCTATGTCCAAGAATTTAGCTTTATTATAAAGATAAGGGTTTGCCTTTATGTTTTAAAAATTAGTTCGGGCAAGTGACCGCCGCGGCCGGCTTGGATAAATTCCAGCCGAGAGGCCCAATTTTCGACCACTTTTTGCAGCAATTGCAGCCGTATGTCAGTGAAAACGCGTCGAATATTCTCTTCCAAGGCGTCTTGAAATGGCAAACCATACTGAGTATAAATCGAGTAAGTTTAAAATTGATGGCAAGTATTGTGACGTGAAAACTAAATTTATCAAAAATGTTTAAAAAAGAAAATTGTACAAAATCAGCGACACATTTTTGCTACGTAAACTTTGCTAAAGAGATACCTACTAAACAAATTTTAATTATTAAAGAAATATCTGCTTTTAGTAATATAATAAATCTTGTGTAAGGTTTGAAACTTGTTTGATTTTAGAATTCTCTGTATTTTATTTAAGAAACAAAAAAAATATATATATTTCCCAAATTTGTCAATACTTTTTATCGCCATTGACATAAGGATTCGGCTAATTTATGAATGTCTCACAACAAATGCTCTTAAAATCACAAAAGAATTATTTTGATATACAAAAGATAATTGTTAAGTTTGGCTTAAAGTTCTTCATAGTTATATTTTGGGAAATATAAAAACTGTATAGTAATCTTTTTGATATTGCCTTAAACTAAAATCCTCTGTAATAACCATATAATTACGATATTCGAAGACATTGACCACTAAACTTCAAAGCAGAATTGGCTTTTGAAATTTGTTCAACCATGCTGTCTGTAAAAGGTTTTAACGAACCTATTCTAAAACATATTTTTTAAGCCTCTGCTAATTTGCACTTTTTACGTCAGAAACCGTTGAAGCGTCGTGCCGCAATAGAATCAAATTAAGAGATAAATCGGCTTAGTTATGTGCACATCGGTAAAAAAATATAATATAGTTCACGTTGGATTTTAAAATTTCAGAAGAAATGGAAACGATAACTATACCAGGGCGGTTTAATAAGTTAGTGACTTATTCACACACAAGACGACAGATTGGAGAACCTAAAATTTTTTCAAATTGCATTAAAGGTCGCTGCAATTTCGTCGTACAAGATAAAAGATGCACATCAGAAATATTAGGAAAACGTCGACCAAACACTGAGCTATGTATATAGTATATGCGCAAATATTATCATTATAACACTAAAAAAAAAGTTAAGCTTTGTCAACTAAATGAATTTTGTAAGCGATTTTTCAAAATATTTGGTAACTAAGTATTATATTTGATATTTGTTTTAAAGATTGAGATTGTAACAAGTAAGAGTTTTATGACATACATATATATGTATATGTATATATGGTATGTACATACATATGTATAACGCGGCAGCCAATATTGTTTTAGTACATATTAGTACCCTGCACAAGCTGTCTGGATTTGGTTTGGACAGTGTTACGACAATGTTTCGTTTGATTCGCTCGCAAACACAGTTTTGAATCACTCAATAATAAACGAGTTTAAGGGTTGAACTGCAATGTAATGCGCTTTTCTCTTTTTTGGCATGAGCTGTCTGTCTTGAATATATTTTTATTGTTTTTCGAATAAAGAGAGAGGCAACTAACAGCAATAAAAACTGTTTAAGGGGGGGTTTATTCAAATTTGGTCGAGGAAATCGATTTTTTTAGTAAAAAATGAAAGCTGCATATTCGTAGAATATGCGTACAAAAGGAATTTTCGATAAAATCGACATTTATAGAATTAGAGCGTTCGCTGAGGTACGTTTTTTGCCGTTTCTAAAAACTTTAAATGCGTTTTTCTCGGAACCATGTTTTCCATCAGAATTTCAAGCATAGATCTTGACATATTGTTCAGATTCCGTCCATTAAAAGTTTGTTTGAAAGTTAATAGTTTTTTGTATGTCTTAAACTAATAATATACATTTTTAAATGTTATTTAATTGTTGTTTTGTTGTAGGTCAAATCACAAAAAAAAGTAAAAAAAAAATATTTTTTTTTGTCAAAACTCATTCTAATTTAGTATAAGGCAGAGAGAATTTCATCAATTTTAAGAAACAAATAACATTTTTCATTTTGGTTCACTACAAGAGCCTGGAGAATTGAAATTCAGGGACGATGTTTTGCGTGCAGAGGCAGACAAGAGCCGTCATTTTGATTTTTGTCGAGATAAAAATGTCTAATCACTGTACAAATAAAATCGCATTTAACATCAAAACCGGAAGTTTGTAGGTTTTTCCATCATGCCATAAATTATTCCCAAACTTAGCATTATTTTCGCCAAATTTGAAAGAACCTCCTCTTTAGTCAAGTTGGAGCCTATGAAAGTGATATACATATTGGACGCCAAATTTGCAAGTCGTCTGAAGATTCAATATATTACAAGAAATATGTAAATCCAAGCATTTCACGTTCGGCAACTTAAAGTATTTTCCTATTTTTAGTAAAATATTCATCATAATTAACATTTTTCCTTGACCAATGTGGGGGTGGTTTAATTAAAAGCTTATAAGAGGGGATTTTTTTTACGTCTGCTCCATCTTGTTTATTTACTTATTTTTATGTTTAGGGAATTTCCAACAGTTTGCAAATTTCCCTTAGTACTTTCTATTCACAATAGCACTTTCTTACTTTCCAACACTTTCAATGAGGTCAGCTATTGTTTAAGCGAGTTTAAATGAACTCGGTTATTTCAACTCAACTGGCTTATTTTTGTTGTTGCTTTCCACGCTCTACGATAAAATACCTAATGTTCTTTTGCATGTCGCTTACAAAAGATGTTGAATTGGCCCCAAAACGTTTACCAAGTATAACCAAATAGAGGTTTTTAAAACCCCACCAAGTTTTTAAAAATTGTATTCCACTTAATCCGAATTTGAAGTTTCTGAACTTTCAGGTCATTATTATGTGTTTTCTCTGTTAGTATTATTGTTTTCTTAAAGTAACATATATAAAATATTTTCAAAGGAAACTAAGTCCTACCGTATGTGGAAATCAAAACTTCTTAAGTCTATTCCAACAGACGTATTGCGCTCCGCTACCGCATTCTCGTATAGTGATGTTATTAACGGGATTTCTAAAATCTAATAAATTCATGATATGCGAGCTTAAGAAAAAATTAACAAAAAATTCAGAATATTATTAAAAGATACATATAAAACAAGAAACAAACAGGAAATTGTAAACATATTTATTTTAATAACTTTTAGTGCGAGACCCCAAACACCCGCACCGAAAATTTGTATGCTACGTTCATAGGGAACATGGTTAACAGAAAATTTTCTTATACGATTATATAGGGTGTAACCTCGTCACAGCCAGGTGTAAATAGGTCACATTTAATTTATTTTCTATAAGTGCTCAACCCCTTCTGCCTATGTAAAGTTGTCCACAAAGAAATGTTACGAGCCCCTAATGTTCTCAGCTAACCAGCCACGTTTTCTATATAAACTGGTATGTTGTTTTGGAGCTCGAAATATGTACATAACGTTATATTATGACTTGTTTATTAAAGGTTGTTTTATTTAACTTAAGAAAACATTACTCAAAAAAAGTTTTTTAAAATTTTGTAACATACAATTTTTAAAATGAAGTGTTTTTTCTGTAATATAACAAAGGATCAGGTTTTTCATCTTTAAGGAGTGTTTATTAATGTTATAGTTTCGTCGCAAGAAAAAATATAATTATCATGATAATTTATTAGCAGTGGGAACTACGGAAGATTTTGGATATCATATCACAATTTTAAAACAAAAATGGAAGCAAGAGTTGATAAAGATTTACCTTATAGTTACAATAAAAAAAAATAATAATACATTCCTGCTATAGAAATAGTTCCAAATTTTCTGACCCATATACTCTGAAGTTATTATATACGGCTTTTGTTCGTTCCAACTTGGAATATGCTACCCTTATCTGGAGGCCTAATCAAAAAATTTATATAATTAGGATTGAACGGGTCCAAAAAGTTTTTCTTAAATATGCCTTACGTTCATTATGTTTTGATGAGCCAATTCTCTCTTATAAATCTTGCTTCCTTTGGATTGACCTTAAGACTATGGAATCAAGAAGGTCGGTAGTCTCACTTTCTTTTGTTCGTAATATCATCAATGGCGACATTGACTGCTCCTATCTTATGGAAAGAATTAATTTCAACATCCCTCAACGTAATCTTCGTATTTCGGTACCTTGGTGTTAAATTTAAAACAGAATATTCGCGAAACGCTCCCCTTGTTCGAGCGCTAATTGAACTTAATTCACTCTCGAGTTCCATCCAACTAGATTCTAAATTTAGCTATCTGGGTCTTTAAATCTTAATTTTTAATTACTTTGTAAATAGTCTGTAAAAAACTTTTTGTTCATAGACTAAATATATACATAAATACAAATAAATAGCAGGGCTAACGGACACAAAAATATTAAGAGAAAACGTACAACCCAATAAAATTGGCTTTGCGCTTAAACCACATAGCACGCTTAACACAATATTTTCGAAGACTAAGGACAAAATTGACAAAGAACAACAACACAATGTTGTTTACGAAATAAGGTGCAACGGAAAAAATTTATATAGGCACAACAAAACGGGCACTGGGAATTCGAATCAACGAAAACAAAATAGATGAGAAACGAAATAAGACAACAACAGCACTGTCACAACATCTAGTAAGTAATGGGCACTTAGCTTCGAAAACACAAGAATATTAGACGTAGAGAACTAACATTAGAAAGCTTACGTATACAACAAAAAATACGTAACGCGATGAACAACAAGGAAGATGTGGACAATATAAACTGCGCGTACAAATTAGCATTGACGCATTGTAAACAAGCTGATTAGTGATGTGGTTGTATTTAAGGAATCGTGTATTGTTTAAATGTTGTTTTTTGTTATTTTTATCTACTTTTGCTGTTTGATGTGTTTGAAATGTAAGTTTAATATTTGTTTGTGATTTTAAATCTTATTGTTGTAATTTTATTTTTATGTTCTATGTACAAATAAAATGCAGACTGCCTGAAGAAGGCGCGAATGACGCCGAAACGCGTAGGGTAATAAAATAAATTGTGTTTACTTTATTTAAAACTACCGGCCGAAAAGCTCCAAAAACATCCCAATAAATTGTTTCAGCTTTACGAATTTTATTTTATTATGTTTTTAAGACATGGTCAGGGTAGAGGCATATAAGCATTGCAAGTTTAAAGAAATAATCCACACAATTTCCGACCACATATAATATATTTTTTAATTTCTTAGTTTTTTAGTTATTTTGTTTTGAACTTGCTAAAAAAATCAAATATTATTACTATAACTAAGATACTGTCTACAACCTTCCCTACAAAGGAGCTTACGAAAACTTAGGTCTAAGTAGTCAAAATGTATGAAATTGTTAAATTGTACTAAAAAAAACTGCGCAAAAAGATAGTCAACGGGATTAAAAATGTGACTGATCAGGGTATATTTATTAATAAGTTGCCTATGTAAAATTTTGTTTACGGCTTTTTACACTTTGTAAATGTATAATTTTCGTATATATTTTTCTATGTTATAATTTATTTAGGTAACTGCATATATCTTCTGGTTATATGCTCAGGTGCTTCCCACCTCTTATAGAATCTTAATACCAGAAATGAAGTAAAATAAATAAAAATAGAAATAAATAAATTTTTTTGTAAATTTTGTTTGTTCTATTTTCATTTTTTATTGTTTTTTTTTTAATTTTACTTTGTTTGGTTTTATCTCAATTTAAAAATCTGTTTTTTTATTTTGTGAGGTATTGTTTAGGTTAGTTTTTGTTGATATTTTATGATGTAAGTTTTTGTTTTGGTCTGTACTGATTTTTTGTTGTTTAGTTTTGTTTTGCTTGGTTTCATTATGTCCAGTTGTGTTTTAATTTTTTTATTTTTTTTTTATTTTTTTGGGTTGTTTAGGTTTTTTCGTTGTTATTTTTTGTTTGTTATTATTGTTTTGTTTTGTTTTTTAGCTAACGCTTATAATTTAATGCTATGGCCAAGAATTTAGCTTTATTATAAAGATAAGGGTTTGCCTTTATGTTTTAAAAATGATTTCGGGCAAGTGAAATACCCTAGACAAAGAAAGTTGTACAAAATCAAAAAAAATATATATATTTCCCAAATTTGTCAATACTTTTTATTGCCATTGACATAAGGATTCGGCTAATTTATGAATGTCTCACAACAAAAGCTCTTAAAATCACAAAAGAATTATTTTGATATACAAAAGATAATTGTTAAGTTTGGCTTAAAGTTCTTCATAGTTATATTTTGGGAAATATAAAAACTGTATAGTAATCTTTTTGATATTGCCTTAATCTAAAATCCTCTGTTATAACCATATAAATACCATATTCGAAGACATTGACCACTAAACTTCAAAGCAGAATTGGCTTTTGAAATTTGTTCAACCATGCTGTCTGTAAAAGGTTTTACCAAACCTATTCTAAAACATATTTTTAAGCCTCTCCTAATTTGCATTTTTTACGTCAGAAACCGTTGAAGCGTCGTGCCGCAATAGAATCAAATTAAGAGATAAATCGGCTTAGTTATGTGCACATCGGTAAAAAAATATAATATAGTTCACGTTGGATTTTAAAGTTTCAGAAGAAATGGAAACGATAACTATACCAGGGCGGTTTAATAAGTTAGTGACTTATTCACACACAAGACGACAGATTGGAGAACCTAAAATTTTTTCAAATTGCATTAAAGGTCGCTGCAATTTCGTCGTACAAGATAAAAGATGCACATCAGAAATATTAGGAAAATGTCGACCAAACACTGAGCTATATAGTATATGCGCAAATCAATATAACACTAAGAAAAAAGTTAAACTTTGTCAACTAAATGAATTTTGTATAGCTAAAAAAATCAAATATTATTACTATAACTAAGATACTGTCTACAACCTTCCCTACAAAGGAGCTTACGAAAACTTAGGTCTAAGTAGTCAAAATGTATGAAATTGTTAAATTGTACTAAAAAAAACTGCGCAAAAAGATAGTCAACGGGATTAAAAATGTGACTGATCAGGGTATATTTATTAATAAGTTGCCTATGTAAAATTTTGTTTACGGCTTTTTACACTTTGTAAATGTATAATTTTCGTATATATTTTTCTATGTTATAATTTATTTAGGTAACTGCATATATCTTCTGGTTATATGCTCAGGTGCTTCCCACCTCTTATAGAATCTTAATACCAGAAATGAAGTAAAATAAATAAAAATAGAAATAAATAAATTTTTTTGTAAATTTTGTTTGTTCTATTTTCATTTTTTATTGTTTTTTTTTTAATTTTACTTTGTTTGGTTTTATCTCAATTTAAAAATCTGTTTTTTTTATTTTGTTAGGTATTGTTTAGGTTAGTTTTTGTTGATATTTTATGATGTAAGTTTTTGTTTTGGTCTGTACTGATTTTTTGTTGTTTAGTTTTGTTTTGCTTGGTTTCATTATGTCCAGTTGTGTTTTAATTTTTTTATTTTTTTTTTATTTTTTTGGGTTGTTTAGGTTTTTTCGTTGTTATTTTTTGTTTGTTATTATTGTTTTGTTTTGTTTTTTAGCTAACGCTTATAATTTAATGCTATGGCCAAGAATTTAGCTTTATTATAAAGATAAGGGTTTGCCTTTATGTTTTAAAAATGATTTCGGGCAAGTGAAATACCCTAGACAAAGAAAGTTGTACAAAATCAAAAAAAATATATATATTTCCCAAATTTGTCAATACTTTTTATTGCCATTGACATAAGGATTCGGCTAATTTATGAATGTCTCACAACAAAAGCTCTTAAAATCACAAAAGAATTATTTTGATATACAAAAGATAATTGTTAAGTTTGGCTTAAAGTTCTTCATAGTTATATTTTGGGAAATATAAAAACTGTATAGTAATCTTTTTGATATTGCCTTAATCTAAAATCCTCTGTTATAACCATATAAATACCATATTCGAAGACATTGACCACTAAACTTCAAAGCAGAATTGGCTTTTGAAATTTGTTCAACCATGCTGTCTGTAAAAGGTTTTACCAAACCTATTCTAAAACATATTTTTAAGCCTCTCCTAATTTGCATTTTTTACGTCAGAAACCGTTGAAGCGTCGTGCCGCAATAGAATCAAATTAAGAGATAAATCGGCTTAGTTATGTGCACATCGGTAAAAAAATATAATATAGTTCACGTTGGATTTTAAAGTTTCAGAAGAAATGGAAACGATAACTATACCAGGGCGGTTTAATAAGTTAGTGACTTATTCACACACAAGACGACAGATTGGAGAACCTAAAATTTTTTCAAATTGCATTAAAGGTCGCTGCAATTTCGTCGTACAAGATAAAAGATGCACATCAGAAATATTAGGAAAATGTCGACCAAACACTGAGCTATATAGTATATGCGCAAATCAATATAACACTAAGAAAAAAGTTAAACTTTGTCAACTAAATGAATTTTGTAAGCGATTTTTCAAAATATTTGGTAACTAAGTATTATATTTGATATTTGTTTTAAAGATTGAGATTGTAACAAGTAAGAGTTTTATGACATACATATATATGTATATTTATATATGGTATGTACATACATATGTATAACGCGGCAGCCAATATTGTTTTAGTACATATTAGTACCCTGCACAAGCTGTCTGGATTTGGTTTGGACACAGTGCGACGACAATGTTTCGTTTGATTCGCTCGCAAACACAGTTTTGAATCACTCAATAATAAACGAGTTTGAGGGTTGAACTGCAATGTAATGCGCTTTTCTCTTTTTTGGCATGAGCTGTGTGTCTTGAATATATTTTTATGGTTTTTCGAATAAAGAAAAGGGAACTAACAGCAATAAAAACTGTTTAAGGGGGGGTTTATTCAAATTTGGTCGAGGAAATCGATTTTTTTAAATAAAAAATGAAAGCTGCATATTCGTAGAATATGCGTACAAAAGGATTTTTCGATACAATCGACATTTATAGAATTAGAGCGTTCGCTGAGGTACGTTTTTTGCGGTTTCTAAAAACTTTAAATGCGTTTTTCTCGGAACCATGTTTTCCATCAGAATTTCAAGCATAGATCTTGATATATTGTTCAGATTCCGTCCATTCAAAGCTTGTTTGAAAGTTAATAATTTTTTGTATGTCTTAAACTAATAATATACATTTTTAAATGTTTTTTAATTGTAAAAAAAGTAAAAAAAAAATATTTTTTTTTGTCAAAACTCATTCTAATTTAGTATAAGGCAGAGAGATATTCATCAATTTTAAGAAACAAATAACATTTTTTATTTTGGTTCACTACAATAGTCTGGATAATTGAAATTCAGGGACGATGTTCAAACATCGCATTTAACAATCAAAACCGGAAGTTTGTAGGTTTTTCCATCATGCCATAAATTATTCCCAAACTTAGCATTATTGTCGCCAAATTTGAAAGAACCTCGCCTTTAGTCAAGTTGGAGCCTATGAAAGTGATATATTGGACGCCATATTTGCAAGTCGTCTGAAGATTCAATATATTACAAGAAATATGTAAATCCAAGCATTTCACGTTCGGCAACTTAAATTATTTTCCTATTTTTAGTAAAATATTCATCATAATTAACATTTTTCCTTGACCAATGTGGTGGTGGTTTAATTAAAAGCTTATAAGAGGCGATTTTTTTTACGTCTGCTCAATCTTGTTTATTTACTTATTTTGATGTTTAGGGAAAATTTCCCAACAGTTTGCAAATTTCCCTTAGTACTTTCTATTCTCAATAGCATCACTTTCTTACTTTCCAACACTTTCAATGAGGTCAGCTATTGTTTAAGCGAGTTTAAATGAACTCGGTTATTTCAACTCAACTGGCTTATTTTTGTTGTTGCTTTCCACGCTATACGATAAAATACCTAATGTTCTTTTGCATGTCGCTTACAAAAGATGTTGAATTGGCCCCAAAACGTTTACCAAGTATAACCAAATAGAGGTTTTTAAAACCCCACCAAGTTTTTAAAAACTGTATTCCACTTAATCCGAATTTGAAGTTTCTGAACTTTCAGGTTATTATTATGTGTTTTCTCTGTTAGTATTATAGTTTTCTTAAAGTAACATTTACAAAATATTTTCTAAGGAAACTAAGTCCTACCGTATGTGGAAATCAAAACTTCTTAAGTCTATTCCAACAGACGTATTGCGCTCCGCTACCGCATTCTCGTATAGTGATGTTATTAACGGGATTTCCAAAATCTAATAAATTCATGATATGCGAGCTTAAGAAAAAATGAACAAAAAATTCAGAATATTATTAAAAGATACATATAAAACAAGAAACAAACAGGAAATTGTAAACATATTTATTTTAATAACTGTTAGTGCGAGACCCCAAGGATCAGGTTTTTTATCTTTAAGGAGTGTTTATTAATGTTATAGTTTCGTCGCAAGAAAAAATATAATTATCATGATAATTTATTAGCAGTGGGAACTACGGAAGATTTTGGATATCATATCACAATTTTAAAACAAAAATGGAAGCAAGAGTTGATAAAGATTTACCTTATAGTTACTATAAAAAAAAAATAATAACACATTCCTGCTATAGAAATAGTTCCAAATTTTCTGACCCGTATACTCTGAAGTTATTATATACGGCTTTTGTTCGTTCCAACTTGGAATATGCTACCCTTATCTGGAGGCCTAGTCAAAAAATTTATATAATTAGGATTGAACGGGTCCAAAAAGTTTTTCTTAAATATGCCTTACGTTCATTATGTTTTGATGAGCCAATTCTCTCTTATAAATCTTGCTTCCTTTGGATTGACCTTAAGACTATGGAATCAAGAAGGTCGGTAGTCTCACTTTCTTTTGTTCGTAATATTATCAATGGCGACATTGACTGCTCCTATCTTATGGAAAGAATTAATTTCAACATCCCTCAACGTAATCTTCGTATTTCGGTACCTTGGTTATAAATTTAAAACAGAATATTCGCGAAACGCTCCCCTTGTTCGAGCGCTAATTGAACTTAATTCACTCTCGAGTTCCATCCAACTTGATTCTAAATTTAGCTATCTAGGTTTTTAAATCTTAATTTTTAATTACTTTGTAAATAGTCTATAAAAAACTTTTTGTTCATAGACTAAATATATAAATACAAATAAATACCAGGGCTAACGGACACAAAAATATTAAGAGAAAACGTACAAACCAATAAAATTGGCTTTGCGCATAAACCACATAGCACGCTTAACACAATATTTTCGAAGACTAAGGACAAAATTGACAAAGAACAACAACACAATGTTGTTTACGAAATTAGGTGCAATGGACAACAAAACGGGCACTGGGAATTCGAATCAACGAAAACAAAATAGATGAGAAACGAAATAAGACAACAACAGCACTGTCACAACATCTAGTAAGTAATGGGCACTTAGCTTCGAAAACACAAGAATATTAGACCTAGAGAACTAACATTAGAAAGCTTACGTATACAACAAAAAATACGTAACGCGATGAACAACAAGGAAGATGTGGACAATATAAACTGCGCGTACAAATTAGCATTGACGCATTGTAAACAAGCTGATTAGTGATGTGGTTGTATTTAAGGAATCGTGTATTGTTTAAATGTTGTTTTTTGTTATTTTTATCTACTTTTGCTGTTTGATGTGTTTGAAATGTAAGTTTAATATTTGTTTGTGATTTGAAATCTTATTGTTGTAATTTTATTTTTATGTTCTATGTACAAATAAAATGCAGACTGCCTGAAGAAGGCGCGAATGACGCCGAAACGGGTAGGGTAATAAAATAAATTGTGTTTACTTTATTTAAAACTACCGGCCGAAAAGCTCCAAAAACATCCCAATAAATTGTTTCAGCTTTACGAATTTTATTTTATTATGTTTTTAAGACATGGTCAGGGTAGAGGCATATAAGCATTGCAAGTTTAAAGAAATAATCCACACAATTTCCGACCACATATAATATATTTTTTAATTTCTTAGTTTTTTAGTTATTTTGTTTTGAACTTGCTAAAAAAATCAAATATTATTACTATAACTAAGATACTGTCTACAACCTTCCCTACAAAGGAGCTTACGAAAACTTAGGTCTAAGTAGTCAAAATGTATGAAATTGTTAAATTGTACTAAAAAAACTGCGCAAAAAGATAGTCAACGGGATTAAAAATGTGACTGATCAGGGTATATTTATTAATAAGTTGCCTATGTAAAATTTTGTTTACGGCTTTTTACACTTTGTAAATGTATAATTTTCGTATATATTTTTCTATGTTATAATTTATTTAGGTAACTGCATATATCTTCTGGTTCTATGCTCAGGTGCTTCCCACCTCTAATAGAATATTAATACCAGAAATGAAGTAAAATAAATAAAAATAGAAATAAATAAATTTTTTTGTAAATTTTGTTTGTTCTATTTCGATTTTTTATTGTTTTTTTTAATTTTACTTTGTTTGGTTTTATCTCAATTTAAAAATCTGTTTTTTTTATTTTGTTAGGTATTGTTTAGGTTAGTTTTTGTTGATATTTTATGATGTAAGTTTTTGTTTTGGTCTGTACTGATTTTTTGTTGTTTAGTTTTGTTTTGCTTGGTTTCATTATGTCCAGTTGTGTTTTAATTTTTTAATTTTTTTTTTATTTTTTTGGGTTGTTTAGGTTTTTTCGTTGTTTATTTTTTGTTTTGTTATTATTGTTTTGTTTTGTTTTTTAGCTAACGCTTATAATTTAATGCTATGGCCAAGAATTTAGCTTTAATATAAAGATAAGGGTTTGCCTTTATGTTTTAAAAATGATTTCGGGCAAGTGACCGTCGCGGCCGGCTTGAATAAATTCCAGCCGAGAGGCCCAATTTTCGACCACTTTTTGCAGCAATTGCAGCCGTATGTCAGTAAAAACGCGTCGAATATTCTCTTCCAAGGCGTCTTGAAATAGCGAACCATACTGAGTATAAATCGAGTAAGTTTCTTGCTAATTGTTGCTCATAGTAGGTTTAGAATTGATGGCAAGTATTGTGACGTGAAAACTAAATTTATCAAAAATTTTTTTAAATGAAATACCCTAGACAAAGAAAATTGTACAAAATCAGCGACTCATTTTAGCTACTTAAACTTTGCTAAAGAGATGCCTACTAAACAAATTTTAATTATTAAAGAAATATGTTCTTTTAGTAATATAATAAATCTTGTGTAAGGTTTGAAACTTGTTTGATTATAGAATTCTCTGTATTTTATTTAAGAAACAAAAAAAATATATATATTTCCCAAATTTGTCAATACTTTGTATTGCCATTGACATAAGGATTCGGCTAATTTATGAATGTCTCACAACAAAAGCTCTTAAAATCACAAAAAAATTATTTTGATATACAAAAGATAATTGTTAAGTTTGGCTTAAAGTTCTTCATAGTTATATTTTGGGAAATATAAAAACTGTATAGTAATCTTTTTGATATTGCCTTAATCTAAAATCCTCTGTTATAACCATATAAATACCATATTCGAAGACTTTGACCACTAAACTTCAAAGCAGGATTGGCTTTTGAAATTTGTTCAACCATGCTGTCTGTAAAAGGTTTTACCGAACCTATTCTAAAACATATTTTTAAGCCTCTCCTAATTTGCATTTTTTACGTCAGAAACCGTTGAAGCGTCGTGCCGCAATATAATAAAATTAAGAGATAAATCGGCTTAGTTATGTGCACATCGGTAAAATAATATAATATAGTTCACGTTGGATTTTAAAATTTCAGAAGAAATGGAAACGATAACTATACCAGGGCGGTTTAATAAGTTAGTGACTTATTCACACACAAGACGACAGATTGGAGAACCTAAAATTTTTTCAAATTGCATTAAAGGTCGCTGCAATTTCGTCGTACAAGATAAAAGATGCACATCAGAAATATTAGGAAAACGTCGACCAAACACTGAGCTATATAGTATATGCGCAAATCATTACTTACTTACTTACTTAATTGGCGCAACAACCGCCTAAGCGATTTTGGCCGAGGTCAACAAAGCACGCCAAGTCTTTTTCCCTTTGGTCTTTCCAACGCAGAGGAGGTCTTCCTTTTCCTCTGCTACCACCAGCGGGTACCGCGTCAAAAACCTTCAGGGCTGGAGCTATTTCATCCATTCGTACGACGTGGCCTAGCCAGCGGAGCCGCTGGTTCTTAATCCGCTGCACTATATCTACGTCATTGTACAGCTCGTACAGCTCATCGTTCCATCGTACACGGTATTTGCCGTCGCAAAGACGCAAAGGTCCATAAATCTTTCGAAGAATCTTTCTCTCGAACACTCCAAGAGCTCTCTCATCTGATGTTGTCATCGTCCATGCTTCTGCGCCATATAAGAGGACGGGTGGTTTTTGTCCGCCGAGAGAGGACTTTACTGTGCAATTGCCTACTCAGTCCGAAGTAGCACTTGTTGGCAAGAGAGATTCTGCGTTGGATTTCAAGGCTGACGCTGTTATTGGTGTTAATGCTGGTTCCTAAGTAAACGAAGTCCTCTACTTTTTCGAAGTTATAACTGTCAACAGTGATGTTTGATCCCAGTCGTGAATGTGCCGACTGTCTATTTGATGACAGGAGATACTTCGTCTTGCCCTCGTTCACCTCCAGACCCATTCGCTTCGCTTCTCTATCCAGTTTGGAGAAGGCAGAACTAACTGCGCGGTTGTTAAGACCGATGATGTCAATGTCATCGGCGTACGCCAGCAATTGCACACTCTTATAAAAGATGGTGCCTGACCGATTAAGTTCTGCGGCTCGAATTATCTTCTCCAGCATCAGGTTAAAGAAATCGCACGACAAAGAGTCACCCTGTCTGAAACCTCGTTTGGTATCAAACGGCTCGGAGAGGTCCTTCCCGATTCTGACGGAGCTGGTGGTGTTGCTCAACGTCATTTTACATAGCCGTATAAGTTTTGCCGGGATACCAAATTCAGACATTGCGGCATATAGGAAACTTCTTGTCGTGCTGTCGAAGGCGGCTTTGAAGTCGACAAAAAGATGGTGTGTGTCGATTCTTCTTTCTCGGGTCTTTTCCAAGATCTGGCGTATTGTGAATATCTGGTCGGTGGTAGATTTACCAGGTCTAAAGCCGCACTGATAAGGTCCAATCAGTTCATTGACGGTGGGCTTAAGTCTTTCACACAATACACTCGACAGAACCTTATATGCGATGTTAAGAAGACTAAGCCCGCGATAGTTGGCGCAAACTGCAGGATCACCCTTTTTGTGGATTGGGCAGAGCACACTTAAGATCCAATCAGTAGGCATGCGTTCTTCCGACCATATTCTAGAGATGAGCTCGTGCATGCACTTAACCAGCTCCTCTCCGCCGTACTTAAATAACTCAGCTGGTAACCCATCGGCCCCGGGGGCTTTGTTGTTCTTCAGCCGTGCTATCGCTTTCCGAATTTCGGCACAGTCGGGTGATGGTACATCGCGTCCATCATCATTGATTGGGGATTCGGGTTCAACATCTCCAGGGTTGCAGTTGCTTCCATTAAGCAGTGTGGAGAAGTGCTCCCTCCATAATTTAAGTATGCTGTGGACATCAGTCACCAGGTCGCCGTTTTCATTCTTACAGGAATTCGCCCCGGTCTTACAACCTTCTGTAAGCCGTCAAACTTTTTGAAAAAATTTTCGGGCGCTTTTCCTGTCGGCCAGCATCTCAAGCTCTTCGCACTCACGCATTTCGGCCTTTCTCTTTTTCTCACGAAAAATGCGTCTTGCTTCCTTCTTTAGCTCACGATAACGCTCCCGCACAGCTCGCGTTGCGCCCGATCGCAGTGTGGCCCTGTAGGCAGCGTCTTTACGTTCCGTAGCGGTGCGACATTCCTCGTCATACCAGTTGTTCTTTCGGGCTCGCTGAAATCCGATGGATTCTTCAGCGGCGGTATGTAGACAGCGAGAAATATGGTTCCACTGCTCGGAAATATCGTTATGTTGATTATTGCTCTCAGAGAGCAGGAGTGCAAGTCGAGTGGCGAAGAGCTTTTCTTGTGTCCATTTGCGCGCGCTTTTTGCTGCACAGAGGCGCGTGCGGATATTAGCTGCCACAAGAAAATGATCCGAGTCGATGTTGGCTCCTCGGTTCGTGCGCACATTTAGGACACTGGAAGCATGCCTTCCGTCTATCACAACGTGGTCGATTTGGTTTCGTGTCTTACCATCTGGAGACAGCCACGTAGCCTGGTGAATCTTGTTATGCTGGAACCTGGTACTACAGACTACCATGTTTCGGGCCCCGGCGAAGTCGATCAGTCTCAATCCGTTATCGGACGTTTCGTCGTGGAGACTGAATTTTCCGACGATTTTTATATCGTGGTGGGGGCACCGCTCATACGTGCGGCCAAGGAGATCGTAGAAGCGATCTTTAGTCCCATCGTCCTTCTCTTCCGTCGGGGCGTGGGCGCAAATTAGGGAGATGTTGAAGAATCTCGCCTTGATGCGGATTGTGGCGAGACGCTCGTCCACCGGAGTGAACGACAGTACTTTACGGCGCAGTCTCTCTCCCACCACAAATCCGACACCAAATTTGCGCTCCTTTACATGGCAGCTGTAGTAGATGTCGCAAGGGCCTATCACTTGTTTCCCTTGCCCCGTCCATCGCATCTCTTGGATGGCGGTGATGTCAGCCTTTGCTCTGCTGAGGACATCAACCAGCCGGGCAGAGGCACCTTCCCAATCAAATCATTATAACACTAAGAAAAAAGTTAAACTTTGTCAACTAAATGAATTTTGTAAGCGATTTTTCAAAATATTTGGTAACTAAGTATTATATGTGATATTTGTTTTAAAGATTGAGATTGTAACAAGTAAGAGTTTTATGACATACATATATTTGTGTATGTATATATGGTATGTACATACATATGTATAACGCGGCAGCCAATATTGTTTTAGTACATATTAGTACCCTGCACAAGCTGTCTGGATTTGGTTTGGACACAGTGTGACGACAATGTTTCGTTTGATTCGCTCGCAAACACAGTTTTGAATCACTCAATAATAAACGAGTTTAAGGGTTGAACTGCAATGTAATGCGCTTTTCTCTTTTTTGGCATGAGCTGTCTGTCTTGAATATATTTTTATTGTTTTTCGAATAAAGAGAGAGGCAACTAACAGCAATAAAAACTGTTTAAGGGGGGGTTCATTCAAATTTGGTCGAGGAAATTGATTTTTTTTAATAAAAAATGAAAGCTGCATATTCGTAGAATATGCGTACAAAAGGATTTTTCGATACAATTGACATTTATAGAATTAGAGCGTTCGCTGAGGTACGTTTTGTGCGGTTTCTAAAAACTTTAAATGCGTTTTTCTCGGAACCATGTTTTCCATCAGAATTTCAATCATGGATCTTGATATATTGTTCAGATTCCGTCCATTCAAAGCTTGTTTGAAAGTTAATAATTTTTTGTATGTTTTAAACTAATAATATACATTTTTAAATGTTTTTTAATTGTAAAACAAGAGCCGTCATTTTGATTTTTGTCGAGATAAAAATGTCTAATCACTGTACAAATAAAATCGCATTTAACAATCAAAACCGGAAGTTTGTAGGTTTTTCCATCATGCCATAAATTATTCCCAAACTTAGCATTATTGTCGCCAAATTTGAAAGAACCTCCCCTTTAGTCAAGTTGGAGCCTATGAAAGTGATATATTGGACGCCATATTTGCAAGTCGTCTGAAGATTCAATATATTACAAGAAATATGAAAATCCATGCATTTCACGTTCGGCAACTTAAAGTATTTTCCTATTTTTAGTAAAATATTCATCATAATTAACATTTTTCCTTGACCAATGTGGTGGTGGTTTAATTAAAAGCTTATAAGAGGCGATTTTTTTTACGTCTGCTCAATCTTGTTTATTTACTTATTTTGATGTTTAGGGAAAATTTCCCAACAGTTTGCAAATTTCCCTTAGTACTTTCTATTCACAATAGCATCAATTTCTTACTTTCCAACACTTTCAATGAGGTCAGCTATTGTTTAAGCGAGTTTAAATGAACTCGGTTATTTCAACTCAACTGGCTTATTTTTGTTGTTGCTTTCCACGCTGTTCGATGAAATACCTAATGTTCTTTTGCATGTCGCTTACAAAAGATCTTGAATTGGCCCCAAAACGTTTACCAAGTATAACCAAATAGAGGTTTTTAAAACCCCACCAAGTTTTTAAAAATTGTATTCCACTTAATCCGAATTTGAAGTTTCTGAACTTTCAGGTCATTATTATGTGTTTTCTCTGCTCTTAAAATCACAAAAGAATTATTTTGATATACAAAAGATAATTGTTAAGTTTGGCTTAAAGTTCTTCATAGTTATATTTTGGGAAATATAAAAACTGTATAGTAATCTTTTTGATATTGCCTTAATCTAAAATCCTCTGTTAAAACCATATAAATACCATATTCGAAGACATTGACCACTAAACTTCACAGCAGAATTGGCTTTTGAAATTTGTTCAACCATGCTGTCTGTAAAAGGTTTTACCGAACCTATTCTAAAACATATTTTTAAGCCTCTCCTAATTTGCATTTTTTACGTCAGAAACCGTTGAAGCGTCGTGCCGCAATATAATCAAATTAAGAGATAAATCGGCTTAGTTATGTGCACATCGGTAAAAAAATATAATATAGTTCACGTTTTTCTCGGAACCATGTTTTCCATCAGATTTTCAAGCATAGATCTTGATATATTGTTCAGATTCCGTCCATTCAAAGCTTGTTTGAAAGTTAATAATTTTTTGTATGTCTTAAACTAATAATATACATTTTTAAATGTTTTTTATTTGTAAAAAAAGTAAAAAAAAAATTTTTTTTTTTGGTAAAACTCATTCTAATTTAGTAAAAGGCCGAGAGAATTTCATCAGTTTTAAGAAACAAATAACATTTTTCATTTTTGTTCACTACAATAGTCTGGATAATTGAAATTCAGGGACGATGTTTTGCGTGCAGAGGCAGACAAGAGCCGTCATTTTGATTTTTGTCGAGATAAAAATGTCTAATCACTGTACAAATAAAATCGCATTTAACAATCAAAACCGGAAGTTTGTAGGTTTTTCCATCATGCCATAAATTATTCCCAAACTTAGCATTATTGTCGCCAAATTTGAAAGAACCTTCCCTTTAGTCAAGTTGGAGCCTATGAAAGTGATATATTGGACGCCATATTTGCAAGTCGTCTGAAGATTCAATATATTACAAGAAATATGAAAATCCATGCATTTCACGTTCGGCAACTTAAAGTAAAGGGTGTTTTTTTTACAGGTTTGTTTTTCGAATAGAGATAAAACTGGCATTTTGTGGTCAAATCTGGCAACTCTAATGTCATTTATGTTCAGTTTGGTTTGCCATTTCATCATAAACAGGTTGACAAAAGAACAGCGCTTGCAAATCGTGCAAATTTATTTCGAAAATAATGGTTCAGTTCGCGAAGTTTACCGTGAGCTCCGTCCATTTTATGGTCGACATAATCGTCCATCAGAGCAATTAATTCGGTTAACCATGGATCGTTTTCGCACTACGTTTACTCTATGTGATAATACGCATCCGCAGAGACGTCGAACAGTGCGCACCGAAGAAACAATTGCCGCTGTAGAGCAAAGTGTTGAAGAGGACCCGAATGAATCGATTCGCCACCGTGCACAGCAATTAGAGCTTTGTCCATCAACTTTATGGAAGATTTTGCGCAAAGATCTTGGCTTGCGACCTTACAAGATCCAGCTTGTGCAAGAATTAAAGCCGCGAGACCATGCAATGCGTCGTGATTTTGGTGTATGGGCCGAAAATGAGATTGATCTCGATGCTGATTTTCATCGCAAAATTTTGTTCAGTGATGAGGCTCATTTTTGGTTGAATGGCTACGTCAACAAGCAAAATTGCCGCATTTGGAGTGAAGAGAATCCACATGAGACCCTTGAAACGCCATTACATCCACAAAAACTGACTGTTTGGTGTGCTCTATGGGCTGGTGGAGTCATTGGGCCATACTTCTTCCGCAATAATGCTGGAGAGGCAGTTACCGTTAATGGAGACCGGTATAGAGCCATGATAACCGACTATTTTGTTCCCGAATTGGATGGCATGAATGTGGATGAGTTGTGGTTCCAACAAGACGGCGCTACATGCCACACAGCGCACGTCACAATCGATTTATTGAAGGAAACATCCGCTGAGCGCATAATTTCGCGGAATGGACCTGTCAATTGGCCACCAAGATCGTGTGATTTGACACCATTGGATTATTTTCTTTGGGGATATGTGAAGTCGCTCGTCTACACCAACAAACCAGAAACGTTAGGGGAATTCGAAGCCAACATTCGTGGCGTTATTGCCGACATACGGCCCCATATGCTCGATAAAGTGGTTGGAAATTGGACCTGTAGAATTGGCTTTATTCGAGCCAGCCGCGGCGGCCACATGCCCGAAATCATATTTAAACATTAATGGCATAAAATTATCCTTCCAATAAAGCCAAATTGATGGACCTTGAAACGATTTTCTTGTGTTTTATTTCAATTCAAAGTTCTATACCCCTAAAAAAAACATCGTATTTTTAGTAAAATATTCATCATAATTAACATTTTTCCTTGACCAATGTGGTGGTGGTTTAATTAAAAGCTTATAAGAGGCGATTTTTTTTACGTCTGCTCAATCTTGTTTATTTACTTATTTTGATGTTTAGGGAAAATTTCCCAACAGTTTGCAAATTTCCCTTAGTACTTTCTATTCACAATAGCATCAATTTCTTACTTTCCAACACTTTCAAAGAGGTCAGCTATTGTTTAAGCGAGTTTAAATGAACTCGGTTATTTCAACTCAACTGGCTTATTTTTGTTGTTGCTTTCCACGCTGTTCGATGAAATACCTAATGTTCTTTTGCATGTCGCTTACAAAAGATCTTGAATTGGCCCCAAAACGTTTACCAAGTATAACCAAATAGAGGTTTTTAAAACCCCACCAAGTTTTTAAAAATTGTATTCCACTTAATCCGAATTTGAAGTTTCTGAACTTTCAGGTCATTATTATGTGTTTTCTCTGTTAGTATTATTGTTTTCTTAAAGTAACATATATTAAATATTTTCAAAGGAAACTAAGTCCTACCGTATGTGGAAATCAAAACTTCTTAAGTCTATTCCAACAGACGTATTGCGCTCCGCTACCGCATTCTCGTATAGTGATGTTATTAACGGGATTTCCAAAATCTAATAAATTCATGATATGCGAGCTTAAGAAAAAATGAACAAAAAATTCAGAATATTATTAAAAGATACATATAAAACAAGAAACAAACAGGAAATTGTAAACATATTTATTTTAATAACTTTTAGTGCGAGACCCCAAACAACCGCCCCCCCCCGAAAATTTGTATGCTACGTTCATAGGGAACATGGTTAACAGAAAATTTTCTTCTACGATTATATAGTGGGTAACCTCGTCACAGCCAGGTGTAAATAGGTCACATTTAATTTATTTTCTATAAGTGCTCAACCCCTTCTGCCTATGTAAAGTTGTCCACAAATAAATGTTACGAGCCCCTAATGTTCTCAGCTAACCAGCCACGTTTTCTATATAAACTGGTATGTTGTTTTGGAGCTCGAAATACATAACGTAAAATTATGACTTGTTTATTAAAGGTTGTTTTATTTAACTTAAGAAAACATTACTCAAAAAAAGTTTTTTAAAATTTTGTAACATACAATTATGATTTTTAAAATGAAGTGTTTTTTCTGTAATATAACAAAGGATCAGGTTTTTCATCTTTAAGGAGTGTTTATTAATGTTATAGTTTCGTCGCAAGAAAAAATATAATTATCATGATAATTTATTAGCAGTGAGAACTACGGAAGATTTTGGATATCATATCACAATTTTAAAACAAAAATGGAAGCAAGAGTTGATAAAGATTTACCTTATAGTTACAATAAAAAAAAAATAATAATACATTCCTGCTATAGAAATAGTTCCAAATATTCTGACCCGTATACTCTGAAGTTATTATATACGGCTTTTGTTCGTTCCAACTTGGAATATGCTACCCTTATCTGGAGGCCTAGTCAAATAATTTATATAATTAGGATTGAACGGGTCCAAAAAGTTTTTCTTAAATATGCCTTACGTTCATTATGTTTTGATGAGCCAATTCTCTCTTATAAATCTTGCTTCCTTTGGATTGACCTTAAGACTATGGAATCAAGAAGGTCGGTAGTCTCACTTTCTTTTGTTCCTAATATCATCAATGGCGACATTGACTGCTCCTATCTTATGGAAATAATTAATTTCAACATCCCTCAACGTAATCTTCGTATTTCGGTACCTTGGTGTTAAATTTAAAACAGAATATTCGCGAAACGGTCCCCTTGTTCGAGCGCTAATTGAACTTAATTCACTCTCGAGTTCCATCCAACTTGGTTCTAAATTTAGCTATCTAGATTTTTAAATCTTAATTTTTAATTACTTTGTAAATAGTCTGTAAAAAACTTTTTGTTCATAGACTAAATATATAAATACAAATAAATACCAGGGCAAACGGACACAAAAATATTAAGAGAAAACGTACAAACCAATAAAATTGGCTTTGCGCATAAACCACATAGCACGCTTAACACAATATTTTCGAAGACTAAGGACAAAATTGACAAAGAACAACAACACAATGTTGTTTACGAAATTAGGTGCAATGGACAACAAAACGGGCACTGGGAATTCGAATCAACGAAAACAAAATAGATGAGAAACGAAATAAGACAACAACAGCACTGTCACAACATCTAGTAAGTAATGGGCACTCAGCTTCGAAAACACAAGAATATTAGACGTAGAGAACTAACATTAGAAAGCTTACGTATACAACAAAATTTACGTAACGCGATGAACAACAAGGAAGATTCGGACAATATAAACTGCGCGTACAAATTAGCATTGACGCATTGTAAACAAGCTGATTAGTGATGTGGTTGTATTTAAGGAATCGTGTATTGTTTAAATGTTGTTTTTTGTTATTTTTATCTACTTTTGCTGTTTGATGTGTTTGAAATGTAAGATTAATATTTGTTTGTGATTTGAAATCTTATTGTTGTAATTTTATTTTTATGTTCTATGTACAAATAAAATGCAGACTGCCTGAAGAAGGCGCGAATGACGCCGAAACGCGTAGGGTAATAAAATAAATTGTGTTTACTTTATTTAAAACTACCGGCCGAAAAGCTCCAAAAACATCCCAATAAATTGTTTCAGCTGTACGAATTTTATTTTATTATGTTTTTAAGACATGGTCAGGGTAGAGGCATATAAGCATTGCAAGTTTAAAGAAATAATCCACACAATTTCCGACCACATATAATATATTTTTTAATTTCTTAGTTTTTTAGTTATTTTGTTTTGAACTTGCTAAAAAAAATCAAATATTATTACTATAACTAAGCTACTGTCTACAACCTTCCCTACAAAGGAGCTTACGAAAACTTAGGTCTAAGTAGTCAAAATGTATGAAATTGTTAAATTTTACTAAAAAAAACTGCGCAAAAAGATAGTCAACGGGATTAAAAATGTGACTGATCAGGGTATATTTATTAATAAGTTGCCTATGTAAAATTTTGTTTACGGCTTTTTACACTTTGTAAATGTATAATTTTCGTATATACATATCTCTGGCTTTAGGGCTAAACATAGCTGTTCTACCGCATTGCTAAAAATACTTGACGATATACGCATACCATTTGACAAGGGCTACCTAACCCTGCTATGTTTACTTGACTTTTCGAAAGCATTTGATTCAGTTGACCACAATTTACTATGTTACAAGTTAAGATACTATTTTGGATTTAATGAAAGTGCAGTGATTACCATGAAAAGTTACTTGACTGGCAGGTCTCAATATGTCGTAACAGAGCATAAAACATCCAATATAATGGCTTTAACTGCTGGTATTCCTCAGGGCTCCATTCTTGGACCCTTACTTTTTAGCCTTTTCATAAACGACATATTTAAAGTGTGTAAATTTGTAAGCATGCATGCTTATGCTGACGATCTGCAGATATATTTTTCTAGCAATTTCAGTGATACAGGTGATCTTTGTTTTAAAGTTAATAGTGATCTCTCGTCAATTATGCGATGGACAATGTACAATGGCCTCAGCTTAAACAGTGAAAAATCATTTGTGTTACCTGTCTCAAAAAAGAAATTTTCTCCGAGTAGCATTTCATCAATAAGCATTGGTAATGATCCTGTCAAATTTGTTAATAAAATTACAAACCTAGGTTTTGTGGTTAACTCGAACCTGACTTGTACAGACCATATTAACTCGACTGTTGGTAGAGTTTATTGCACATTGCGCAATTTGAGTAGATCTGCGCACTTTACTCCTTTCCATATACGAAAGAAGCTCGCGGTACAACTGATTCTGCCAATAATCACTTACTCTGAGTTGGTTTACAATAAATTAGATTCGTGCTCGGCCCACAAACTAGACCTTGCCTTTAATTACATTACGCGCTATGTTTACAACCTGAGAAAGTTTGACCACATATCTACTTGGAGATATCAACTGCTTGGTTGTGATGTTTTTGAGTATCAGAAAGCTCAAAGTTGTATCTTCCTTTTTCGACTTATCTCAACAAAAACACCTTCATATCTCTATGACAAGCTCATATTTTGTAAATCCACTCGCTCGTGTAATCTTATTGTTCCTAGTTTTAATTATGTTACTTCAACAAGACTATTCTTCGTCAATGCCGTGCGTATTTGGAACTCAATCCCTGCTTCTACAAGAAGCAACTTAAACCAAAGCAACTACAAGCATCTTCTTTATAACTATTTCTCTTCCTCTAATTCTTAAACTGGCCACCTCACTACTTATAAAACTAGAACTATTATAAGTCAATTTTAAGCATACATTTAATCTTAGTTTAATATTTCTTAAATTTTTATCCTTATACTTATTATATTTTGTCTTTATTTTTTACTTTTATTTTTGTACTCTACCTTAATCATCCGTTATTATAATTCCCTTAATTGTTTGTTGTGCTATAAAAGGTGTAAAACCTTATTGTACTAATCGTTAGCTTAATAAATGAAATGAAATATTTTTCTATGTTATAATTTATTTAGGTAACTGCATACATCTTCTGGTTCTATGCTCAGGTGCTTCCCACCTCTAATAGAATCTTAATACCAGAAATAAAGTAAAATAAATAAAAATAGAAATAAATACATTTTTTTGTAAATTTTGTTTGTTCTATTTTGATTTTTTATTGTTTTTTTTTTAATTTTACTTGGTTTGGTTTTATCTCAATTTAAAAATCTGTTTTTTTATTTTGTTAGGTATTGTTTAGGTTAGTTTTTGTTGATATTTTATGATGTAAGTTTTTGTTTTGGTCTGTACTGATTTTTTGTTGTTTAGTTTTGTTTTGCTTGGTTTCATTATGTCCAGTTGTGTTTTAATTTTTTTATTTTTTTTTTATTTTTTTGGGTTGTTTAGGTTTTTTCGTTGTTTATTTTTTGTTTTGTTATTATTGTTTTGTTTTGTTTTTTAGCTAACGCTTATAATTTAATGCTATGGCCAAGAATTTAGCTTTATTATAAAGATAAGGGTTCGCCTTTATGTTTTAAAAATGATTTCGGGCAAGTGACCGTCGCGGCCGGCTTAAATAAATTCCAGCCGAGAGGCCCAATTTTCGACCACTTTTTGCAGCAATTGAGGCCGTATGTCAGTAAAAACGCGTCGAATATTGTCTTCCAAGGCGTCTTGAAATAGCAAACCATACTGTGTATAAATCGAGTAAGTTTCTTGCTAATTGTTGCTCATAGTAGGTTTAGAATTGATGGCAAGTATTGTGACGTGAAAACTAAATTTATCAAAAATTTTTTATAATGAAATACCCTAGACAAAGAAAATTGTACAAAATCAGCGACTCATTTTAGCTACTTAAACTTTGCTAAAGAGATGCCTACTAAACAAATTTTAATTATTAAAGAAATATGTTCTTTTAGTAATATAATAAATCTTGTGTAAGGTTTGAAACTTGTTTGATTATAGAATTCTCTGTATTTTATTTAAGAAACAAAAAAAATATATATATTTCCCAAATTTGTCAATACTTTTTATTGCCATTGACATAAGGATTCGGCTAATTTATGAATGTCTCACAACAAAAGCTCTTAAAATCACAAAAGAATTATTTTGATATACAAAAGATAATTGTTAAGTTTGGCTTAAAGTTCTTCATAGTTATATTTTGGGAAATATAAAAACTGTATAGTAATCTTTTTGATATTGCCTTAAACTAAAATCCTCTGTTATAACCATATAAATACCATATTCGAAGACATTGACCACTAAACTTCAAATCAGAATTGGCTTTTGAAATTTGTTCAACCATGCTGTCTGTAAAAGGTTTTACCGAACCTATTGTAAAACATATTTTTAAGCCTCTCCTAATTTGCATTTTTTACGTCAGAAACCGTTGAAGCGTCGTGCCGCAATATAATAAAATTAAGAGATAAATCGGCTTAGTTATGTGCACATCGGTAAAAAAATATAATATAGTTCACGTTGGATTTTAAAATTTCAGAAGAAATGGAAACGATAACTATACCAGGGCGGTTTAATAAGTTAGTGACTTATTCACACACAAGACGACAGATTGGAGAACCTAAAATTTTTTCAAATTGCATTAAAGGTCGCTGCAATTTCGTCGTACAAGATAAAAGATGCACATCAGAAATATTAGGAAAACGTCGACCAAACACTGAGCTATATAGTATATGCGCAAATCATTATAACACTAAGAAAAAAGTTAAACTTTGTCAACTAAATGAATTTTGTAAGCGATTTTTCAAAATATTTGGTAACTAAGTATTATATGTGATATTTGTTTTAAAGATTGAGATTGTAACAAGTAAGAGTTTTATGACATACATATATATGTGTATGTATATATGGTATGTACATACATATGTATAACGCGGCAGCCAATATTGTTTTAGTACATATTAGTACCCTGCACAAGCTGTCTGGATTTGGTTTGGACACAGTGTGACGACAATGTTTCGTTTGATTCGCTCGCAAACACAGTTTTGAATCACTCAATAATAAACGAGTTTAAGGGTTGAACTGCAATGTAATGCGCTTTTCTCTTTTTTGGCATGAGCTGTCTGTCTTGAATATATTTTTATTGTTTTTCGAATAAAGAGAGAGGCAACTAACAGCAATAAAAACTGTTTAAGGGGGGGTTCATTCAAATTTGGTCGAGGAAATCGATTTTTTTTAATAAAAAATGAAAGCTGCATATTCGTAGAATATGCGTACAAAAGGATTTTTCGATACAATCGACATTTATAGAATTAGAGCGTTCGCTGAGGTACGTTTTTTGCGGTTTCTAAAAACTTTAAATGCGTTTTTCTCGGAACCATGTTTTCCATCAGAATTTCAAGCATAGATCTTGATATATTGTTCAGATTCCGTCCATTCAAAGCTTGTTTGAAAGTTAATAATTTTTTGTATGTCTTAAACTAATAATATACATTTTTAAATGTTTTTTAATTGTAAAAAAAGTAAAAAAAAAAATATTTTTTTTTGTCAAAACTCATTCTAATTTAGTATAAGGCAGAGAGAATTTCATCAATTTTAAGAAACAAATAACATTTTTCATTTTGGTTCACTACAATAGTCTGGATAATTGAAATTCAGGGACGATGTTTTGCGTGCAGAGGCAGACAAGAGCCGTCATTTTGATTTTTGTCGAGATAAAAATGTCTAATCACTGTACAAATAAAATCGCATTTAACAATCAAAACCGGAAGTTTGTAGGTTTTTCCATCATGCCATAAATTATTCCCAAACTTAGCATTATTGTCGCCAAATTTGAAAGAACCTCCCCTTTAGTCAAGTTGGAGCCTATGAAAGTGATATATTGGACGCCATATTTGCAAGTCGTCTGAAGATTCAATATATTACAAGAAAAATGTAAATCCAAGCATTTCACGTTCGGCAACTTAAAGTATTTTCCTATTTTTAGTAAAATATTCATCATAATTAACATTTTTCCTTGACCAATGTGGTGGTGGTTTAATTAAAAGCTTATAAGAGGCGATTTTTTTACATCTGCTCAATCTTGTTTATTTACTTATTTTGATGTTTAGGGAAAATTTCCCAACAGTTTGCAAATTTCCCTTAGTACTTTCTATTCACAATAGCATCACTTTCTTACTTTCCAACACTTTCAATAAGTTCAGCTATTGTTTAAGCGATTTTAAATGAACTCGGTTATTTCAACTCAACTGGCTTATTTTTGTTGTTGCTTTCCACGCTATACGATGAAATAGCTAATGTTCTTTTGCATGTCGCTTACAAAAGATCTTGAATTGGCCCCAAAACGTTTACCAAGTATAACCAAATAGAGGTTTTTAAAACCCCACCAAGTTTTTAAAAATTGTATTCCACTTAATCCGAATTTGAAGTTTCTGAACTTTCAGGTCATTATTATGTGTTTTCTCTGTTAGTATTATTGTTTTCTTAAAGTAACATATATAAAATATTTTCAAAGGAAACTAAGTCCTAACGTATGTGGAAATCAAAACTTCTTAAGTCTATTCCAACAGACGTATTGCGCTCCGCTACCGCATTCTCGTATAGTGATGTTATTAACGGGATTTCCAAAATCTAATAAATTCATGATATGCGAGCTTAAGAAAAAATGAACAAAAAATTCAGAATATTATTAAAAGATACATATAAAACAAGAAACAAACAGGAAATTGTTAACATATTTATTTTAATAACTTTTAACAGAAAATTTTCTTCTACGATTATATAGTGGGTAACCTCGTCACAGCCAGGTGTAAATAGGTCACATTTAATTTATTTTCTATAAGTGCTCAACCCCTTCTGCCTATGTAAAGTTGTCCACAAATAAATGTTACGAGCCCCTAATGTTCTCAGCTAACCAGCCACGTTTTCTATATAAACTGGTATGTTGTTTTGGAGCTCGAAATACATAACGTTATATTATGACTTGTTTATTAAAGGTTGTTTTATTTAACTTAAGAAAACATTACTCAAAAAAACTTTTTTAAAATTTTGTAACATACAATTTTTAAAATGAAGTGTTTTTTCTGTAATATAACAAAGGATCAGGTTTTTCATCTTTAAGGAGTGTTTATTAATGTTATAGTTTCGTCGCAAGAAAAAATATAATTATCATGATAATTTATTAGCAGTGGGAACTACGGAAGATTTTGGATATCATATCACAATTTTAAAACAAAAATGGAAGCAAGAGTTGATAAAGATTTACCTTATAGTTACAATAAAAAAAAATAATAATACATTCCTGCTATAGAAATAGTTCCAAATTTTCTGACCCGTATACTCTATACGGCTTTTGTTCGTTCCAACTTGGAATATGCTACCCTTATCTGGAGGCCTAATCAAAAAATTTATATAATTAGGATTGAACGGGTCCAAAAAGTTTTTCTTAAATATGCCTTACGTTCATTATGTTTTGATGAGCCAATTCTCTCTTATAAATCTTGCTTCCTTTGGATTGACCTTAAGACTATGGAATCAAGAAGGTCGGTAGTCTCACTTTCTTTTGTTCGTAATATCATCAATGGCGACATTGACTGCTCCTATCTTATGGAAAGAATTAATTTCAACATCCCTCAACGTAATCTTCGTATTTCGGTACCTTGGTGTTAAATTTAAAACAGAATATTCGCGAAACGCTCCCCTTGTTCGAGCGCTAATTGAACTTAATTCACTCTCGAGTTCCATCCAACTTGATTCTAAATTTAGCTATCTAGGTTTTTAAATCTTAATTTTTAATTACTTTGTAAATAGTCTGTAAAAAACTGTTTGTTCATAGACTAAATATATAAATACAAATAAATACCAGGGCTAACGGACACAAAAATATTAAGAGAAAACGTACAAACCAATAAAATTGGCTTTGCGCATAAACCACATAGCACGCTTAACACAATATTTTCGAAGACTAAGGAAAAAATTGACAAAGAACAACAACACAATGTTGTTTTCGAAATTAGGTGCAATGGACAACAAAACGGGCACTGGGAATTCGAATCAACGAAAACAAAATAGATGAGAAACGAAATAAGACAACAACAGCACTGTCACAACATCTAGTAAGTAATGGGCACTCAGCTTCGAAAACACAAGAATATTAGACGTAGAGAACTAACATTAGAAAGCTTACGTATACAACAAAAAATACGTAACGCGATGAACAACAAGGAAGATTCGGACAATATAAACTGCGCGTACAAATTAGCATTGACGCATTGTAAACAAGCTGATTAGTGATGTGGTTGTATTTAAGGAATCGTGTATTGTTTAAATGTTGTTTTTTGTTATTTTTATCTACTTTTGCTGTTTGATGTGTTTGAAATGTAAGTTTAATATTTGTTTGTGATTTGAAATCTTATTGTTGTAATTTTATTTTTATGTTCTATGTACAAATAAAATGCAGACTGCCTGAAGAAGGCGCGAATGACGCCGAAACGCGTAGGGTAATAATTTATTTATTTAAAACTACCGGCCGAAAAGCTCCAAAAACATCCCAATAAATTGTTTCAGCTTTACGAATTTTATTTTATTATGTTTTTAAGACATAGTCAGGGTAGAGGCATATAAACATTGCAAGTTTAAAGAAATAATCCACACAATTTCCGACCACATATAATATATTTTTTAATTTCTTAGTTTTTTAGTTATTTTGTTTTGAACTTGCTAAAAAAATCAAATATTATTACTATAACTAAGCTACTGTCTACAACCTTCCCTACAAAGGAGCTTACGAAAACTTAGGTCTAAGTAGTCAATATGCAAGATAAAATAATTCGTAGAATTTGTACAATCAGTTATCTACTCCTTTGAGGCTTAAACAATCTTTTTTGTCACTGCTCTATCATATAACTATGATGTATGTATGTAAGCTTCTACATTGGTTATTTCTTGATAGAACCCGTAATATTCGTCCCATTGCCTAAAATTAATAACTCTCATTATCCGTACAAAGAATGCCTAATAAAAACTTTTTAATTTTTTACCAAAATGTATGAAATTGTTAAATTGTACTAAAAAAACTGCGCAAAAAGATAGTCAACGGGATTAAAAATGTGACTGATCAGGGTATATTTATTAATAAGTTGCCTATGTAAAATTTTGTTTACGGCTTTTTACACTTTGTAAATGTATAATTTTCGTATATACATATCTCTGGCTTTAGGGCTAAACATAGCTGTTCTACCGCATTGCTAAAAATACTTGACGATATACGTATACCATTTGACAAGGGCTACCTAACCCTGCTATGTTTACTTGACTTTTCGAAAGCATTTGATTCAGTTGACCACAATTTACTATGTTACAAGTTAAGATACTATTTTGGATTTAATGAAAGTGCAGTGATTACCATGAAAAGTTACTTGACTGGCAGGTCTCAATATGTCGTAACAGAGCATAAAACATCCAATATAATGGCTTTAACTGCTGGTATTCCTCAGGGCTCCATTCTTGGACCCTTACTTTTTAGCCTTTTCATAAACGACATATTTAAAGTGTGTAAATTTGTAAGCATGCATGCTTATGCTGACGATCTGCAGATATATTTTTCTAGCAATTTCAGTGATATAGGTGATCTTTGTTTTAAAGTTAATAGTGATCTCTCGTCAATTATGCGATGGACAATGTACAATGGCCTCAGCTTAAACAGTGAAAAATCATTTGTGTTACCTGTCTCAAAAAAGAAATTTTCTCCGAGTAGCATTCCATCAATAAGCATTGGTAATGATCCTGTCAAATTTGTTAATAAAATTACAAACCTAGGTTTTGTGGTTAACTCGAACCTGACTTGTACAGACCATATTAACTCGACTGTTGGTAGAGTTTATTGCACATTGCGCAATTTGAGTAGATCTGCGCACTTTACTCCTTTCCATATACGAAAGAAGCTCGCGGTACAACTGATTCTGCCAATAATCACTTACTCTGAGTTGGTTTACAATAAATTAGATTCGTGCTCGGCCCACAAACTAGACCTTGCCTTTAATTACATTACGCGCTATGTTTACAACCTGAGAAAGTTTGACCACATATCTACTTGGAGATATCAACTGCTTGGTTGTGATGTTTTTGAGTATCAGAAAGCTCAAAGTTGTATCTTCCTTTTTCGACTTATCTCAACAAAAACACCTTCATATCTCTATGACAAGCTCATATTTTGTAAATCCACTCGCTCGTGTAATCTTATTGTTCCTTGTTTTAATTATGTTACTTCAACAAGACTATTCTTCGTCAATGCCGTGCGTATTTGGAACTCAATCCCTGCTTCTACAAGAAGCAACTTAAACCAAAGCAACTACAAGCATCTTCTTTATAACTATTTCTCTTCCTCTAATTCTTAAACTGGCCACCTCACTACTTATAAAACTAGAACTATTATAAGTCAATTTTAAGCATACATTTAATCTTAGTTTAATATTTCTTAAATTTTTATCCTTATACTTATTATATTTTGTCTTTATTTTTTACTTTTATTTTTGTACTCTACCTTAATCATCCGTTATTATAATTCCCTTAATTGTTTGTTGTGCTATAAAAGGTGTAAAACCTTATTGTACTAATCGTTAGCTTAATAAATGAAATGAAATATTTTTCTATGTTATAATTTATTTAGGTAACTGCATACATCTTCTGGTTCTATGCTCAGGTGCTTCCCACCTCTAATAGAATCTTAATACCAGAAATAAAGTAAAATAAATAAAAATAGAAATAAATACATTTTTTTGTAAATTTTGTTTGTTCTATTTTCATTTTTTATTGTTTTTTTTTAATTTTACTTGGTTTGGTTTTATCTCAATTTAAAAATCTGTTTTTTTTATTTTGTTAGGTATTGTTTAGGTTAGTTTTTGTTGATATTTTATGATGTAAGTTTTTGTTTTGGTCTGTACTGATTTTTTGTTGTTTAGTTTTGTTTTGCTTGGTTTCATTATGTCCAGTTGTGTTTTAATTTTTTTATTTTTTTTTTATTTTTTTGGGTTGTTTAGGTTTTTTCGTTGTTAATTTTTTGTTTTGTTATTATTGTTTTGTTTTGTTTTTTAGCTAACGCTTATAATTTAATGCTATGGCCAAGAATTTAGCTTTATTATAAAGATAAGGGTTCGCCTTTATGTTTTAAAAATGATTTCGGGCAAGTGACCGCCGCGGCCGGCTTGAATAAATTCCAGCCGAGAGGCCCAATTTTCGACCACTTTTTGCAGCAATTGAGGCCGTATGTCAGTAAAAACGCGTCGAATATTCTCTTCCAAGGCGTCTTGAAATAGCAAACCATACTGAGTATAAATCGAGTAAGTTTCTTGCTAATTGTTGCTCATAGTAGGTTTAGAATTGGTGGCAAGTATTGTGACGTGAAAACTAAATTTATCAAAAAATTTTTATAATGAAATACCCTAGACAAAGAAAATTGTACAAAATCAGCGACTCATTTTAGCTACTTAAACTTTGCTAAAGAGATGCCTACTAAACAAATTTTAATTATTAAAGAAATATGTTCTTTTAGTAATATAATAAATCTTGTGTAAGGTTTGAAACTTGTTTGATTATAGAATTCTCTGTATTTTATTTAAGAAACAAAAAAAATATATATATATTTCCCAAATTTGTCAATACTTTTTATTGCCATTGACATAAGGATTCGGCTAATTTATGAATGTCTCACAACAAAAGCTCTTAAAATCACAAAAGAATTATTTTGATATACAAAAGATAATTGTTAAGTTTGGCTTAAAGTTCTTCATAGTTATATTTTGGGAAATATAAAAACTGTATAGTAATCTTTTTGATATTGCCTTAAACTAAAATCCTCTGTTATAACCATATAAATACCATATTCGAAGACATTGACCACTAAACTTCAAAGCAGAATTGGCTTTTGAAATTTGTTCAACCATGCTGTCTGTAAAAGGTTTTACCGAACCTATTCTAAAACATATTTTTTAAGCCTCTCCTAATTTGCATTTTTTACGTCAGAAACCGTTGAAGCGTCGTGCCGCAATATAATAAAATTAAGAGATAAATCGGCTTAGTTATGTGCACATCGGTAAAAAAATATAATATAGTTCACGTTGGATTTTAAAATTTCAGAAGAAATGGAAACGATAACTATACCAGGGCGGTTTAATAAGTTAGTGACTTATTCACACACAAGACGACAGATTGGAGAACCTAAAATTTTTTCAAATTGCATTAAAGGTCGCTGCAATTTAGTCGTACAAGATAAAAGATGCACATCAGAAATATTAGGAAAACGTCGACCAAACACTGAGCTATATAGTATATGCGCAAATCATTATAACACTAAGAAAAAAGTTAAACTTTGTCAACTAAATGAATTTTGTAAGCGATTTTTCAAAATATTTGGTAACTAAGTATTATATGTGATATTTGTTTTAAAGATTGAGATTGTAACAAGTAAGAGTTTTATGACATACATATATATGTGTATGTATATATGGTATGTACATACATATGTATAACGCGGCAGCCAATATTGTTTTAGTACATATTAGTACCCTGCACAAGCTGTCTGGATTTGGTTTGGACACAGTGTGACGACAATGTTTCGTTTGATTCGCTCGCAAACACAGTTTTGAATCACTCAATAATAAACGAGTTTAAGGGTTGAACTGCAATGTAATGCGCTTTTCTCTTTTTTGACATGAGCTGTCTGTCTTGAATATATTTTTATTGTTTTTCGAATAAAGAGAGAGGCAACTAACAGCAATAAAAACTGTTAAAGGGGGGGTTCATTCAAATTTGGTCGAGGAAATCGATTTTTTTTAATAAAAAATGAAAGCTGCATATTCGTAGAATATGCGTACAAGTTTTTGTTTTGGTCTGTACTGATTTTTTGTTGTTTAGTTTTGTTTTGCTTGGTTTCATTATGTCCAGTTGAGTTTTAATTTTTTTATTTTTTTTTTATTTTTTTGGGTTGTTTAGGTTTTTTCGTTGTTTATTTTTTGTTTTGTTATTATCGTTTTGTTTTGTTTTTTAGCTAACGCTTATAATTTAATGCT
Organism: Philophylla caesio; assembly: GCA_963971545.1. Taxonomy (NCBI): domain Eukaryota; kingdom Metazoa; phylum Arthropoda; class Insecta; order Diptera; family Tephritidae; genus Philophylla; species Philophylla caesio. Next base: position 21,881,507 of record OZ020605.1, read on the forward strand.
ATGGCCAAGAATTTAGCTTTATTATAAAGATAAGGGTTCGCCTTTATGTTTTAAAAATGATTTCGGGCAAGTGACCGCCGCGGCCGGCTTGAATAAATTCCAGCCGAGAGGCCCAATTTTCGACCACTTTTTGCAGCAATTGAGGCCGTATGTCAGTAAAAACGCGTCGAATATTCTCTTCCAAGGCGTCTTGAAATAGCAAACCATACTGAGTATAAATCGAGTAAGTTTCTTGCTAATTGTTGCTCATAGTAGGTTTAGAATTGGTGGCAAGTATTGTGACGTGAAAACTAAATTTATCAAAAAATTTTTATAATGAAATACCCTAGACAAAGAAAATTGTACAAAATCAGCGACTCATTTTAGCTACTTAAACTTTGCTTAAGAGATGCCTACTAAACAAATTTTAATTATTAAAGAAATATGTTCTTTTAGTAATATAATAAATCTTGTGTAAGGTTTGAAACTTGTTTGATTATAGAATTCTCTGTATTTTATTTAAGAAACAAAAAAAATATATATATATTTCCCAAATTTGTCAATACTTTTTATTGCCATTGACATAAGGATTCGGCTAATTTATGAATGTCTCACAACAAAAGCTCTTAAAATCACAAAAGAATTATTTTGATATACAAAAGATAATTGTTAAGTTTGGCTTAAAGTTCTTCATAGTTATATTTTGGGAAATATAAAAACTGTATAGTAATCTTTTTGATATTGCCTTAAACTAAAATCCTCTGTTATAACCATATAAATACCATATTCGAAGACATTGACCACTAAACTTCAAAGCAGAATTGGCTTTTGAAATTTGTTCAACCATGCTGTCTGTAAAAGGTTTTACCGAACCTATTCTAAAACATATTTTTTAAGCCTCTCCTAATTTGCATTTTTTACGTCAGAAACCGTTGAAGCGTCGTGCCGCAATAGAATCAAATTAAGAGATAAATCGGCTTAGTTATGTGCACATCGGTAAAAAAATATAATATAGTTCACGTTGGATTTTAAAGTTTCAGAAGAAATGGAAACGATAACTATACCAGGGCGGTTTAATAAGTTAGTGACTTATTCACACACAAGACGACAGATTGGAGAACCTAAAATTTTTTCAAATTGCATTAAAGGTCGCTGCAATTTCGTCGTACAAGATAAAAGATGCACATCAGAAATATTAGGAAAATGTCGACCAAACACTGAGCTATATAGTATATGCGCAAATCAATATAACACTAAGAAAAAAGTTAAACTTTGTCAACTAAATGAATTTTGTAAGCGATTTTTCAAAATATTTGGTAACTAAGTATTATATTTGATATTTGTTTTAAAGATTGAGATTGTAACAAGTAAGAGTTTTATGACATACATATATATGTATATTTATATATGGTATGTACATACATATGTATAACGCGGCAGCCAATATTGTTTTAGTACATATTAGTACCCTGCACAAGCTGTCTGGATTTGGTTTGGACACAGTGCGACGACAATGTTTCGTTTGATTCGCTCGCAAACACAGTTTTGAATCACTCAATAATAAACGAGTTTGAGGGTTGAACTGCAATGTAATGCGCTTTTCTCTTTTTTGGCATGAGCTGTGTGTCTTGAATATATTTTTATGGTTTTTCGAATAAAGAAAAGGGAACTAACAGCAATAAAAACTGTTTAAGGGGGGGTTTATTCAAATTTGGTCGAGGAAATCGATTTTTTTAAATAAAAAATGAAAGCTGCATATTCGTAGAATATGCGTACAAAAGGATTTTTCGATACAATCGACATTTATAGAATTAGAGCGTTCGCTGAGGTACGTTTTTTGCGGTTTCTAAAAACTTTAAATGCGTTTTTCTCGGAACCATGTTTTCCATCAGAATTTCAAGCATAGATCTTGATATATTGTTCAGATTCCGTCCATTCAAAGCTTGTTTGAAAGTTAATAATTTTTTGTATGTCTTAAACTAATAATATACATTTTTAAATGTTTTTTAATTGTAAAAAAAGTAAAAAAAAAAATATTTTTTTTTGTCAAAACTCATTCTAATTTAGTATAAGGCAGAGAGAATTTCATCAATTTTAAGAAACAAATAACATTTTTCATTTTGGTTCACTACAATAGTCTGGATAATTGAATTTCAGGGACGATGTTTTGCGTGCAGAGGCAGACAAGAGCCGTCATTTTGATTTTTGTCGAGATAAAAATGTCTAATCACTGTACAAATAAAATCGCATTTAACAATCAAAACCGGAAGTTTGTAGGTTTTTCCATCATGCCATAAATTATTCCCAAACTTAGCATTATTGTCGCCAAATTTGAAAGAACCTCGCCTTTAGTCAAGTTGGAGCCTATGAAAGTGATATATTGGACGCCATATTTGCAAGTCGTCTGAAGATTCAATATATTACAAGAAATATGTAAATCCAAGCATTTCACGTTCGGCAACTTAAAGTATTTTCCTATTTTTAGTAAAATATTCATCATAATTAACATTTTTCCTTGACCAATGTGGTGGTGGTTTCATTAAAAGGTTATAAGAGGCGTTTTTTTTTACGTCTGCTCAATCTTGTTTATTTACTTATTTTGATGTTTAGGGAAAATTTCCCAACAGGTTGCAAATTTCCCTTAGTACTTTCTATTCTCAATAGCATCACTTTCTTACTTTCCAACACTTTCAATGAGGTCAGCTATTGTTTAAGCGAGTTTAAATGAACTCGGTTATTTCAACTCAACTGGCTTATTTTTGTTGTTGCTTTCCACGCTATACGATAAAATACCTAATGTTCTTTTGCATGTCGCTTACAAAAGATGTTGAATTGGCCCCAAAACGTTTACCAAGTATAACCAAATAGAGGTTTTTAAAACCCCACCAAGTTTTTAAAAACTGTATTCCACTTAATCCGAATTTGAAGTTTCTGAACTTTCAGGTCATTATTATGTGTTTTCTCTGTTAGTATTATTGTTTTCTTAAAGTAACATATACAAAATATTTTCAAAGGAAACTAAGTCCTACCGTATGTGGAAATCAAAACTTCTTAAGTCTATTCCAACAGACGTATTGCGCTCCGCTACCGCATTCTCGTATAGTGATGTTATTAACGGGATTTCCAAAATCTAATAAATTCATGATATGCGAGCTTAAGAAAAAATGAACAAAAAATTCAGAATATTATTAAAAGATACATATAAAACAAGAAACAAACAGGAAATTGTAAACATATTTATTTTAATAACTGTTAGTGCGAGACCCCAATTATTATAAATCTTGCTTCCTTTGGATTGACCTTAAGACTATGGAATCAAGAAGGTCGGTAGTCTCACTTTCTTTTGTTCGTAATATCATCAATGGCGACAATGACTGCTCCTATCTTATGGAAAGAATTAATTTCAACATCCCTCAACGTAATCTTCGTATTTCGGTACCTTGGTGTTAAATTTAAAACAGAATATTCGCGAAACGCTCCCCTTGTTCGAGCGCTAATTGAACTTAATTCACTCTCGAGATCCATCCAACTTGATTCTAAATTTAGCTATCTAGGTTTTTAAATCTTAATTTTAAATTACTTTGTAAATAGTCTGTAAAAAACTTTTTGTTTATAGACTAAATATATAAATACAAATAAATACCAGGGCTAACGGACACAAAAATATTAAGAGAAAACGTACAAACAAATAAAATTGGCTTTGCGCATAAACCACATAGCACGCTTAACACAATATTTTCGAAGACTAAGGACAAAATTGACAAAGAACAACAACACAATGTTGTTTACGAAATTAGGTGCAATGGACAACAAAACGGGCACTACGAAAGCTTACGTGTACAACAAGAAATACGTAACGCGATGAACAGCAAGAAAGATGTGGACGCATTGTAAACAAGCTGATTAGTGAGGTGGTTGTATTTAAGGAATCGTGTATTGTTTAAATGTTGTTTTTTGTTATTTTTATCTACTTTTGCTGTTTGATGTGTTTGAAATGTAAGTTTAATATTTGTTTGTGATTTGAAATCTTATTGTTGTAATTTTATTTTTATGTTCTATTTACAAAAAAAAATGCAGACTACCTGAAGAAGGCACTTTGTTTCAGCTTTACGAATTTTATTTTATTATGTTTTTAAGACATGGTCAGGGTAGAGGCATATAAACATTGCAAGCTTTAAGAAATAATCCACAAAATTTCTGTCCACATATAATATATTTTTTAATTTCTTAGTTTTTTAGTTATTTTGTTTTGAACTTGCTAAAAAAATCAAATATTATTACTATAACTAAGCTACTGTCTACAACCTTCCCTACAAAGGAGCTTACGAAAACTCAGGTCTAAGTAGTCAATATGCAAGATAAAATAATTCGTAGAATTTGTACAAACAATCAGTTATCTACTCCTTTGAGGCTTAAACAATCTTTTTTGTCACTGCTCTATCATATAACTATGATGTATGTAAGCTTCTACATTTGTTATTTCTTGATAGACCCCGTAATATTCGTCCCATTGCCTAAAATTAATAACTCTCATTATCCGTACAAAGAATACCTAATAAAAACTTTATAATTTTTTACCAAAATGTATGAAATTGTTAAATTGTACTAAAAAAACTGCGCAAAAAGATAGTCAACGGGATTAAAAATGTGACAGATCAGGGTATATTTATTAATAAGTTGCCTATGTAAAATTTTGTTTAGGCTTTTTACACTTTGTAAATGTATAATTTTCGTATATATTATTCTATGTTATAATTTATGTTAAGATCTCGCCTGAAAATCCCGATATTCCCGAAAAAGAATAAAACAAACACGTTGTGTACAATGTATAGATTTTTAATGAAGAAGCAAATTTTAAAGTGGTGCAAAAGAAAAAGGAAAATGTGAACAAAGTACAGAAGTAGAAAAGATCAATAAGATGATAACTGTGATGCCAGATCGACATGTCATTTTTTTATTACTTCAACACGCCCCCTCAATATGCATGTCATCGCTTAATACCGAATCCAGAAAGACATCTTTTCAGTGACGCCTTTGGCAGCGATTTTGTTAGGACATCAGCCAGCATTTGTTGCGTTGGAATATGTTTTAGTTCGAACATTTTTGCGGCAACAGATTCACGAACGAAATGATGCCTTATATCAATATGCTTAGAACGCCCGTGAAGGCATCCTTTGCTAAACATAAAGCTCCTCTATTATCCACAAAAATTGTTATGTTCGCAAGATTGCTTAAACGAAGTTCATTTAAAATGCTTCCCAAATAAATTGCTTCCTTTGCTGCCTCAGCTAAGCTTATGTATTCTGCTTCTGTTGAAGAGAGAGCCACGGTGCGTTGTTTTTGGGATTTCCAAGTGATTGCAGCTCCGCTTAGTATGAAAACATAACCCGTATATGAGTGGCGATTTACAACGCAGCCACCCCAATCTGAATCTGAGTAAGCAATTATACTCTCATCTGCCTTTCTATATGTCAGACTAGTGTTTATAGTTCCGGCTAAATATCGAAGTACCCTTTTTGCGGCTTTCCAATGACTTTGAAAGGGCTAAGTTGAAAATTGTGCTAACCTTGAGACGATCTTGGCAATGTCAGGTCTTGTTGCTACAGATAAGTACATTAAAGCACCCATTAACTCACGGTATGGAATGTATTCCAAAAGCTTACTGGATGAATTTCCAAAGTTGGCATTTATCTCTACAGGTGTTACCACACTATTACATTCAGACATGCCATACATTTTAAGTAGACTTTTTATATAACTAGATTGTTTCAAATTAATGACAAATTCATTTTGTTCAATTTCTAAACCAAAGCAAGTTCGAGCATGTCCCAGATCTTTTATTTCAAAATCTTCTAAAAGTTGGCCTTTAATCCTTGTCACTAATTCTTCACTACGTGACGCAATAAGAATATCATCGACGTATACCAATAGTAGAGTGATTTGATTATTTTCATAATAATAAAATAAACATGGCTCGTTGACGGTAGGCTGGAATTTCATGTCTTTTAGTTTTACACTCAGCCTCTTATACCATTGGCGACCTGCTTGCTTAAGTCCATATAGTGCTTTCTTAAGTAGGCAAAGATTTCCACCATTACGAAGATTACACAGCATTTCATTCGCTGTTTTATAAATGTGAGAGCCTTGTTTCTCTTTCGCTAAAATTCGCTGAAGCATAACATCTAACATGTCCGGCACTTTCATGAAAACCTTTTCCTCTATAACGCCATTTAAATATGCTGTTACTACGTCGAATTGCCAAACCACCAACCCGAACCGACTTGATAAGGCGAGCAATAGCCGCAAAGTTTCCAGTCTTGCCACCGGCGAAAACGTCTGATTATAGTTCACACCTTGCTTTTGATTGTAACCTTTTGCTACTAATCGCCCTGGTGCTCTTCCTTCACTTTTAGAATTCACCTTGCTCTTCTCGCTTACATAACGTTCACTTTCGTTGTTTTCTTTATCGTCTGCTTCCACCGTTCGTTTGTCTTCTTGCGCATTTTTGTTGTTGCCTTTTTGTGGAGAAAACTCTACCTGTGTTCTATGCATTAAAATATCATTACTAGGTGCGAGAAGTTCTCGTGATGCATTTGATGACAAGCTTCGATAATAAATTTCATCAAAAAATTTTACGTCACGCGCATATACTATCTGAAGCGAGTTTGGCATCCATACACGGTACCCTTTCCTGTTGTGTGGATATCCAACAAAAATACCTTCGCTAGCTCTCGGTGCAAGTTTACTTTTGCTACCGTCTTTGTTAAGTACCATAACTCTTGAACCAAATCTTTTAAAGAAATTAAAATGGGGTTTGGTTTTGTAAAAAATTTCGTATGGTGTTTCCCATTTTAAACTGCTCGCTGGACATCTGTTGCGAATAAAACACGCCGTAGAAACTGCAGACGACCAAAAAGATTCACTCATACCTGACTGGATTAAAAGACATCTTGCCATATCTAACAGCGTACGATTAAATCGCTCTGCAACTCCGTTTTGTTGCGGATTACGCGGAATGGAAAGCCTGCGTACGATACCATGTTCAGCGATATACATATTTGTCGAACTCATTGTTACAGTATTCGCGTCCATTATCTGACTGCAAAAACTTAATTTTTTGCCCAGTTTGTTTCTCTAGGTATCGTTGATATATTTTAAACGCATCTAAAACACCTCCTTTTTCTCGCAAAAAGTAAACCTCAGACCATCGAGAGCAATCGTCGATAAAGGTGACGAAATACTTAGCCCGCTCAGTGGACTCAGTTCGAAATGGGCCAACAACATCAGAGTGTATTATTTTCAAAATCTCACCACATGGTTTGTGATTCTCAGTAAATGGTAACTCGCTCATTTTTCCCTTCAAACATACTTCACAGTCCAAAGTTGATTTTACTTCACTTGTGTTGATTTTGGGTAGCACGTTAGCCTTTTCTAACCTTTTCATGTCATTGATATTCAAGTGACCTAATCTACAATGGTACTTTATAAGCTCTGTATTAGTTGTTTGTATGACAGCACATTCGGCACTCTCTCGCACATATAATAAATCACCTTTACGGTCGGCTACCATTACCTTAACACCATTAGTATCGCATACATAAGCACCAGTTTCTGTAAAAGTAACAGTATGCCCTTTGTCCGTAATTTTTGATACTGATATTAGATTTGTGCGGAGATCTGGTACAAAAAGTGTATTTTTAAGTTCAATAGAACGTTGACCATCATTGCAAGAAACAGCTAAAATTATTGATCCTGTTCCTTCAACTTTCGCACTTGCCTGGCTTGCCAAATTGAGTGTGCTCTTATTCGATTTCGACATTGAACTGAAAGCATCTGCATCTGCATACAAATGAGCTGTACACCCACTATCCATAATCCAGGCACGACGGGTGTTTATGACCATACAACATATGATTCATCAGCATGGTGAGACTGATTGGTACCTTTTGAATAATAAGTCCCCTTTGCCGGACAAATATTTGCTTTATGACCCAATGCGCCGCATTTAAAGCATTTAAAGTCGCCCTTCGTTACCACTTTTCCTTTCTTTGAATAAGACTTCATACCACGTGCGCGGCCTCCGGCAGTCATAGCCACCACGCTCACCGAAGTTTGCGCTCGTGCCTCATACTCTTCAATTATTTTGACTTTAAGAGCTTCTGCAGTAGGTAACTCATCGCGCGATTCAATAGCACAACGAAAATTTTTAAATGTCGAGGGAAGGCTATATAATAGCATGATCGTAAGTAAGTCGCCATTAATTTGAACATTCATGCTTTCCAACTTATCGACGACATCAAAAAAACAAGCTATGTGCTCTTTTATATCACCACCTTCGTCGAGCCTTGTCAGCATGAGTTGCTTAAGCAAGGTTGCCTTACGCGCAGGACCTTTTGACGCATAGATGCACTGCAACTTTAACCATACATCATGTGAAGTTTCACACCCTCGAATTTGTTTCAATTCAGAAGGTTGAATGGATAAAATCAGGTCGGCTTTGGCTTTCTTGTCCAGATTCCACCAAGTATTTCTTCCTGCATCATCTCCTTCTACCGGTATGATTCTGCTTCCGTTGACAAATTCCCACAGATCATTTTTAATTAACAACGCCTCAACCTGCATACTCCATGTGTCGTAATTGGTTTTAGACAATAAGTCAATGCGTGAGGCACTTGATATGGAATTCATGGCCATTTCGATTAAAAACCTGCTACACGTGTCGACTGCTTCGTCTTCAGCGTTCTTCTTCGAAATCTTCTCAGAGATTGTACCAATATCGGTCATAACACGATCACGATCGATTCTAGTAAATTATTTTACGCAACTTGGCCCATAACCTGTTAAGATCTCGCCTAAAAATCCCGATATTCCCGAAAAAGAATAAAACAAACACGTTGTGTACAATGTATAGATTTTAATGAAGAAGCAAATTTTAAAGAGGTACAAAAGAAAAAGGAAAATGTGAACAAAGTATAGAAGTAGAAAAGATCAATAAGATGATAACTGTGATGCCAGATCGACATGTCATATTGGAGAGAATTTATTACTTCAACAGTTTATTTAGGTAACTGCATATATTTTCTGGTTCTATGCTCAGGTGCTTCCCACCTCCAATAGAATCTTAATACCAGAAATAAAGTAAAATAAATAAAAATAGAAATAAATAAATTTTTTTGTAAATTTTGTTTGTTCTATTTTGGTTTTTTTATTGTTTTTTTTTAATTTTACTTTGTTTTGCTTTGTTTGGTTTTATCTCAATTTAAAAATCTGTTATTTTTATTTTGTTAGGTATTGTTTAGGTTAGTTTTTGTTGATATTTTATGTTGTAAGTTTTTGTTTTGGTCTGTACTGATTTTTTGTTGTTTAGTTTTGTTTTGCTTGGTTTCATTATGTCCAGTTGTTTTAATTTTTTTTTTTTTTTTGGGTTGTTTAGGTTTTTTCGTTGTTTATTTTTTGTTTTGTTAATATGGTTTTGTTTTCTTTTTTAGCTAACGTTTAAATTTAATGCTATGGCCAAAAATTTAGCTTTATTATAAAGATAAGGGTTTGCCTTTATGTTTTAAAAATGATTTCGGGCAAGTGACCGCCGCGGCCGGCTTGAATAAATTCCAGCCGAGAGGCCCAATTTTCGACCACTTTTTGCAGCAATTGAGGCCGTATGTCAGTAAAAACGCGTCAAATATTCTCTTCCAAGGCGTCCTGAAATAGCAAACCATACTGAGTATAAATCGGGTAAGTTTCTTGCTAATTGTTGCTCATAGTAGGTTTAGAATTGATGGCAAGTATTGTGACGTGAAAACTAAATTAATCAAAAATTTTTTAAAATGAAATACCCTAGACAAAGAAAATTGTACAAAATCAGCGACTCATTTTAAATACTAAAACTTTGCTAAAGAGATGCCTACTAAACAAGTTTTAATTATTAAAGAAATGTGCTTTTAGTAATATAATAAATCTTGTGTAAGGTTTGAAACTTGTTTGCTTTTAGAATTCTCTGTATTTTATTTAAGAAACAAAAAAAAATATATATATTTCCCAAATTTGTCAATACTTTTTATTGCCATTGACATAAGGATTCGGCTAATTTATGAATGTCTCACAACAAAAGCTCTTAAAATCACAAAAGAATTATTTTGATATACAAAAGATAATTGTTATGTTTGGCTTAAAGTTCTTCATAGTTATATTTTGGGAAATATAAAAACTGTATAGTAATCTTTTTGATATTGCCTTAAACTAAAATCCTCTATTATAACCATATAAATACCATATTCGAAGACATTGACCACTAAACTTCAAAGCAGAATTGGCTTTTGAAATTTGTTTAACCATGCTGTCTGTAAAAGGTTTTACCGAACCTAATCTAAAACATATTTTTTAAGCCTCTCCTAATTTGCATTTTTTACGTCAGAAACCGTTGAAGCGTCGTGCCGCAATATAATAAAATTAAGAAATAAATCGGCTGAGTTATGTGTACATCGGTAAAAAAATATAATATAGTCCACGTTGGATTTTAAAATTTCAGAAGAAATGGAAACGATAACTATACCAGGGCGGTTTAATAAGTTAGTGACTTATTCACACACAAGACGACAGATTTTGGAGAACCTAACATTTTTTCAAATTGCATTAAAGGTCGCTGCAATTTCGTCGTACAAGATAAAAGATGCACATCAGAAATATTAGGAAAACGTCGACCAAACACTGAGCTATATAGTGTATGTGCAAATATTATCATTATAACACTAAGAAAAAAGTTAAGCTTTGTCAACTAAATGAATTTTGTAAGCGATTTTTCAAAATATTTGGTAACTAAGTATTATATTTGATATTTGTTTTAAAGATTGAGATTGTAACATGTAAGAGTTTTATGATATACATACATATATGTACGTATATATGGTATGTACACACATACACACACTAACAGCAATAAAAACTGTTTAAGGGGGGGTCATTGAAATTTGGTCCAGGAAATCGATTTTTTTAATAAAAAACGAAAGCTGCATATTCGTAGAATATCCGTACAAAAGGATTTTTCTATACAATCGACATTTATAGAATTAGAGCGTCTTGAAACCACCTAAATCGCGCTCGCTGAGGTACGTTTCTGCGCTTTCTAAAAATTTTAAATGCGTTTTTCTCGGAACCATCTTTCAAGCATAGGTCTTGATATATTGTTCAGATTCCGTCTAATCACCGTACAAATAAAATCGCATTTAACAATCAAAACCGGAAGTTTGTAGGTTTTTTCATCATGCCACAAATTATTCCCAAACTTAGCAATATTGTCGCCAAATTTGAAAGAAGCTCCCCTTAAGTCAAGTTGGAGCCTATGAAAGTGATATATTGGACGCCATATTTGCAAGTCGTCTGAAGACTCAATATATTACAAGAAATATGTAAATCCAAGCATTTCACGTTCGGAAACTTAAAGTATTTTCCTATTTTTAGTAAAATATTCATCATAATTAACATTTTTCCTTGACCAATGTGGTGGTGGTTTAATAAAAAGCTTATAAGAGGCGATTTTTTTTACGTCTGCTCCATCTTGTTTATTTACTTATTTTGATGTTTAGCGAAAATTTCCCAACAGTTTGCAAATTTCCCTTAGTACTTTCTATTCACAATAGCATCACTTACTTTCCAACACTTTCAATGAGGTCAGCTATTGTTTAAGCGAGTTTAAATGAACTCGGTTATTTCAACTCAACTGGCTTATTTTTGTTGTTGCTTTCCATGCTATACGATAAAATACCTAATGTTCTTTTGCAAGTCGCTTACAAAAGATCTTGAATTGGCCCCGAAACGTTTACCAAGTATAACTAAATAGAGGTTTTTAAAATCCCACCAAGTTTTTAAAAATTTTAGTCCACTTAATCCGAATTTGACGTTTGTGAACTTTCAGGTCATTATTATGTGTTTTCTCTGTTAGTATTATTGTTTTCTTAAAGTAACATATATAAAATATTTTCAAGGGAAACTAAGTCCTACCGTATGTGGAAATCAAAACTTCTTAAGTCTATTCCAACAGACGTATTGCGCTCCGCTACCGCATTCTCGTATGGTGATGTTATTAACGGGATTTCCAAAATCTAAAAAATTCATGATATGCGAGCTTAAGAAAAAATGGCCAAAAAAAATCAGAACATTATTAAAAGATACATATAAAACAAGAAACAAACTGGAAATTGTAAACATATTTATTTTAATAACTTTTAGTGCGAGACCCTACCCCCCGAAAATTTGTATGCTACGTTCATAGGGAACATGGTTAACAGGTGTAAATAGGTAACATTTAATTATTGTCCACAAAGAAATGTTACGAGCCCCTAATGTTCTCAGCTAACCAGCCACGTTTTCTATATAAACTGGTATGTTGTTTTGGAGCTCGAAATACATAACGTTATATTATGACTTGTTTATTAAATGTTGTTTTATTTAACTTAAGAAAACATTACTCAAAAAAAGTTTTTTAAAATTTTGTAACATACAATTATGATTTTTAAAATGAAGTTTTTTTTCTGTAATATAACAAAGGATCAGGTTTTTTAATCTTTAAGGAGTGTTTATTAATGTTATAGTTTCGTCGCAAGAAAAAATATAATTATCATGATAATTTATTAGCAGTGGGAACTACGGAAGATTTTGGATATCATATCACAATTTTAAAACAAACATGGAAGCAAGAGTTGATAAAGATTTACCTTATAGTTACTATAATAAAATAATAATACATTCCTGCTATAGATCTTTGCAAAAAAAACTTTTTTTTCTTTTCAAGCGTACAACTACTACAATAAAGAAAAATTTATATTGCTAACGAAATTCAACATTTAATATTTACGTTGCATTTCCCCTTAAAGAACACCGAATTAATTATTTTACAAAAATTCTAAAAAAAAAAAGTTATATGTTTAAAGTTTTGATTATATAAGGATCGAATAACTTCATTGTAAAAACAGTATAATAAGATAAATTAATAGACAGAAAACTTGTTCGTTATGTCGTGTATTTAGTTTTTACGCAGTATTGTAATTTATAGGTTTCAAGCCTCCCTTCCGAACAGCTGAGCGCAACTGCTTGAAATGGGCAGCCTTACCTTCATTATATCTTATTTATTAATTAAATAAAAAACAATACAAAATCAATTCATTAATTAATAATTAAATTAACGATAAAAAAATTTATAATTATATTAATTATTGATAACACTGGAGAACACGATTTTTACACATTTAAGGTGACATTACTATTTGGTATCGTTTGCAGATTGTTAAAACCATATTGTTTTGCCAAGGTTGATGCGATTTCGTTTTATAGCGATTTTTTAATTTGTTTCACTTTTTCAATTCATAACTTAGCTTTTGGACCCATAACTCGAAAACTTGGCATTATACATTAAAAATACTTATACTCGTATATTGTAAAACTAGATAATAATACCTTAAAATTTTGATGTTCATATATCGAGCCAAATTGGTCGCAGGACATCTATTTATACCAATAATGAAACAATAAATAATAATATTTTCTAAATCTACAAATGACACCAAATCGAAATAGTAATCTCAATTAAAGGGTGTAAAAAACTTTTTTTCATGCGTTTTTACTACAGTTGGTTGAGAACACTACATAGCTATCGATGCATGTACAGCTGGTTGTCGCCATCATTGTCTAACGCATGATAATCGCTCTAACACTAGTCTCATTCTATGTAAATATTCCTTATAACATAGGTTTAGTTCTTTTCCTCTTATTGTTTTTCGCTATTCTTACATCCATGCTTCCAGGTACACAACAAAGGGTACACCTAAGTTTATTACAGTTGTTGGTTTTCCTTGAAATTTGCATTAAATTTAACCATAGTCAATCTAAATTAAATTATACCTTAAATTTAGAAACCACGCTATGTGTAGAATTAGCTATTTTTAGATCCTAAATAATTGTATGTGAACCAAGGCTCTGTCAACTCTACTGCATATCTGCTAATCCCATGCCTTACAAAAGTGTAAATAAGAGTGACATCGCCAACTATCGACCGATTTCGAAATTGTCTACAGTCTCAAAAATTTTTGAATGTGTGGAAAATAGACTTTGTGTTGTCTCTTTTGATAATGTTTTCTCACATCCATTTGCTGCCACGTCGGCCGTCCCTCAGGGCAGTATACTTGGACCTTTGTTGTTTATCTTAATTCTTAACGATATCAGTTCCTGCTTTCAAACCTCTAAATGTCTACTATATGCGGACGACCTTAAAGTTTACTCGGTTATCAGAAATTTTAATGATTCCAGCGCACTTCAGGGGAGTTTCTTGATCGCGTTTCGGAAGATAAAGATTTGGGTGTCTATTTTGACACTAAACTAAGCTTCATTATGCATGTCAACTATGTATGTAGTTTCAAAAGCATACGCCATGCTGTCCTTTGTCCGACGAATGGCGCAGATTTCTCAGACCCATAGACTCACAAGCTGCTGTATACCACTTTAGTTAGATCCAGGCTTGATTATGCGGCCTTTCTATGGAGACCATACCGACCACGATACCGACATTAATCGCATAGAACGAATTCAAAAGATCTTTATTAAATATGCCCTTCGTTCCTTAAACTTCACCTATCCTTTACCATCCTATGAATCTCGTTGTCAGCGGATATCTCTGAGTACTCTACAATATAGATCTGCCTTTATCGCCATGTCCCTTTGTTTTATATCGCATTCTCTAAATACGATTACATAAAGTTTGCTCCTTTGTCTAGAATCTTGTCCGAATTGAATAATGTTCTGAATTTAGATCTTTCCCTGCCAACTGCAGTAATCCGTAGTATATTAAGTAACTATTTTTCACTATGCATAAGTATCTTTTAAGCATTTGTGATCTTTTGTCAGTAAGAATTTATTGTTCAACGGCACTATCCTTACTGTTCATTGATGAATATAAACATTATTCTATATAAAAGCATACTATAAGCCATAATTGTTGTGGTCGAGTTGGTAGCGGTGTGTGCTATAACTCGATATACCGCTGAGTTCGAAGTTTGAATCTCGGCCAGGGCAAGTAAAATCTAAAATCATAGAAAAGTGTTTTTTCTAATAGCGGTCACCCCTCGGCAGGCAATGACAAACCTAAGAGGGTATTTCTGCCATGAAAAAGCTTCACATAAAATACATCTGCGGTTCGGAGTCGGCACAAAACTGTAGGTTCTTCCATTTGTGGTTGAATACAAAGACGCACACCACAAATGGTAGGAGAAGCTCAAACAATGAGCTATAAAGTGTAAGTCACAGCCACATTGCTGGTTGATTAACTCAGATTCCATTAGGTAATGTGAACATAGAAACCAATAAGCTGATATGTAGTTTCCATTGAACAAAATAATAAAGACTCCAGGCAATTAAAAAATAAGAATAAACACAATTCTAATGGAATGATGACATTGAGAAAATAGAAATAAGATAAAAAATTATGTAAGATATAAATGTAAGCAATTGCAAATAAAAATAAGTTCATTCATTTTTTCAAACGCTCTTCAGATTCGCGAGAACATAATTTACATACATAATCCCACGTTACCGCATTAATTTTTTTAATATGAGGTACTTTTCCATAATTTTTTTCGTAAAATTCTTCCAAGATTTATTTTATGCAGTTAGACAAAAATAACCACAATTTTCTAAAACTATTTTATGTTGAACCTGACTGGTTTGATATGTAGCGAATAAATTTCATTGCATATCTAAACACTAATGTTATTTTCCGAGATTGTTGGGAAGAGAAATTCAAAAAAAATTTGAAGTGGTATAGGAAATGTTAGTGAACGAATGTTAAAAGTATATTACAGCAATAGAGATTATATATTGGAATACAATACCTCTGGTTTTTCAATTTACCCTCGTTGTTATAAATTCATAGCATAGTTGATGTCTGCCTGTTTCTGAGAGTACTAAAATTGGCGTTAAAATTGTACCTTTTTCAATCAAACAGTACTTTTTTCGAATATTAAAAAATTCAAATTCAAACTTCATATGTGTAATAAATTTTATTGAAAATAACTAAAACTATTTATGAGATCTGTTTATCATCACTAATAGCTTGCATATAACATTATATGTATGTATGTACAAATATGTACAAGTATTAAATATAGAGCATAAGTTTTTGAAATCCACGATTTCTAACTACACCTGATCATCGTTAAGCACGGTTTACAGCCTAAAAGTATACATTTGTTAAATTACTAGCAAATACTTAAGTTCAAAAGCAAGGAAAAAACAATTACTATACACAAAAACCACATATACTCGAATTCAAGAGTAGATTATCATCAAGGAAATCACACACACGCTAAGTTGTAAATATTTAAGTCCAATAAATTAAAATAAAAGCATTTTTATACCCGAGCGTACTTGTACACAAGGGTATTATAACTTTGTTCGCATAACGGTTGTTTGTAACAGCAAGATATATATAGACAAATATATACTAAAATGATCAGTATGAAAAGAGGAATCGATTTAGCCCTGACGGTCTGTCCGTCCGTCCGTCTGTCCGTGGTTACAATAACTTGAGTTAAAATTGAGATATCTCAATGAAATTTGGTATATAGATTGCCCTTTGGACAGGGTAGGTTGGTCAAGATCGGTCAATAACCACGCCCACCTCCCATATAACGGAAGTTTTTGAAAAATGCAAAAACTCCGTTTTCTCAGTATCTATTACAGCAAATTGAGTGAAATTTGGTATTTGGAGCGATTTTGAACTCAGAAATTAGGCATTTATGAAATTTTGAAAAATGGGCGTTGCCACGCCCTCTTTTTAAAAAGTTTCCGTATCTCAATAACAGTGTAAGGTATCGTCACAAAATTTGGTGGGCATATTTTCCTTGATATCGCTATTATTATCATAGAAAATTTTAGAAATTGGATCATAACCACGCCCACCTCCCATATAACGGCAGTTTTGGAAAATGCAAAAACTTAGTTTTTTCGGTATCTATTAAAAGAAATTGTGTGAAATTCGGTATTTGAAGCGATTTTGAACTAAGAAAATGTCACACAATTTGGTGGACATATTTTCTTTGATATCGCTATTATTACCGTAGAAAATTTTTGAAATCGGACCATAACCTCGCCCACCTCCCATATAACGGAAATTTTGAAAAATGCAAAAATTTTGTTTTTTCTTTATCTGAACATATTAATTTATTATTTAGAGAAATAGTTAATAAAGAAACTAGATTTTTATGAAATTTTGAAAAATGGGCGTTACCACGCCCACTTATAAAAAAGCGTCTGTTAGTATCTCAACAACGATGGAAGGTATTGTCACAGAATTTGGGGAACATGTTGTCCTTGATATCATTAGCATCACCGTCAAAAACTTTTGAAATCGGACTATAACCACGCCCAACTTCCATATAACGGAAATTTTGAAAAATGAAAAAAAAAATCGTTTTCAGTATTTATTGGAAGAAATTGAGTGAAGTTTAATACTAGCAGCGATTTGAAACAAAGAAAACGGCGTTTTCATGAAGTTATGGGCACCGACCATACAAAAATAAATCGCGAGGGTATATAAAAATCGGTTTCGCCCGAATTTAGCCTTTCTTACTTGTTTTTCTTTCTTTTAGTCAAATCATTTGTTTGAACTAGTTGAAGTTTATTTCTACGGTTAGGTTTTTTTAAACTTTGCATCGAAAAAAATACATTCAACACGCCTTGAACGATTCTAAAAATATATCGGAACATGAGCTGATCGACTGTGTTTTCTACTTGACCAACTTCTTGCCAAAACTGGTAATTTCTAGATTTTCAAACTTTTTAATGCAAAATTGTAGTAACGACAACATGAAACCGTTGCATTTTCACTATATTTATCCACTTTTTGAGAATTGTACAAATACAACATAAGCTGAGTCAACTACACCGGAATATCACAATTTCACATATATCTCACGGAATATCTCAAAATTGCACACTTCGCAATCTTCTAATATGTATATCGTTCTTGGATGTTAACATCGTTTATAATTTTTAGAATATATGTTAGGAAAATAAATTACATTTTACCATTGGATCTGTGAGGCTATTTGAAATAAGGCTCATTGCCATACGACGACTCGAAATCACACAAACGTAATAACACTGAGCAGGAGTCCACTGATCTATAAGCACCTAAATTATGCCAAATCATTGTATTATAACATGCAATATAAAGCGATGCATTTTCATAAAACTTTACCTGTCTAGATAGGCAGCGCGTAGGAGCAAGACACAAAATAGTATGCACTTTTGCCCGAAGTCAGATTGGAATTTAGCAAAATCAGATTTGCGACTAGAGCTATTACAAAAGTGATGACTTATATAAAGCAGGATTTTATTAATTTTTGGAGGAAGTGCGGCAGCAGCTGCTACCGAAGATAAATATAAGTTATAGGTAGTTATAATAAAAGTTCATTATAAAATTTCCTTTAGTTTGTTTTCGGCCGCAAATCACAAAAAATGTTTTATTGGAACATTGTGTTTATTTGGCACATTTACGTTGGTACTAAAAATCCCTTGAGATGAACCATCTGTTACTGCAACGAAGTTTAAAAATATGTCGCAACGCCTATCCTTAAAAATGCTTACAATAATAGCTAAACTTCTGCTCACATTAATGTCTGTCGCTTTGCGGTATGGCAGAAATCTCTTCTACACTTTTCCTGCCTGTTATCGTAGTTATAATTTTTTGTGCTTTAATGTGATTTATTTTAACTTTAGAAACCACTTTTGAATCATTCATTGTTTTAATAGACTTTCCCAAATGATGTAAACATCCGAATGACAAATTGTGCCCTGCCAAAAACAAAAAAAAAACCTGATTACAACCTCATTTGCCTTGTTTGCAGATGCTTGCTCAATATCGTGTTTAAATTTTCGGAGTTGCTTTTAAAAATTTGTATGTCATTACTACTTTTCGAATGTTTTCAATGTGTGCAAAATTTCCAAAAATTGGGACATTAGACAATGTGCATATTTTTCCTTGTCTCAATGTGGGGTCTTCTGCAAGCAACGTAAACCTTGCACTCCATTGCTTTCGAAAATTGATATTCACCGTTTTCGACAGTTTCACTCGAAATAAATTTCGCTTAAAAAATTCGATCATGGAAATTACAACTCTGAAATGTGTATACATGAAGTGAAAATTAACAAATCATTCAAATTAAACAGTAGGTAATTTGAAAAAAAAAATTATCAATTTTATAGATCTTTGGAAGTATTTATTAAATTTGCACACCTCTTCAATACCACTAGCACGAATACAAATTGCTTTCCGTCAGTTGGGAAGCTTAGGGCGTGACTGCGATTTTTCACTGAAGGTTGACACTATAAAGTGGTAGGTAACAGTTTTTAAATTGGGCTGGCTCAATCGTCTTTTAGTCAGCTCCTGTCAGAAGTTATTAAATTAAAGCGAAAAATTATCGCCCGAAATTTATAATAAGCGACAGTGAAAAGTGAGCAATTTCGGGCCAAAACGAAACTTATGATAGGGGTGATTCTATTTTTTCTTTTTGCACGGAATGACACTTTTAAGTTCATAATTAGAAAAAAAACGGAAAATATTGAAAAATAAAATTCCACTTTCCTTGTGTCTTCTTCAACCCATCAGATGTTCCCAACAATCCGCCGACTTCTTCGGAAACATCTATTTCTTGCTTTGGTCTGTCTTTCTAATGCCCGAATTCAATAACTTGGTATCATCTTAAGTCTCCTCACCAGTTCACAATTTAGAGACTTTATTTTGAGGCTAGAGGCCTTATTTTGAAACTAATGAATGCCAACTGATCTAAAATTGTGACTTTTGCCTCTATTATAGATTGAGACTACTTACTGAATTCGGGCATTAGTATGACATCATTCATGCCTGGAAATATTAGTAGAGCTACGCATTCGGAGGGAGGCGCTCTCATCACATCCTCTGACTTTGCATCAACATGCCTATCGGGCTCGAAAATCCTGTGAGACGGCTTTGCAAAAACTGGTTGCCAGAATTGGCGAGGTCGTTGATAGGAAACAGTTCGTCTTGAGCATTTTTGAAGACATTGAGGGTGCTTTAGACAATGCCATCTTCGATAGCATGTGCCCTGCTGCTCTACGGCATGGGGTAGATTCTTCGCTGGTAAATTGGATTCGTGAGATGTTGGCGCAGCGGATTATCAGGATTCAGGCACAAGAGGATCAATACCTAAAATGCGGAGTTAATAAGGGTTGTCCTCATGGCGGTGTGCTTTCCCCTTTGCTCTGGTGCTTGGTAATTGATTCTCTTCTTATCACTCTTGATGACTGGAATACCTACGTTCAGGCCTATGCGGACAATGTGGCCTGTCTAGTCACAGGCTCATCTCTGTCGCCTGTTCGCAGGAAAGCGCAGACAATACTGAATAAGACTGACACTTGGTGTGATAATAATGGGCTATCCGCAAAACCCAACCAAAACTAGTGTTGTGCTCTTCACTAGGCGGAAAAGGATGGATGGTCTCATTCCTCTCACACTTAAGGGAGTCACAATTCAGACTTCTCCCGAAGTGAAGTATCTAGGAGTAATTCTGGATGCAAAACTGTCATGGAAATCTCACGTTGAGCACAAGACCTCAAAAGCATTGGCAGCCTTTTGGCAGTGTAAACGGGTCTTCGGCCAAACGTGGAGATTTTCACCAAAGGGTATCCTATGGATCAGACCCATAATCAACTATGCTTCAGTGGTATGGTAGAGCAGACTCTCAATTAATAGCGTGGGGAAACTGCTTGCAAAACTTCAGAAAATAATCGCCGTGTGCGGTACAGGGACATTCTCTACAACACTTGGCGGTGCTCATGATGCATTGCTGCACTCACTTTGTATATTCATACTTGGGGAGGCTATGGAGACAAATAGAAACTTGCGTCTATTCAATGCCACAGGATAGTACGCCACCGTTACCTTTGCTGATGAGACTCTATAACGTTGAGTTCCCTGAGGCTGAATGCTGGTTCAATTCCAACATTGAGCCCGGTCTTACGCATTGTCGAATCTTTACTGATGGCTCCAAAACTGACTCTGGGTCAGGATCTGGAGTTTTTTTTATTTATTTAAATTTTAATTAGTCTACAGTGATATCATTAAGGGTAGCAATGTTGACGCCAGTAGGGACGTCAGTTAAGCACCAGGATGGGTACGGATAGTGTCGCCAGTAAGGGCGGCATCAGAAGTATCAATATTCAGTCTACAGATTTAGTTTCTTACAGACTACTAACGGCTCTAGTTGAATATAGTGAACAAATTACTCTTAAATTTATCCATACTTAAGTTAAAATTAAAAACACTAGAATATGAATTGCATAATTCAATGCATCTAGCAATTGGTTCATTTCTGGCATAATTCGTAGAATGCAACTCAGCAACCAATAGCCTATTGTTTCTTAAGTTCCGTGGTGGATCACATATGATGAGCAAATTTGTTAAGTCGGCGCAATTTATGAACCCATTGATTATTTTATAAATAAATACAATGGAGACCCAGCAATTTCCGTCCGCCAATATAGGCAGGGACATAATCCTGCCAGGGCAACTTGCGAATAGCGAATTTAGTGAAAATTTTTTGAACTCTTTTTATTTTAGTCGAGTGCACTTCATAATATGAACACCATATAATAAAACAATATTCTAGACGACTTCTTACTAAAGCGATATAAAGAGATTTTAAAGTTAGCGGATCTCTGAATTCTTGAGTATTCCGTCTAATAAAACCTATCATTGAAAATATTTCGATACGATATAGTCAATATGTTTTGTGAACGCGAGTTTGGAGTCAAAAATAATGCCCAAATCTTTAATTTTAGTATTCCGCTTTATGATCCAATTATAAGCTCCTAGGTTTCCTCGAGTACGTACCTGCACAACACTTTTCTATATTAAGGTTCCAACAATTTGATGTACACCACATACCAAAGATCATGCTGAAGACGATAGCAATCTGAAAGATCACGCACAGCTGAAAACAGCTTAACGTCGTCGGCAAACATTAAGCAATTTACAAAATTAAAATAGCTAGGCTAGTCTATGAATAGAATAAACAAGAGTGGCCCGCAATGAGTGCCTTGTGGAATGCCTGACCATGCATTGACAATCACACGAGATATTGTTGGCCCAATTTTCACAAGAAACTTTCTTCGTGTTAAAAAGCCCCTAAAAAAAATCCAGCAGTTTACCACTAAAGACCGCTTTTCAGGAATAAAACAGGAAATTTCATAGAACAGTATTTGCTTAAATTTTTCATAAGAAATCGTTGGACAATCAGAAGAATTTAGAAACGACCAGTCTGTGAAATTTAGGGAATTAGTGATACCTACATAATCTGCTCTGGAGTAGTCTAGTTCGTCTACTGGTTTAGACTCAATAGGATGGAAGCTGTAAAAATTGCAATGTTATCCGGATTGCCTTGTGATGAATGCTATTTTTCGAGATTGGAGATAAGCATTCCTCGCAGAATATTTTTAAATAGTCAGAACAGAACACTAGGTCTAAAAATCTTGATTTTCTATCAAAGGAGACAAGTTCTCTCCGAACGACCAAGCAGCGCGGCTCTGTACCCCGTCCGTACAGACCGCCTGCTCAGCCAAATACGCGTTTGCACGGCTCGGGAACTCGTCCTTTCCGACCGTCTCCTCAAAATACCATCACCGCACCCAACAAATGGAGCTGCATCGCATGCAACCGGCAGGCTTCAGAGCAGGGCGATTAGCAAATGGGAGAACGGCGGCGCCAATTATGAGGGCGTTTGAGTCACTCGCGCCAACAGCAATCGTAAAGATTAAAGCTAGTGGGCGTTTACATTAGTGCTCGCGATGATCGACCCATGTTCACCGAACACCATTATTGACGGCGATTTGGTTCGAAACCTTAATTTGGAGCGTACGACCGTAGGGCGACACAGCAGATGCTCCTTAATTCTCCGCGGAAAATACGGAGTAACGGAACGGGTTATCACACAGGCCATCGTAGAGGAGAGGCATCTTCGCTTGACGCCCGCGACCCAAGTGGATCCCAAAATTGCAGCCTCGTTCCAGTTTCTGAGGTTGGCGGATCCCTACTTTTTCCAGCCCTCGCCCGTAAGGTTAACTTTGGGCGCCGATCTGTCGGCCCAGATAATGCTGAGCGGTACGCCACCGTTTTTGGTTTCCGGTCTGTTAACACAGGCTACCATTTTTGGGTTGGTTTTATCTGGCGCCATTCAACAATAAGCCATATATACATACATATAAACAAAAACAAAAAAAAAATCAATAACAATATAAATAAAAAAAAAAAAAAAACTTATCACGTTGTCTAAATTATATTCTTGCCAAGGCAAGGGGGCCGGTATGTTTGGGCCAACAGCATAATTTCCTTCACATTTAATCAACATACATGCCACCCTGTTCCTTTTCAATACGATATACGATTGTCAGCGCATAACGGAGATCATTCGTTGCTCCTTCCAATCAACTGTTTTCTTCGTTAAAAAATGACTTAGCGAATAAAACGGGGGTTGGCGGACTTAACATAAAACAGTAGTTTGTTCATTCCATTTTTGCTTTTCACGAGGATTGGATGATACAGCATCTGCTATAATTAGTGTAAGTAAAAACAAAACATAAATTGTTATAACATCCAATTCAAGAATTCCATTCAAATACATTGTTATTGATCCACTAATGAATTTCTTTTAATTCCTTTTCTTTCCACACAACTGACCACGAGACCATTTGCATTTGCGTCAGCTTGTGTTCATGGTCCTCATGGTCTCATTGGTAATATTTTTCAACAGACGAACAGGAATATTCGCCATCATAATTAACACCACCATCACATCACTTAACCACATAAATTCGGAAACATAAACCACCTACCACATCACATATATATACACACATCTCGGAAGACAGGATTTGGAACACATCAGACATACATAGACACATCAGTTCAACTCTAAACAAAACAGAAATACATAATTTCAACAACATCAAAATCTACATAGAAAATCAGAAGGTACGTGGTTTGAGTTTTTGAATTTTGCACATCCATATATTATTTTAGCAATCATTATTTCTGTTGGTTGGATTTTTTTTTTCTTTTTAAGTGGGTTTTAATATTCGAGTAGCAGTATTC
Source organism: Philophylla caesio (assembly GCA_963971545.1). NCBI lineage: Eukaryota > Metazoa > Arthropoda > Insecta > Diptera > Tephritidae > Philophylla > Philophylla caesio. Next base: position 21,905,655 of record OZ020605.1, read on the forward strand.
CTACAGTGTGTGCTAAATATTTAGTGACAATTTTAGATTTGGCTTAGGTTCCGAAACGTACTTTACGAATCACGTGGAATATTTTTTGAGGCTTCAAAAATTATCAGTACTACGTGCAATACTCAATATTTTTTCGTTTGTCAAATATTTTGGGGCCTTTTCCTGGACTGTGTTTTCCTCTTTCACACATTTAACGATCTTCGCATTACTTTTGTGATATTTTTTGGGAATTATTTCAATTTTTTTTTTTTTTTTTTTTTTTTTTTTGGATTTTTCAATAAGTTTCGGTACTACGTACTACATTTCCCTTTTATCAATTCTCCTCATTCAAATATTTTTGCGCCCTTTCTTAGAGTTTTCGCTCTTTATCCAGTTCTTAGACAATGTCAAATAATATATTCAATAAATGGCGAGTTTTCAACAGACGGCGGATTCACTCATCGAATTCGAAACCGATTTTCGTGAGTTTGCTTCAACGGAACAAAATCAAACCGTTGTGGATATTCAAAAAGTTGAGGTAAAAGAGTTGAGGGGTAGGGTAAAACGAGCCTATTTGGATCTTTTAGGTACCGATGCCGCAGGCATTAGCAAAGAAGCTGCTTCAGCAAAGAAAAAACACAAGCAAGCCTATTCTGCTTATTTAAAGTGCATGGAAGTGATCGGTGACCTTTCCTCAAAGTTCGTAGAAAACAGGGAAAAAGAAAAATCGGACAATATTCGGCTGCCGCCTTGTGATACCGAGGGTTTTAAAGAAGATTACATGTCATAGCCAACATTTCATGACATGTTCACGGCCATCTATATTCTAAATAAACGGCTCAGTCCAGTAGAGAAGCTATTCCACCTTATTCAAAAAACTCAGGGTGAAGCGAAAGAGATCGTTCGTAAGTGTCCACTTACGAATGAAGGTTTTTCTACAGCTTGGAAAAACTCACAGACCGTTATGAGAACAAGAGGATTTTATTAAATAGCCAATTGAAGATCCTTTTCAGCCTGTTCCCGGTAGGAAGTGAATCTGGAAGTGCAATTAAGGAACTCCAGCGCAAAATAAATAATTGCATGTCCGCACTCCAGATTCATAATATTGACATATCGAATTGGGACGCGATAATAACTTACCTGTGCTCTACAAAATTACCTGAGGCTACGCTGTCGATGTGGAAACAATCCGTGCAGGATAAAACCGAAATGCCAAAATGGGGGGATATGGACAGATTTCTGACAAGTCGATTTCAGACTTTAGAAACTGTCTTCGATATTAGAGGGCCTAGTACTTCACGGCCAAAATCTTCTAAATTCAGCTCCGAAAATCCTCCAAGAAAATTAAAAACTTTTCAAGCGAATGTAGCAAGGAAAAACTGTAAGCAATTTCAAAAAATGCCTCCATCCGAAAGGAGAATTTATGCAAAAAGGAATCACCTATGCCTAAACTGTTTGTCCTCCGGACATGGTGTCGCGAAGTGCACGAGCGCGTTCAATTGTTCAATTTGCCACTCGCGACATCATTCAATGCTTCATTTGAATGCAGTTCAGCAAGTTCCAACAAAAAATGTAGGAAATTCAAACTGGGCCCTCACCAGTTCAAATCGGACCAAATCTTGTACTAGTCGCTCCGACTATCCAAATGGCTCTCATACTAGTGCAAATCTGGCCACTTCCAGCACTAGTCGTCATGTATATCCAAACTGGTCGCATACCAGTTCAAATCGGATAACTTCTGACAGTGGTAGCATGGAACCCGCATATGACCCTCCAAATCAAGTTCAGTCATGTTTCGCGAATATGAACAAGGGAATTCTACTGGGGACTGCTCAAATTAATATATTATACAGCGGTTCTACCTTTTCGGCAAGGGCGTTGATTGATTCAGGATCCGAATGCTCCTTTATTACTGTCCGGCTCAGGCGTCTTATCGGCCTCCCGGTCAAACGGGTGAATGCAACAGTTTCCGAGATCAGCAATTCTGTTTCGGCAAAGGCAAACCAAGCGTGCTCCATCAGGATCGGTTCACTCATCGATTTAACAGCTGCAGTGTCAACGATGGCGTAAGTTCTACCCAAACTGGCGGGGAATCTTCCCACGTGCGAAATTAATCCAGCGATACGCCAAGTTTTTCCAGACCTGATTTTGGCGAATAAGCGGTTCTTCGCCAACGAACCAGTCGACGTTGTTTTTGGAGGAGACGTCTATCCTCAAATTATACTAAATGGCTTGCGCAAGGACACCTTGGGTTCATTGCTAGCTCAGGAAACAATCTTCGGCTGAATCCTGACTGAACGGACTAATGAGGAGAAATCAACCACTTCGTGCGTCTCCTTTTTCAATGAAGTCGCGTTGGATAAACAGCTCAGTGTATTCTGGGAACTGGAGGACATTCCACGGAGTAGAACTCACACAACTGAGGAGGATTTCTGCGAAAAGGTATTCAAAAATACCACTGCGCGAGTAGAGGGGGTCTCTCTCCCTTTTCGTCTTGACTTTCCGCTAGAAATTTCGCTAGGGTGTTCCAGGAGAACCGCGTTTTCTCAATTTTTTCGCGGTGAAGGTAGGCTAGCAAAAAACTCCTCTTTACGAGAAGAGTATTCCAGAGTGCTTGGAAAATACAGGGCACATGACTGAGGTTAGGCCTTCTCCTACAGAAGGTCCGAGCGAGTACTTTTACTTACCACATCATGCGGTTAGTAAGCCCGAAAGTACTTCCACAAAAGTTCGGATCGTGTTTAACGCATCCTGTCCGTCCGATAACGGTGTAAGCTTGAATGACGTGCTTTAACCCGGCCCAACACTTCAAATCGATCTGATGATTCTTATCCTTCGTTGGAGACTTTTCCAATATGTTTTCAGTAGCGATATTGAAAAAAATGTATCGTCAGATCTTAATTCATCCTCAACAGAGGAAATTGCAAAGAGTCTTGTTCCGCAACACACCTGGCGAACCAATACGTCAGTTTCAATTAAATACTGTGACCTTCGGAGTAAATTGCGCTCCTTACCTTGCTATAAGGACGCTCCTCCAATTGGCAGATGATGTTCAGGAGTCACATCCTGTCGCTGCTCGCATTCTTCAGCGACATATGTATGTCGACGATGTTCTAGCTGGAGGACACGACATGGAATCCACAATTCAAGCCAGAAATCAGACTTCCCAGGCTTTGGACCGCTAATTGCAGACAAGTCTTGAGCGGTATCCCTCCATCTCATCTGCTAAGCCAAGACTTTCTAGATTTTGAAGACACAACCAGTATTAAAACTCTCGGTATTAGATGGAATGCATGTACAGATCAGTTCTATTTCATTGCGAAAGGGCTAGATCATATTGAAATTGTGACAAAAGGCAAGATTTTGTCAGCCATCGCGAAACTTTTTGATCCATTAGGATGGTTAGCGCCAATAATAATCACTGCGAAGAATTTAATGCAAAATATTTGGTTAGAAGGGACCAATTGGGAAGACCAAGTTTCCACAACAACATTAAATCGATGGAACGCGTCTGCGAACACATATTCGTCTATAGACAAAATCAAAATACCTCGATGGGTTCATTTTTCACCTACGGAAAAGGTTGAAATCCATGGATTCTGCGATGCGTTGGAGAAGGCGTATGCGGCGGCCATCTATATACGCGTTGAAAAGAGACCGGCATCTTCGTAAACTTGTTACTGGCGAAAACAAGAGTGGCACCAGTTAAACCATATCGCTTCCCCGTCTGGAACTATGCGGCGCAGTGCTTTTAGCAGAGATCGTGGAATCGGTGATACACAATTTGGATCTCCGATCTTTGAGTTACTACCTGTGGACTGATTCCACGATCGTATTAGCGTGGCTCAGGAAACCACCGTGCTCCTGGTCGACATTTGTTTCACACAGAGTGACAAAAATAATTGAAAGGGTTGGACAGCACCATTGGTACCACGTCGATTCGTCCTCAAATCCCGCAGATTTAGGTACTCGTGGGGTAACAGCCTCGGACTTGGTAGAAAGTTCGTTGTGGTGGCAGGGCCCTTCTTGGCTTCAGGAGGGCAAATCTGAATGGCCTTCTCAGGAGTTGGTTTTTCGAACCGATGAAGAGGAAAAACGCGTACAAGTTCACGCAACAATCACTGTGGAGGTTTCGGATATACTCCATAGATTTTCCTCACTCCCAAAAGCTTTGCAAGTGTTATCGTATGTCTTGCGATTCTTGCAAGGCACGCATCCCATCAGAAAATTAGAATTTACTGCGACGTCTACCTCGATTTCGCCAGAGGAAATCAAGGCTACGACACATGTAATCGCACTTTGCCAACATCAACATTTCCCTAGCGTGTTTTCAAGTTTAAGCTCGGGGCAAAAAATAAACCCTAAAAGTGAAATTTTCACCTTGAATCCCTTTATCGATTCCTGCGGAATATTGAGAGCAGGAGGACGCCTTGGTGCGTCGCAAGATCTCAGTTACAATGAGCGGCATCCGATCCTGCTTCCATACAATTGTCATCTCTCGCGATTTGTTACCGCATTTATTCATGAGATTTCCCTGCACGGAGAAAATCAGCTAATGTTGCGCCTGATTCGAACGCAATACTGGATACCACGGGTCAAAATAATGATAAGAGCCATTATATACAACTGTGAAGTGTGTACAATACACAAAAGGCGAGTTCAAAACCAAATTATGGCCTCACTCCCATCCGAACGCACTACGTTCTCAAGAGCGTTCACCAACACAGGTGTTGACTTCGCAGGACCCTTCGACATCGAAAACTATGGAGGCAGAGGTTGTGTCGTCACAAAGGGTTATGTCTGTTTGTTCGTTTGCTTCGCAACCAAAGCGATTCATTTGGAAGCAACAAATGATTTGAGCACTCCCACTTTCCTGGCAGCATTGTCGAGATTTATAGCACGTCGGGGGTGTCCAAAAAACATATACTCCGACAATGGTACTCATTTCGTAGGAGCCTCACGAGCTTTAAAAACTGAATTTAAAGCGTTTCTGTCCAACACTCTTATAGCAGTTATTTCCAAATATTTTTACCAACGAATCTCATGGCATTTCATTCCAGCAGCTGCCCCACACGTGGGTGGGTTATGGGAGGCAGGGGTAAAAAGTTTTAAGTCCCACTTTCGAAAAGTAGCCTCAGAAGTTAAATACACTTTTGAAGAATTCACCACTTTACTTTGTCGAAGAGAAGCATGTTTTAATTCTTAGTCCTGCGTCTAATGATCCGTCGAGTTTAGAACCACTAACTCCGGGACACTTTCTTGTAGGTAGCCATATTTTAGCTCCACCTGAGATTGTAATCACAGAGAATCCAGCTTCCGTGGTCAACCGATGGCAGAAGATGAAGGCGCTCCATCACTCATTCTGTCAACGATGGAAGAAATAGTATCTTAACGAACTTCAAAAACGAACCAAATGGAAGCGACAGCAACCAGACATGGCGGTGGATGACTTGGTTCTCATACCACAAGACAACCTGCCTCCAAACCAATGGACGAATCGTCAACGTACACCGCGGAAACGACACTCACATCCGGGTAGTGGATATCCGCACCGAAAAGGGAGTGATCACCAGACCGATAGTAAAACTAGTTCGGTTGCCAATGGACAATATAAAAAGTTCAGCAAGATCCACTGAAATTAGCTCGCCACCGAACCATTAGATACTCCTTACTAAGAGGCATATTTTGTTTTTCTTTCCAGAAAAATGACACGCTATACTGTAGCCCGTAAGAAGACGGAGCAGCGCAAGGGAGAATTCCCTATCCCATGCCAATTGTGCAAAAAAAAACCACGGCATAAGGCTTTGCCCAATCTATCGTGCGAAATCTGTGGAAGAACGGTTGAGGGCCGTTTTACTGTATCGGTACTGTCCAAACTGCTTGTCGCCCTTCCATCGAGTAGAAATTTGTGGCAGAGCAGACCGGTGCCACCAGTGCGGAGAAAATCACCACACCTCCTTGCACCTAGATGAAGTGAGCCTCAGTCCAGAATCACCTGCTCAGGATCCGATCGAGAATGCTGAAGTTTCCGAGCGCGCACTGCCCATCGAATTAAACGAGCGCACAAAATCTAGGGCGGAACAGGTCGAGGAAGCAGAGCTGGCTGAAATGGAGGCAAGCACAGCCACAGCGACAGAAGCAACACTGAGCGGCTTGGAAACCCGTACTTTCCAACCGCTGCTCCACCACGAAAGGGCTAAGCGCGGTTCGGAGACAAGGTCTCTCCGAATGCCCAAGCAGCGCGGCTCTGTACCTCGTCCGTACAGACCGCCTGCTCAGCCAAATACGCGTTTGCACGGCTCTGAAACTCGTCCTTTCCGACCGTCTCCTCAAAATACCAGGCGCATTAATCCTTATCGGCGTAACCTCCCGGAGCAACATCACCGCACCCAACAAATGGAGCTGCATCGCATGCAACCGGCAGGCTTCAGAGCAGGGCGATTAGCAAATGGCAGAACGGCGGCGCCAATTATTAGGGCGTTTGAGTCACTTGCGCCAACAGCAATCGTAAAGATTAAAGCTATTGGGCGTTTACATTAGTGCTCGCGATGATCGACCCATGTTCACCGAACACCATTATTGACGGCGATTTGGTTCGAAACCTTAATTTGGAGCGTACGACCGTAGGGCGACACAGCAGATGCTCCTTATTTCTCCGCGGAAAATACGGAGTAACGGAATGGATTATCACACAGGCCATCGTAGAGGAGAGGCATCTTCGCTTGACGCCCGCGACCTAAGTGGATCCCAAAATTGCCTCGTTCCAGTTTCTGAGGTTGGCGGATCCCTACTTTTTCCAGCCCTCGCCCGTAAGGTTAACTTTGGGCGCCGATCTGTCGGCCCAGATAATGCTGAGCGGTACGCCACCCTCTTTGGTTTCCGGTCTGTTAACACAGGCTACCATTTTTGGGTTGGTTTTATCTGGCGCCATTCAACAATAAGCCATATATACATACATATAAACAAAAACAAACAAAAAAAATCAATAACAATATAAATAAAAAAAAAAAAAATCTTGAATCAAAATGTGCAAATTTCACTCAAACTAACGGCCTTTTAATTTGCGCTGATTTTCAATTACCTTAAAAGTTATTTTCTCTTCCAAGAGTCTATGAAACCTTCGCTCTGAACGAACCAGCTCATTCAACAGGACAATATGGTGATGTGGCCTTTTGACGCAGACTACAAACTACTTTTAGCTTACGAATCGGTTTTCAGGCAAACGCTGTGTCACTAATCTCGTTGTCGAAATTATATTCTTGCCAAGGCCGGTTCGTTTAGGCCAACAGCCTAATTTCCTTCACATTTAATCAACATACATGCCACCCTGTTCCCTTTTCAATACGATATACGATTGTCAGCGCATAACGGAGATCATTCGTTGCTCCTTCCAATCAACTGTTTTCTTCGTTAAAAAATGACTTAGCGAATAAAACGGGGGTTGGCGGACTTAACATAAAACAGTAGTTTGTTCATTCCATTTTTGCTTTTTACGAGGATTGGATGACACAGCATCTGCTATAATTAGTGTAAGTAAAAACAAAACATAAATTGTTATAACATCCAATTCAAGAATTCCATTCAAATACATTGTTATTGATCCACTAATGAATTTCTTTTAATTCCTTTTCTTTCCACACAACTGACCACGAGACCATTTGCATTTGCGTCAGCTTGTGTTCAGTATCTGTCGGTTTTCTGTAAATTTCGTAGTCAAGTTTTCGGGCAAGTTTGTCTATCTTAATCGTTAGATCCAGCTAATTTATTGTTCCCTTTTTTCCATTTCCATCGTAAACATTATACATCCATGTTGTTTGTTCAGGTATTCCAGTATCTGCTCTCCATTGTCCTTGGTGATCATGCAGATAATGTCATCCACGTACCTTGCATAGAATACTACGCCTAACTCGGCTTTTAGTTCTTCCATATACTGGCCCTCCAGTTCTTGCATATATACCTCCATGAGGATGGCCGAGGTTGGATTTCCCATTCCGAGTCCGTTTGTTTGTCTGTATATTTTATTATTAAACTTAAAATAATTTTGTCGCAGTGTAGTTCGTAATGTGTTTGTGATTTGGGTTGTTTTTATATGGTCCTTCGTTTTTTTGAGTAATGTTTTCCGGATCATATCTATTGTTTCTGTTTGTGTTATCGATGGGTATAAGTCCTTAATATCAAAAGACACTAGCCTGCTTTGCTGTGTAATTTTTACGTTTGCCAGTTTATAGATGAGTTCCGTCGTGTTTGCTACAATGTGCTCGTTACGCAGTTCCAAGTTATCATTTAACAGCATTTTCAGATGTTTGGACAGTCTAAAAGAAGGAGCCGAGTTATAGTTAATTATGGGTCTCATTGGAATTTTTGTCCGGTTTGTGAATTTTTGAAAGCGCTATAAGTGGTGGTACTGCGGGATTCATTTGGCTTAATAAGTGTGCTGCGTGGGGGGTTATAATATTGTTCGCTTCTTTTATGGCCTTCTTTATCTCTATTTGGTACCTGTCCGTGGGGTCTTCTCTAATTTCTCTGCACTTCATTTCCCCTATTAGTGTTTTACTTTTTTGTATATATTCCTCCCTCTTCATGATTTCCGTTGTATTGCCTTTGTCGTTAATATCTTGTTTTTCCTAAATTTCTGTTTTAAACTCTTCATAATGTTACTTTCGTGGCTATATACTACATACTTACACTTTAGTTAGTAAACAAGTTAGAGAATAAGATGTACACAACAGTGTGTTGTTATGTGTGTGGGTATATGTTTATCCTATCCTCTGGCTTCTATATTAACTAAAGTGTATGTAAGGTAACGCAATCAGCTCACATACCGGACAAAAGTCCGCGCGTGGCCTAAGTCAGCAAATTTACATTCTCACGCTGACCACGGGTAACTCGCTGTGCTAACCGAAAAGTTGCAAACGTAAGCGTCTACAGCGCATCCGGGCGCAATAGCTGGTGCAGCGCAGCTATTATCTAACGCTAACAGAAAATCTAGAAATGCAAAGGTGCAGGTGACTTCGTTTAGCTTAGAATTAAAATTAATTTTCAATTTTCTATTGTGAGCTCACCGACACAGCTAGCGCTTGTCATTAAATAAAGTTTTATTAAAAACACAACTACAAGTGTATCATTTGTATAATTTGCGCCCAACCGGCAAAGTGACCAAAATAAGTGAAAGTCTAAGTAACTAAGGACTTAAAAGTAAATTAATTAATTGAAGTATATTAAAAACTCAAGTCATAAATTGAATCAACGTAAGCTGAATATTTAATAACCACTTGGACGCAGCAATCAACTAAGATAATTAAACTGACCAGAGGAGCAAAGATTCCAGTAATAGAAGACTGAATAAATACCTATCGGGCACATCAATCAACACGGAATGCGGAGGACACGTAGAATATCAAGAACCGAGCTCGCTTATAAGCACTTAAAACTGACTTTGTAAGTAGAGCGCAAAACATTGTAAAATTTTACAAGCACTTGTTGTTTGTATCTACCTTTGTAATTTTGTGAATTACATAATTTGTTTTCACAACAAAATTTGTTAACGTGAATTTCTTATGAGCGATCGTAATTTATATTGATCTTTGTAATTAAAAAAAAATTTTTTTTTTAAATTTTGCATTAACAGTGAAACAAATAAATGTGAAATCTTGCACAGGAAATGCGATAGAAAGGCTATGTAAAAATAGGAAAGTATTGTGTAATTCTGCTACAAAACACTTATAAGTGATAGTAATTTATATTGATTTTTGTAATTTAATTAAAAATTTTATTTTTGAAACTGGATGAATGTAAAACCTTGCACAGTAAATTCGATAAAAAGTTGTATTTAAATAAAGGAATTTATATAATTCTGCTACAAAATACTATTGAGCGATCGTTATTTATATCGACCTTTCTAATTTAATATAACACTTTTGAATAAACTTTACTTTAACATAGAAATCAGATTTATGTGAATCTTTGCACGGGAATTCGCATTAGTGGTTGTGTAAAAATAAACAGATACTTTGTAATTCTGCTACAAAGCACTTATGAGTGATCGTGAGTTGAGCCAGCTGTTTGAGAGCCTTATTAAAATAGAAGTCGATAGAAGAGAGTGTAGTAGTGAAGGAAATCAGGGAAATTGGTGGACAGACACTAGGGCAGCAGATCAAAATAAAGAAATGGCGTTAGAACCCGCTCAACTAAGAGCAGTTGTGGAGAGTGCTATAAGTAGCGTTCTCGCCGTACAACAAGAAAGTTTTGAACAGAGACTAAGGGATATAACCCAGCAATTGAACACCATAACCGTCACTCCCGCGGTAGAAACGTATAAGGAAATATAAATAATTCCAGGCGTACAGTGCGACGAACCTCTGGACATCGTTAAGTCCTTATCGGACTTTGACGGTAAACAGGAAGTATATGTTGGAGACAAGCGGCACACACCGCATACAAGATTTTTGAAAGCTATGAAGGTAGCTCAAAGCACTTTCAAGGCGTTGCTATCATAAGAAATAAAATAAAAAGCCAAGCTGACATGGTGCTGGCATCATTAAATACTGTTCTGAATTTTAAAGCTATAATTAACCGCCTTGACTTTAGTTATTCTGATAAACGACCGATTTACCTGATTGAGCAGGAGATGTCAACTCTCCGACAAGGAGGTTTGACACTCCTCCAATATTATGATGAGGCAGAAAAGAAATTAACTCGTTTAACCAATAAGACAATCATGACCTATGACAAATCCATAGCTGCGTCACTAAATGAGAAATATACAATGGACGCATTGTGTGTGTTTATTTCAGGGACTAAAAAACCACTTAGTGACGTATTATTTTCGGCGCGGCCTAAGGACCTACCTTCGGCTCTAGCGCTAGCACAAGAAGTGGAATCTAATCATGAGCGATACATGTTCGCAAGTACCTATGCCCGGAGCTTAGAGGATAAGGCCCAAAGGCTCGAAACGAAGCAACAATCTAGGGAAAAAATTACAGGTGGAAGATACCAGGCGAAAGATACATATCAGGTAAAAAATCCTCAATTTAATAGGCAGCAGAGTTTTGATAACAGGCCTGCTCAGAAGTTAGAACCAGCCGAACCGATGGAGGCAGACCCTTCGCAGCGATTTAAGCAGACGATGCAGTATCAATCCAACAGCAACCTGCAGTCCCGAAACTCAGTACAGCAACGTACTAATGAAAGCCAGGCATATGGTCAGACGGCAAAAAGGCCGAATAATAGCTCTGGTCGTTTTACAGGGCCAAAACAACAAAGAATTAACCACTTATCCAACGAGAAGAGTCCTTCTAATCAGCAGAGTGACGACTATCAGGCCGTTGCAAATTCTGAATGCACGGCAATGGATGACGAGTTGTCTGATTCAGATCAAATAAATTTTTTAGACAAGACTCCCTGCTACCTTTCATTGAAAGGACAATTGCAGGGAGAAAGATAAAATTACTCATCGATACAGGGGCATCCAAAAACTATATTAAGCCTCTGAAAGAACTTAAACATATAATACCAGTAGATAATCGTTTCTTACTAAAGTCAATTCATGGCTTCAATGTCATTAAAGAAAAATGCACAATTAGCTTGTTTGACTCAAACAGCACCTTCTTTCTACTCCCCACTCTCTCAACCTTCGATGCAATAGTAGGGCTGGATCTGTTAACACAGACAAATGCCACGTTAGATTTTAAAAACAAAAAAGTCACAACCAACTCTGGGTCTGAGGAGTTAAAATTTTTAAAGTGTGGAAGCGATTCGTAATTACGAAAAGCCCTCTCCTTTGTTCAATGTTAGGTCTTTTTAGGGTCTGGCTAGTTACTACAGATGTTTCATTAAGGATTTTGCATCAATCGCGAAGCAATTAACAGACATATTAAAGGGCGAAAACGGTAAGGTTGGAGCCTCACAATCAAAGAAGATTAAAATAGTTCTAAAGGAGGTCCTGGCATCAGAGGACGTTACTAAAAAGCCTTAGAAATTACCTTTATGGTGTCAAAAACCTTAATATTTTCACAGACCACCAGACACTTACGTTTGCGGTTTCAGACCGAAACCCAAACGCCAAAATTAAGCGCTGGAAGGCCTTTATAGATGAACACAATGCTCAAATATTTTATAAACCGGGCAAGGAAAACTATGTTGCTGATGCATTATCGCGACAGAACATCTATGCTCTTGAAGAAGAAGCACAATCCGACCTTGCTACAATCCATAGCGAAGTGTCCTTAACATATACGATTGAAACAACCGAAAAACCGATAAATTGTTTCAGAAACCAAATTGTTTTGGAGGAAGCAAACTCCACTTTAAAGCGGAATTTCATATACATATTTCGGCGAAAAGACTCGCCACATAATCGAATTCATTGATAAGAATACACTTATCGATGAGATTAAACTAGTTGTTAACCCGAAAGTTGTAAATGCGATATATTGCGACCTATCAATACTTGCCAGGATTCAACATGAACTGGTCAGGTGTTTTCCGTCAACGAAGTTTTGGCATTGTAAAAATATGGTATCAGATATCACCAACAAAGAAGAGCAAAGGGAAATAGTTACTGCTGAGCACAATCGTGCCCACAGAGCGGCCCAGGAAAATGTAAAACAAATCCTCTGTGATTACTATTTTCCAAAAATGACTAAATTAGCAATCGAAGTTGTCGCAAATTGTAAAATTTGTAACAAGGCCAAATATGACAGACACCCTCGTAAGCAAGAACTCGGCGTGACTCCCGGGATTGATATTTTCTCCACCGATAAGAAATACTTCCTTACTTGCGTGGACAAGTTTTCAAAGTTCGCAGTGGTCCAGCCTGTACCTTCTCGCACTATTGTTGATATAAAAGCTGCGATAATACAATTGATAAACTTATTTCCAAATACAAAGACCATTTATTGCGATAACGAGGCATCGTTCAACTCTGAAACTATAACGTCATTATTAAAAAGTCAATTTGGGGTCGATGTGGTAAATGCACCTCCACTGCATAGTACATCGAATGGGCAAGTGGAGCGCCTACATAGCACAATCCTTGAGATCGCAAGATGCTTAAAACTAGAGGGAAATACTACCGAAACAACTGAACTCATATTACTGGCTACAGTCGAATACAATCGGACAATTCATTCCGTTACCAACAAGAAACCGATTGACGTAATTCATGCCACTCCATTGGAGATGAGGAAAGAGATAATTAGCAAAATAATGACAGCCCAGCAGGAACAACTAGAGAGAAATAACCGATCTAGGCAGAACAGAGTATTTGACGTTGGGGAACGTGTTTTAGTAAAAACCAACAGAAGGCTGTCGAAGAAAAAGTCCAAGCACACCTAGGAACCACGGTTCTCATTAAAGGGAGGGTGGTCCACGCTTTGCCTTCTGTCAAATATTTTTATAGTCTTACATATATTTAACAATTTTCTTTATTATCGTACAGCATGGTACTAAGCGTTATTTCTACTTACCAATTTTGAGGATATTGATTGCGATACTTCTTTTTCAAGACGGAGATGTTACTGTTTGGAGAGACTTTGACTATCTGCAACATACCACTAACCTTACTACCTACATGGAAATAACCAAGGAAACGAAAGGACTTATGACACACTTCCCCTTATCTCATATGAGAATGTTACTGGACTCTGACACTGCGCGCATAGAGGTACTTTTGGAAACTTTGGGCACCCATAATAGACAGGCTAGGAGCTTAAACATTTTAGGAACTGCTTTGAAAGTTATCGCAGGGACACCGGACTTCGACGACTTTGAAAAATTAAAATTCCAACAACAGGAGCTCATAAACTCAGAAAACCAGCAGATCGTCATAAATACGGAAGTGCAGGAAAGGATAAATAAATTAACAGAAAAAATCAACCTACTTATTAAGGACTCAAATGCTAAGCAGATTGATACCAGTTATTTATACGAAACATAGCTTGCTAGAAACAGAATTGTAGTTTTGGAAATTGAAACCCTAATCTCAACCATTACCCTTGCAAAGATAGGTGTAATAAACCCACTGATACTGAACACTGATGATGCAAAAAATTTTATCGATATGCGCTCTACTAATACAACTATAACAGATTTAATGGAGGTAATTTTTTACATTTTATTATTAAGTATCTTTTCCCTGTTCAACATAATGGAACAATCCTGCACCTTGCAAACGACAACAATATCGCTGACTGTGACAATCAAATCCTGGCGATTGGAAATTGTAGCGTGACACTTACATCGACATTTTGCAAGAGACTTCAACATCCAACGTGCGCGCAACAACTTCATTCTGGTAGCGTCGCCCACATCAGCACACGTCCCAGCCACCTTGAACCTATTGTAACGGTGGATGAAGTTATCGTTATTATTAACGACGATACCGTGGTGAACAAGACTAGCGAAGACTCCGAAAAAACGGTTACCGGGACTTATTTACTTACCTTCGAAAATGAGGTCCAAATCAATGGGACTTCTTTTAAAATCCATAAGGGCATGCTGAAGAAATTGCCGGGTTCAGCGACGGCGACACTTCTCAATATAATTAACCACCACGACATAATGAGCATGCCATACCTTCGGAGAATGAGTATGAAAAACCTGCGCTATATTGGAGAAATTGAAAGCAAAGTTATGACAGGACCAACACTTTCAAGTCTTGCTACCATAACCATTCTTATCAGCTGTTACGTTCTTCTTAAGCTCTATCGGAGGCGAAATAAGAGGCGACAACGTCATGACCTACAGGCTGTCATTGACAGTTTTAAGAAGCCCGAGGACGGCCTTCACTTAGAAGGGGAGGAGATAACGCGATCAGCTCACATACCGGACAAAAGTCCGCGCGTGGTCTAAGTCAGCAAATTTACATTCTCACGCTGACCACGGGTAACTCGCTGTGCTAACCGAAAAGTTGCAAACGTAAGCGTCTACAGCGCATCCGGGCGCAATAGCTGGTGCAGCGCAGCTATTATCTAACGCTAACAGAAAATCCCGAAATGCAAAGGTGCAGGTGACTTCGTTTAGCTTAGAATTAAAATTAATTTTCAGTTTTCCATTGTGAGCTCACCGACACAGGCAGTGCTTGTCATTAAATAAAGTTTTAATAAAAACACAACTACAAGTGTATCATTTGTATAATTTGTATACTTAAACAAATTATTTTACATATTCGTTGCAAAAAGACTTCAGTTCGTAAAAGCTACTGGAAATTGTCTGAATGGAAAGGCACCAGATATATCCACATACATATAAACATATCGTCGGCTTAGGGTGAAAAGGTACTTAGTCCATTCTTTAACATATATTAGATTTTGATGCAAAATGAAAGAAAACTAAAAATGCATGATTTCAAAAAAATGGTATAGAGTCAAACCACGTCAAGTGAGCCCAGAAATTTCCACTGTATCACCGATTTTAAAAATAAACATATGAGTTCATGATATGAATATTTCATAACAGCTACACGTTTTGTTTATGTTATCGACTATTAAACTTTTAAGCATGAAAAGTTTGTAAAATTATTTTCTCAAAAAGAACTGCAGATAATTAAATGAAATTTTGCATACTTACGAAGCAATGTTCACTTTATCGAACGAGAATATATTTACCGTAAGATTGTTTAAATAACAGTATTTTTATTAATTTTTATAAAATATTGAATTTTTTTACGTTCTTCACGCTGAAAAAAATGCAATGTCATGCCAAATTATTCGCAAAGCATTCCCCTTCAATAATCTGTGAACAGAATTTTCCTCCCTTAATCCAATTCAGAGATATCGAATTTTGAGTCACGCGGCAATAGATTATATTGGAAATGTAAGATTGGGACGTTACGAAATGAGGCACATTATGTTTAATTGAAGAGGATCATGATGCACATACCAAAAAATTCGAAAAGCGCTTAGGTAAGTACGTGCAACGTCAAGCTGTCAAGTTGTGTGTTTACTGTGCTCCTATTTTCATTAAATATTTTGTTGTTTATTTGAAATATTGTTTATCAAATTTGTGATTAAAAGTTTTGAGACTTTTTTGGGCGCATTTAAAGCTAAGTAAAATATTGGTTGAGTGATTTTGTATAGATTTTCTTTAATTTTAATTTAAAATCTCTATACATCTTTTGCCGAGTCATTAGTTGCTTAACATTGTTATTAAAAAACCACTTAGTGACGTATTATTTTCGGCGCGGCCTAAGGACCTACCTTCGGCTCTAGCGCTAGCACAAGAAGTGGAATCTAATCATGAGCGATACATGTTCGCAAGTACCTATGCCCGGAGCTTAGAGGATAAGGCCCAAAGGCTCGAAACGAAGCAACAATCTAGGGAAAAAATTACAGGTGGAAGATACCAGGCGAAAGATACATATCAGGTAAAAAATCCTCAATTTAATAGGCAGCAGAGTTTTGATAACAGGCCTGCTCAGAAGTTAGAACCAGCCGAACCGATGGAGGCAGACCCTTCGCAGCGATTTAAGCAGACGATGCAGTATCAATCCAACAGCAACCTGCAGTCCCGAAACTCAGTACAGCAACGTACTAATGAAAGCCAGGCATATGGTCAGACGGCAAAAAGGCCGAATAATAGCTCTGGTCGTTTTACAGGGCCAAAACAACAAAGAATTAACCACTTATCCAACGAGAAGAGTCCTTCTAATCAGCAGAGTGACGACTATCAGGCCGTTGCAAATTCTGAATGCACGGCAATGGATGACGAGTTGTCTGATTCAGATCAAATAAATTTTTTAGACAAGACTCCCTGCTACCTTTCATTGAAAGGACAATTGCAGGGAGAAAGATAAAATTACTCATCGATACAGGGGCATCCAAAAACTATATTAAGCCTCTGAAAGAACTTAAACATATAATACCAGTAGATAATCGTTTCTTACTAAAGTCAATTCATGGCTTCAATGTCATTAAAGAAAAATGCACAATTAGCTTGTTTGACTCAAACAGCACCTTCTTTCTACTCCCCACTCTCTCAACCTTCGATGCAATAGTAGGGCTGGATCTGTTAACACAGACAAATGCCACGTTAGATTTTAAAAACAAAAAAGTCACAACCAACTCTGGGTCTGAGGAGTTAAAATTTTTAAAGTGTGGAAGCGATTCGTAATTACGAAAAGCCCTCTCCTTTGTTCAATGTTAGGTCTTTTTAGGGTCTGGCAAGTTACTACAGATGTTTCATTAAGGATTTTGCATCAATCGCGAAGCAATTAACAGACATATTAAAGGGCGAAAACGGTAAGGTTGGAGCCTCACAATCAAAGAAGATTAAAATAGTTCTAAAGGAGGTCCTGGCATCAGAGGACGTTACTAAAAAGCCTTAGGAATTACCTTTATGGTGTCAAAAACCTTAATATTTTCACAGACCACCAGACACTTACGTTTGCGGTTTCAGACCGAAACCCAAACGCCAAAATTAAGCGCTGGAAGGCCTTTATAGATGAACACAATGCTCAAATATTTTATAAACCGGGCAAGGAAAACTATGTTGCTGATGCATTATCGCGACAGAACATCTATGCTCTTGAAGAAGAAGCACAATCCGACCTTGCTACAATCCATAGCGAAGTGTCCTTAACATATACGATTGAAACAACCGAAAAACCGCTAAATTGTTTCAGAAACCAAATTGTTTTGGAGGAAGCAAACTCCACTTTAAAGCGGAATTTCATATACATATTTCGGCGAAAAGACTCGCCACATAATCGAATTCATTGATAAGAATACACTTATCGATGAGATTAAACTAGTTGTTAACCCGAAAGTTGTAAATGCGATATATTGCGACCTATCAATACTTGCCAGGATTCAACATGAACTGGTCAGGTGTTTTCCGTCAACGAAGTTTTGGCATTGTAAAAATATGGTATCAGATATCACCAACAAAGAAGAGCAAAGGGAAATAGTTACTGCTGAGCACAATCGTGCCCACAGAGCGGCCCAGGAAAATGTAAAACAAATCCTCTGTGATTACTATTTTCCAAAAATGACTAAATTAGCAATCGAAGTTGTCGCAAATTGTAAAATTTGTAACAAGGCCAAATATGACAGACACCCTCGTAAGCAAGAACTCGGCGTGACTCCCGGGATTGATATTTTCTCCACCGATAAGAAATACTTCCTTACTTGCGTGGACAAGTTTTCAAAGTTCGCAGTGGTCCAGCCTGTACCTTCTCGCACTATTGTTGATATAAAAGCTGCGATAATACAATTGATAAACTTATTTCCAAATACAAAGACCATTTATTGCGATAACGAGGCATCGTTCAACTCTGAAACTATAACGTCATTATTAAAAAGTCAATTTGGGGTCGATGTGGTAAATGCACCTCCACTGCATAGTACATCGAATGGGCAAGTGGAGCGCCTACATAGCACAATCCTTGAGATCGCAAGATGCTTAAAACTAGAGGGAAATACTACCGAAACAACTGAACTCATATTACTGGCTACAGTCGAATACAATCGGACAATTCATTCCGTTACCAACAAGAAACCGATTGACGTAATTCATGCCACTCCATTGGAGATGAGGAAAGAGATAATTAGCAAAATAATGACAGCCCAGCAGGAACAACTAGAGAGAAATAACCGATCTAGGCAGAACAGAGTATTTGACGTTGGGGAACGTGTTTTAGTAAAAACCAACAGAAGGCTGTCGAAGAAAAAGTCCAAGCACACCTAGGAACCACGGTTCTCATTAAAGGGAGGGTGGTCCACGCTTTGCCTTCTGTCAAATATTTTTATAGTCTTACATATATTTAACAATTTTCTTTATTATCGTACAGCATGGTACTAAGCGTTATTTCTACTTACCAATTTTGAGGATATTGATTGCGATACTTCTTTTTCAAGACGGAGATGTTACTGTTTGAAGAGACTTTGACTATCTGCAACATACCACTAACCTTACTACCTACATGGAAATAACCAAGGAAACGAAAGGACTTATGACACACTTCCCCTTATCTCATATGAGAATGTTACTGGACTCTGACACTGCGCGCATAGAGGTACTTTTGGAAACTTTGGGCACCCATAATAGACAGGCTAGGAGCTTAAACATTTTAGGAACTGCTTTGAAAGTTATCGCAGGGACACCGGACTTCGACGACTTTGAAAAATTAAAATTCCAACAACAGGAGCTCATAAACTCAGAAAACCAGCAGATCGTCATAAATACGGAAGTGCAGGAAAGGATAAATAAATTAACAGAAAAAATCAACCTACTTATTAAGGACTCAAATGCTAAGCAGATTGATACCAGTTATTTATACGAAACATAGCTTGCTAGAAACAGAATTGTAGTTTTGGAAATTGAAACCCTAATCTCAACCATTACCCTTGCAAAGATAGGTGTAATAAACCCACTGATACTGAACACTGATGATGCAAAAAATTTTATCGATATGCGCTCTACTAATACAACTATAACAGATTTAATGGAGGTAATTTTTTACATTTTATTATTAAGTATATTTTCCCTGTTCAACATAATGGAACAATCCTGCACCTTGCAAACGACAACAATATCGCTGACTGTGACAATCAAATCCTGGCGATTGGAAATTGTAGCGTGACACTTACATCGACATTTTGCAAGAGACTTCAACATCCAACGTGCGCGCAACAACTTCATTCTGGTAGCGTCGCCCACATCAGCACACGTCCCAGCCACCTTGAACCTATTGTAACGGTGGATGAAGTTATCGTTATTATTAACGACGATACCGTGGTGAACAAGACTAGCGAAGACTCCGAAAAAACGGTTACCGGGACTTATTTACTTACCTTCGAAAATGAGGTCCAAATCAATGGGACTTCTTTTAAAATCCATAAGGGCATGCTGAAGAAATTGCCGGGTTCAGCGACGGCGACACTTCTCAATATAATTAACCACCACGACATAATGAGCATGCCATACCTTCGGAGAATGAGTATGAAAAACCTGCGCTATATTGGAGAAATTGAAAGCAAAGTTATGACAGGACCAACACTTTCAAGTCTTGCTACCATAACCATTCTTATCAGCTGTTACGTTCTTCTTAAGCTCTATCGGAGGCGAAATAAGAGGCGACAACGTCATGACCTACAGGCTGTCATTGACAGTTTTAAGAAGCCCGAGGACGGCCTTCACTTAGAAGGGGAGGAGATAACGCGATCAGCTCACATACCGGACAAAAGTCCGCGCGTGGTCTAAGTCAGCAAATTTACATTCTCACGCTGACCACGGGTAACTCGCTGTGCTAACCGAAAAGTTGCAAACGTAAGCGTCTACAGCGCATCCGGGCGCAATAGCTGGTGCAGCGCAGCTATTATCTAACGCTAACAGAAAATCCAGAAATGCAAAGGTGCAGGTGACTTCGTTTAGCTTAGAATTAAAATTAATTTTCAGTTTTCCATTGTGAGCTCACCGACACAGGCAGTGCTTGTCATTAAATAAAGTTTTAATAAAAACACAACTACAAGTGTATCATTTGTATAATTTGTATACTTAAACAAATTATTTTACATATTCGTTGCAAAAAGACTTCAGTTCGTAAAAGCTACTGGAAATTGTCTGAATGGAAAGGCACCAGATATATCCACATACATATAAACATATCGTCGGCTTAGGGTGAAAAGGTACTTAGTCCATTCTTTAACATATATTAGATTTTGATGCAAAATGAAAGAAAACTAAAAATGCATGATTTCAAAAAAATGGTATAGAGTCAAACCACGTCAAGTGAGCCCAGAAATTTCCACTGTATCACCGATTTTAAAAATAAACATATGAGTTCATGATATGAATATTTCATAACAGCTACACGTTTTGTTTATGTTATCGACTATTAAACTTTTAAGCATGAAAAGTTTGTAAAATTATTTTCTCAAAAAGAACTGCAGATAATTAAATGAAATTTTGCATACTTACGAAGCAATGTTCACTTTATCGAACGAGAATATATTTACCGTAAGATTGTTTAAATAACAGTATTTTTATTAATTTTTATAAAATATTGAATTTTTTTACGTTCTTCACGCTGAAAAAAATGCAATGTCATGCCAAATTATTCGCAAAGCATTCCCCTTCAATAATCTGTGAACAGAATTTTCCTCCCTTAATCCAATTCAGAGATATCGAATTTTGAGTCACGCGGCAATAGATTATATTGGAAATGTAAGATTGGGACGTTACGAAATGAGGCACATTATGTTTAATTGAAGAGGATCATGATGCACATACCAAAAAATTCGAAAAGCGCTTAGGTAAGTACGTGCAAACGTCAAGCTGTCAAGTTGTGTGTTTACTGTGCTCCTATTTTCATTAAATATTTTGTTGTTTATTTGAAATATTGTTTATCAAATTTGTGATTAAAAGTTTTGAGACTTTTTTGGGCGCATTTAAAGCTAAGTAAAATATTGGTTGAGTGATTTTGTATAGATTTTCT
This sequence comes from Philophylla caesio, assembly GCA_963971545.1. Taxonomy (NCBI): domain Eukaryota; kingdom Metazoa; phylum Arthropoda; class Insecta; order Diptera; family Tephritidae; genus Philophylla; species Philophylla caesio. The sequence goes on from OZ020605.1 coordinate 21,927,067, forward strand.
TTAATTTTAATTTAAAATCTCTATACATCTTTTGCCGAGTCATTAGTTGCTTAACATTGTTATTATTGCTAATTTGCTTTTAACAGTGTATATTTGTTTTTGCTTGTGCGCATATTTTCTTTACTCTTTTACATTACATTTACTCATTTTTATTACATACTTGAACTGGCGTTTACGTCTTGTTTTTTGGGTGTATAATACTGTGACTCTAAAACTGTTCGTTACATAGATAGCTCTCAAACTTCAAAACATTCTATAATTAACCTACATTGCTTTCAAACTAGTTACTTTTGGTTTAACAACACATTTCATCTAATTCTTTACATCGTTTTATTTATTTCTTTTATTTAATTAAATTAATTCTTTACTCCATTTTTTTTAAATTTAATTTAATTTAATTATGTCGTGTATTTTCGATAATTGTAAAATCAAAAAAACTGTTAATGAGCAACGTTATGTTGCATGCTGTTTGTGCGATTGAGTTGCCCATGTTAAGTGTGCCGGATTGATTGGTAGAGTCATAGACTTAATTAATGAAGGCAGGGGCATTCGTTGGTCTTGTTTGAAATGCAGATCAACTGAGATTGAACTTTATAAATTTTTTAGGCAAACTAGAAATGGCTTTTTTGAAATCGGTAAAGACTTTCTCGCACTTACTGATAAACTCTAGCTTTATGAAAGCACGTTCAAATCATGTAAGTGCTTTGATAGTCAAGCATCTGAACCTGGCAGGGAAAACAAACGCAAGCGAACCAAAAGTCCGTCTATAGAAATCGTTCCCATTAAAAAAGCTGAACAAAATTTAGTGCCACAACCCCAATCAACAGAGCTTATAAATCTTTTATCTCCTTCCCCCGAGGCTGAGCGTCCTTCATTATCGTCAAGAGCTATCTGCACTCGGGCTTCTGCCTTAAAAAACATTACCGGCCAAGGTGAGCTACGGGTTGATTCCCATGAAATGGTGCCATCGCCACTTCAATCCCTTCCACCTGCTTCTATTGCTTCAAACCCTCAAATATCTTCAGGTTCTCGTGAATCACCCACAAAGAAGCTGGTTGATGTCCCCCAGAGAAAATCGATTTTTATTTCAAGATTTGCTAAAGATAGTTCATCTAATGATATAGAGTTTTATATTTCATCTAAGATTAAAACAAGTAATTGACCGATACGAAAATTTAATTTTAAGTATGAACGTAACTTTTCGTCTTTCAAAATTGACGTAGATTCTGGAGATTTTGATTCTCTGCTTAAAAATTCATTCTGGCCGACTGGAGCATTTGTTCGTGAGTTTGAATATAAGCCACATAAAAATAAAATTAGTAACTTAGCTACAATATCTCACCGTGATTTTGAGCCAAAAAACTCATTTCTAATCCTGCTGTAAATATATTGTACCAAAACGTAAGAGGTTTAAATACTAAATTGAATTACTTATATTTAAAAGGTCTTGATTGTAACTACAAAGTAATATGCTTTACAGAAACTTGGCTTAAACCGCACATTTTCAATTCAGAGATCCTTCCTGACAATTTCCAAATTTATAGAAATGATCGTAAGGACAGAATCGGTGGAGGTGTTCTCTTTGCAGTTCATTCTTCAATACCATCCGAAGAAGTGAGTGTCCCCGTTATTGAGCCCATTGCATTTAAAGCAATACGTATAATGGTGGGTAAGGGTGCGTTTATGTTGGAGCTGCGATAAGAGCGAAGATAGCGAAGAAAGCAATGACTAGAGCATAGCGAAAAATCTACGCTTTGATGTAGTGTTTATGTTGGAGCTGGGATAAAAGAGTTGATATCAGTGCGGTTTTAGTTTGAAGGTGAATAAAAGCAAAAAAACTGTCCGATTCCGATGAAGAAAGTTTATTTAAAAGTACACAGGAAGGCCGCAAATTTTCTGCCAACCCAATTATTGAGGAATGGCAGATTTTTGACGTGTTTTATAATTTGTCAAATTTTCGGAGTATATGCGAATTAGTAGTGAAGCCTTTGATTGTGTTTTATTTAAAATTGAAGAAAAGTTAGGAAAAAATGGTACAATTGTCATAGCAGACCTATGCTGTAATCGGAATGTTCGTAGTTACGAATGCGTAGCTCCGTTCCGAAAGTTCGAAATTTGGTATGCTGAAATCCGATCGTAACTATCAACCGCGTTGCCAACCAAAAACAGGAATTTCGAAGTTCGTAATTAGGCATATTGGCAGAAATATACATATACCGATAATATTGCAAGTAAAGAATAAAGTTTAATATCAACACTTATAAGCCATTTGATAAGAAGTTTTCGTTCATTTAATCCAGAATTGCATAAATATGCTTCGAATGTATGTACATTCTTAAGAGATGATCTAAATACAAATTTCTTAAATTATGAAGTGTGTAATATTGTCGAATTCAATGCTCAGATATATTATTGTTTAATGGTTTAAAGATTTGTGACAAGTTTTCGCCTCAACAAAGAAGCATTCATACAAGAAACGTACTGCGTACGATTTGTTTGTGATCTACACAAATGTATACATACACACGTAATATTTCTAGTTTTTCTTGCATAGTTTATATTACATACATATGCACATAAATACAAATGTACACATGTATATACATACAAACATGCATATTTGCTTATTTTTGGGTTTATAAACGTTTATTTTTCTAAAATTTATTTCGCTCCGACACCTGTGGCTGTTCGTACAAAAATTCAGCAATTGACAGCTCCGAGGGATTCTGGCATACCGATATTACGAATTGCGAAAACAGTCTACGAATTTCGAATTTACGATTACGAAAAGCGGATTTGAGCATACCAATTTTACGATTCGTAGCGTAATCGAACGTACGACGGATTCCAGCATAGGGGTGTATAACTTTTCACTCGCGTACAACATGCTGGAGTATTACAATAAAACATGAACAATATAATTTTTTTTTTAATTAATAAAGCAAAAAAATATTTTTGAATTGTGGTGGTTTGCATCTTTTTTGGTTCCATATAGCAGGCCTTACAAAAATTTCACTTATTAGCTCCTACGTGTTCATGTTGATCAAAGCGACTAGAGCGAAGAAAATGTGATCAACGATTTTCTATGCTCTTATCGTTAGTCTTTGTTCTTAGCTATGCTCCAACATTTACTATTTTCTCTGCTATTATCGCAGCTATTATCTTCGCTCTTATCGCAGCTCCAACATAAACGCACCCTAAGGGATTCATTTACTTAGCACTTTGCTACATCCCTCCAAATTCAGGATTAACGTTATATTCAAAACATATTTTATTACTTAATTCCTTAAGTGCAATGGTTGCACCCCATGACTCGATGATTGTTATCGGGGACTACAATTTGCCGATCATATCATGGAACTTAATAGACAATAGACCTGGCCTCACTTATATGGAAATTTTTTTTTTTCGAATTTTGCATTTGGGGATTGGTTAAATGTGCGATTTGATGTAAAAATTCATGTGGTAAAATTTGAAGTCGATCAGAGTGTGCCAACCCGTGCCACAATGAGGTCAAAGTTCAAAATATATAGAAAACAGTCGTTTTTTCATTGATATTATAAGTCAGGAATTTTTTTTTTTTAATTTTTTCTTTTTATGTATTTCCTTCAATTTTTTTATTTTTCGTAAATACTCTTCACGCATGAAAGAAATATTTGCAACTAACACAAGAAAACTAAATCAACTGTACTCGTTTTTTTATGTTGATTTTAGTTAGACCAAAACTTTATTTGTTTTTTTCAAATAGTGCATGGAACTTTTTAACAAAGCATACATATCTACGTAGCACTAAATTTATCCCAGTCTTATCTACACAACGAAGTTACATTCCACGTTCTTATGTTCTAAGAAAACTAACGGTAAAGCACATTGTGACATTCTGCCACCAATTTCGTTTAGCTTTTATATTTTGATTTTAGTATTTTCCATTGCGAAATTGAGTGCGGTTGTGAAAAGTTGTTTATTAAAAGAATTAAAAATAGTACAATCAGTACAGAATTTTTATTATGGCGCTAAATAAATCTCTAAATCTTAGATCTGCTGACATATACGTGCATTTGATAGGAAAATGCGAAAAAAAAATAGTTGGATGCAAATTACCTTCAAAACTACAAGTGTTACAATGCTTTTTTTATTATGTGCGGTGTGAAAAAAAGACAATTAAAGAGAGTTCTGTATTAGCGTTAGAAGAAATATTGCCCTTCTGGGAAAGAGCTCGTATTCCAACGTTACACAAAAGAACATGTGTTGAAAAATTAAACAAATTATATGATGAGTGGAGAAAGGTGCAAAAAGTTTTTAAATCTAAATTTGCAAGTCATAGAAAAATGGAAGAAGATTTCAAAGAACATTTGAAAAATTTATTCGATATTGCACATGTTGATGCCTTAGAAATAATTTCTATTCAGGAGGATAGAGATTTCTTAATTAAACAAAGGGAACAAGGTCGTGTTGGCATAATGACTTCAATAGATCAAAACCTAACAAATAAACAAAAGCGTAAGGCGGAAAGAGAAGAAAAGGAAAATCGACGCAAAGAAAAGCATCAAAGAATTCAAAGCTCTAAAGGTTATATTAAAGTCAGCATGAGTAATTTTTTTCTTTCAACTTATTTTGTTCAATAATTTTTACTTTAGTCTTGACTGTACAATTTGATGCAAGTGATGAAAGTGAATGTGAATCTGAAAAGTCTGCAGATTCGCCGACAATTGAACCAAAAAACATTAACCCGACAGAGAGTCGTGTTAAGAAAAAATTCATAGATGACAGAATGTTGGCATGCATGTATGCTGGTAATATATCGACTCCACTCGCAATCCATTTTATTTCTGCGACAGCGAAATCTTTAGGTCACAATATTGAAGATTTGGTTCTTAATTCTACAAGTTTGAGAAGACAACGCAAAGAATATCGTCAACGTCATGGCAAAGAAATTATTGAGAATGTCAAGGTAATAAAATTTATTTTAAAATTGTTATGAATATTTCACAGAATTAACATTTTTCAGATTCCTGACACATTCGTTCTACATTGGGATGGTAAACTACTTCCTGCAATGGCTGGAAAAGAAAAAGTTGACCGCATGGCTATTGTTTTAACTGCAAAAAAAATTGAAAAGTTAATTGCCATTCCAATTATTGAAGTTGGATCTGGAGCAGCAATCGCATAATCAATATATGATTATTTAACGAAAATGAACATGATAAATTCATTAGAAATGGTGTGCTTTGACACAACTGCTACCAACACTGGTCAACATAATGGGGCAGCAATGTTGCTGGAGAAAAAATTAGATCGGAGTTTGATGTGGTTACCGTGCAGGCATCATATTGCAGAAATCTTACTGCGAGCTGTTTTTGAGGTATATTTTGGAAAATCTAGTGGTCCAGAAGTTGGTATATTTGAACGTTTTTCACGGGAATAGAACACTTTTAAGTTGGAAGATTTCAAAGTTGGTATTATGGATGAAGAAGTGCAACGTGCTGTAAGTGTCGAAGAATGAAACTTCAGCAAAGAGTTTTGTATTAAACATTTAGAAAAAGACCATATTCGACATGATTATAAAGAGTTATTACAACTTACGTATATTTTTCTTGGTGGCAGCATCCCAAATTTCGCATTTCATGCACCTGGGGCAACATCCCATGCAAGATTTATGTCGAAAGCCATATATGTTTTAAAAATATATGCTTTACAAAAACAGTATATTCCGTACTGGTTTAGAACGACTTATGCTGTCGAAGCACCAAATAACGATTTACAGCTGGTTATAAAGATTGCAAGTTATATTGACCCAAACATATCAATACTATTAGCAAAAATCCGAAACCACCTATGGTATTTTATGGTATTTATCGGAAGAGTTAGTTGCTCTTGCGTTTTTTGATTGCAACGTACCCTTGAAACTGACATCGAAACTGAGGAAGACAATGTAATTTCACTGCCTAAAAAAGTTTTCGCTAGTATTGAAGAATTAAAAGAATTTCAATCTAAAGATTTGAGTTGCTTTGTAACACATTCAAATAGACACCAATTTTTTAAAATTTGATCCCTCAAATTGGCACGAAAGAGCAGAATACATTAAAGGCGTTCAAATTCTGAAAAATATTAATGTTGTTAATGATGCTGCTGAGAGAAAAGTCAAACTTATTACAGATTTTAACCGGTCCTTAACACATAGCGAAGAAGGCAAGCAGTACTTGCTCCATGTTGTTGAGAACTACCGAAAGCGATTTTTTTATATATATTTTGAACTTTGACCTCATTGTGGCACGGGTTGGCACACTCTGATCGACTTCAAATTTTACCACATGAATTTTTACATCAAATCGCACATTTAACCAATCCCCAAATGCAAAATTCGAAAAATTTAATTTGAGGCGAGGTCTAATAGACAATCATATCATTCCGATTTCATCAAGGGATATGTATGTATAATGTGTTCTTGGAAGATATGGCTAATCTCTGCCTTAATCAAATTAATTTAATTCCAAACAAATTTGGAGCGATCTTAGATCTTGTTTATGTTGATGATATATCTAAATCATCCATAAATCGGTGTGACCCATTGATTCTCCCTGAGCGTCCTCACCATCCTTTAATTAAGTTAAATTACGAAATTATAAATGATTTTGGAAATTACGATGATAAATCATGTAGCTCAAGCCCGCGTTTTAATTTCGCGAAGGCCAATTTCAAGAAGTTAAATCGTGAATTGTCAAAATTAGCCTGTCCGACGTATTGAGAGGACGTTGAGCTCAGTGTCCAGCATTTTAATAATACTATATACAGCTTATTTAAAAAGTTTGTGCTTAAACGTGTTTGCGTTCATGAAAAACAATCGCAACCTTGGTTTACAAAAGAACTTAGAAACTTAAAAAACAAAAAGTCGCGATCTTTTAAATTATATACACACTGAATAAAAAAATTTACAAATCTTATTTATGCAAGATTAAAAATAATTTAATACAAAACCCTAAATCATTTTATGATTTCGTTAACTCGAAGCGCAGAGTAAATGGTTTTCCGTCAGCCATGAAACATCAAAACGACGTGTCAAGTGACAGTCAATCCATCTCGAACATGTTTGCCCAGTTCTCAAGGTCCAATTATTTTATCAACTCGCCTACAAACAAGGATTATCCATATAAACTCTGTCCGATGACCACCGCTATCATTCCTGCTATGTATATCTCCCGAAGAAGTGTTTCATTACCTTAGTACCCTAAAGGAATCTTATAAGTTCGGCCCCGATTTGATCCCAACTTGCTTCCTTAAAAAATGTGCTGAATATCTATTTGAACCATTAACGAATTTATTTAACTTATCTCTTAAATTTGGAGTTTTCCCATTGGCTTGGAAGGAATCGTTCATTATACCCCTACACAAAATTGGAAGTAGGTCCTCTATAGAAAATTATCGGGGCATAGCAAAGCTTTCTGCTATTCCAAAATTATTTGAAGCTATTGTTGTTGACCGTTTAACATATTCCATATCTTCTGCTATTTCTAGCACGCAACATGGGTTCTCTAAAGGAAAATCGACTATCACAAACTTACCTGAGTTTACTACTCATGTATTAAACGGATTTAGAGAAATTATGCATACCGATGTTATATACACCGATTTTAGTAAAGCATTCGATAAAGTAAATCACTCCTTACTTGTCCATAAACTCGATCTTCTTGGTTTTCAACCTAATCTTCTTAGTTGGATATCTTCTTATCTGCACGACAGAACACAACGAGTTCCTTTTAAAAATACTTCCTCGAACGTTATTCATGTATCATCAGGGGTCCGATTCTGTTCTTACTTTTTATAAACGATATTTCTTCTGTTGTGAAACATTCAAAAATTTTGTTGCATGCGGATGACGAAAAGCTTTTTAGATCATTTAACACTGTTGATGAAAGGTATTTACTACAAGCGGACTTAAATAACATGTCTAATTGGTGTAAAATAAATGGTATGCCACTAAACCTTAAAAAATGTAAAGTAATGTGCTTTTCTCGCAGGGCGGATCAACCAGCTTCTTATGACATAAGTAACTATAACCTTGAACAAGTATTTAACTTTGTTGACCTAGGTATCACAATGGCCCCAAAACTTAACTTCAATATTCATATCAATGCTACAATCAACAAAGCAAAGGGTGTTTTTGCGTTTGTAAAACGATGGTCGAAAGAATTCAGTGATCCCTATATGACGAAAGCTCTTTCCACAACATTAGTGAGGCCAATACTAGAATATGGTTCCATCGTTTGGAACCCGCACTATCAAGTTCATTCTGACCGCATAGAGTCAATTCAAAAACAATTTCTGCTTTTTGCTTTAAGAAATTTTCACTGGGATTCCCAGTATAACCTGCCACCCTATATTAATCGTTTAAAACTTATTAATCTTCCTACGCTTGCTAGTCGCAGAGAAATGTTAGGCATACTATTTTTGGTCAAGTTACTGACAGGTTTGACGTCTAGCCCACCTCTTCTGGCCGAAGTGAAGTGGAACGTTCCCTCCCGAATTTCCAGGCATTTCCGGCCTCTTTTTCTGAAACCTTGCAAAAATAATTTCGAATTAAACGAGCCACTCCGTGGTTTATGCCAGGACTTTAAATTTCATTCCGGTTCCTTCGATATTTCCGACTCACTTTTTTACATAAAGAATACTATACTTTGTACTCTCAATAGATAATGGATTACATACACAATTACGCATTAAAACAATTTTTACTATCTAAAATAATTTAAATTTAAAATCAGCTGATGAACTTTAATTCTGTAGCTGAATAGTTTTAGAGTCTCGACACCCAACAAACTCCTGCCTTTCATGACTCGGCACTGCATATGCAAAAAATAAAAAAAATAAATTAAATCCGTGCGTCATGCGGATGCGCCCCTCCCATCGGTCGGGCGGGAATGTTACCCTATATTTGGGAATATTAATATTATTATTAAGGCAATTGCTATTAAAAACACAAGGCACTTTCACTGTTTTAAACCAACGATTCACAAAAAGATGCAAAGTCAAGTTTTCTGAAAAGCTGAATCAAGTTAATAAGTATCAATAACATACAACAACTTCGGACACACATTATAACATGTATTAAAAAATTATCTTGAGTGCTCTATAATTTTTCTTATTAAGATTTCTTTTATTTGTGTTTTAAATGACAAGTAGATGTATTTTTAAACAATAGTACTACAACATATGTTCCTTACATTGGGAGATATAGTGTAATAAATATATAAGGGGTATTCGGGATATGTTATATTTGCCTTTGTATTTTGTATTCGTGGTTTCTGTGGTTTTTATAGCAAATGTAGTAAAAATCCAACAATAAAATATGCGTTCCACTTCAAATAAAAGAGCGAACAAGCAAATACAATGGGTGGACCCTACTGTAAATGTGGTTTTTCTTTTGTAAATTTCTCACAGCCGATCACAACAAAAAAGAGGTGCTAAGTCCACCTTTTTACAAACGTTAGATTCTGAGGAAAGATGAAATAGAAAGACATTATATCATTCGTTATTCTGGACGACCACTGTAATTAAAAAAAGAAGTATACAGTTTTGTCATTTTTATCCATTATTTAGCAATAATGTGCGAGAATGCTAACTGTTGGTTGTTAAAAGCACAATTTAAATTCACTGAACCATGTGATAATAATAAAAATCAACGTAAAGCAGGCCCTGATTGCTATTAAAATGTGCTCTGTTTTTATTTAGCTTAATGAAAAAACTACTTTATTACTGTTTCATGATTTATTCTTAAAAAGGTAAATATTACAAAAATATTTTAATTAATATTGTGACAATTTAATAAAATAGCATAACATTTAGTGAGAGATCGCTTGGAAGCACAAGAGAACCCAGATAAAATCGACAATTTTGGGAGTCATTTAGAAGATGGTATTTTTGGTCTAGTGCCTTATCTATTTCATAGTGATACCGACAGTTCCATCGACCTGCCTATAAAATCCCAAAAGCGCAAAAATAGAGTTTCTTTAGAGCAAGCATTTTGGTTCAAGGCCCGAAATAAAAATTTAAGACAGAGGGGTAAATCGTACTTCGGAAAAGTAAAAGAAAATAACGTTTGGAATTACAAAATAAAAAGGAACGTGCGAGTAATGATGTAAATGCAAAAAAATACTAGTAATTCGGCAATGCAATGCTTAGAAGTCACTAACGATGAGAAGTTAATATTATTTACACAATTATGGCAAATGGAATGGAAGCAAAAACAAACATATGTTCAAGTGTTGATACAAAGTGTAAAGACAGCAAGGTCCAGAAATCGAAAAGTGGAAAATCAGTCAAGAAGATGTCGAACATTAAAGCACCACTTAAAAAGTAAAGAAAATAATATTCGTGTGTGCCAAACACTTTTAATAAATACATTGGACATTGGTAGACGTACAGTGTTAAATTGGGTAAAGCAACACCTATTGTCAAGCTGAAATTCGAGGAATAATATTAATAATTAGGGAGTTCACAAGCGTGTTATTAGTCGTATTTCTTTAGTGCGTTATTTAAATAACAGAGGAGCTTGTGAGCGCACCGTGTTATTTCGCTCACTATTGTATGTGGTATTCAATCAATTAATCAGCAAAAAATCACTTTTAATAAACTTAAACGGTCGGTTTCTTTAAAATATGTATATGAACATCGATATTTACCTTAATTTAAAATTTGTTTAAACAAAAATAAGCCTAAAATGATGATAAACAGAAAGAGCTGATTGAATAACACACACAAATAACATACTAAACATACATATCTTTCAGAGTTGTATTGAAATACGAAAATTTAACATGTGAAACAATAACAACAAGTTTAAACTAGTTTATTCTAATAAGCGATACGACGAAATACGAGATACGACAGTGCTTGTGAACTCCCTAAATATTTACTCTATTGAACGAGAAAGTTTAAAGTCAAATTATTGTCGAGCAACAACACAAAAATTTTAATTTACCTGACTGGAGTACAAAAAGAATGACTTACAATTTTTACGTTGAGAATTGGTGTACTGAACACGGACGACCCCATTATCCATTGCAGTTTTGTATGAAGTTTTCGATTTGAAAAATTTGAAGTTGTTTAGGCCTAGAAAAGATCAATGCGAAACTTGTGTGCGTTATTCTACCTGAAATATTTCGCTTGACGAATATACTCTACATCAGAAACGAACGAGGCCAGAGAAGAAAAACAAAAGGATAAGACTGAAGAATCTATTGTGTTAACAGTTGATCTTCAACCAGTATTAATGGCTCCGAGATCGGAAGTGAGTAGTATATATTACCGCACAAAATTACAAGTGCACAATTTAATGTTTTATAACATAAAAAATCAAAAAGGGTACTTATTCATATGGAGTGAAGTAGTAGGCAGAAAAAATGCAAGTATTTGGGTCTATTTTATTGAAAATAAAATTACCAAAGGACCACCATAAATTTGATGATGAATTACCTCACGAGTGATATTCTTTTTTTAATGTGATTTAATTTATATTTGAGTAGCAATAAAAAAATATTGCACAGCAACGATGTAAGACTGTATAATCTATTTTTCTTTACAATAAAACAAATGCTTCAATATTGAAAGTAACCAACTAAGTTGAACTTTTGCATTTAGAAAAAGTTTTGCTTTGTGAAAAAGTGCTAAGTCCAGTGCACAAAAAAAATATGAACTGCAGATAATGTGTCAAGTCACAAAACTTCTTATAACTAGGCGGAAAATGTTTATTTTTATTTCCTAACAAACTCTTCATTAGTCTAAGGCAAAATTTAGTAACATCACATAACAAAATAAAACTATTAATTTAAATTTATATTTTTATATCGACTTTTGTTTCCCCTGTAATATTTGGAAAAATATACTTAGCATTTTTTTGATCTAAGCCGACGGTATGTATTGAAACACTTGTAAATATATATTTCATAGTAAGGTAATATTTAGTTTAGTACTTCCATTTATACATATGTATGTATAATGCTTCTCAATGAAAAAGCTTCTCAATAAATACATATGCCGTTCGGAGTCGGCACAAAACTGTAGGTCCCTCCATTTGTGGTATATTATAAAGACGCACACCAGAAATAGTAGGAGAAGCTCGGCCAAACACTGAGCTATATAGTGTACGCGCCAAAATTATTATTATTATTTGCTATGCGTACCAAATACATATGTAAAGGGTGTTTTTTTAGACAATGAGCTGTGGAGCATATATTCGTGCAAGAATTGAAGCATAACGACCATCAAGCGCGTCGCAAGTTCGGTGAATGGGTCCAAAATGAGATGGCTACCGATCCCGATTTTCACAAGAAACATTTTTTCAGCGATAAAGCTTACTTTTGGTTGAATGGGTACGTTAATAAAAACATTGTCACATTTGGAGTGATGCTAATCCACAAGCCATTGTTGAGACGCCGTTACATCCTCAAAAAGTCACTGTTTGGTGTGCTCTATGGGCAGAGGGAATCATTTGTCCATATTTCTTCAAAAATGAAGCCGGCCATAATGTTACAGTCAATGGGGCACGTTATACAGTCATGAATTATGACTTTTCGTGCCTGAATTGGAGGATGTTGATGTGGACGACCTTTAGTTCCAACAAGACGGAGCTATATGCCATACAGCCCACGAAACAATCAATTTATTGCACTCGTTCGAGCAAGGTGTATTTCGCAAAACGCAGGCCATGTTATAATTTTGTTATTCGTTTGTAATCTATTTTCCTAAAAAAAGTCGGCTATCATACATTTCATATACACCGTACATATTTTCCGCGTTCGACGAGCTTGAGCAATTTCTTGGGCATCTTGTAATCTTGTGTTTATCCATTCATTGCTTTGTTTCTGTTTCAAAAATAGTACCGATCAGCTACGGAGGACGATTTACTTGGCAGTAAAGTGGGTAACCAACTCAAACAGTCGATATGTTGCATTTTCGCCCCTCTCCGATGAACTCTCATAAAATTATACTCCTACAGTTTTAGCCACCACCTAGCTATTCGCACCTCTACAATGGCCAAGTATTCCAAAGCATGGCTTGCATAACACTTCTCCTACATTGTCTGCTGTAAAACGATACTGGCGTCCAAAAATTTACAACCTCCTGCAATAACAGGACGGCTAATTTTTGTGGCGTTAGTTCACATCATAAACGACGTAAAATCGGTTTACTTGAAATGGCTGCCTTGAGTTGCGGAAATGTCTTCTTCTGCTTCTGGGAACTTTTAAATTGTCTCGGTTTTCCATTAGGCTTACGGAAGTTCCAAAACCTCATCTCACTTTCCAGGAACGTACACTTAGAAGGCCTTAGCGTTATGTCCTAAGAATTCTGTTAGCACCAATTTCGCTCTGCTATCGTTTGTGTCGCGATGGTGACCTCATCCGCGTTACAGGTTGGATTTACGGTTATATAAAGATAAAAAAATGAACCAAAATCCAAGCAACTCAGATAATGGTACAGTTAGAATATACCATTCCAGTAACATTTCACAATTTCTTCCAAACAACGAGTCGTGGACCCTTTGGAAAGAAAAACTAGAAATCCATTTTGTGGAAATAAACTGCAGTGAAGAGAATTCGAAAAAGGTCACTCTCTTAAAAGCGATTGGACCGGCACCATATGAAGCGTTACACAATTTGTGTAGTCCAGACTCACCTGTCTCAAAAACATACAAAGAGCTTTGTGATATTCTTAAAACTCATTATACTCCACCAACAATATTTTCCCGTGAGCGTAAAAGTTTTCACTCAGCGGTACAAAGCGAGAACGAAACAGTCTCAGAGTGGCATGCAAGAGTAAAAAAACTCGCACTCTCTTGTAAGTTTGGTGAACATTTATCAGCTTTTATTTTGGACCGTTTCATTATGGGAATAAATAACAAAATATTTGAGCGATTGTGTGAAGAAGATGAGAAAATAAAGATCGATGAAGCACTACGTAAAGCACTCATAACAGAAATGAAATCAATGTCTACAAATATGGAGAATTGTCATGTGAACTACATTAGCGATAACAAAGCGAAACAAGGCAAAGGCAGCAACAGGTACGGCAGTAGCAGGAACACATGGCGAAAAAGCAACAACAGTGATTGTCTACAAAAAGATGTAAACTCCGCAAACGCTAAATCTAAGGAATCAAAAGAGATTTGTTCTCATTGCGGTTGGAGAAATCACTCATCAAAAGCTTGTCGCTATAAAAACAGCAAATGTCATCATTGCGGCAAAGTAGGACACTTGGCATCTATTTGTAGAAGCAAAAAGAATCATGTTAATTATGTATCGGAATGCGATTTAAGCAATAAATGTACTTATATTGATGACGGTAACCGTAATGATTATTCTATTTTCAGCTTAAATCATGATTGTGATGACTGTACTGAGCTCTACAGTGTATCAATAAAAATTGATGGAAAATCATATAATGTCATATGTGACTCTGGCGCACCATGTTGTTTGGTATCAAAGTCATTCATCGAAAATTTGAACAAAAATGTAAGTCTTTCTAAGTGCACAGCCCCTTATGTCGATTACAACGGAAACAAAATAAATATATTACACTGAGCTAAATTCTGCATTGTAAAATTGAAAAATTTGTATTACTACGCAATGCAAATCACCGCGTATTAAAAAAATATTTTTTTAATACAAGTAGCTAATACGTTCATATTTGAATTTGGCTGGTAGAGAGCAATGAGAAGCGTTCTGACAACGAGCTCACTACTACTCTCTGCTCTCTTTGATGTATTTATTACGGAGTGTTACCATGGTTGCCAACAAAAATCACCAACAACGTACACATTAAATCAAAACATTTAATGGGATCAATTTCAGTGCTTATATTCTGTATATAAATCTCGTTTCTCTTTTCTTTGCTATTTATAAAAATAAACCCAGAATGTATATAAATGCATATGTATAAAAAATATCTACATATCAGAGTTGTAAAAAAGTGTTAATGGCAAATTAAAGAATTAATTTTAATGTTATACAGTGTAATATTTTTTAAAATTTGATGTAACTAATTTTAAGAAAGAAATTTTTATTCAAATGTTAATGCAATCTTTCTGAAAAATTTATTTTATTTTTTCATTAAATTACCAAAAACTAATACCACATGCTTACTGCTTTTTAAAATAACTTATTCAGCATTAGTTATTTAAATTAATGCATTGATATTTTAATTTGTATTCAATTAGAAAAAGGAACTCGTTGACGTTGAAATGCTAACCTTTTCATTACTCTGCTACAAGGCAACTCTAAAATAGCAGTACGATTCAGCGCATTATTTTCTTTTGCTTGCATCGGCAATATGTGCGATAAATTACAAGAAATTCTAAATTTGTTTCAATTGGAAACTATTTTCGAAGAATTAACTGGTAAGTAATTAATATTTTTAATGTAAAACCATTGTACCTAATATAAAGTTTTCAGTGGCTGGGATAGAATACCGGCATTTGAAGTATTTGAATACAAGTGATATTGTGGATGCCATCAAAAGCGTCGGTGCAAGGGCATAGTTCCGCGAAAAACTCTTCGCTTGGCAAAAGCAAATTGTAAGTATTAAATAATTCATGTTATTAAGAATATAAGTACTTGTGTGCACATATGTACAAATACGAACAATAGTGCAGCGACCTGGTCAATAATGTTGAATTTGTTAAATATATATGTATGTATATATATATATATGTACATACATACATATGTGGTTTTGTTTATACAATAATGTTGTTCTCCAAAATGCAGTAATGCAAGGCAATGTACCCCAATCAGTTTTATGTGACAAATGAAGGCCCGGTGCTTTGCATTACTGTGATTCGATATACAACTTAAAGTATATCAACTTATTTTAGGCAACTGGTACCAGTGCGCTTATTGACGAAAATGAATGCTTATTTCGCAATAAGGTATGTAATACACGTTTTGACAACTTGAGTAAAAAATATTTTCTCACATGTGGACGTCTTTAACTTTTAGCCCCTGGACAATATTTTAAAGGAATCTTTTTCTGGAAGAAGCGTCTTAGAGTTCTACAGGACTAACGGAAAGCTTAACGACAATCAGAGGAATAAGCTGATAAACGCCATTGCTGAATTTGCATTGGAAAATAATGTTGTTCTGAAGCCTTTTAACTTTCAAGAAGTTTTAAGTGCCATAACAAAGCTATTTCCCGAAGAAGAAAATGTGTTGGTAATGTTTTAAGTTTTGTTTTGAGTAAAATTGCAGTCTAAAAAAGTATTTGTTTTGTTTTTTAGGACTATTATTACATTCCACGTAATGGAAAGAGAGCCCCTGCTGGAAAGTTGTATTCAAAATACACCAATTTAAAAGCAAAAAAGAGAAGAGGTAGCCCTTCTCCAGTGCAAGTATCACAGTCGTCAGAGAGTTTAAATTCTAGCGACCTACCGGAATTTGATGAATCTATTCAGCAAAGCTTGAAAGAGGAACTGCGCAGAGAGTCATCAAACTGGGAAGACATTTTGGATAGCTGGAAGAGATCCTTTCATATTCGGCAGCGTGATTTAAAATTAAAACATAAATAAAGTAAGGCATATTTTCATAATGTCACGTCGCGTATTAACTGTTCTAAAACTATTGCATTAAAATCAAGTTATAAATTCTCTTTCTTTTTGAACAAATATTCCGATGGATTGCCACTCTTATTTGTCATGGACAAAAGCTTTCAAGTAGAAAATCTAAAAAGAAAAGACTTTTTTAAATATATAAATTCACAAGATATAGAAATTGATTTAGAAAATGTATTCGTAACAATATCTTTTATATACGGTAATTTAAAATACAAGACAAACTTATATTTGGGAATTTTAAAAGATATCTTCCAATTATACAAAATTGTTTTAATATTGTAGCATGATAATAAAATACTTATGTATATTAGCAAAGCTTGTACAAATAAAAGAATACTGTAACACTTTTGTTCATATGAAGTCGGATCATCGACGAACGAAATTACTTTAATTAACATTGATAAATTTACTACGCGACGAATGCACCTTCATACAATAGTAAACGGCAAAACATATTTACGCCCTAAAAGTATTTAAGTTGTTTGGATATGTTCATAAGAAAATACAGATACATTTATTATATGCATATATGTACATATGTACGTACCTGCACTATCTAAAATATATTGAAATAAATATTATATGGAATTTGAAATAATTTTCTAGTTTTTTTTATTTAAAAAAATTTCAATTATTTTTGCATTTAAAGTTAATATTTACCTATTACATTTTTAGTAAACACATGGGTAGTAAATTTAAACAAATTTCTTATTGAAGTAGGTTTTAAAATTACATATTTACATCCAATATTTTCGTATTTTTTCTTTACTTTAATATGGACGTATTTGGAATAAAAATTTCCATTATACACTACTTTTGAATATGTTTTCATTTGATTTAAAAAAGTTTTCATTTGATTTTACCATTTTTTTTTCTCAGTGTAGGTGAATATTACGAATCTATTGAATGCAAGGGAATAACGAAAAGTGTGAAGCTGGTAGTTATAATAATAATAATAATAATTTTGGCGCGTACACTATATAGCTCAGTGTTTGACCGAGCTTCTCTTACCATTTGTGGTGTGCGTCTTTATATTATACCACAAATGGAGGGACCTACTGTTTTGTGCCGACTCCGAACGGCAGATGTATTTAATGAGAAGCTTTTTCATGGCAGAAATGCCCTCGGAGGTTTGCCATTGCCTGCCGAGGGGTGACCGCTATTAGAAAAAACTTTTTCTATTATTAAGATTTTGCTTGCCCTGACTGAGATTCGAACCTCGAACTCACCGGCACATCGACAATTAAGACAATTTAAATTTCAGCTCGTTCAAGTAAATTCACTCAATATTTTTAGTCAGTCTTCCATAATTACTCAGCAACTTGAAAGTGAGTTTGCAGAAGTTTTTGACGGTGGATTAGGCAGCTATAAATTTGGAAAAATTTCACTGCCAATAGATAATGAATCAAGACCCATATTTTTCAAGCCGCGCCCAGTACCATTTGCATGGAAAAGTAAAATCGAAGAAAACCTTAGAGAATTAATAAAAAAGGATGTATTAGAGCCGGTAGACCATTTCGAATGGGGGACACCACTAGTTCCCATATTAAAACCCAATGGAGAGATAAGAATCTGTGGTGACTGCAAGGTCACTATAAATAAATGTCTTTCTGACTTTAAGTATCCCTTACCCTTAATTGATGAAATATTTGCGTCACTTCAAGGGGAGAACTTTTCTCGAAGCTTGATTTGTCTGCCGCATATAATCAACTTGTCCTTGATGAAAAATCTCAACTTTTGTATACGTGGTCAACACATATAGGGACATTGAAGATGAAACGTTTACCATTTGGGGTAAAGCCTGCAGCTGCAATCTTTCAGAAAACGATGGAAAGTTTATTAAGAGATATTCCATTTGTAGTGGCATATCAAGATGATATAACGATATCTGAAAACTATATGTCACAACACATTTATAACTTGAAATTGGTTTTAAGCAAATTGCAACAAGCTGGCCTTAAGCTAAATTTATCAAAATGTGAATTTTTCAAAGACAAAATTTCATATCTGGGCTTCACCATTGACAAAAATGGTATCTACAAAACCCAAGACAGAATTGAATCGGTACTTAAAGCACCAACCCCAAAAAATGTCTCCGAGCTACGGGCGTTCATAGGTATGGTGAACTATTATGCAAAGTTCATTGATAAATTTGCGGACAAATTGATCCCGTTGTACAAACTCTTACAGAAAAATGTAGCTTTTAATTGGTCGACAGATTGTCAAGCAGCTTATGACCAAATAAAAAAAGATATAACGTCAGATAAAGTTTTAGTGCATTTCAATCCAAGACTACCAATCTATTTGATAACAGACGCTTCCAATCATGCCATTGCTGGTGTACTATCGCATGAGTTTCCAAACAAAGAACTCAAACCAATTGCATTTGTCTCTCGTTCTCTATCCAAAGCTGAACAGAAGTATAGTACACATGAAAAAGAAGCACTTGCTATAATATTCAGTGTCAATAAATTAAAACAGTACCTAATTGGTAACACTTTTACACTTAAAACAGATCACAAACCTTTACTCTCAATTTTTGGTGAAAACAAAGGAGTACCAATTATGGCAGCTGCGCGCTTACAAAGGTGGGCATTTATCTTATCAGGGTTCAATTACAAAATAGAACACATTAAAGGCTCGTTAAATCATGCCGATAATCTTTCTCGTATACCACAAATAGAAAAAAATAACAATATTTTAGATAACAGCAACTTCGTTAGTTTCGTAAAACAAAATAATATTTTGAGTCTTGACTTTAAGGACGTTGCTCGTGAAACACGACGTGACACAATTTTATCAAAAGTGTGTGAGGCTGTTAAACAGGGCAACATCCGAGATTTAAAAGGCAAAGAATTTGAACCGTTTACCGTTAAAGATATTGAACTTTCTGTAGATCAAGGTTGTTTGCTATGGGGCTATAGAGATATAGTACCTGTAAAACTTCACAGGTACATACTTGAGTTAATTCACGAATCTCACCTGGGAATAGTTAAAACGAAGTCTTTAGCCAGATCATTCGTTTGGTGGCCCAAACTTGACAAAGATATAGAGACCTTAATTAAATCGTGCACACCATGTCAACAACTTATTTCTAGTCCCGAAAAGAGTCCGCTTATTCCGTGGAAACCAACAAATTCTCTCTGGCAAAGAATACACATAGACTTTGCAGGCCCTATAAAAAATTACTATCTCTTTGTTGTAGTAGACTCGTACTCAAAATGGGTCGAAGTTTTCAAAACAAAGGATATAACAACGAACTTTGTCGTAATGAAACTCAGAGAAACTTTTTGCCGCTTTGGCATTCCGCGCGTTATAGTGAGTGATAATGGCCGACAATTTGTTTCTGAAGAATTTGAAATTTTTTTAAAAAACAACAAGATAAATCACATACTTACGGCTCCAGGTCATCCTGCCACCAATGGCCAAGCAGAAATTTTTGTGAAAACTTTAAAATAATCAATTCTGGCAAACATAAATTCTAACAACAATGAAAATTTCGAAATTATATTAAATATATTTCTTATGGATTATAGAAACACCAAACATAGCACCACATATGAGACTCCAGCTCAAATATTTCTTGGAAGATCCATAAGAAGTAGATTTGACTTGATTAAACCTCCTCTTATTAAAGAAAATATCTTACAAAAACAAGAAAAATGTATTATAAATTTTAAAGGTAAAAGATCAGTAGATTTCACAGAAGGGTAAAATGTCTTTATACGTGATTACACCAATCCTAATAAACAATCTTGGACACCAGCTATAATTAAAAAAAAAATGGTTCACGATCGTACAATTGTTTATTATCAAATCAAAGGATGATAAAAAGGCACACTGATCAAATTAGATCAGGCAGATAGAAAAGTGTTTAAATAATTTTCTCGTATCAAAAAAAAAAGGGGCGGGTTGGGTATCGTGAATTTAAATCCAACATTTACCTTAATTTCTTACTCATCTCTATTTACATATGTATATCAATTACCTATTATACTTACCTTATAATAATACTTACCTCATAAGAGCTATATACATATTCACCACAATGTCATTCTCATTTATCCTAATAAAGAACAGTTGCAGCGTGAACCTCGTCAATTAAAGACTTGTTAATACATAATACTAATAATTATTTTTCTAGTTTTGAGATTGACAATTAGTCGAAGCACCTTCTCTTGCATTGACTAGCCTAAATGCCATAACATATGTTTGAAAAGGCCATCGTGAGTAAGAAATGCCATATGTCTTCATCTAAGGGTATCTGATAATACCCATATGTAATATCAAGCTAAGTATAAACAAGTAAGAAAAGCTAAATTCGGGCGAACCCGATTTTTATATACCCCCATTTCTTTGTTTCAAATCGCTGCTAGTATTAAACTTTATTCCATATCTTCCAATAAGTACTGAAAACGAAGTTTTTTCAAAATTTCCGTTATATGGAAGTTGGCATGGTTAAGGTCCGATTTCAAAAATTATTGACGGTGATGCTAGTGATAACAAGGACAATATGTTCACCAAATTTTGTGACGATACCTTACATCGTTATTGAGATACCTACAGATGTTATTTTTATAAATGGGCGTTTTAATTAATATGTTCCAATAGATAAAGAAAAAACGAAATTTTTGGATTTTTCAAAATTTCCGTTATATGGGAGATGGGCGAGATTTAAAAAATTTTTAAGGATGATAACAGCGATATTAAGGAAATTTTGTTCACCAAATTTTGTGACGATACTTAAACTTTTATTGAGATACAGAAATTTTTTTATAAGTGGGCGTGGCAACGCCCATTTTTCAAAATTTCATAAATACCTAATTTCTTAGTTCAAAATCGTTCCAAATACCAAATTTCACTCAATTTGCTTAAATGGATACCGAAAGAACGAAGTTTATGCATTATTCAAAAACTTCCGTTATATGGGAGGGACCAACCTACCCTGTTCAAAGAGCAATCTATGTTCCAACTTTCATTGATATATCCAAATTTTTCTCAAGTTATCGTCTGCACGGACGGACGGACGGACGGACAGACAGACATCGCTAAATCGACTTCTCTTGTCATTCTGAGCATTTTGGTATATACATACATATATGTCTATATCTATCTTGATTCCGTTATGCTGTTACAAGCAACCGTTATGCGAACAAAGTTATAATACCCTTGTGTACAAGTACGGTCGGGTATAAAAAGCGTAAAGTACATCAAGCGATGTAAAATATCGTCCGTCGGATTGCCAACTGCCCTTCCAAGATTGGGGATGGAAATTGCTTCTTAACAGTGACCGCGTTAAGAGCTCAATAACGAGACACAAACGTTAGTTTCGCCTATCAAAATCACCGATGCTCCGGGTGGCGACGAAGTTCGCCGGATGTTTCCACCATCCAAAAGTTTGTTAATATTATCGTTAATTCCTCTTGTCGTGCTAATGGTACTTGATACCGTTTGCCTACTAAGGCCTTCTCTGTGGTCACTTCAATTTTCATTTATGTACTGTTGCACCGATAAAGCATCGACAAATCCTCGGTGCAAAAATTCGAAATTTCATCCAATAAATTAAAAATTGTCCTGCGTTCTTTTCCAGGAATTCCTTCGTTAACAGTACATATGTCGTAACTGCGTACTTCTAGTTGTAAAACAGATGTGGCAGTAATCATTCTTTTATTTTTGCTACATAGGAAATTTTTCTCCAATAGCTTCTCTTATTGCAAAAGCTTGGAACATTATATAAACGAGCTTGTACCATTTAATTGCTTAACTTGAGTTAAGCCTCTATCATCGCTGTAGATTCGTCTCGTGAAACACCGAATCCCTCAAACCTTTTATGCTTCGGAATTAGGTTTGTCTGCCGGGATACTCGAATGTTTTATCAACGGTTGGTCGCTTTCCATGTCGATCGAAGAATTGACTATTGTACCGTTGACCATCATCGTTGCTGTTCATTTTAACTTCTGCTACCGTGGACTTTCCCCAGCTAGAGATCCTTGCGATTCATGACCCGTCTTGAAACATATTCCACACCGTGGTTTCTTAGAGGATATTGTTAATTTTGCGGCGATATGTCCATATTCGTTGAGTTGAGATGTGTATATTTTAACCCTCACCTGCCAATTGCCAGAAAAACGTAATGATTCTCCAGTTTTCCGTTCTCGTTACGCCAAGTCCCTATGAATATCAGCAGCATTAACCGTACATGGAAAGTCATTCATTAGCATACTCACAAAATTTACCCATGATTGGTACACGGGCTGTGTGTCCAAACAGTCTCCCGCTACTCCTCTCATCTTATATTGCACCGCGATTTGATGGCAAGTAAATATTGTTAATTAATATTTAATATGCCTTTATTGAATCCATTGTACAGATGAATTCGAATTAGAAAAATATGGAATGGTCTGGTAACTGATAACCAAAGCATTTTTAATTTTTCGAGTAAGCACTTCCCATAATCAGTCATGACAAAATCGATTATCCGTAACTGATTGTGTAGCAATTCGGAAAGCGATATCAAGTCTAAAATACAACCAATCCATTAGGGTGAAGCATTGCCAGCCGAGTCTTTCAAGTACGGTGCCGAGTAGTTTTTTTTGAATGCATCTCTGCTGATTGGTAGTGGACTCTACCAAATTCACAGCGTGGACTCAGTGTTGCCGTTTTGGTTACTTTTAAAAGGCCCATTTTCGTAATTTTACATCCAACTTGTTCGAATACTAATTTATTTTTATGTATTACACAGTACCGAAGTGGTTGGTATACATGAGAAATGTTAACAGAATATGAAAACAGGCTTAAAATATAGAAATACGTATCTCGGCGTTTCAAAGGACCGTGGAGGTTCACTTCTAATGTAATACTATTATAAAAAGTTCTATAAAAACAGAATGGGTGAACCAATTTTAATGCTTGAGCCAGTTTTGAAAAGGTAACTAAATTTTTTTCTCCGGTAGATGGCGCTTTAATTTTCATTTTGTAATTTAAGTTAAAAAATAACCAAAAATGTACGAAATTCATTAACAATCCAAAAAAAAATTATAAAAATACAAAAATGAATATGAAATCTGAACTATTATTTTGGGTTAAAAATGTTAAAAAAAAATTGCAGCATTAGCTGTCATTTATAGAGTGGGTTGATTCAATCCAAAGTAGTATGCAGTAAGCAGTTATGCACGCTTTGAAATTTGTACCTGTGTGCTAAATAGCGCTGTAGCAGTGTTTGTTTGTGTGTTGTATGTTAGTATGTAATAGAGAGGTTGGGTTTTTTAGACTTTCTGTCACATGCGGAAATCCCAACGTTTGTTGTAGGTATATCTAGTAGTTAGTACTTAGGTATAAATATACATACATCTGCATCATGCTGCACTTTTTTTTTGCTTTGACATTAGACGTTATTATTTGGTAGGAAACAGTAGTAAATAAAGCGTTTATTAATATAAATATAAACAAACAAAATAAAATAAACTAAAATGAATTGTCCAAATCGAAATCATTTTTGTTTTGTTTGTGGCTTATATGCACCTACTAAAAATTTTCGTAATATAACCCGTAGTGTTGTTACTGGATATGAATGTTATTTTGTTGTTGCATTCGTTCCAAATTTATGGTATGTTCCAGAAGTTGTTGTGATTATTGTTAACGTGATTTGGTAGAATGGAAAGGTCATAAATCAAAATATCATTTAAAATACGTGCAACCATTTATTTGGCTACCATGTACAGAACATTGACCTGATGCTTGTTATTTTTGTTTATCATATCCAAAAATAGTTGGTTTAAAATACAATATACGTAAAAAAATGTAATGTGCTGATCTTGATTCAAAAAATCCAACGGCTCCTTCTGAAGAAACATTTGAAATAGAAAGTAATATTGATATGCATTCTGAACCATCTGTACCAACAGCATCTTCTGAATTTGTGCCAACAACAAGTGAATTAGGATACAAAGTACCACATTGTATTACACAAAAAGATTGTAATGGCCTAGTTCGTGATTCACGTATGACAAAAGAAATATGTGAGGTTGTTGGTTCACGTTTGAAACAATGGAATTTGGTAGGCAATCATTTTAAAATAACTGCTGGACGTAAACGTGGTCATACTGTTCAATTTGATGAACATCTTGATTTATATGAAGATAAAAAAAATAAAATTGTTTACTGCAATAATGTTGATGAATTGTTGAAAGAATTAGGACAACTACATATTTCAACTGAATGGCGTATGTTCATCGATTCGTCTGTGGAAAGCCTAAAATTAGTGTTATTGCATAATGGAAACAAACATCCATCAGTTCCAATCGTTTACTCAAGAAATACGTCAGAAAACTATGAAAATATGAAATTAATTCTTGAGTTAATTAATTACAATCAACATAAGTGGATGATTTGTTGTGATCTCAAAGTTGTTGGAATTTTAACTGGTTTAAAAAAGGTTTTTCAAGTTACCAATGTTTTTTATGTGTTTGGGAGGGGCGTAAAAGACATTATACTAATCATAAATGGGATGCACGTGTAACTTCAAACTTGGTCAATTCAGCATCGATCACATTCCTTTGGTATAGTCCAAGCAAGTCATTTTACCGCCATTACATATTAAATAAGAATTAATTAGAAGCTTCATTTGTGCATTGGATCATGAAAGTGAAGCTTCCAAGTATTTAAAAACAGTTTTCCTGGTGTAAGTGACGGCAAAATTAAAGCAGGTAATAAAAATTTAAAATTTATAATATATTTTTTAACTAACATTAATTGATTTTATTTTTATTTTCTTGCAGGTGTATTCAATAGTCCACATACACTAATTCAAAATGATGTTTTTAGGAGTTGGAAAACGTGCATGGGATGGTTTTATTGATGTCGTAAAATTTTTTTGAAATAAGCAAGCGGATAACTACAAAGATATTGTTAAAGAAATGGTTTCAGCGTATAATGAAATGAAAGTTAACATGTCTTTAAAAATTCATTTTTTGCACAACCGTTTAGACTTTTTTCCTTCAAATTTGGGTGATTAAAGTGATGAGCATGGAGAACGTTTCCATAAAGAAAATGTTTTCTTAATAAAAAAAATCCAAATTTAACTACCTTTTCAAAACTGGCTTAAGCATTAAAATCGGTTATCCCATTCTGTTTTTATAGAACTTTTTATAATAGTGTTACATTAGAGTGTTACATAGAAGTGAACCTCCACAGTCCTTTGAAACTTAAAAATCGATTTCTCAAAATTCTGACGTGCTACAGCAAAACGCCGAGACACGTATTTCTTATTTTAAGCCTATTTTCATATTATGTTAACATTTCTCATGTGTACAAAAAAAAATTTGATTTTGTCATACTGTGTTATATATCAGACATTTTTATTGGGAATGAAGCGAAATCCTACTTGCATAATAGCCAGTTGTCAGATTTTAATTAAAAATAGATATAAATTAAAATTCGGAACTTTTACTTAGAACTTTTATATTTCATCTGCCCTGGCTGAGACACGAACCTCGAACTCAGCGTCTTATCGAGTAAAAGAACGTACCGCTACCCACTCGACGACAGCGGCTTTATGTTTAGTTTGAAATAAATAAAAATGTAAACGCTATTAACGAACAACTATAAGCCTTTTCTTTTGGTTACTTTTTTCTATTTTCGGTTCCGTTTTTTTGAAAAGTTTTGATTAAATTTTTGCGTGGAATTATTATTTTTTCTATCGCATATGCAGTTATATATCCAACATATTGTGTGAAAGACTGGGTGCACCATATCAGCGTGGCTTCAAACCTGGTTAATAAATCATGGAAGAGATATCTACAGTACACCAGATCTTGGAAAAGGCCTGTGAAAGAAGATTCGACAATTACTATATATTTGTTGATTTCAAGGCTGCTTCCAACAGGACCAGAAATTGTATTTAAGCCGCAATGTCTGAACTTGGTATCTTCTCAAGCGAATAAGTCTCGGCTCGGATCGCTATTGACAATTACAACTTACAAAATTAGGAGATTTCGTGTACTTGGGAACCAGCATTTACACAAATAACAATCTCAGCCTTGAAATCCAACGGATTGAGTAGCCAATTAGGCAGTAAAGTCCTCTCTCAAGAAAACAAAAATCACAGTATATAAGTTTCTCGTTATGCCTGTCGTTTTGTTTGGTGCAAAAGCATGGACGATGACAATATCAGATTCACTTCCACGACAGTCGGTTCTACGTTACCGAAGTGACTCGGATTTCATCCGACCAAGGACTGTTGTTTCGGCGACCTAACCCCACTTAGGCGCCGGACACCCCCAATCTTATCTCCTCTTGGGTGCAATACCTAGCAGCAGGTTTGCTACTCATTCTTCTGGCCAGGGCGGGCGTCGAGCATAACCCTGACCCAGAAACCTATTTCTGCTGCTTCTGCCAGAAAAGGCTCTATCCGAATTCCACTTCGGTGAGGTGTAATTCGTGCAACGGATGGTGCCATCTTAAGGTCTGCTCAGGCCTTAAGAAAACCAGGGAGTGGTCCACAACCTATGTGGGCCAGTGTTGCTCGCGCCCCAAGCCTCCACGGCATCCCCCCTTGCGCCCCCCGCGCCGGTGCCTCAACGCTCCCCCCCTACCTCCACGGCTGCCCGGAGCTCACAGCAACACCTAACCTCTCCCTCGCTCCACCACACGTGGCGCCAACCAACAACTACTGGTTGCCCCCACCATCTGTTGTGTATGCCGGGCCGGAGTGCACCGGAATGCCTGCTCGGTCAGGTGTAACGCCTGCCAGGTGCCACTTCCGGGCGTGCTCTGGCCTACGCACCACAAGGGACTGGTCTGAGAGCTTTACCGCTTCCTGCTGCCGCAACAACCCCCCACAAGTGTCGCTCACGACACCGCCCACAACAACCATTGGGCCTCCACAACCACAGCGGGATGCGCAGCCGGGACGGGCCGGCCCTCGGATCCAATCCCTCACCCCCTCAACGCGACAACCTTACCGAGACAGACGAGACTTTTACAGTTCAACTGCAACGGAATCTCGAACAAGATCTCGGAGGTGGTTGCCTTTATGGCTCGGCACGCGCTGTTAAAAGCTGTGGTCCAAGAAACGAAGCTACGTCGCAGTTCAACCTTAACGAACTGCGACGGCTACAACGTGCTTTGCAGAGATCGCGAGCGAGGTAATGGTGGAGGTCTAGCCTTCATTCTACACAACACCGTGCAGTATCGTCTCATCGATGTAGACATCGACCCAAGGGACAGCACCTTAGAATGTCAAGGGAAACTGGCCGGCCAAGGCGAGTCCTACCGGCCGATCACCCTGCTTTCTCCAGTGGTCAAGACACTTGAGGCCCTGCTGCTCCCGCATTTCAAACACTATCTCAGCCCGGCGAAGCATCAACACGGCTTCCGGAAAGTGCTTAGCACTACAACGGCACTTAACGCTATAAACACTCAGGTTAATCGTGGTCTCAACGGCAACCGCCCCGATGAGAGAGAGCACCGTCCTCGTGGCTCTGGACTTGTCGAAGGCCTTCGACACAGTCAGCCACTCCATCCTGCTGAAGGACGTGGAGGCCTCACCTCTCCCAGCGGCGTTGAGGCGATGGACCGCGAACTACCTGTGTGGTTGTCAAGCGTCGGTGTGCTACCGTGACTCAGTGTCAAAAGCGAGAAGAATTAAGCAGGGGGTACCACAGGGTGGCGTCCTATCCTCCCTATTATTCAACTTCTACATCTCGCTACTCCCTGGACGGAATTTGACGCTGTCTCCTGCTAAGTCCACGGCGACCTTGTTCACATCTTGGACGAAGGAGGTCAGGCTCACCCTCGACATCCACATCGCGGGGACCCCCATTCCGACGGTTAACCACCCTAAGATCCTGGGAGTCACCCTAGAAAGCCTGGTCTCCTTCTTAGCGCATACAACCGCAATCGTCAACAAGGTACAGAGCCGCAACAAAGTCCTCAAGTCGCTCGCCGGCAGCACTTGGGGCAAACACAAAGAAACGTTGTTGGCAACATACAAGACGATTGGCCGGCCGGTTCTAAATTATGCTGCGCCAATATGGGCGCCTGGACTCAGTGATCAAGACTGGAGACCTGTCAGAACGCCGCACTCAGGACAGTGACGGGATGTCTCCTGATGACGCCTGTGGATCACCTCTACCATGAGGCTAACGTGCTTCCAGTGCAGGAGCACAATATGATGCTCACAAAGCAGTTTCTACTAGGGTGCCACCGTCCGGGGCACCCCAATAGAGACCTGCTCGCGCTGGAGCCGGCACCCAGGCACATAAGGGGACCTCTCTCACAACTGACGGACGAGGTCCAGACATACGTACGCTTACCGCTGAACCCAAGGACGTACCGACAGGCTCTGGACAACATGCACAGGGAGTCGGTATCCAAATATATCGACACCCGCCCTGTAAGTGCAGTCCTGGGAGTCCAACCACCACCCATTGCAGCTGAGGAGCTCCAGCTGCCTCGTAGGACCCGCGTCACTCTGGCTCAACTCAGATCTAGATATTGTAGCAGGTTAAACTCCTACCTATCCAGGATCAACCCCGACACCCCCAACACTTGCTCAGCATGTGGAGAGTCTCCGCACGACACCAATCACCTATTCACATGCTCGGCCAAACCTACTCAACTAACACCCCTCTCCCTATGGTCCGACCCTGTTGCAACGGCTCGTTTCCTGGACCTTTCGTTAGTTGAGCTTGACGATAATGTTTGAAGGAGCCCGCCAGCCCAGTGGGGTGTAGGTAGCCGCTACAACAACAACAACAACAACAACAATATCAGATTAGAGGGCCCTTGCTGTGTTTGAATGTTTCTCTTCGAAATTTTCATGGAATTTTTCGTCCTTGCAACAGCGAATACAAAGTAAGTACAATATACATACAAAGAGTGCACTGGCTAGGTCATGTAAGTAGTTAGAACGGATGAAAGACCTCCAGCCCTGAAAATCTTCGATTTGGTACCCGCTAGGGGTGGCTGAGGAAAAAGTAAGGCCTTGAGCGGAAAAAGACTTGACCACACTTGGGGTTTTTCCAATTGGCGCGCGTTAGTGTGATGCAAAATGGCTAGCTATGCTGGGCTCGGCCCATATTTCATACGTGGCTATAAAAATAAGTCTGATGAGGAGATGTTGTGGTGATCTACGAAATAGCACAGCTACATATAACTTCTACCGCTTTGAATACTGGAGTTATTTCCTTATAAATAATTTCCCCATATTCAATCGGCCCTTAAACTCAACATGTAAGAAAAGCTAAATTCGGGCGAACCCGATTTTTATATACCCTCGCGATGTATTTTTGTATGGGCGGTGGCCATAATTTCATAAAAACTCCGTTTCTTTGTTTCAAATCACTGCTAGTATTAAACTTTACTCAATTTGTTCCAATAAATACTGAAAAACGAAGTTTTTTGAATTTTTAAAAATTTCCATGGAAGTTGGGAGTGCTTAAGGTCCGATTTCAAAAATTATTGACGGTGATGCTAGTGATGTAAAGGACAATATGTTCACCAAATTTTGTGACGATACCTTACATCGTTATTGAGATATTTTATAAGTGGGCGTGGTAACACTCATTTTTAAAAATTTCATAAAATTCAAGTTTCTTTATTAACTATCTCTCTAAATATCAAATTTTAATTAAAATATTGCATTATATAAAGAAAAAACGATATTTTTGCAATTTTTCAAAATTTCCGTTATATGGGAGGTGGGCGAGATTATGGTCCGATTTCAAAAATTATTAACGATGATAACGGCGATAATAAGGAAAATTTGTTCACCAAATTTTGGCAACGCACATTTTTCAAAATTTCATAAATACCTAGTTTATTAGTTCAAAATCGTTCCAAATACCGAATTTCGCTCAATTTGTTTTAATATATACCGAAAAAATGAAGTTTTTGCATTTTCCAAAACTCCCGTTTCAATACCAACCTACCCTGTCCAAAGATATCTCAATTTTTACTCAAGATATTGTAACCACGGACGGACGGACAGACAGTCAGGGCTAAATCGATTCCTCTTTTCATTCTGATCATTTTAGTATATATATGTCTATATCTATCTCGATTATTTTTTGCTGTTACAAACAAACGTTATGCAAACAAAGTTATAATTCCCTTGCTTACAAGTACGCTCGGGTATAAAAACAATTCAATAATAAATAGTTCTATGGGAAAAAAATAACAAAAACGTATAAAAGGTTGATCCTGCTTAATACTGCAAATTCTTCTAACGCTTCACTTCTGGGCGGATGTGGAAGGACATTACATTTTTTACATTTAACAGGACCAATGTTAAGTGACTAAAATTGATCATGTTCTGGATGAACTTCCGAATATGAAGTTAATTTTGTTAATTCCACAAATGAACATTAACAGCCCAATCACTGATTCCGAATGAACTCCTGTCGTGACAAAATCTCCCGTCACAAATTTGGTAAAAATGCCATCAGCAATTCCGACGTTTTCATAGTTTGCGTTGCCAACTGTTACGCTAAGTTCGAATGAGTGTTGAAAGAAAATGCATATATTTTCACAGGCAAAGTTTACAATACGTATAATTATTTAAATACAAAAAATAAGTAAATAAGTTCCATTGTGGAAGCTGTTTTATTAAAAGAGCAAGCGCTGTTGAAGTTTTATTTTATATTATAGTTGAATGTACATTAGCACTTTATACTTGTTCTAAACACGAAACATTCAATTCAAATAAACAGCACTTCCTTGTGTATATATGTATATATACAATAAGATGACTACGAAAGTCGTATCCATAACTGGAGGCCCAAGGCTTTTCAGCTGCACGGGGTTTTTGGAAAACCTTGCGCAATGTCTACCCGCTCCTCCATCATATTCCCCAGTCTCATACTAATTCCGGTTAGTGCATCATGGTATTGACCTGTTGAAAATTAGATTTCAATTTATGCGCTACAGCCATTATTAACACTTTTTATATTTTTAATTACTTTGATGAAAAACATCCACTTAGTTTCTACTTCACTTGTATTATTTTGTTAATTTTAATTATTTTTTTCACTTCTCCCGATGAAGGAAAGCATTCGTAGAATATTCTCACGAATAAATGTCAAAATTGCGTTTCACTCGGAATCCGTGATGGCAATCTCCGAATTTCGAAATTTCGTAAGAATTTCGTGATAACGTCAGAATTGATAATAGCATTTTCCTCCGCTCCGACGGAATTCATGATAGGCATGTATTCTTTGCTATTTGAATAGCAAGTGCAGCGAGTGAGAATTCTGTTTATCAAGATAAAATGATGTTTTTATGCATTTCCATGAGCGTTGAATTCGATGTTCTGTCCTAATTATTTCTACATATGTATGTATACATATAATAATTCTGATT
Organism: Philophylla caesio; assembly: GCA_963971545.1. Taxonomy (NCBI): domain Eukaryota; kingdom Metazoa; phylum Arthropoda; class Insecta; order Diptera; family Tephritidae; genus Philophylla; species Philophylla caesio. Next base: position 21,959,027 of record OZ020605.1, read on the forward strand.
TGTTCAATGGAATTTTGCATTATGAGGGCTGAAACTAAGTGTTTGCAACAATTGTAAGTTTTGCTGCGCGATCGTAGCAAGGTGTATTGCTTTGTTAAAAGGTTAAACCCGTATAATGCATAACATTCTTCATAAGATCACTGTAAAGTGAGTGCAGGACTAATAATATAAAAGAAAAACAAACTGTCAAAATATATATGTATACAGGTAACACATACATACCTAATCTTCAAAGCTATTAGTCTGTTCCGATATAATACAGTATTTACGCACTTGTTTTAACTATTATATTGTTATTTGACCGTTATTTGATATTATTTTCATATTTTTTTATAAACTTTTTATCTTACAAAGGTATTTTCCCACAATTAGTTTGTGCTTACATGTTGCCAAATTGCGCATTGCAATGCTTGATTGTTGGTTGGTTACATCAACTCAGTAACTCAGTTTTTGGTTCATTACTTGATTGCTTTAGCGTTGTTCGGTGTTTTACTAGCGTGTTGTTGTTTCTGTTTCCTGCGAAAATACTCTTTCTTCTTCTTTATGGACAATGCCAGTTATTTAATGTTTGTTTATTTGCTTATTATTTTTCCTTCACGTAGTGTATGTCATGCATATGTACATATGCATATACAAGTAAGCACGCATGCATATAGTTACATGTACATATACATACATAGTATGTGCGTTAAGAAAGCATTCACGTTAATTGCTGCTTCTTCGTTTGCGAAATTTAACACATTGCCTGAACTGCCTGAAAGCCCGCTGAACTGAATTAAGTTTTACTTTCTAGTGTATGTGAACTACATAAATGATACTAAACGCAAGCATACTTAAGTACATACATACATATATGCCCACACTATTCGCGCAATGTCTTAAGATCATGGTACGAAAATAAATTCAAAATAAATAAGTTTTTTTACCTTAGCTTTAGCTCACTTATCCGTACCTCAACGAATATATTTTAAACTATGTAATGCTAGTTTTGTGGTGTTTACTTTTTTAACAAAACCCAATAAGAATTTAAACCAGTTTTTAAGGACTAAATCATAATTCATGCAATTGAATTTAAGCACTTTTAGCCGCTAATTTTATGCCAGAACATTGTTGTTAATGTTTCCAGCTGCTCTTCGAGGGCAAGTCCACAACTAAGTATCGTATCACACACATCCATTTATATTAGGGTTAGTGTTTCAGTTTGTGTTTGAATTCGTGCGTCGTTCGTCGTTGGTATGAACGTATGTATGTGTAAGCAGCAATTACCGAACGAACGTATGAGCAGGCCGAATAATCAAATAAACTTAGCAATGTTTGCACCACGACGCGGATGCACAATTGTGGCAACGACTATTGCGACGGTAACAGCGATAACGTTGACAATAGCGATGTTATGCTCCGGCAACGCAGGACACCTTTCCAAAATGAACGCAAACACAAACATACACACCACCCTAGGGTTGAAGCGAAATGCTTATGATTTTACAATCAAACCAAAACGACAGTGAACCTAGGTCGCGCTATGGAGGTACACTACTTTTGACTTAATTGCTTAATCGTTCCTTATAATCCTAGTGACTTTTTGGAAAAGTGGGTTAAAGTTATAGTTTTCCAGAACGGTTCATATCCAATGATATCTCGGATTTGGATAAAATTTTGTATGTAGGTAATGTTCAATATTTTTGCGGTACAAGCTCCGAAATATCCATTGAATGCAGAAGGGGTTCTTGGACAAGAAGACATTCGAGGCAACTAGGAAAGGGACGGAAATATCCACAATTAACCTCGCCCTAGATGCGGGTATCCTTACATCCTACAAACACAGGCTGAGATCTGAGCTTATGGAGAAGGTAAACTTTAGGTGGGCCTCGGACAACACCTGTCATACCACCAGACAAATATGGCCAGTAGTTGATGTGAAGCACTCTAAAGCTCTCACTATGCTTGTCCGCTCCTCTCTTAGATTAGTGGTTGGAGTGATAACCGGGCACTGCCTAATGGGCATCCATGGAAAGAGACTGGACTACCCAACAAATGATTTCTGCCGCAGCTGCCGAAACAAGGGTATTGAATACTACCTCTGCCACTGCCCTGGCCTGGCCAAGATGCACAATCAATTCTTTCAAAATTACTTCGTGGACTGTTTGGCCGACTTGAACTCGGCAAGCATTTGTGACTTTCTATTCTACATTTAACGAACAGGATGGCTAAACTTCTAAGGGAGGGAATGAAATGGCTAATGTCAGTGGTGTCACAATGAGCAATATCAGCATAAGTGTGCCACGGTGCTCCTGCCAAATTGGAAAGCCCTAATTTTTAGAAAATAACCGGGAAAACTGGATGGTTTGGCTTATTTTCAGTGCCTTCTTAAAATATTCATTTAAAATTAAGTTTAAATGAAAATAGAAATAAAAATAAAAAATTAAAATCAGATCTCTTTAAAAAATTCAATATTTTTAATATGAAATTAAAACAAAGTTTGCTATTCAACTCTCATTTTAAAATATTATTGCAAGGTGATTTCGAAAAATAATTAAAATTATTGGCCAGCCATGTTTGTCATATCTTCGACAATTAAAGTCAGATCTCCAAGTAAGATTTAGGTGCTTTTCTCGCGGAGACAAAAATATGGATAAATGTAGCAAGGACCTGAATATAAATACCTTAGATATGACGAGAAATTCCATTGATTAGGGGATTTATGACGAGACACTTTTTTTTAGCTATGAGGCGGCACATGAGCTTTATATTGTTTCCAGATTTTACGTCCCCATATGACAATTCAGTCCATACCTGCATATACAATATTTTCTAAAATGGCAGTTTTGCATTTTTTGGTAAATTATTTGGGATTTGGTGTCTATTTATAACTGATACGCATGGGGTATATTGCCGCTGTGGACGAGTGTGTAGCAGTGCGTGCTCTAACTCGATATCCGCTGAGTTCAGAGTTCGAGCCTTAGCCAGGGTAAGTAAAATCTTAATCATAGACAATAGCAAAACCTTCGAAGGTATTGCCGCCATGATACTGCTTCTCACAAAATACATTTGCCGTGCGGAATTGGCACAAAACTGTAGGTCCTTCCTTTATAGTGTAAGCGCCACCACACCAATGCCGGGTTTAGCTTATCTAAAAATGCGCAATATTCATTCATATTCATTTCAAATTCATATTTGTACAAAATCTGTCAAATGATATCTTATAGAAAAAATATATAATAAAGCATTAGATCAAATTCAAAATTTAATAAAACTCAGCATTTTGATCAAATTTGCAACTGGAGAGCTTTACTGTTAGCTAAAGGGACTTGATATGTAAGGGTAACGATATACTCGTTTGTACAACCCAAAACTGCATTTTTTTTTATATTTTCAATGATTACCGGATGCTTTTAGATATGACATCGTAAGGTGTCGCAATGTCGTAAAATTATAAAATTTGCGTGTTGTGTTATTTTACTTCTTTTTTCTGTGCAATAAAAACAACAAAAGTATGCACCAATACCGGTTTGGCACAAAAATAAAATAAATACGGATCAAGAGACCTAGACTGAACAGAACGAAAATTGACAAGGAAGTTGGCACAACAACGAAACCGGTTTGTCTCGAAACCAAATTTGACAAGGGCTGACTGAAATACTTGCCAACAAATATCAAAAATAAATGTTAAGCTTAGCGTAAATTTTTATGACTTTACATCTTTACGACATTTTACGACACATTGTAAAAACCCTCAATGCGGTTTTCTTATAACTTTATACGCAAAATTTTTATCAGTTTTGCGTATGAACAAACGGGCCTCACAAACATTTTTGAATTATTAAACTATTAGTAAGCATTTTTGTCATTAAAGAGCCTCAGCACTTGGCAATTTACTTGTTTTTCTCCACTGTAAACAATAACGTGCTATAAACACAGTAAATATATTATGCTTAAATAAGCGTTAATGACGCAAAATAATCAAAAAGAGGTTATCAACACGTTTAATCAGTAATTAGCGGTAATTAAGTGCAACCCTGTGCTCATTTGTCTAAAGTGACATTTGCAAGTTCTGGTCTTTTTTCACAGAAATATCTACTAATACAAAAACTGATACCAATGCATCATACATACATATATGATGTTTAATTAAATTTTTCACCGTGTTTAGAAAAAAACCTTTTACGACACATTTATCCACGCGTTCGATAACACAAAAAAAAAACTCAGAGTTGCATGTTAAAAGTTTCGCTATAACCCAGGATTGTTTTATAACTACAGGTTATTAAGAGAGAAATCTTTTATAAACACTCTAGCTTAAAGCATAAAGTTACGCTGGTTATTAATCTTCCGCTTTATTATTCATTTCCGATTTTTTGTTTTTTTGTACTAGCACAATTTCTCACACACTTATCGCTCTTCACTTATTGTTTTGAACCAATTCTGACTAAAAACAACAGCTGCTCATACAAATGACTTTGATTAGCACGTTGAAAGCACATTATTGTCACTTTAAATACGAGTAGGTATGTTATTTAAAAGTTTTCTGATTTAGCATAAGTATTTAAAAATTATTATAATTAATGCAAAAAATTCATACATACACACATACTCATTAATGCATGCATATAAGCTTGTACTCAACAAAGCGCCAAAGAAGCGACATTGGTGCGGAAGTGTATTTTTATTGGAATGTCTCGATTTTAGTAACATATTTGCAGCATGTCCTTTAAAGAAAACAATCATTACTACATAAGTACTTTTGCCTTTGCAGCACTTGGAGCGAGTAATTAATTGTTAAATTTTGAATTTTTATGTATTTTGCACTATATATATTATATACACTGAACAAGGCCATTAATATGCGTTACTATTACTTATTCCTTAATTTTTAATTGATGCTAAACGACACTGCGTCAATTCAATATAATAATAATATTTTCACTAAAGCAGCACTTAACAAAACGAAAACGAAAAGGGAGCCACACATACATATATTAATAATCTTTCGTCGATTCGTATCCTTATGTGTCTTAAAATTTATGCTTCTCAATTTATATCACTGGCTTTTGGTATAGAAATTGCCCGTTTAGCAGTATTTTTGGAATTCAACCAGAATCCGAGAAAGTTTCAAAAGAACGTATAATTTAGCATGCGCTCTGGTCGGAAGCAAAAATAACGAGTACTGAAACAATGTCAGCCAATTCAAAGTACCAGCAACCCCCAATTGAACCCAACCTTACTACCCTCTCCGAGCGCAAGCACCAACTGCACCAATACCACCACCACCGTGGCGGGTAATTTTTGTTACAGGAAAACAAACATGTGAAAGCATACATAGTATGATATGATACATATATGAATAACACCCTATTGGAAATTTAACTACTTACTTTTTTTTACAACTACAAATGCTTGAAAAGTTTAATTTATATTTGTAAGCAGATGACTAAAGGCACATGAGTTTTTGTTATAAGCAAGTCGCCTGATCATATGCAATGTTTTAAAAATTTTAAAGAAAGTTGTATGCATAAAGAATTTAGAATCGACAAAATATAGCAACTTCTTCGCCTGCTGTTTGTGATTTAAATAATTATATTTCCAATTACTTTATAAATCTGTTATTTTTTCAGACAGACTGCTTGATTCTGAATGGGTATTTACCTGCATATATTTATACATATGTATATATGAATTTAAATGTACATCCATACGCATGTATAACTAGAGGTGGTTGTATACTGGTGATAAAACACAAGGAGTGGATTACTGAACGGACGAGCGACTTGGCAGAGAGTATGATATCAGCCGGAAAAACTGATAAATGTAAATACATGGAAAAGTATTAATATTAGGTAGCGAGTACGAACGAACACGTACGCATTCACAACTAAACGAAAAACTCTGTAGGGAAATTCATTACTACCAATAAGCTCGGTCATGGCCATATACTATTTTTTGCATGTACAAAATTAATGAAATTCTTTGAGTAATATCCTAGAGAGAGGCAGCTTTCTTTTCGAGAGTTGAGAACAAGTATGCGATAAATTTTTTTTTTATATTTTGGTTTATTTCTATATTATTCTTCTGACCAAGAAATTGAGGGGCAAAATTAAATGTAATGAGAAAAGCCAGTGGCGGAGGATATTACCTTGGCGAAGGTGCATGCATGTGCAAGAATGATAGCGAGTAAGTTTGCGCCTTGCCATTTCCTCAACGTCACACTAGTTTATAAACATAGAAGATGGCGAAGCGAAGTGAAAATGGTAAAACGAAGAGGCCAAAAAGGTGGCGCATCAATAAATTTAGGCCCGTTCATACTGTTACAAGTTTCCCTAATTGCTTTTGATATTTTTTTTATTTTTTTTTTTCTTATATTAGTCGGTGAGAGTAAGCGAAAAACAAAATCTTGCATTTATTAAAGTGAAGCACAGCGCAGAAATAAGAAAATTGCTAACTGTAACTTTAAGTATCTGAAAAGTGTGATTCGGGTATAAAAACGTATTGTTTATAATCTGCTATTTGCAACGGAACGACGCCTAATACATATTCACATATTTGAAACCGTTTCTGAAGAATATTTTCCTAAAACATAAAGGCCAGTTGATATAATACCGATATAACGATTTAGACGAAAAATATTTATATATTTTAAAGCGCTCACAAGCAGCCGCCTAAACCTGCATTAACAGTCACTTCACGTTGCGCGAAAAACGCAACTGAAAAGGTATTGTGTTTGTAAATAACTGCCAAGCGGTAAAAGTTCGTTGTTTAATAATCTCACAGTTGAGTTTAATGTTTGTTTGGTTCACTTCTCTTACGTGAAAATTGTCGAATTGCCAAATTTGCCAGTTGTGAAACCACAATTTTCAACAGTGCGGCCAAATTTAGTCACAGAGAGGTTTGCATTTCCATAAACATCAAAGAAAAGTGATGTTAACCCCAGAATTTAGTAAGCAGTCTCAGTATCTAATAGAGACATAAGTCACAGTTTTAGCCTAGTTCAAAATAAAGCCTCTAGCCTCAAAAAGTCTCATTTTACGACTTGTGACGAGTTACTGAATTCGGGTATAAAAGCCGGTTAAGCGAAAATAAGTTGCAGGTAAACCACGACTTAACGACTATTGTTTGACGTTAAACATCGTAAACTCGAGTGTGTTCGGCGAGTATTGTCACTTGTGCAAATCTCCAACGAATTCGCCAGCAAATGGCGAACGAGTGACGAAAATGAATTTCTGGTATTGCCGCTGGCGAAAAAACGACATTCGCTTCGCAATTGCTGTCAAAATTTAATCAACGTATTTTTTATTCGCTATTTGAAATGGAAAGGACGTAAGTAAATTTTAATCTGTATTTGATTCATTTTATTTATTTAATTATATTTAACAAAACGTACAACAACGCAGCAATTCCAAAAACTGGTTGCGTTAATGGAGAATAATCAGGACGTCGCCAGAGGAATGGAAAAATTTGACTAAGAAAAGCAGGGCTGAGCAATAAGAGCTGTTCGCTTCCGAACTCAACGCTATTGGTCCTCCAATGGAATAAGGTAAGAATTGAATTAATTTTTTGGATCGAAGTTACTTATGTGAAGTATTTAGGTTTGGTTGGATTATAAACTGAAATTTAAAAACAAATTGCGACAAACCGGCGCGATACTGTTGCCACAGGAGGAGGCCCTTATACGCAGCATAGAACAAAGTGTGGATGAGCTTCTTCACCTACAGGAGGCAGTAAATCCTACAGGCTTGTCATATGGACCAATGTTGAAAAAACTGTGGCAAAGGGCCCTGAATTTCAGCCAGAAGGTCGCACGAGCGAGGAAACACAAAGAGCTATGGATTTGGCGTCGCAATCATCTAGTAGCCGTCCTAGAATGACAGTGGAGGATCGTGAAATCATTCGGATGAAAACGTTGTAGAAGCAGGCCAAAGTTCAGCATACTCTTTCCAACAAAATTTCAAAAATGAAAAAACTCGACGAAATTGCAAGGTATGCAAGAAAGACATACGAATTAAAACAAGAAAAAATAAAATAAAAAAAGTCAACATAAGGAAAAAATGGAAATAAAACTAGTAATTTTAAAATTAAAAACGCAAAAAATAGGGTAAATAGGGTACTTGTAAATAGGTTGATTTTAGTTTATAGTTTATTTTATAACAAAGTGATGCATTTTTTTAAATTTAATATTTTAGGCGACTGAATTGAATTTGTGATTTTGTTATGAAAACATGTGATGACTTTATTTTTAATTTATTATTATAAGTGACGGAATTGAATCTGTGACTTTTTCAATTTAATTTTAAAGCATAGAGATTGTTTTATTCTTATTTATTTATTAAATCTGTATATCATATTGAAATGGAAAGTATGGAATGAAATAAAAGAATCCGATATATCATTCACTAAAGTCGTTATAGTTTCATTTACAGCAAAGCATCAGCTATTTGTCTTCTGCGACGCTCTCCTAGTGAACCAATGCCATTTTCATTAATTGGTTCCGATTATACAACGGCATCAAAAAAAGTTTTAGCTTCATCTGAATCACCGATTGTAAATTTTTTTTGTTGTGCAAAGTGCAGCATATATTAATAATACTCGTAGATGTTACTTTAGCAGGATCGTAGCACATTTTTCTATCACTCTGAACACATCTGAAACGGCATTTCAAAACTCCGATCGTGCGTTCAACAACATTTCTAGCTTTCGCGTGCTTCTTATTAAAAATTGACTCCCTAGTTCCAGATTCTGCATGACGGAAGGGTGTTAATAAATAAGAACTTAGCGGGTATCCTGAGTCACCTACAAATGAGTTATTGTTTTCAAAAGTCATATGTTAAGATTATATTTCAGCAGAAGTAAAAAATTTTGAGAACCTAAATAAATAGAGTCTGATCTCCGTTTTGATGCGCGGTCTCCAAACATGTCTTTAAAGAACTATTGTTCCATACGAACGAATCGTGTGTAGAACCAGCATATCTATCATCCACAAAACGGATATTCATATCATGATCGCAAGCCTTTAATAAACATACAATATAATTTTTATACCAATGCTACTGTATTAAATTCATAAAAACTTACAATCATTGCATTTATGCTAAAAAATCTATTTCTGTTTAGATAGAGGTGTTTGTTTGTGGTAAGGGCATAAATCGCAATATGGGTTCCATCGATGCAGCCAATTACATTTGGTATTCCCGATTTTGAATAAAATTTGCTTCTTGCCTTTTGCTTTCTTCTTCACTAATATCTATGCTTATAGAGGCACAACAAATTTCACTTTCCAAAATAGGTAGGATCTCTTTTGAAATAGGAGAAACTGTGGGTTGAGCAAGTCCCAACTGAAACTCATTTCCTATAGCTTGTTTGTAACTGTCATGTGCGAAAAATCTGAGCGCGGCACACAATTTTAACATCGACGTTATGGGTGACGACAACCGACAGTGAAATTTGTCTTTGATTTTATCAAAGACATACATAAATGCGTCCTTGTTTAGCGGAAATTCGCGACGAATCTACAAATACATATACATACGTGTACATGAAAAAAAATTAGAGTTAACTCTAATAAAACGGCGCTGTCGAAGAAGATTAGCTTGCGGTTCCACATTGTAATTATCCTCAAAATAAAGGTCCGCTTTATAAAACATTTTTTCAAATTTCAGTTCGTATAATAGTAAATAACTCAAAGTACAAATGACACAAATGTCAAATTCGGATAAACTCCCTTTTTTTTTTGTTGGAATCAGACACGAAACAACGCGTGCAGAAAACAGCACTCAGACTTCATGCCGCCCATTGTACTGTTTTCATGTTCCTTTTAATCTTTTTTAAATCTCCAGAATTTACAAAGAGGTTGTCAAAGAGCTCAGGTGTTCGTCTCTCAACACGTCGCCACCAAATGCCTCATACCTCGTTGTCATGTACGCCTATCATTGTCAGGTGTCTATGCCACATGAAGTGACCGGTCAACAGTCCAACAAGTTGCCTGCATGTCGCCTTCTGAGATTGAAGGTAACTCGCTACTTTTTTCTTGAATGGCAACAAAAAATTCTAGCGAATACGTTCATTCGCCATTCACAATGCAAGTTTGGAGTATGTTCGCCAAAGCGCTCGCTTCGCAAGTAAATATACTCGCATTAAATTAGTTAATTGCGACATTTTTAAGTCATATCGTAGTGAATATGAGTTGAAAGCAAGAATGATAGAATACAAGATTGCGACATTTGAGCTGAGAGCAAAAATCAGTGACACAATAGTATCCTCAGACAGGAAGAGCTAAGAAGAAATTAAAAAAGCAGAGGAAGATGCGAACTGTTTATTAGGTGTCTTCACTCGGCAATATTTGTGTGTAACCATTGTGCGATGCGAAATTATTCGATACAAACTTTAGCAAGTTTATTCATTAACGCAAAGTCATGTGCCGATAGTAAAAAGGTCAACCAAATTTGAAAACCGTAAAATATGAATGATTAAATGAATTTTTTATTATCATACGCTCATATTTCTCGCCTCTTCACTCTTGTTTGCAAACAAGTACGATGGTGTGAAGCTGGCTAATTTGGTCAAAAGACTACTACACATCAAGAATGATAGAGAAGAAAATTGCGCCTTCCCAATTGCGTGACGTAACCATAGTGAGTGGGCGAAAGAGGGGGTAAAGAAAAATAAAAGTGAAAGAGCGACCGCAGAACAGCATTGCCACTTTGGTAGTTTTTTTACCAAAACTAAATTTTGCTTTTATATTAGAACGGATTTGGTAATATTTTTTCAATTTGGAAATTTTTTGTAATGCTTTTAAGTTTTTAATAGTTACTACTAAAAAAAATTTAAAACTTGTAACCTTCTTACAATTGCACAAGAAACATATGACTCATTAACTAAAAGACATTGACATATGAATAAACCAACAACCGAGAAAAACTGCTGGGAAGTTTTGAATTTGTGTTATATTAAATGGTTTTTGTTACGATTTTTAGGCTTCACTGGTTTTTGTTATAGTGAGCTATTGATTATCGTTACTACTTTGAAATTTTTACATATGTAGCATAAAAGAAGAGATAACAGGCATTTCTGCATACTCAAATCGATTATTTTTATTTCATGAGTTTTTCTATGTTGGTTTAAATTTAGTTTAAACTAAGTTTAGATATAATCAGTTTATATTTAAATTTAGGTTCCTTGCGCTCAATCAAATTTGTTGCAATCAAAACAAAGTAGTGAGCAAACAGCTGATAGGATAGACTAAGTTTAACCCTTTAATATCGGTCGTTTAAAATTGACCTTAAACTGCATACTGAGCTTACACTCAGCTTAAACGACAAACAGAGATAAACTTGCACTGAAAAAACTGGTATTAAATTAAAATCTTTGTGGCAACGCTGTAACTATCTTGACGTCAATCTACTGTCAAATCAGAAAAGGTTTGAGTAACGGTAATCCAGAAGGCGCAATATTATTCTCTATCATTCTTGAATAATATTTCCAAAGTAGACTTGCTTTACTCTCGCTCTATGAAGTTGCTAAATTTCTACGGGTTACTATTCAAATTTATTTTTAAGCATTGCGTCAAAAGTTTCGTAACGGGCAACTCTATCTGTTCGTGCCACAAATTCAGTGTTGTTGCAGGCATAAGTCTTCAAACTCCGTGGACAAACATCGCCTCTGTCGCCTCATCTTTGTTTATTGTTTTGCTGCCACTGCCCCGCTGTTGCTGTCATCATCGTCGTAGTCGCCATCGTCGCCAAATTTGCAGTCTTTGTTCTCTCGCTCTCTTCTACTTGTGTGCTGTTGTCGCTGTTTGCACGGTGCTATTGGACCTTTTTGGCGCAATTATCACCTTCGCATCATCAGCTGTTTCCACCGTCGCTGGCCTCTCTCCCTCTCTCTATCTTTGCCTTTTTTGATCGCTGTTGTTGTCAGTATGTCTACTCGTACTAAATCTGCGCAGAGGAAAAAACAACACAAATCCTGAGCCGCTCATCATCAAGCTGAGTGTTATATATTGTTATACGTAACTTATTGTTATACGCGAATTATTATACCGACATATGTTATTTTATTACCGCTTTCAAATACATGTATACAAATTATGCTTTTCCTTACTGGAAAAGTCTTTTTAAAAAATTACTTTACACTCCGCAGATTGCGGGTGTTTAAGTCAAACAGCAGACTTGTTGAGTCAAAATCAATAACTGAACTTTATTTACCAAAGCCTGTCTTATTTATCTACTTACAATTGTTTACTTAAAAACTATTTCACAATGACGCTTGATCATTGCATCAGTCAGTGATGAAATTCTTTTTGAAGAACAAAGAAATATCCAAAAGTATCTATTACCAAAAGTTTCCATAAGAAGAGGAAAATATTTATAAGTTACATTTCTTGCTTTGCAATGCAATTCTTAGATAAGAGCATTATTGTTTACAATTGCTATTGAGCCGTTATGTGTGGGCTGCCGTTAACTCCCCCCTCTCTAAGATGAATCGTCCCCGATTCTACATTATTTTCTGTTAATTTCTCTATTTGATTCAAAATGATTTTGTAAGTATTTTCTTGAATTTCTACATTTTCGTTTTGTTCGGCAGTTGTATGTAATCTTTGGAATTTCATATAAATGTAAATTACTAAAATTATGCATACAATTATGACAATATACCAAAAGGATAAATGTGTTTTAATATTTTTATTTCCTTCGCCTAAAATATTTATATTTTCCAATCTCAACTGTTTATTGGTTGTTTCTATATATTTTAAAATTTCAAAGTTATTTACATAGTCATACTTTAAATAATTCCAAATTTTGGCTTCCGTATTTTCGTACGTGATATTATTTATAATGGTTTGATTTCCAAATGTGATTAAATATGCTCCAGATAATGTTTGATTTTCGACAATATTTTCTCCTGAAATCAATATTGCCCCTTGTTTTATAATTTCAATTGGTGAATTTCTTTCTTTTATTTTATTACTTTTTCCCTGTTTTCTGTTTAAAATTTCCGATAAACATGAAGTCTGTTTGCTTAATTTACAATACGTATTTGTGATTTCCGTTTTACAATTTTTAACATTTAGAAACTTATCTTTACACTTAGTTATATTTTGTTCAATTAATAGCTTACCGTCTAGTTGAGCTACTGCTCTTACTTCGTAATAACTACATGTTAAATAAATTTTTGGATATTTTATATAAAGTACAATTATATCATTTTTTTGAACAATTTTAAATTCTGAAATGTCCATTAAGTCTGTCACTGTCATTGTACCGTGCTGGTAGTATGTGATGTTTTTTATTTCGTCAAAGTGCAAAATAGTCGGATTTAAAATTCCTATTTTTCCAAATGTAATTGTATTTATCAGGTTTTCAAGTTCATGCATAATAAATTGATTTCTTTTTTTCCTTATCGTCTTAGCTATTTTGTCACCTTTAAGATTTTGTACTGTATCTGTTAATTCTGTTATAATTTTAAAAATTTCTGAATTCGTTGTAAACTGTTTATTGTTATTTGCAACTAATTCCTCTAATTTATCATTAATTCTCACAAAATCGTCATGATCAGGAGTTCCTGCCACCCATTTCCAGAGTGTTCCCAGTTCATCAATGGGTTCTGAATGGAAAACTCGTATCGACCTCAGGATGTATTTTTCTGATATTGTTTTTTATGTATTCTTTTGATTCTAATAACTCATAATTTTCATGTTCAGGATATGTACCTAAACTATATGTTTTCATGTTTTTATCATCTGTTATTTCCGAACCTCTTTCGCCCAGTATTGAACAGTTATCGATATTGCCGGTAAAGTCATCGGCTGGCACTTTAGGATCTTCGTGTCCCAAAGCAAAATATTTTTTTATCATTAAATTGCCGGTAAATTCATCGGCGGGCTTTGTAGAAACTTTTTGTTCCACAGTATTGTTTTTAACAGTAATTTTCTTACCATTTTTCTTTTTTAACTTGCCGGTAAATTCATCGGCGGGCTCTGTAGAAACTTTTTGTTCCACAGTTTTGTTTTTGACAGTAATTTTCTTACCATTTTTCTTTTTTAACTTGCCGGTAAATTCATCGGCGGGCTCTGTAGAAACTTTTTGTTCCACAGTTTTGTTTTTGACAGTAATTTTCTTACCATTTTTCTTTTTTAACTTGCCGGTAAATTCATCGGCGGGCTCTGTAGAAACTTTTTGTTCCACAGTTTTGTTTTTGACAGTAATTTTCTTACCATCTTTATTTTTTAACTTGCCGGTAAATTCATCGGCGGGAGCCTTAGAAACTTTTTGTTCCAAGGGGTTTAAAAATATTTGTTTATTCTCTTCATGAACTTTGATGCTCATGCTTTTTTCAATCATTTCATTGTCACTTATATTTTTATAAAAAATTTTCCCATTACACACGTCAATACGTGCTTCGACTTTTTTTAATAAATTATACCCTATTAGGAGGTCGGATTCTAACTTTTCTATTTCGTAGAAAATTTGTTGTACTCCAAATAAAGTTATCAAATGGTAAAACTTGATGATGGAATAACCATTTATCGTTTTTACCCTTTTGTGAATTGATAATTCATTTCTATTATCGTATATCCCCTCCTTTATATAGCAAGAGGTTGCTCCCGTGTCGACAAGAGCTTTTAGGTTTCTTTTTAATTTTCTGTCGTAGAGGTTGATGTAGGGGAGTTCGTCCCCTCTTCCCCTAAAAAATGGGTTTCGTTTAAATTATTTATTCGTTGCGCCTTTTCCTGAGGCCTGAAGCTATTGTTGCTCTCACGTTGCCTCTTTATTCCATGTAAATCTTGGGCTTGAGCCCCATAATTTTGTTGCCCCTTATTTGCTTGAGCACTAGTGCTAGCCATTCGCGCAGTTTGGTTATAAAATCCATTGTTTTGTTGAGATTTAGTATTGGCGTTTCTCCTAAATCTCGAAATGGATGGATCTATATCCATCGCCTCGGGTTTTGGTATGTTTGTTTTTTGGGGAAACCTCAAGTTATTATTTGAATAATTTGTCGGTTTAGCCTTCATTTTTTCGGTAGCGAAATTTTGAGCAAACAACGCTCTCTGGTTGTTTGACTCAAGTTCCTGCGCTTTAGCCAAAGCATCAGGTAAATCCTGCGGATTCAGAGAGAATATTATATCTCTCAACGGCGCGTTTAGTCCCGTTATAAAAATCCTAAGGGCATGATCCCTATTCTTTTTATTTAACTCTTTGGTTAAATCCGATGTACTATTGTGTGTCATAATAGTTTTGTTTATTAACAAAGTCAACTTCCTGTTGACAACGTTATAGTATTCGATTACTGACATCGAACCCTGCCTCAAAACGCTAAGTTCCTGTTCAATTATATGAATGGGACGTTTGTCAGAGTACGCGAAGTCGAGCCGAGCGACTATCGCATCAAAATTTAGAACCGTACCGTGATTCGTTAAAATGTCATTCGCGTCCTGCGTTACCTTATTTCTAAGGATAGTTAAGGCGGCGAAGTATCTCCTACTCCTCCTAGTATACAAACTCATGGCATTGTGAGCCGCCTCTCTCCAACTCACATATGCATTTAATTTACCGGGAAACTCTGGCAATGACTTTATTACGTCCAGGGACTCCTGGCACGCTATATTTTCACTTATTGTTTCTGCCTCGTAGTCAGTTGCCCTACGACTTCCTACTTCTACTTGAGATTTAAGTCTCTCAAGTTCCTGCTTCAGACCTAAATTGCTGTCAGCTATCAGTCTGGTGATTAGTTCTACTGTTAACACGTCACTGTTCGCCATTATATTTTTTTTTATTTACTTTTAATTTCGTTCACTTGTTACTATTGTGGTCTGTGCCACAGTTATTACAACAATATAAATATATGTAATATAACTTAGTTTATTTTAACTAAGATGGGGTATTTCCCATATATAAATTACCTTAAGGTAGATTTTTGGATTAAACAGCCTGCTGCTGTCTTTATGCTGGCGGTAGTTGATTGTAGAGATGTTCTTATTTGTTTACCTGCTGCTGTCCTTATGCTGGCAGTAGTTGATTGTAAAGATGTTGTTGTTAATGTTGTTTACCTGCTGCTGTCTTTATGCACACGCACCACGAAAAGAATCCTTTAAATTTAGGATATTCTTTAACACTCGCGGTTTTTTTTTTTTTTTTTTTTTTAAGTTCCTATGTAAGGATTTCTTTCCTTTTGTGGTTTATTTTCACTTTTTTCTTAAATTCTTTAGCCAGGGATTTTTATGTCCCTATTGATTAGCCAGCCAAGAATTTTTCCTTTAATTGTTTAAAAAGTTCAGTACAAGAACTGTGTTAATAAGTTCACTCGGCACTGATCAATTTTAAGTTTGGCAAGGATACTTTTTTATTTTCTCCTTTTTTTTCGAAAACACACGCACTTTCTTCACCACTTTGTTTAACTCTATTGGCTAAGGATACTTTTTAATTTTTCTCCTTTTACAGCCTAGAGTAGCACTAGCAGTAATTTTTGACGTGTGCCCCACGTTGGGCGCCAATTATGCTTTTCCTTACTGGAAAAGTCTTTTTAAAAAATTACTTTACACTCCGCAGATTGCGGGTGTTTAAGTCAAACAGCAGACTTGTTGAGTCAAAATCAATAACTGAACTTTATTTACCAAAGCCTGTCTTATTTATCTACTTACAATTGTTTACTTAAAAACTATTTCACAATGACGCTTGATCATTGCATCAGTCAGTGATGAAATTCTTTTTGAAGAACAAAGAAATATCCAAAAGTATCTATTACCAAAAGTTTCCATAAGAAGAGGAAAATATTTATAAGTTACATTTCTTGCTTTGCAATGCAATTCTTAGATAAGAGCATTATTGTTTACAATTGCTATTGAGCCGTTATGTGTGGGCTGCCGTTAACTTACATGTATGTTCATTTTACTGAAGTTACATTAAATGTATGTTCAATGTATTTACATACACTCACTTTGGCTCTTAGTCGTTCTCTCTATTTATTATTATATATGTAAGTCCGTTAGTCGATAAACGAAGTAGTACATAAGTAATGTACTACTACATAGTATGATCGGTTTTGATCTTGGGATGAATATAAAAAAGCGAGAGGCCGGCATTCGTTATCTGTCACTCAAAAGCATAAGTTGGTGTAAAATGTTAAATCTAAATTATTAAATGTAAAATATAAAATGTTAAATAGTAAAACTTATAACTAATTAAAAGACAATGTAATAATATAATAAAGGAAATTTATAAAATAAAACTAATAAGAACAAATTAAAAGAACAAAAGCGCATTTACTAGCAGTTGCAGGCAAACACTTTTACTGGCGACGAGGATGGGATGCTGGCAGTGAAAACTAAAAAAAAAAATTCTAATATATCATACGAGTGATAAAATTGAAAAAGTAATATTCCACGTTAAAAAACAACTACATATAAATTTTGTACAAGCCTGCATAAAATAAAAAACCCTTGGTGACAAATTGTTTGATCGAAACCATACGAGTGGCTGCTGATAATTTCACCAAGTGTCTGTAACTGTACGCGCCGAGGTCATTGCAAGAGCAAACCAACTATTCTTTCTTCACTAAAATCAATTTATGATTTACATTCTAAAAACTGTCCTATCTTATTATAATAAAAAATATATATTGACAAAATAAATGAAAGTTTAATTGTGAAATTTATAAATTATAAAGAAAAAAAAAAAAAAAAAAAAAAAAAAACACAGTTACTTAAAGCATAAAAATAAAACTGAAAATTAAAATATTTCTATTACAAAAAAAAACACGATCCGATAAATTATAATATAATGAAGACCTTTGCGAAAACCACTAAGGACAAACAGTAAAAAGTTCCAGAAAAAAAACCGTTGGTAACAGAAAAAGCAACACGAGTGAAAAAAAAACACGAACCTTAAAATTCATCACCTTTGTAAAAATTATCAAGGACAAACGGTAAATCGTTCCAGGAAAAACCTGCTGGCAATAAGAAGAATATACATACATATTCCGAGCAAAAAAAAAAAAAAACACCAAAAACAACCGTCGTTAAATCATCATATTGACGTAGAAAAACGACATAAGACAAGACTATTGGAACGGTTGGATTATTGGTACGTGCTGGAAGATAACTGGGCTTGTGACACTCTGGAGCAAAATTAAGTTATGTGCGGTATTTGTGAGTTAGAATAAGAATTATTTTTATTCATTTTATGAGTACATATTATTTTTCTTTATTTATTTTTGTGGTCAAAATTTATGTAATTTTTTTTTCAAAAACGAAATTATTGTGAGCATGTGCGTGTGTGTGTGCTTTCCACACATTGAATTGCATTGCATTAAAGAGTCATTTTCTCTCTCTGTCCTCCTGACTTGATTTTTGTTCTTACATAATGGCGCAATTGGTAATTGATCCAATGAAATATTTGGGAAGGTTGCCATGTTTTAATGGAAACACTAATGATCTTCAAAACTTTTGTGACTTAATAGACCGAGTATACCCTTTCTTAAATACTTTTGATGTGGGGGCGCAACCAATATTTCTGGACACTATTAAAAGTAAATTAAAAGACCGAGCTTAATTGGTTATTGATATAAATTGCCAGGCGATATCGTGGCCAGAAATAAAAAATATTTTAGTGAACAATTTTAGCGACAAAAAAACTTGCGAGGAATTATACGATGAAATGAGAAGTGTAACGTTCAAATCGAATTGCATTGAGTTCTATAACGAGATGAGAGATAAACTTAGGCGTTTAAATAATAAAACATTGGTCGTGATGGGTATGGTTGATGCATTGGGTGCGTGCACAAAAAACAATCGAAGATCCGCTCTCAATTTCTTTACAAGCAAAATTCCGGAACCGATGAAATCGATTCTCGTTTGTAGAGACCCAGAAACCATAGAGGAGGCAATGGGCATTTTGTTCAAAGCTGGCTATGAGTACCACGGAAAAGCAGACAACAGTGGGCAAAAACCGAATTATATAAGTTTTGACACTAACAGGAAAAATAATAACAACGGAAGGGACAACGCTGATTCATACAGTGAAAATCATTTAAGTAACCCCACTAATAATTACAACATTAATAATAGAAACACTTACAACCACCGTAGACCACACTTCAACAATAACAATTATAATAATCACAATAACTACAGACCTCCTAATTTAAATCAAAACCCATTTCAAACTAACAATAGAAATTTTCAGTATAGGGTTAATGGCAATAATAGTCGTTTCAGCAATTTCCAACATAATCGTAATTCTCAGCCGACATTCTATAATCAACAAGGTGTTAGAAACAATTCAACCCCAGAACCAATCGAAGTTGGCCATCCAGAAACCCAACACGAACTAAATTTTCGTTCACCGGCCTCAAGGCAAACTTACCATTTATTGTGATTCGCTCAAAACTCGGTACGCTAAAATTTATCATTGACACTGGAGCTACATATTCCGTTATTAACCCTGGGTTATGTGATCCAAAGTGGAAAGTTCCTACGGGAAAAATTTATGTAAAGAGGTTACAACATCAGGTCGAAATATCCGAAAAGGTAGAAATTCTGCTGTTTGAAGAATTGGGAAGTAGCCTAGAAAAAATCGAATTTTTGATATGCCGCTTTCATGATAAGTTTGATGGTTTATTGGGGAATAATATTTTGAAACAAATTAAAGCTAATATAAATTACGAAAATAAAATACTTTCAACACCAGATAAAAGGGTGCGAATGTTTTTCCAAAATGAAAACGAGGTGAATTTCTTTCAAGAAAAGGGGAAGTATGTTGTAAAAATTCCTGTGGCGCAGTTCGAAGGTTTGGTCTATAAAAAATATGAAAAGTTTGACGAAGAAGGTGTTGAAATTCTGGAGGGTATTTATGAATCAGTTGATGGTTTCATAGATGCAAACATTAATATTTTGGATGATAAATCAAAAGAAATTTATTTAATGCCAAGAGATGTTGAATCTGTTAACACGAATAATTATTATATTACACCTGATTTACAAGAAGAAATCCTTTTGAATTATTTGAGAACTGAATACCTGAACCAAGAAGAGAAAGGAAAGTTAATAAAGACCTTGAGGAAGTTTAAAAATATTTTTTATACTGAAAAGTCCGATCTTACATTTACGAATGTTATTAAACACAAAATTCGAACTGTGGAACATTCCCCTATTTCTGTAAAAACGTATCGATACCCCTATGTACATAAAGGCGAAGTACAGGAACAAATCGATGAAATGCTTTCAAAAGGTATCATAAGACCAAGTAAGTCCCAATATTGCGCACCATTATGGGTTGTTCCAAAAAAAATCGATGCTAGTGGAAAACAAAAATGGAGAGTCGTTATCGATTATAGACGTCTAAACGAAGTCACAATCTATGACAAATATCCGATACCAAATATAAATGAAATATTAGAAAAACTTGGTCGGAGTATGTATTTCACTACATTGGACCTTGCGAAAGGGTTTCATCAAGTTGAAATCGATGAGGAAGATATTCCAAAAACTGCCTTTAATGTCGAGGGTGGCCATTATGAATTCGTGCGAATGCCTTTTGTGCTTAAAACGGCACCTGCGACGTTTCAGCGTCTGATAAATGACGTTTTGAAGGAATTCATAAATAGCATATGTTTGGTGTACCTTGACGACGTGATAATTTTTTCTACTTCACTAACAGAACATATAGAATCATTGACAAAAATATTGAAAAGACTACAGGAAGTCAACCTGAATATACAGCTAGATAAGTGCGAATTTATGAAGAGAGAAGCCGAATTTCTTGGCCACGTCGTCACAGAAGAAGGCATTAAGCCAAACCCGAAGAAAATTTATTGTGTTCAGGATTTTCCACTACCAAAAACGCCGAAAGAAATTAAGCAATTCCTAGGACTGTCGGGCTATTATAGAAAGTTTATTAGAAACTATTGAAAAATCGCAAAACCAATGACAAAGTATTTAAAGAAAGATATGAAGGAGATGACGATGTTGATTATAGGAAAAGCTTTGAAACTTTGCAATTTCTTTTGACTAACCACCCAATTTTGATATACCCAAATTTCGAGAAACAGTTCGATTTGCAAACTGATGCGAGCAACTTTGCACTTGGTGCGGTTTTGTCACAAAGGAGCTGCTCGCAATAGTTTGGGCTGTAAGGTATTTTAGGCCTTACCTTTACGGTAGGAAGTTCGTTATAGAAACCGATCATAGGCCTTTGACGTGGTTGTTTTCAATGAAGGAACCCAACTCCAAACTTATTCGTTGGAGACTTTATCTATCGGAATACGACTTTGAAATTAAATACCGTAAAGGCACACAAAATGCCAATGCCGATACGCTTTCCAGGGTTACAATTAACCATCACGAAGCGAATGACAGTATAATTATTGAGGCACAATGTCCTATAAACATCTATAAAAATCAAATGATTGTTAAAAGGGTAAATTCTGGGTCACTTAAAATTAAAACCGAAACTATCTTCAATTCAATAAGAAAAATCATCGCAACCAAAACGTTTAACGAAAGTGACGCATTGACAGTATTTAAAAATCATGTCGATAAGAATAAAACTACTGCAATTTTTATAGAGGACGAAGAATTTTATGTTGCATTCGCAAATGTTGTGAACCTTAATTGTAACTCTGCTAATAGTAAAAACTTTAAAGTTGTCAGATGTAATAGAGTACTCAAAGACATAGTTGATGAAAAGGAACTCACAGAAATCATAAAACAAGAACATTTAAAAAATAATCTCAGGGGTATTAACGAAAATTTTTTGAACTAAAAAACGAAATCTATAATCCAAAACTGAAGCAAAGAATAACACAATTTATTAACAATTGCGAAATATGTAATGTAGAAAAATATGAACGTAAACCTGTGAAACAAAAATATAAAATTACGCAGACACCTGATAAGCCTAGGGAAACTGTCCATGTTGACGTCTTTTATACTCTAGAGAAAAATTTGTTTCTGACGATAATCGATAAATTTTCGAAATATGCACAGGCAATTAAAATAAGCAATAGGTCATGGGTAGAGTTCAAAAGAGCCGTTATGCAGTATAAAAGTACCATGGGTCACTTCGAAAACTTAGTGGTTGATAATAAGCTTGGATTTAAAGCAATACCAATGCAAATATTTTTGAAAAATGAAAATGTGTCCATTCACTTCACATCTAACAACAACAAATAAAATATTGACACCGTTGAGGACAAAATTTATAAGATCATAAATTTCTACAATAACACCATACTCTCTACAACCAATTGCAAGCCCATAGATTTTATCAACGGAAATATTCCCCAAAGTGACTAAGTTTCTATAAATAAGCGTATATCGAAGATAAAAGAAAAAGTTATAGGCAAGCTAAATGAAAATAGACAAGATGTACAAGTCGCTACGGGCCCCAATTTTATTAGAGAAGAAAGAGGTGGTAAAAACCATGCAAAGTTCCGAAAAATAAAATCTCAAAGTTTAGACGAAGATCATATAATAACTTCTACGGGTTACAAATACTATAAGTCACACTTAAAAAAACCGAAAGCTTTCCAAACTAATGACAATCCTTCCATAAAAATTGGCGCAACATAATTGCCAGTGCATTTATCTATCTGTGGGGGAGAGTTAGGGATTTTTAAATTAATACGTGATGAGTATTTACCTTTGTGCCATGTACACACACCCACACACGTAATTTAACGTATAAGCAATAGAAATAAAGAAGTTTAAAATTCCACTCTGTGAGCATATTTACATATGATGTATTAAATGTAAATTTTGTTACAATCGTACAATGAAAATGTGATAATTAAATTTTCTTTTAATTAATTTCGTCAGGAGCCTCATTCTAAGGGGAGAGGTGTTATATATTGTTATACGTAACTTATTGTTATACGCGAATTATTATACCGACATACATATGTTATTATATTAAATAAGCTACCGCTTTCAAATATATGTATGTATACATGTATGTTCCTTTTACTGGAGTTACATTAAATTGTTTGTACAATGTATTTACGTACACTCACTTTGGCTCTTAGTCGTTCTCTCTATTTATTATTATAAATGTAAGTCCGTTAAGGTTCAATTAGAGGTACCATACCATAACGCCATAACCATAATCGTAGTCATAACCATAACCATATTTAAGCAATCGATTAGTGGTGCCATAACCATAAACAGCTGATATTTGCAACAAACTGAAAGTAAATAAAAATGTATGTAAAACGCGGACGCAAAATATAAATTTAAACTCACCAAAACAAAATAAACTGCACACGAAGAACAAAAATATCACAATAAACAAGGCGAATCAGCAATCAGCTGTTTATGGTTACGGGAAAAACCAAAATTCAGTTGGTCGCTATGATTATGGTTATGGTTATGGCGTTATGGTATGGCACCACTAATCGATTACAGTGTAACCCATAAGGTTGGTTGGATCAGCTGTTTTCTATGGTTATGGTTATGGCACCTCTAATTGAACCTTTAGTCGATAAACGAAGTAGTACATAAGTAATGTACTACTACATAGTATGATCGGTTTTGATCTTGGGATGAATATAAAAAAGCGAGAGGCCGGCATTCGTTATCTGTCACTCAAAAGCATAAGTTGGTGTAAAAGGTTAAATCTAAATTATTAAATGTAAAATATAAAATGTTAAATAGTAAAACTTATAACTAATTAAAAGACAATGTAATAATATAATAAAGGAAATTTATAAAATAAAACTAATAAGAACAAATTAAAAGAATAAAAGCGCATTTACTAGCAGTTGCAGGCAAACACTTTTACTGCTAATCAATCCCTCCGATCGTTCTCTGCTTTTCAAAGCTGCTGCCAAGTTTTACAAAACCAACAAAAGATGCTTTCAGATTCGTGACATTGGGGGTAAAATCGAACAAAGTATTTATATAAACGAATGCTAAACATAATCGCGAAGTTATGCAGTTCGCGACACAACTGAAAAGGCAAAGGCGTTTAACATCAGCCTTTTCGATGAGAGGGGAAATATACGTACGTGTAAGGCCTGGAGGTGCAGCTGTCAAAGTGCTTACTATAGATGTCATTGAAGCTTTGCTTGAAAGCAGCAAATGACTATGTTATATTGTATTCTTAAGACTTCTCTCAACAGTTAGACACTGTAGTTTGAAACTAAAAACAAAATATTACCTTACTTATTTACGTATCTCTTCTCCCCCCTACTCTTTCTGCTCTTTTAAATTTTCTCTTAATTATTGTTCTTCATGATACGAGTATTACGTTTGGCGGTGTTTGCAATTTAATATTTCTTAAGCGCCGTGTTCTCTTATTTATTAATTTTTATAAATGACGTGTAAAGATGCATACTGTTCCATGGGCAGATATGCTACTTTTAACGTGATACGCGTATTGTGTAAGCAAAAGGCCAGCTTAAAAATATGCCATATAAATGCTCAAAGTCTACCATCTAGAATAAATGAATTCAGGTACATTTTTGGGCCTTCGGATGTAGATGTTGTGTGTGTATCTGAAACATGGTTCTCTACGTGGCACAATGATGACTTGTTTAGTGTCAATGGATATACACTTTTCCGTTTAGATAGAGTTAAACGTAGTGGTGGTGTTGCTGTGTTTGTCAAAAGTAGTCTGTGTTGTTCCCTTAAGTGTACATCAAAAACTTCTGAACAGATCGAATTTCTTTTCATTGAGATTAATACCCCTACCACGGTTTACAACACATGCATGTTGTGTAGTATTGAAAACCACACAACATCAATTTTATTTGGTACTATAGTCTACAGCAGTTTCATGTTGTCTAGTAATGAGTATTGTCCACATTCAAATTTAAAAGACTGTGACAGTTGTTTTTCAACAAAAAAATGAAAACCAAAAATTAAAACAAAAAAATTTTGATTCATGTGAAATTTAATGGATTTCGGTATTACGGCTTTACTTTTGGAAGAGGAGGAGACATGTATTAATGTTGCACGCATAAGAAAAAGCTTACGCGATGCATCCAATCCAATGGAGCTTCCTAATGCGAAGTAAGTAATGTGTATTTTGCGAAAATATTTACAATTTGATAAAATTAACATATATTCCAGATTTATTAGTTACTTCCGTCTAAATAAAGATGCCTTCAGCTATCTTTTGAACGAGACGGAAAGTCTATTTAGACATTCACGACGAGCTTCGGCTATTCCTCCAATTATAAAATTGTGTGCTGCATTGAGATTTTTCGCCGATGGAAGCTACCAGAAGTGCGGTGGAAACGACTTCAATGCTGGATTAGCACAGCAAACTGTCGGTTTTTTGGGCGGAAGTATTAACCATTATGGAAAGCCATATTTGTCGAAAATGGATAAAAATCAGAATGACAGAGGAGGAGCAGAATGATGCTAAATTTGCCACTTTCTCTCAATGTGGTTTCCCTGGAGTTATCGGCTTTATCGATGGTACCCATGTGCGTATAATATCACCACGTAAGGAACTTCAACATCTTTACCTTAACAGAAAGGGTTATTACAGCATCAATGTGATGATCGTAAGCAGTGTACTATATATAATATGATATAATAATTTTAAAAAAATTACATAAACTTTTCAGTATTGTGATCATCACTTGAATGTCAGATGTGTGGACGCTAGGTACCCTGGGGCAAATCACGATTCCCTAATATGGAATTTGAGTGATTTGAAACCCTACCTATGCAAAATTTAACAAGGAATACTTGGATTCTAGGTAAAATATATAATGCCTTTCTAGAGCATTTTTTTTTTAATTTAATATTTATATGTTTTCAGGCGACGCTGGCTACCCTTTGGAAACCATTTTGATAACACCATACAGAAGCGCTATTGCTGGTTCATCACAAGCCAAATTCAATACAGTCCATGCGAAAGCAAGAAATGCTGTAGAAAGGGCGATTGGTGTACTGAAGAGTAAATTTAGGTGCTTGCTTTCTGCAAGAGCCCTACACTACTCCCCGAAGAAAGCAACACAAATTATAAATGCCTGCTGCGCCTTACATAATATTAGCCAACACTTTAAAGTGGAGTTCAATGCTGACTTGCATAACACTGAACCGGAAGAGAACTTTAATTTAGGGGAAGTGCTGACAGAACAAAGCAACAGAAGAGAGGCAGAGAATATCCGAAATAATATACTAGTTTCATTAGCTTAGTTAAACTTTTTATTTATAAACTTCATATTCAATAAACATAAATCACATATGTATTTCATTTTGTTAATTATATTAAAAAAAATATCACTTCATGTAACTATTCAGTCAATACTAATAAGCGCAAGTTTTTGTCTTTCATACTGGATTTTTAATTCTCTCAGCTGCATTTTTTGACTCACATCCTTTTGATAAAGCTCAAATTTTTGTTCCTTTATTTTAAGCAGTTTCAGGTTTGTTTCCTTTATATCATTGAAAACTGATAGCAGCTGTGTTTGGTTTTTCAAAATTTCTTCCAATTTTTCCTCTCACTTTTCTTCAAATTTACGCTTGCGGCCGGTTCTGCATTCCAAGGGTGTCGACGTCATGTTTACACGTATTGGCCGCGTATCTTTTTCGGCCTCGTCAACATCAATCGATGGAGACTCAGCAATGTCTACACCGAAAGAATTTCCAATAGGACGAACGGCACTGTTCAACGAAATTAACTCCATAACCCTTTGCTCGTTTGGGTTCAAGCTTACCTCTTGGGATGGTCCACCACCAGTCGCCGAAAAATTTTGTTTGTTGGCGGCAAGCTTGCGCTTTAGGTTTGCCTTATAGTGTGTCCATACCTATTGAACAGAAATTGATGTGAAAATTATTTACTTCATTATTGTGTTATTAGCGTACCCGAGACCATTCATTTCCTGTTCGACTTGGTGGTCCTAGGCTGTTTAGTTGAACAGCAAAAGTCTCCCAAGATTCACCAAGCTGTTTCTTCGATGAGCGTATCGAGCTGTTGCTTTGTTGATTGTTTCCTAACACGAGTATAACAATTTTTAACCAGTACATCAATTATTTTTTTTGCACATTTTATTCATACTTACAAAGTTTTATCCATTTTGCCCCAACGAAAACCGATAAAACAACACATGAGCAGCTGTTTTGTCATTTTAACAACACAACAAAAATAGTTTTGTGTTCTATAGTACAGCATGAAGTACATACACAACAACAGCTGATCGCATAACGTGTTGTGTTGTTTTCGAAAGTACGAAATTTGAAAGTACAACACAACACTGAACGATGTTGTAAACCATGGTAGGGGTATAAATCTAAGTGTGATAAAATCCTTAATGGGTGTGTCTATAGTCCAAATAGGCGCATAGCCTATGCCTAATTTATGGACTTTATCGAAAACTTAACTCTTAATTATAGTAATATTGTTATCGCAAGAGATCTTAATAGTGACCTGTTGTTTGAAAGTGAGTTTGCATTAGCCATGCAAAACCTGGGTCTTTTTCCGGCTAAAAACTCAATTCTTAGACATTGCACACTAACTAGTAGTACTTAGCTATATATATTTTTTGTTAACAATGCCAAAAGAATACTTATCTTTGACCAATTGTCTGTTCCAAATTTTCCGAAGCACGATTTAATTTACATGACATTTGACTTTCAATTGACTTATGACACTAGCTCCTACTCATATCGCGACTTCTCACATATTGACTACATATAAACAGCTTGAAGAAGCGGTGGACTGGGGGTTAATCTGCAACTTATCATCTAGCAATGACCAAATTAATTTCCTCGAAGCTAACGTTAGAACACTATTTGACCAGTTCGTGCCAGTTGTATACAAATCTGTCGGTGATAAAAAACGACCTTGAAACAATTTAAATGTTTAGAAAACTACAACATCTTTAGGGCTCGCAGAAGAGATGTCACCAAAGCAACAAAACTACGAAAGCTTCAATATTATGAGCTCTTGTTCAGTGTGGCGGTTGATTCAAAGCAGACATGGAAAATAATTCGTGAGATCGGAATTGGCAACAAGAAACACTCTGCCACTGAATCAGTTGATGCAAATTTGTTAAATGAACATTTTGTAAGTTTGTCTGATTCCTTGTGTAATAATATGTTATGATAGTTACAGTTCTAGTTTTGATGTAGTAATGTGGAGTTTCTGTTTCAAATGAGTCGATGAGTGTGAAGTGGTTCAGGCGATACTTAGTATTAAATCTAATGCAACCGGTCTTGATGGTATTAACCCAAAGTTCCTAAAATGTTTGTTGCCAAAAATTTTGCCACATGTTACTCTTGCTTTGAACACAATCCAAAGCACATTTATTTTCCCTACCTTCTGGAATAGGGCTAAGATTATACCAATAAAAAAAGTGAACGGTGACTATCGACCGATTGCAATATTGTCATTTCTATCTAAAGTTCTTGAACGTATCATGCATCGTCAAATAAACAACTATCTGAGAAACAACTCCTTGGTCAACCCATTGTAGTCAGGATTCACTACGGCGCTTCTTAAAGTGTCGAACGATATAAGACAGAATATTGCTAGACCATTCCAAGGCATTTGACTCTGTTGACCACAAGCTTTTAATCCTAAAGTTAAAAAATATGTTCAATTTTTCCACGTCAGCATCGACCTTTGTGAAAACATACCTAAGTGATCGCTTGCAAGCTGTATGTGTTGGTAACTCTATTTCTAAATGCTAACCTGTAACCAGAGGTGTCCCCCAATGTTCCATTATTGGTCCCTTGCTGTTTGTATTGTACATTAATGACCTTTTCAATGTGATTCAACATTGTAATGTCCATGTTTATGCAGATGATGTCCAGATATATGTCAGTTGTCCCCTTGATTCTATTGATAATTGTATTAAAAATCTAAATCTTGACTTGAAATATATAAGCACGTGGGCTTGTGACAATGGTTTAATCCTTAATCCAGATAAATCTCAATGCTTCGCTATATATAAGAAATACTTCAAAATTCGACGACCACAAGAGGGTTAGATTAAATAATGCAGTAATTAAGTATGTCGACACTGTCAAAAATTTAGGAGTTTTATTTAATAGAACTTTGACATGGAGTATATGGCATGCTCCGAAATCTATGGACCACTCAACATTTTACACCAGTGAAAATTCGACTGCTTCTAGCATAAACGTATCTGTTACCGACGTTACTGTATGGTTGTGAGCTGTATTCTAATTGTGATAGTGTGAGTCGTAGTAAACTTAATGTTTTGTATAATAACATCGCTAGGTACATCTACTCTAAAAAACGCTTCGACCATATTTCTGAGCTTTTGAAGCAAATTATGTCCGTGTCTTTTGACGATCTACTCAAATTTAAATGTCTATTGCTACTCTACAAAATCATCGCTACTAATCAAGAACGATAGAATACAAGATTGCGCCTTCCCGACGAAAAATGATGTGAAACAAAATGCGTGCAACGTCACGAACATGGTTTATTGAGAATCGGAAGAAATTGCAAACAAAAATGTGAGGTTAGGTTCTGCTAGGATTTGTAAACTTTTAGGTTTTTAACAATTTCGGCACTTTATGCAACATATTAATATTCAAATAACTTCATTTATGCTCTGTCTTTAATTGGAGATCTTTAAAAAAACACTGCAGAGTAACATTAGGAAACACAAGAAGCTTAACTTGCAACCAAGTGCGCAGCTACACCTTCACATCGTTTTTAGCAAGTTTTATAGCCCCGTATCATTGATAGACTCTGTGATTTAACACTTAACCCTGCGCAATTCATGTTTAATAACTGTATTTTAAAAAAATTTCTTTTAAGCATTGAATTTAAGCACAAACAATTCTATCTTACAAACATACAACAGAACTAACCGCGTTCTGTGAAGTAGCACATACAGCTGATTCTTTCAAATTTGCTGAGAGCGAATAGCGGTTTGCGGAAGGCGCAACCTCTGTATTTGCTAAATCGTGGCTACTTATGAACCCCAATATCTCAAGGATCGGCTTCGGTTTTCCAAATCTTCCCGTTCTCTAAACTTAGTACCACTGAAGTATAGTTGTTTAGTGACTGAACGCCAATACTTTGTGTTCTCTGTCCGTTTGTGGAACACTTTGCCGCTTAAAATCAGGATTATTAGCGGAACGTTGCTCTTTATACGGGAATTACTTTTTCATTTTGCCGAATACTGCTGAACGTATTATCTACCTCGAAACAAACTATTCTATGTGTTTAGACCTCCGTGCTAAA
The DNA here is from genome assembly GCA_963971545.1 of Philophylla caesio. Taxonomy (NCBI): domain Eukaryota; kingdom Metazoa; phylum Arthropoda; class Insecta; order Diptera; family Tephritidae; genus Philophylla; species Philophylla caesio. Next base: position 21,989,185 of record OZ020605.1, read on the forward strand.
CTCAATTAAAAAATATTGGGTCACCCTTTATTTCATGTGTTTTCCTTTGACACACACATACACACACGGTACTGGAAGAACGACAGTTTTTCCAGCTAGTAATTTAAGCGATTTCCCCTCAAAACGGTTTTCATTAAAAACTGCTTTTGAGAGGTTGGAGAAACGTTTTAGATTTTTCACTGGTTCTCTCCCGTTTTCGAATCACCGAAGATCACAGCCGTTGTTTTCAGCCACCACATATCCGTCAGGTAAAATATTGTTCACCCAGGAAACATACCATTGCCAATAAAACGAACTCTTTAAATTTTACACAAAGCCTAACATTTGTCCTTTTATTATATTTTTATATCATATAAACACTGGTGCCATTTCGAGTTTGAACACTCCGTCATCATCAGCGTTTTCATGGTCCTTTTGCGCCGAGAACCTATTTAACCAGTCCACCATTGGGAGCGATAGCTACATCACGTTAAGTAGCAGCTTTAATACATTCCACTTTTTCCAACAGGATTTTCAACTGCGTTTAAAACACATCGTCGACCACCATCACAATTTTGATACAGCACTGTTCATCGCAACAAGACAGCTTGCCGCAACTCAACTTGCCACAACTAGCAACAAAGCACTTGCCACATCAACGTTTTCATCGTCACTTATCGAGCTCCAGTTAAACTGCACGAAAGCAGCACTACACTTGTATGAAGTATTCATAACCTCATTGTTCAACACACTGTTTCGGTGAATTGCACATTTTGATTTCACTAATCTGTCGGAGAATTTCACATCCACAAAATCACTGCGGGCACAAATTTAAACAAATTTTGATCGATATTCCATCAACACATATTGGCGAAAGTTGGGTGGCGAGTATCTTTAAAGATAGACTTATAGTTTGCATTAATATACACATAATATCAAAATAATATAAGCATATACATACATATACATAAATTTGCATTAAAAATAAAATCAAGTGTGTGATTGTACATACATATACATACATACATATATTTTAAATTCTGGTGTTAAAATTTTTTGAATTGGTGGCTTAATAGGCATTTGTTTCACATTCTTCGAAAACACTATATTTTTCTCTTGAGCTTTCGTTTGTCAATTTATCCCAACTATGGACTCATTCATTCGGTCAGCAGAAGCTGTAATCGAATTCTAATCCGATTTCAGCAGCACCCCAAGCTCTGAACAAAACAAACATGGTCTTGCAATACAACAAGACGAATTAAAAGCTCTATGGGAAAAGACAAAGGTAGCTTACGATGGGCTTATCAACTCAGAGGGGTTAACTAAAGAAGACATTAGGTCAATCAAGAAAAAACATAAAATTAGCTTCGCTAGTTACATCAAATGCATGTCTGCAATGGCTACTCAAGCGGAAGAGCTTGCTAGCTCAGAAAAAGATATTAAGGAAGAGTCAGTTCGTGAATACAACATTCGTCTCCCTCCTTGTGATACGGAAGTGTTTAAAGGCGATTATATTTCATGGCCAACATTCCGGGATATGTTTACGGCCATATACATACTCAATAACCGCCTCACTCCGTAGAAAAACTTTTCCATTTAAACCAAAAAACGCAGGGAGAAGCGAAAGACATAGTTAGAAAATGTCCTCTAACAAATGAAGGATTCACCACAGCGTGGAAAAACTTAAGCGATAGGTACGAAAATAAACGTATTCTTGTGAATTCCCAACTAAAAATACTTTTCAGCTTAGAGGCGGTAGAGAGTGAGTGCGGTAGCTCCATTAAAAAATTGCAGCGAGATATAAACAATTGCATCTCGTCATTACAAAGTCATCAAATTGACATATCAAACTGGGATGCAATAATAACGTATCTCTGCTCAACTAAATTGCCTGAAAGTACATTAGCATTATGGGAACAAACAATTGAAAACAAGACGGAGATATCCAGGTGGGAGGATATGGATAAATTCCTGTCCAATAGGTTCCAAACTTTGGAAACAGTCTCAGGCTTAAAGGGTGTCAAACAGTGTCGAACTGACAAACAACAGTTCAGGAAGTTTCCGGCTGAACCTCCACAAAAGAGACTTGGCGTTTTCCAGGCCAGTGTAGCAAAAGTTACTTGCCAACTGTGCAAATGCAATAAGAACAAATTGCAAAATTGCCCACGATTTCGTAAATTAACGACGGCCGATCGGATCGCATTTTTAAAAAATAATAACAGTTGCTTGAACTGCCTTTCTTCAGGACATACGGTCTCACGGTGCACAAGCTCATTTAATTGCAGCACTTGCCACCTGAGACATCATACGCTCCTACATATACAGTATTTTCAGCCAAAAGCAACTGGTTAATCGCAAATATCAAGTCCCGCAGATGATGTTCCTTCCACCTCGGCTCAGGCTCGTATGAGACACGATTCTGCAAGGGCAAATAAAAATTCAGTAAATAGCTTCAATTGTTTCGCAAACATAAATAAAGGCATTCTTTTTGGTACAGCTCGCGTCAATTTATGCCACAACGGCACTGAATTTTCAGCTCGGGCATTAATAGACTCTGGTTCTGAGTGCACGTTTATAACAGAACGCCTCAAACGCAGAGTGAATTTACCGACAAAGAGGTTACGTGCGCAGGTATCAGGCATCAATAACACGGTTTCTGCGCAGGTAACAGAAGCCTGTTTTATTCAATTGCGGTCACCAGTTGACCCTTTAATCAATATTAACACTACAGCGCTAGTATTGCCTCAACTAACCGGAATTCTGCCAACTTGCCGAATAGATGCGCTAACTAAGCAAGCATTTCCGGATCTAGTATTAGCAGACAAGAGGTTCTTCATTAATGAACAAATTGATCTTGTCCTGGGTGGCGATATTTATGCACAAATAATATTGATTGGGATTAGGAAGAACCTTTTAGGAACGCTTCTCGCACAAGAAACGGTCTTCGGTTGGGTCTTAACCGGTCAAACTGACTCGGCAACCCCAACCAAGAAATGCGTATCATTCTATAGTGAAGTTACTTTAGACAAGCGCCTAACGTCATTTTGGGAATTGGAGGAAATCCCGAAAAAGGAAATATATAATAAAGATGAAGTTTACTGTGAAGAACTTTATAAACGAACGACAAGGCGAAATAAAGAAGGCAAATACATTGTGTCATTGCCATTCAAACAAGATTTTTCAAAGAATATTCGCTTAGCTCCGTCACTGAAAATCGCTTGCTCTCAATTTTTTCGAAATGAGACACGGTTAGTAAAGGACCCACCTTTACAAAAGGAATATATAAGAGTCTTGTCTGAATACGCGAGTTTAGGACATATGAAGCGGATCAACGAACGCGTTCTAAGCGACGAATGTGATAGCTACTTCCTTCCCCACCATTCCGTCAAAAAGGAGGAGAGCACCACAACCAAAGTACGAGTTGTGTTTAACGCATCGAGTCCGACTGCAAACGGAATTAGCCTTAACGATGTCATCCATCCGGGTCCAGCACTACAAAGTGATCTGACTATAGTAATACTGCGTTGGAGGTTATTTCAATATGTACTTAATAGCGACATCGAGAAGATGTATCGCCAAATCTTATTAAATCCGAATGAAACGAAATACCAACGAATAGTGTTTCGAGAAAATCCCAGTGAACCAATTAGTTTTTATGAGTTGAACACAGTTACCTTCGGTGTTAATTGCGCACCCTACTTAGCTATTAGAACACTGCTTCAATTAGCCGACGATGTAGAGAATTCATGTATGTCGACGATGTTTTAGCTGGAGGACATACCATCGACTCTGCCATCAAGGCCAAGGAGGAGGTATTAAAAGTGCTACAATCTGCAGGTTTCCCATTACGTAAATGGACGTCAAACTGCGAAGAAATACTGGAAGGACTACCAAAATTACACCTTCTACATGAAAACTTTTTAGAATTTGAGGACACCAGCACGGTCAAAGCTCTGGGCATTAGATGGAACGCCCATTCTGATCATTTTTATTTTACAGCTAAGCCATTCGAATCCCAGGCTCGCTTTACCAAAAGATCTATGCTCTCAGACATTGCAAAATTATTCGACCCGTTAGGATGGCTTGCACCATTTATTGTTACTGCCAAAGTTCTAATGCAGCAGATTTGGTTAGAGGGAACAGGTTGGGACGACACCGTGTCACCCACTACGACTAACCGGTGGCAAAACTTTTTAGAAAGCTACTGTCACATCGATACTATTCGCATTCCTCGCTGGGTGTACTTTTCTCCAGTGGATAAAGTCGAAATCCATGGATTCTGCGACGCATCGGAAAAAGCATACGCAGCCACTGTTTTCCTTCGCGTTCAGAAAGCGGAAAAGGTTTTTGTTAACCTTTTGCTGGCAAAGTCTAAAGTAGCACCAGTTAAAACTATCTCTTTGCCACGTTTGGAACTCTGCGGTTCAGTATTGCTAGCAGAACTCATCGAGTCGACCGTCATCAATCTGAACTTTGCTCACCTTACAAAGTATCTTTGGACAGACTCTACTATTGTTCTTGCCTGGATTCGTAAGCCCCCGTGCTCATGGTCAACATTTGTTGCCCATCGAGTAACAAAAATAATTGAAAAGGTTGGAGACCAAAATTGGCTCCATGTAGACTCTTCATCAAATCCGTCAGACCTGGCTAGCCGAGGTATTAATGTGCAAGAATTGGCTGATGCTTCCTTGTGGTGGCAGGGCCCTTCTTGGCTACAAGAAGAAAAAGGAAACTGGCCCAAACAGAATGACAACTATGATACTGAGTTAGAACAGAAAAGGGTTCAGGTCTGTGCATCAACTACACTCGATACTAATGTGGATATTCTTGGTAAGTTTTCTGATCTATCGAGAGCTTTGAGAGTTTTATCATAAGTGTTAAGATTTTATCAAGGAACTCGTCCAAGCACTAGAGCTTCGTTTAAAGCGAAGTCTTGCTTAATTTCATCTGATGAAATTAAAGCAACGACACGGCGCTTAATAATAGTTTGTCAGAAGAAGCATTACAGTCGGGAATATTCGGCATTGGAATCCGAAAAAACGATAAATTCAAAAAGTGAAATCTTGCCCCTTAACCCTTACATCGACAAAGAGAACATGATTAGGACGGGTGGGCGCCTAGGTAAATCTCTGGATCTTTCCTGAGCGCCATCCAATCATTCTTCCGTATAACTGTAGCTTGTCCCGTCTCATAGTCCAGTTCGTCCACAAAGTGTCACTGCACGGTGAGAATCAGCTAATGTTGCGTTTGATTCGAACGCAATATTGAATACCTCGAGTCCAGAATATGATTAGGTCAACCATTCACATCTGCAAGATCTGCACGATCTACAGAAAACGCTCGCAGTCTCAGCTTATGGGTATACTTCCTACAGAACGTACCACATTCTCACGCGCATTTACTAATACGGGGGTTGACTTCACAGGTCCATTCGATATAAACAACTACAATGGACAAGGTTGTCGAGTATCCAAGGGCTACGTCTGCCTGTTTGTGTGTTTTGCAACGAAGGCAATCCATTTGGAAGCCACCTCCGATTTAAGCACACAATCATTTCTGGCAGCATTTGCAAGATTTGTAGGAAGACGAGGCTGCCCGATGAACATGTATTCCGATAATGGAACGAACTTCGTCGGTGCCTCTCGAACATTAAAAACAGAAATAAAAGCTTTTATATCTGATGCTCGCAATAGCACCTTGTCAAAATATACCCAACAAACGCTTACGTGGCATTTTATCCCCGCCGCAGCACCCCATATGGGTGGACTGTGGGAGGCGGGAGTTAAAAGTTTTAAAAGTCACTTTACAAAAATCGCTTCCAACCATAAATATACGCTTGAAGAGTTTACGACCTTACTTTGCAGAGTTGAGTCCTGTCTCAACTCTCGACCATTGAGTCCCTCATCAAATGAACCGACGGACTTGGAACCATTGACACCAGGTCATTTTTTAGTGGGCGGACACCTTCTTGCTCAGCCTGAAGTAGACGCTGACGAAAACCGCGCCTCGATTGTAAATCGGTGGCAAAGACTGAAGGCTTTACACCACAAATTTTGCAAGAGGTGGAAGACAGAATACCTGTCTGAACTTCAAAAACGCAATAAGTGGAAATATCCACAATCAAACATAAAGAAAGGTAACCCCGTCGTTATCAAAGAAGATAACCTGCTACCTAATGAGTGGAGATTAGGCAGGGTCGCCAAACTGCACCCAGGCTCGGATAGCAAGGTAAGAGTAGTGGATGTTATAACCGAAAGAGGACAAGTCACCAGGCCATTAGTGAAATTATTCATATTACCCGCAAATGAGGAACAGGAAGAGGAGCAACGACCTTCTCACGAAACCGATTCCCCTCTTGCAACACCTACATCGATCGTAAAACCCAACGCGGATTCCACTTCGTAACTCCCATCCAATTCCACATCGCAAATTTGCAATTCAAAATCGAAATTTTATTTTAAGAGGAATATTCGAACCGGAAAATGGTTCGTTTGAATAAGGGTTGTATTAGTAACTAACACTACCATTCTTGAAGAGATTCAGAAAAGGCATTACAACGTTGAGGTGCCATCATGGCTTATAGTTTAATACATCAGTCCCTTTACGTTAAAACATGGATCTACAATCCACACCCCTTTCCAAATACCGTAAAATTTCCCACTCGTTTTTTCTTTGTGACGCTGGACTTCATGCAATACACATAAGTTTAAAGCAGTGCATTTGATATAACGATATAAGCCACCAGGAATTAAAACAACTCAGCAAGCAAAACAGATACTAATTTATACATTAAACGAGAAGAAAATCTACGTTACTAAATAGTAAAACTCACCCGCCTCCAGCTTTGGTATCAACGAACGGCTGACCCATTGCATCTTTCGGTTCTTCCGATTGCGTGGTATCCTATCGATGCTGACTTATTGGGTGGTGGCCAATCGAGTCATTGAAGATGCCAAAATATGCTTCGAACATCGAAAAACAAATCCGTATATCAAATAGCTACCAGCAGCATTGCTACATATCTGCCTAAAGAGAGATATTTTCAGTACAAAAACAAATTTGCAAACTTAAATTCAAAACACAAACTGGAACTTATATTTATGCGTGTGCAAATTGCATAATACCATGTTGAAATGTTTGTTTTAATACTTAAGTCTGTGCGACTTTTGCATACATATTTTTTTTTTTTTTTTTTGTTTTTTTTCAGGGGCGTTGTGGTAGCGCACTACCCTCAAGTGGCCCTTTGAAACCAGGTTGAACCTGTTTTCGTCGAAATTCCGCTCCCCACGGGACTGCCGTCAAGCATTACATCATGGGGGGGAAAGGCGGTTAGTCGCCGCTGCTACGCTTTTGTCGGTGGAGAGTTCTCAACCTCTTCATTTCTTCTGCTATTGCCTCACAAACTTTCTTCCATTTTTCGCTACTGCTAAAGGAGGCCTTCGGAACGGACGAGGTTCCAAGCAGCAACTTCCCTGGGTAATCTGGGGGCTGTCGGAATAAACAAGATTCCGAGCAGCCTGGCAGTGAGGGATGTCGGAACGGACGGGTTCCTAGCATCATACGCTGTTTTCTTGAGCTGTCGGAATGGACGAGATTCCGAGCTTAATGGTTCGAACGCCGCTGTCTCTTCAGACCTGTTTGAATATCCAGGGGCACCAGTTTGACGACTACTTGGGTGTAGTTTTCTCCCAAAATTTTTGTTTGGTGTACTTTTTGCCCGATGTGCACTAGGTGGCATTTATTTATATCTGCATCCCACGTCTATATAACTGTTTAATAGTAAGACACTCATATTTTCTAAGAGCTGTCGGAACGGACGAGGTTCCGAGCAGCACCTTCCCTGGTTTATCTGGGGGCTGTCGGAATGGACGAGATTCCGAGCAGCCTGATAGTGAGCTTCACATTTTGAAGGATGTCGGAACGGACGGGGTTCCGAGCATCGTTCGCTGGTTTCTTGAGCTGTCGGGGTAGACGAGATTTCGAGCTTAATGTTTGCAGTTCTTTATTTTGTTTAGAAACGGTTAATTTCCACTGCGACGCCGCTGCAGCTCTAATATTCTAAGCTGCTTCAAAATCGAGGCAATTATGTCGCTTATTGCCGTCCATTCCTTTTCTCCTTTAAGCATGCAGTTTACTACCGAAGGTGGTGAAAAGTTTTCGCCCACCGCAGCTTTCAATTTATCTCTTTGTAGGATGAACCTTGGGCATTCGAAGAATACGTGGTAAACATCTTCATCAACACCGTCTCCGCAATCGTCGCAGTAGGGGTCGACATCGTGCTTGAACTTGTATAAATATGACTTGAAGCACCCGTGCCCACTTAGAAATTGGCATAGGTAAAAATCTACTTCACCATGTTTTCTTTTTATCCAAGTATCAAGTCTTTGGATACATCTATGTGTCCAGCGCCCTTTCGATGCATTATCCCAGTGGTTTTGCCATTCAGCTATATAGCTCTCCCTTGCCAGCTTTCTGTCGCTTTCTTTTGTTGGGCGTGGACCAGCCCAGAGTTCAGCCGCTTCTTTGGCCAGTAGATAAACGGGTGGCATGCTGGAGATGACAAGAGCTGCCTCGTCTGACACCGTTCTAAAAGCACTACATACTCTGAGAGCGCACAGGCGGTACGTTGAATTTAATTCCCGACAAAAAGAAGGACATTCCATTGCGCTTGCCCAGATGGGGGCTCCATATAGGATTTGGCTAGTTACAACGCTGGCTAGAAGTCGCCGCCGCTTCTGCTTTGGACCTCGAGTGTTCAGCATTATTCTCGATAAAGCCGTGACTGTTGCCGCTGCTTTGTTCCTTGCATATTCCAAATGTGCTTTGAAGGTCAACCTCTTGTCTAGAATCACTCCTAGGTATTTAATGGAGGACTTGGTATTCACTATGTGGCCGCCAACATTTACAACCACTTCTTTCGGCTTTTTCCTACTAGAAATAACCATTGCTTCTGTCTTATGGTCTGCAAGACGCAGACCGGACCCTTTTAGCCATTCTTTTATTATGCTGACTGATATGTCCGCCTTAACTTTTATGTAACTGAGATGCTTTGCGGTGGCTACTATCGCGATATCGTCCGCAAAACCAGTTATGCTTGAACCTTCGGGCAATTTTACTCGCAGAACTCCATCATACATGATATTCCAAAGCATTGGGCCTAGAACGGATCCCTGTGGGACGCCACCGGTGACCTCCGTGTGTTTCCTGCCCTCTTCCGTTTCGTACAGTAGCATACGATTACTAAAGTAACTGCGAACTATTCTGCGAAGATAGTAAGAAACACCAATCTGTTCTAGTCTGTCGAGAATTTTCGCGCAGCTAGCGGTGTTAAAGGCGTTTTTGACGTCAAGCGTTACGACAAGGCTATACTCTTTCTCTCCTCCTAGCCATCGGGTGCCACTAATTGCCTCTCTTGCTATGTCAACCACTCTTGATACGGCATCAATTGTAGATTTCCCCTTTCTAAAGCCAAACTGGTTTGCCGAGATACCTTCCCTTTCTTGAACTTCAAGCATATAGGCCCAAGACTAGAAGGATCATCTAGTGGTTTACCCGGCTTAGGGATTAAGATCAATTTCTGTATTTTCCAGACTTGTGGGAAAACACCTTCTTTAAAGCATAAGTTGTACAGTTTTACAAACTCTGGCATAAGATAGCGCATCGCGAGTTTAAGAGCCTTGTTTGGTACCTCATCGGGCCCGGGGGCTTTTTTATCTTCTAGTTTATTAACGGCCAGTAAAACCTTATACGATTGAAAGGGCTCGAAAGAGCACTGTACCCCCCAATTCATATTCGAAACTAAGCGCCGTTGGGGAGGAAACAAGGTATCAACAGCCACTTTCAAATCCCTAGCGCTTCTCGGCGACATAACATTGCTTTTTAGCTTTTTGGTAACAATTTTGTATGCTGTGCCCCAGGGGTTTCGATCTGCGTCGTCGCATAGTTCCAAAAAACATCTTCGCTTGCTGCATTTGATAGCTTTTTTTAAATCGTCGCGTGCACTTTTATAGGCTTCTCTGTATTGAGGGAAGCAAGGGTTGCCCCTTGCGCGTTGGTATTTTCGCCTTGCTTTTAAGCATAGCTTCCTTAACTCTCCGATCTCATATGTCCACCAATAAGCGGGTTTATGATGTCCTTTTAAGACTTTTCTAGCCATTGATGCGTCACATGCGGTACTTATGTCGGCCATGATCTCTTTGGCCATACTATTTGCGGATCCATTGTATTGACGAGATGGCAGCATTGCAATGAATAGGTCCGGGTCCAGAGTGCGCGCTTTCCAACCTCGAGCTATGCTGGTTTGTTGGAATTTGTTTGGGGTACTTCTGTTTCTATTAATCGTGCAGGTAATTGCATAATGATCGCTTTGTGTAAAGCGAGTACTTATCTTCCAGTCCACTGATCTGTATAATGTGGCGCTTGCGAAGGTCAGGTCGATTATTGACCCAAACCCGTTTCGACTAAAGGTATGTTCGGTGCCGGTGTTTAGAAGTGCGACATCGAGGCTTGCCAGGGCCTCTAAAAGTGCTCTACCCTTGGGACGTGTGCTCGGGCAGCCCCACTCTTGCGCCCAAGCATTAAAATCGCCCGCTATAAGAACATTTGTTCTGCCTCTTGCATCGATGGAGAGCTTTCCGACAATCTGTTCAAATACTTGCACAGTGGTGCTAGGGGGTATATAGCAACTATAGATGTATAGATCTCTTATACTTGCACCCACAAAGCCAGTTTCAGATACGACATCGTACATCCAGCTAGCGGGGTTGCCGCATGTCCATATGGCTGCTTTGTCGCTCTTACCGTGTGCCCAACATTGTGACCGTTTCACTTTATAGGGCTCGCTGAGTATCGCGACATCCACGTTTTCCTCACTGATGGTTTGCGACAGGAGGTCCTGCGCAGCCTGACAGTGGTTTAGGTTGAGTTGCAGTATCTTCATTTTGTCTTATATTTTCTGAGAGCTGCTTGATAGGTAGGGCACTTGAAAACTCCGGTTATGTGGTCAGTAGCGAGCACGCCGCGTTTCGCACATACCAAGCACTTGCGGGGGTTGCTACAGTCCTTTGCCATGTGTCCAGGGCCACCACACTTAAAGCAGGATTTTGTGAAGTCTTCACTGCTCCGACAGTTCATAGACACGTGGCCGAACTCGAGGCATTTGTAGCAACGTCTTGGCTGTTCTTTACCTCGGATGCGACAGATCACCCAACCGATTCTAATTTTGCCTAGTGAGAGCACCTTATTGACACTACTCGCCGGTAGAAGCAACAACGCGATTTGAGTGCCTCCGTAAGCTTTACGCATGGATCGTATGTCCGACTCTTGGACCTTGATGGAATCAAGCTTTGCATTTAAAGCTAAGCACACTTCTCCGTGAGTTGTGACTTCGTCTATGTCGTGGATTTCCAGGAAGGATTGCTGTGTTAGGGTTCTAACTTCCGCTTTACCCGATAGCATTTCTCCCACCGCGGCTTGCAGTTTGGCGGTATTTGTGCTCTCTGCCTTGTTGAGCTGGAACAAGAGGTCTCCTTTGGCAGTTTTCCTAATCTTGCGGACGTTTTCACCTAGGTCCCTCAGTCTCTCGTCACTTTTGACAAGTTTGAGGATTTCCGCATACGAGCACTCCCCGGAGGACTTGATTACGATTGCGTCCGGACGAGGGGCTTTTTTCCTTTGGCGCTTTACGTTCGACACTGTAGTCCACGCTGCTTCTTGAGTTGCGGGAATGTCGGTATTACTAAAAGATTGCTCTTTTCCCTTTTCTAGGGCCGCGCGGTCAATCGGTTTCTCCCGGTCGCTCTTCGAGTATTGCTGCTCGGGTCGCCGATCTTGCATTCCCGGTGAGTGGACTCTTGTACGCTTCCCCAGTGGCTGACAGTTGTTCGATGCAGTATCACCTCCGTTGTTTGGTCTACCCCGCTTTCCTTGCGTGACCTCCTTGGGTGGCGATGCTGTCTGCGTAGCTTTTGATGAGAAGCTCGCTCTCTTTGACCCTGCATCACTATTTTCGATTTCCTCAAAAAGTTTACAGATACTTGTCAGTATGCTCTTCATCTGCTGGTTTACGTGCCGTTGACTGTCCATCATCCATCTCATTTCGCTTAGTTTTCCGCCCATCATGCGGACAGCTTCTTTGTATCTGTTGCCAGAGAACACGAACGGTTGAATACTGCGTGGCTCTTCTGTACTCGTATTGTTCATCGGTGACGCCGGTGAGGACATGATCTCCACCAAGCCATCAGCTTGAACGAGGACTTCTCTTTCGCTTTGCGGTCCCTTAGGTAAGGGTGCACTACGCACTGGAGAACGCTGGGTTCTGCCGCTTTTTTGGAAAGGGCTTCCGGAGCTATAGCCTTGGTTTTTGTTGACTTCTGACATGTTCCTTGCTGCCAGAAATCAGAATTAATTTAGTTTATTTAGGGTATTATCATATTATAAATGTTATATTTCGTTTTTATTTATTTAATTTAATTTTTTATTTATCTATTATTAATGTGGTTTATTAAACTTTGTATATATTTATATTTATTATTATTTTATATTTATTTTTTTTATTTATTTATTTATTTTATTTATTTATTTATTTTATTTATTTATTTATTTAATTTTTGAGTTTTATTTATATTATTATAGATGTAAATAAATATTTATTCTTATTTCAGTTTAGTTTGTACAGTGTTGATTGAATATTTTCATATTATTATTTATTATTATTTATAAATCTTTTTTATTTAATTTATTTGAGTTATATTTATATTATTATAGATGTAAATATTTATTCTTATTTCAGTTAAGTTTGTACGATGTTTCTTGAATATTTTTATATTATTATTTTTATTAATCTTTATTTATTTATTTAATTGTTTATTTTTATTTTATTATAGATATTTTTTTAGTATTATTATTATTTAAGTTTAATTATTTAATTTATATTGCTTTATTTGATTTATATTATTATTGATTGCTTTTATTTTATTTGCGATTTTTATTTGTACATATTTAAGCAATGAAGCTATAAAAGTGTAAAGTGAGCACCCCACGTAAGACCACTTTGATGGGTTTGGGACTACACTAAGTGGGGTCACTTACTGCAGTCAGATTTGCAAAGCAGATCTGTTCCCACTTTCGGGAGAGGAGATCAGCTGCAGATGGCAGGGTTTGTTACAATCGCGCGACTTGATTCTATCTCCCTCGCTTGCTACTTCCAGTAAAAATATAGAAAAGTTATAATTTCCTTTAATATAAAGAAGTTAAAATTATGAAAAGTGAGGAAAATGAGCCTGCACTGGACGACGCCAACATGGAAAGGACTCACCGAACTCCTTCAGGATTTGACTATCGCCTTTTGGTTTGTAAACACCAGGTATTTTCGTAGGTTTTTGGTGTTTTTCCTTCCCTTATGAAGAGCTGCGTCCACTCACTTGTATATACACTCACTTGCATACATATATGTACATATGTATGTGTGTACATATGCATGTGTGTGCATACATATGTATGTGTGTACATACATGTGTGTGTGTGTGTGCATACATGTGTGTGTGTGTACATACATATGTAGCACATTTTAAACATATATGTATATTAAAATTTGATTTATGTGGTAAAGTGATGTAGGAGTAAGTATAAAAATTATATCAATATGTACATACATTTGTATATTAAAATTGAAACTCGAGAAGCATAAAATCGTATATTGCGGGATTTTGTATGTGCGACAAATTCGTATTCAATAGCAGTTTGTCATCTTTTTTTCATGTATGTATGTACATATGTATGCACTTCCTTCATTTTGCTGTTTTTTGCTGAGTATCTTTCAACGTTTAATGGCGTTATATTTTCGGTCCTCACAAAACCTATAAATAAATAAATATTGTTTCATGAATAAAGTGGGATTGTTACGTTTATTTGAACGCAAACGCGCCAAGCTGGTGCGTTCCTCCTCTTCATCACTGGTATACTGCTGCATACCTGGAGCAGCAACCGAACCGCGCACTGATGAAGTTGCTTGCAACAATTCCTGATCGGGAGCATTACGATTTTCATACAAAAGTACTTGCAATGTCTCCTCATATATGCGCGCCTCAGGGAATTCCACTTTAGTGTGTTTGCGATCAGTGGCATACACGATAGAGGTACAGCAAACTTCTGCTACTTTACCATGACCGTAAAAAGACCAACAACATATTTCGCTAGGCCCAATGACATCTTTAATAAATAATATGCGTTCATTGAAACGTACGGATAATTCATCAAAAAGCTCGATATTCTTTAACAAATTATCATCGGATGTGCTGGTATATGAATGTTTGGTGTTTTGTCGTTGCACTACTAATATTATAGCGGGCTTCGACGAAGAACTAATCAACAATTGCTCCTTCTTCTGCGAAGTAATCAATAGTATGCGGAAGATAGGTTTCGGTTCTTGTTGCGCCAACAAAGCTCGCTCACATGACATGGCTAGCTCGGTGATGCAATAATGTTTAGCGTCGGCAAACAACTCTCCGATTTCCTTAGGTGATTCCGGCAGTGGAACGGTCCCGTCAGTATAGTTCAGTGTGGTGCCGAAATAGTTTCCACAGCGATCAATTAAAATCCAGCCCTCTGAATCAGTTAGCACTTCCATACGGCCACTAAACATGACACTTAACATAGTATCGTGTGTGGTGGTCGTATGGACAAACTCCATCATCCTTTATGTTGTCTATCGCGGCAACTAAAGCTGCCAACAACATGATACGATGATCGTAGTAGCTTCTTTCATGATTCCGCCAGAAATGTAGACCTAAAATTATAAAATTATAGAAAAGTTAATGAATTTCTTAGGGCCAGTTTTTCAGTGCTGGTTTAAACTCAGTTTAAACTAAGTTTAGTTAAACTCAGTTTAAATTTAAACTTAGTTTCCTTGCGCCCAAATAAATTTGTTGCCAGCAAAACGAAGTAGTTAGCAAACAACTGATAAGTTAAACTAAGTTTAACCGAGCACAATCGGCCGTTTAAACTTAGTTTAAACTCCGTTTAAAGTTGACTGAAAAACTGCATTCTGAGTTTAAACTTAGTTTAAACGACAAACTGAGTTCAACTTGCACTGAAAAACTGGCCCTTAGAAACTAATAAATAGTACAACTTACTCCGATCGCCTCGTGTTGAATGACGTTTCATTCAGGAAATTGCCCATTGGTCTCAATTTAGCAACAAAGAAATGTCAACTAAGAACATAAACTGTAATTTGCGTTCTTTGATCGCAACAGAGCACCACCTACCGTAGATCGATATGTTCTCATTAAGGAAATTACATATTGGTCGCAATGTATCAATAATGAATTGTCAATTGAGAGCGTCAGGTGTAATTAACGCTCTATGAGTACTACACAGCGCCCCCTACCGTGCATCGATATGTGTTATTACTTTTTCTATAGCGGGAAGGTCATTTTCGTTTTTTAGCCAAGTTGAAAACCCGCAAGATTGTAAAAAAGGGAATTTTCATGTGTCTGGTGGTGAAAGCTCAGTTATTAAACTCATCACAATTATGTTCTCACCTTCCTTCCTTTTTTTTACGATGTCAATGCAAAGTCACCAAAAATAATATAAAATATACTGCGCGCCACAGGAATAGCCTCAAGGAGGAAGTGGTAATATTATAAATTGCTCAAAAACACCAAGACGAGACCTTTTCATGTCGTTTTTGATGTGAATATGAATATAATGTAAAAGAATTACTTATATTAATAAAAAACAAAAAAAAAAAAAAGGTATTATAAATAAAATTCTAATTAGTAGTCACAAAATTAATAGCTCGCCACCCAAACCCGCCAATAATAAGAAAATTTTCCAGTAATTTTATATAAGTAGGGTTAACTTTAAAAAAAAAAAAAAAACAAAAAAAAAAAAAAAACTTGTCAATTGCAGAAAAATGACCCGCTACGCCGCTTTGTTAAAGAAAGCTGAGCAACAGACTCACCGTTTCCCTGAACCATGTCATCTGTGCAAGGCCAACCACCCCATAAGGCTCTGCCACGTATTTCGGGCAAAACCCCCGAGTCACTTCTGGGAAGATTCTGCGCTAATTACTTATCGGTGGCACATCGAGCTGAGGCGTGTTCGAGTACGAAAAGATGTCACCGGTGTAATGAAAAACACCACACTCTGCTACATTTGGACGAAGAGCGCCGACGTGTTGATACCAGGCCATGGAGCGTGCAGGTCGCAAGCGAAATAGACACTGACAATGAATTGTCAATCAATGCGTCCGACTCCGGAATGGAGACGAGGTCGATCCAGCCGGAACGGGAAGAAGGCGAGTTGGTTTCCGGAGCGGAATCTCGGACTTTCCGCCCGGTTGATTTACGAACTTCTGAGTCTAGAACCCTTCGACCTTTATTAGCGCATGAAAGACGTCGTCAGAGTGGAGCGGAATCTCGGCCTTTCCGCCCACTCCCTTCAGCACATCAGAGGCGTGGAGCGGAATCTCGGACTTTCCGCCCACGCTCAGCTCAACATCGTCGTAACGTCTCGACGTCGGCAGCTACCAGTCGCCTTCCGCACTGAGCTCCATCTTACAAGGGGCCAACCCGCCCACACCCTGCAGCCCATTACAGCGATTTTGCCAACAGCTATAGTGAAAAAGGAGGCGCAAGGGCGCCTACATTTAATACGAGCATTAATAGACTCTTGCTCTCCTACATCACTAATTTCTGCTGATTTGGCCCAAACACTAGGCCTGGAACAGATTACCTTTGGCCAGCAACGAGGCTGTTTTGTTCGCATACGAGGGAAGCACGGGCAGAATAAGCGACTGGCTGTTCACGCGACAGTTGTTCGCAACAATCACAGGCTAAGTCCCACCTGCAACATCGACCCAGCTACTTCAACACCATATGCGAACATTAGACTTGCGGATCCCCAATTTTACGTATCCACTCCGATTCGCTTGGTTCTGGGAGCCGACGTGAACCCAGAAGTACTATTACCCGGATAATACTTTTTTTTAAATTAATATTTTGAAAAAAAAAATAGCGGGCACAATTCGTTGTTCGCAGTGTAACGCCCACACATACTTGTACAACGTTTGATTATATTCGACGTTTACTGCGCCCAGCCATGGTAATGAGTATTCACAGTGAAATTAGAGAATAAGATAAGTACTCTCTTTCGTTTGTTGTAAAGAGGGGACAAATTTTCTCTACGCCACGCTCATTTATACTCAAGGCTCAGTTATAAGTGTTAAGGTTTTGTCCATCCATTCATGAAGATGGCGCAACGCCGAACCGGTATGTCACACAACCAAATTTGACAAGGGCTGACGGAAAATCGTTCCAATATAAAACAAATGTCCACCCTACCGAAAAATAAGAAGAAAATCTACTTATTTTATAATAAGCAGGTCGAAAGATACTATTTTAATCGAAATATGGCCAATAAAGTCGTTTGGTCCAAATTGATATAAATTGAATATAAATAGAATCGAATATAAAATTAATATACATATTTATATTTTTAGGATTTTTTTAATTGCTCATTATTTAACTTATGAAATATAAACAGGTATTTTACATTATTTTAATGAAATTCTCACAGAATAAATCAAACGAAATAAATAAAAAGGAAATTTTTTCTTCTCTCGATTAGGCATCTTTCAGTTGACTTTCTTGGTTTTGAGCCATAAAAACGCGCTCAATCAATATATTCTAAAATATCGTTTGTGATGCCAACTGTGAAATTTTTGGATTTCTTTGCAAGATAACGTGCTTCAACATACATTGATATGATTTAAAATGACTGCCTTAAATGGAGTCTCGCCACAATCAACATAAAGGCGAGATTCTTCAACATCTCCCTGATTTGCGCCCCTGCCCCGACGGATGAGAGGGACGATGGGACCAAAGATCGCTTCTACGATCTCTCCTTGGCCGCACGTATGAGCGGTGCCCCCACCACGATATAAAAATCGTGCTTGGTGATTTCAATACCAAGGTGGGCAAGAAGGGCATCTTTGGTTCCACAGTCGGAAAATTCAGTCTCCACGACGAAACGTCTCATAACGGATTGAGACTGATCGACTTCGCCGGGGCCCGAAACATTGTATTCTGTAGTACCAGGTTTCAGCATAGGAGAATACATCAGGCTACTGGGCTGTCTCCAGATGGTAAAACACGTAACCAATTCGACCATGTTGTGATAGACGGAAGGCATGCTTCTAGTGTCTTGGATGTGCGCACGATCCGAGGAGCCAACATTGACTCGGAACATTATCTTGTCACAGACAAGATCCACATGCGCCTCTGTGCGTCAAATAGCGCGCGCAAATGGACTCAAGAGAAACTCGACGTTGGAAAGCTGCAATCACAACGGACAGCCACACACTTCTCTACTCGGCTCGCACTCCGGCTCTTTGATCAATATTTCCGAGCAATGAAAATACATCTCCTGCGCTTTACTTACCGCCACTGAACAATCCATTGCTTTTTAGAGAGTCCGGAAAAACGACTGGTACGATGAGGAATGTCGCGTTCCCACGGAACGAAAAGATGCTGCCAGTAGGGCCACGTTGAGTTCGGGCGCAATGCGAGCTATGCGGGAGAGATATCGCGAGTTGAAGAAAGAAGCGAGACGCATTTTTCGTGAGAAGAAGAGAGAGGCCGAAATGCGTGAGTGCGAAAAGCTGAAAATGCTGGCCGACAGGAAAAGCGCCCGAAAATTCTTTCAGAACGTACGATGGCTAGCAGAAGGTTTTAAGACTGGGGCAAACTCTTGTAAGTTCGACAACGGCGACCTGGTGACGGGTCCAGAATATACTTAGTTTATGGAGGGAGCATTTCTCCACGCTACTTATTGGTGGTAGCGGAGACCACTTTGGAGAAGATGATGAACCCGAAAACCCGATCAATGACAACGGAATTGATGTTCCGTTACCCGACTGCGACGAAATTTGTACTTTAGATGTGAGACTGAGTTGAGTTCTTCATGCAGCTTTGACATTTTTTATCAAATCATTTTTAATGCTTTTGTTTTCAAGTCGTAATACTTATTAACTTAAAACCATTTTATATAATTTTATATTATATTTTATTCTGAAAGAAAAGTCTTAAAAATTAAAATTTTTGTATGCATATTTTATTGAGTCTTTGCAATTTAAATTTAATAAAAATTAAGGTGATTTTAGGTTAAGACAATATGTAAAAAGTGTTAAAGAAAAAATAAAACGAAGTCTGATAAGGAGATGTGGTGGTTAAAGACTACATGTATGTTTGTATATGTAGTATGTATATCTTCTTCATCTAAAATATTGTTATTTTTCCTGTTAAAATCTTTGACCAACAAAACTGGCCTCATTTCCGCCGATAAAAACTTCAGTCCGGAAATAAAATAAAAACGTATACTTTTTTCTCTAATGTTAAAAATAAGTCCGTTTCCAATGCGACTCTGCTAAAGTAAGAGAGCTCAAATTATATATATATGTACAAACATAAATATACTAACAACAATTGTACATAGCGAGCATAATTGTAATTTATTTCTTATCGTTTATTCATTCCTTTGATACACTTGAAAGTGGACCAGTAAGGAAGGTGCCGCTTTACAAGCAGCTGCTTGGTTTGCGGATGGTGGAGGGCGATGCTATGCCCAACTTCATTAATAAATTTTGTTCAACGATAGACAAACTCTCGGAGGTTGATATTAAGCTAAGTGAGGAGCTGGTAGTTATAATATTACTGTAAAGCTTGCCTAAAAACTACGAGAACTTCGTAATAGCCATGAAAACACGAGATAGTTTGCCATCCCTTGAGGTATTACAAATAAAGTTACTAGAGGAAGGGGAGTGCAGAGACAGTGCATCTAAATCGGAAAATTACAGCGATCAACATGCGTTTCATGCAAAAACAAAGCCGATGCGGAAAAAGCGAGGGGAGAAGAGTGACATCGAATGTTATAAGTGTGGGCAACGGGGCCACTATAGAAAGCAATGCAAAAATAAATTGAAAGAGGAACTGACAAAATCGCACCAACAACAACATAGATCGTTTTCAGTTCTAGCAGCGACAGATGTGGATGATTTAGAACCTTCGAGCTGGTGCCTGGACAGCGGCGCAACGGCGCATATGAGCGACGCACGTAATTTTTTCACAAATTACGTTCCACAAGAAGAGGATGTTGTGTTAGCAGACAGCAACGTTATACGCGCTGTAGGTAGAGGCGACGTCGTTGTTCAAACGGATTTGTGCGAGCTTAGTTTAGAGAATGTTTTACATGTCCAGCAAATGACGGGAAATTTCATTTCGGTGAGTCGAGCCGTCGAACGTGGTTGTACAGTAAGTTTTGACAACAAATACGCTATCGTAAGCCAGAAAGGTGAACAGATTTTAAAAGCAGAGAAAATAAACAAATTGTCTGTGTTTCAGAGTAAGAGCAACGTTTGCTTAGGCGCAAAGCAGTGCCGCGCAGAAACTTGGCATAATAGATACGGCCATTTAAATTATGGCAGTCTGGTGAATCTTACCAAAAATAAAATGGTGCTCGGCATAGACAATGTAAACTTCTCAGACAGTGCGCAGTGTAGGACGTGCATGAAGAGTAAGATTCACACTCAACCATTTCCAAAAGCATCGGAATATCGAGCTAAGAAACTGTTAGAGTTAGTACATACTGATGTCTGTGGTCCATTTCAGAAGCGCTCTATTGGTGGCTCATCACATTTTTTAACTTTCATCGATGACGTGTCTCGGCGAATTATCACATTTTTCTTCAAGTCAAAGGATGAGGTATTTGAAAAGTTTGTGATGTTTAAGAACATGGTAGAGTGTCAGACTGGGCAGAAAGTTAAGGCCCTACGTAGCCACAACGGTCGGGAGTACATCAATAAGCGTTTTGATGACTTCTTGAAGCAACACGGCATAGCGCGTCAACTGACGACACCTTACAGCCCCCAACAGAACGGTGTCGCGGAAAGAGCAAATCGCACTCTTCTTGGGATGGCGAGAAGTTTGCTTGTGCATTCAAATATGCCAGAGTTCTTATGGGCGGAGGCAGTGCAGACAGCGGTTTATATCCGAAACAGATCGCCAACTGCAGCATTAGTTGGCATGACACCGTACGAAGCGTGGAGTGGCAGCAAGCCGAATGTTAAGAATATGCGTACATTCGGGTCAGTCGCTGTTGGCTTAGATAAGACGCGCCACAGCAAATTTCAGGCGAAAGGTAAAGAGTACCGGTTGGTAGGGTACTCCTTGGTATCAAAAGCTTACAGGCTCTACGATCAAGAAAATCATCTTATTGTAGAAAAACGCGATGTTTTGTTCGATGAACCTTTTAGTGCAGTCCAGCCAAACGACTATATCGTTTTTGATCTATTAGGAGATGGTTTGTCAGCTGAATCAAGTCGTGATGTAGCGAAACATATTCCTTGCAAACGTGAAGTGGAGCAGCAGAAAAGTACGTGCAGTGAAGATATACACTGTGACGAATATGCTAGCGCTGAGGAGCCGGAGATGCTGCAGAAGCAAGACGTAAAGATCGGTCCTGGCAGACCGAAGTCCATTAGAAGCGGCATGCCAGGGCGTCCGAAGAAGAGATACAACGTTATACAGGCAGTGCAGTCAGGAGGCAATCAACAGCAAGCACGCTTCCAACTGGCAGGCAGCAATGGACACAGAATATAAGGCTTTGGTGGCGAATGGCACGTGGATGATGACAGATTTGCCAATGGGTGAGCAAGCATTCGGGTGTAAATGGGTGTACACAGTTAAATCAGATAAAGCCGGCACAGTTGAGCGTTACAAAGCACGTTTGGAAGCCAAGGGGTGTACGCAGAAGTTCGGCATAAATTACAACGACACTTTTTCACCGGTTTGTCGGTATGAAACGATACGCTTAGTTCTCGCACTCTCTGTTGAGTTGAAGCTATACCTGCATCAAATGGACGTTTGCACGGCTTATCTTAACAGCGAAAAGATGTGGTATACATGAAGCAGCCTGAAGGGTATATAGACAACACCTGTAGCGGAAAAGTGTTGCGGCTGGGGTCGGGGCTCGGGTTCTCCCAAAGCCAAAATGAGCCATGCTTGTATAAGCAGGACAGAGAAGGTAGCCTTTATTTAATACTAATTTATGTAGACGATTTGCTTATAGCGTGCCAGAAGAAATCTAATTTGTTGCAAATTAAATCATTGGTTTCGACCAAGTTCGAATGCGTTGACAAAGGCCCACTGCAGAAGTTCTAAGGTATGCAGATTCAGCGCGATGGTGATACAGGCGATATTTCCATGAACCAGTCTCTTAACATCGAGGAAATGCTACAACGTCACAGCATGCAGCAATGCAGGGTAGCAACGACGCCATTGGATTCAGGATATCAGGTAGCATGCGAAAGAGAAACGTGCGTGGCAGGAGATCCAGTAGCATATCAGTCTGCAATCGGCGAGTTGATGTGGTTATCTTTAACCTCCAGGCCTGACATCTACCATTCTGTCGTTAAACTGGCACAAAGAAACAACAATCCCCACGTTGAACATCTCGCAGGCGTTAAGCACGTAATGTGGTACCTAGCAGCAACGAAAGATTTCAAGCTGACTTATCATGCATGTGGGCAGGCGCTTGAAGGCTTCGTAGACGCAGACTGGGGAGGTGATATGACCAACCGGAGGTCGTACACTGGATATATGCTTTTCTTAGGAGGTGGGCCAATCTCGTGGAAATCGGAAAAACAGGGATCGGTGGCGCTTAGTAGCACGGAGGCCGAGTACATGGCCTTGTCGTCAGCTGCCAAAGAAGCTTTGTATTTGAGGCGCCTCATTATTGAAGTTGGCTGTGGTTAAGCTGATACACCAATTACCCTGTATGGTGACAACCTCATCGTCAAAATCTCGCTAAGAACCCAGTTTACCATGCCAGATCGAAACACATCGACATCAGACATCATTTCGTACGAGAGGTTGTCCAGAGTGGTGACTTAGAATTGAAATACATTTCAACCGAAAATATGGTAGCTGATATACTAACAAAAAATCTTTAGAAAACAAAGCACTTACATTTTATGAAATTAATGAATTTAAATTAGGGTTTTGATAATAGAATCACATTGAGGAAGTGTGTTAAAAATAAGTCCGTTTCCAATGCGACTCTGCTAAAGTAAGAGAGCTCAAATTACATATATATGTATGTACAAACATAAATATACTAACAACAATTGTACATAGCGAGGATAATTGTAATTTATTTCTTATCGTTTATTCATTCCTTTGATACACTTGAAATAAAGCGGATGAACATCTAATACTCGTATATGTAGCTTTGAATTCGAAATGAACTCTTTGTCGTGTTGAGTCCTCAGAACGTGGATAATTTTTTTTTTCATTCTTTTCCACGCTTGTCCTTGGGTATCCGAACTCAAAGTAGTATTTAAAGTAGTACCAACTCCCCGCTAATTACTCAAAAACAAAATGCTCAAGAATGTCCTGCTTCAATCTGTAGCTGAGAAGAAACTTAACTCCAAACGTGTGCTGCAGGTATTCAAAGATTTGTACTAATGACGAATTTGTCATTAATACTCCTATTTCGAAATACTCCAACGACTTCTTCCTCGGAAATATGCATTGCGACTTAAATTGGTTCATGCGTTCCAATGTCAACAGTTTTTCCTCCAGTTTCACGTCAAAAAGTTCCTGCGTTAAACGATTTATAAAAATTAGAATAAATATATATGTATATATATGTATATACCTTTCCAGGTTTACCAAATGTTTTCGTGTTTCAGTTTAAAATGTCAAACCAATCATTAACTAGCTGAATTAAGTAAAAATATGTGCTGTGCCGCCAGCATCACCCTTTGGCGACCTATATACATATATGTATATAAGACAATTGATTAAGCCATTAATTATATTATATACTTATAAGATATATTTCTTAAATCAATAATCAATTAAAATTAAATCGTACCAGCATTTTTAACCTTTAGATAATTATCGGTTAATTTGAAGGCAGTCGATACATCGGACTTAAAAATATGGGCAATCAAATCAGCGATGGTCCTGCTAGTAATAATTTTTTCGTTCTAAAATAAGGCGGAATCCAAAAAATTATTTCGGATTAGCTTCAGTAAATGAGGTGCATCGGCAAACACGAAAATTTTCCCTTCATTTACGAGGCCAACGAAAAACGGGTTTTCTGCAATAAAGGAAGATATGCTAGTAGATTTCATAACATACATACATATAATAAAAAAATTAGATAAATTAGTGAATACTTAAAAGTCATATTGACCATGCGATACTCCAAAAGCTTTCCATATGATGTGGTTTGCTGATCACATATCGGTTACCATAGCAATTACGTTATAGCCGGCTGAATGAATAGCGCGTATAATACGAGCCAATATACTGCATTGCATATCGCAATTAAATTGATAAAAACCGGCTGCTTCCAAGATTTTAGAACCGCCCTCTTGCCATTACCACCTGCACTCGTTTCGACGGTTTATTTACATGGTCGAGACTAGCATCATTCTCAAACGCTTCGGTAATATATATTTCAACAAAAGCAAGTACGCAGAGCCTATCTTCTAGAGACATATTTTTCGCTTGCTTCAACGACTGCATCGAAAAGTTGATCTTACCCCAGATTCACATCAACTATTCTGTTACGCGATATTTAGCCTCCAACTTTGCATACGACCGTTTTAAACGATAGTTCTCTGCAAGTGCATACGACTCGAAGTAGGACGAACTACATATACGATTCAATCAATAACAATTAGTATTGCAAACTTTTACTTTAGTGCTTGCTCTATTTGCGACCTGAATTCCTGCATGTTAAAAAATGCCATGGGAATGTAGTTAAGGGCTATACAGCTTTGAAATATTGACAAACGCCAAGGCATGTGAGCGTCCTCCACGGTATGTAGCATGACCGGAAAAATTCCAGGATCTGGCGAAAAAGATTAAATGCCCATGAAATTCGACCTACTGTAAAAATAGATTTTGCCATTTGGCGAGGCTCGACGCACCTTTTCGGAATTGAGTTACTGTCTGTGAGCGATGGACAGCAATGCTCACCAGCCAGCAGTTAACTCAGTCTGGCTGTGTCTTTAATTCCTTCCAGGGACTCGCAGTGACACCTCCAGGCTGCATTTTTGGATAGTCGAATTTCACTCGACACCAAAAACACCAGCTGATGAAGAATATCTTTAATTTCAAATGCGTTCGTCAACGAACGCTTTAATTTATTGCCATTACAACAATAATTAGCTAATGTAGAAAGAGACTTCAGATGAAAAGCTACAGCTTTTTTTGCATATTTCAATTCATTGTTGCTTCAAAAATAAGTTCCTAAAATATTTTGGTGAAATTCGAAATTTAACAGTTAATCTCCAGATTGGGTGGACCGATTTAAATAAATCTTGGTGCATTTTATTTGTTATTATATTCTGTATGAGAATTTAACACAATTTGACCAAAAATTAACAAACAATTCGCAGAGAAAATTTAAGAATTCTTGTTGAATGTATAATTAAATGTTATGTGCCAATGTACTTCAATATCAAGTATTACAGCTCTGTCGTGTACGGCAGTGCATTATTTTTCAAGTTCATTGGGTGGTCACGATTTCTAGAACCTCGTTTACGCAAAATTGTCAATCAAGTAATTAAAGATAATTCATATTATGCGCATTCGGAAAATATCTTGTTATCAATGTTGTTTGATGATAGCAAAGAAAAGCGCGACTGTGCTATCAAGAAAATTATACGCTATCGAACCGATGTTGACGAGCCAACGGAACTTAGAGTTTATAAAAAACCAGATATAAACTTTAATTGCACAAGTTATACGGAAATGATCAATTTGAATGATATAAATATCGTATTTGAACCACCATTCACGCGAAGCTTTCCTTACGATACATTGAAAGAATATTTAAATCAACATGATCCACCGTTTAATGATCCAAAAATTCCATCACACATACAAGGAACGGAACGACATGTTCAATTGCTAGCTAGCGTTTCCGAACGGGTTATACCGGAAAATGTAGAGGCTGTTATGGCGACGACATTAGAGAGCCGTGCGAAATTGCCCAGACTTGAAAGTAAAAAAGACTTCAAACAATAAATTTTTTTAGTTTCTTTTCTATAACTCACTTAAATTAATTTTTTCATTTACATATGTTCTGACTAAATAAATTTCTTAAGAGAAAAAATAGATATTGTTATAAATAAATAATAAATATTATTATAAAAGTGGGGGTCGGTCATACATTTGGACTCGATTGGGTCAAAGTGGGATTTTTCAAAATTTGCCCCTACCCAAAAGTTCGACCAAAATTGGGGGACATCAGAAATCGTTTTAGAGGTATAGTTCCTTCGGCAAAGTTTCTTATTTTGATCCCTAGAATACGATTTTCACAGAGCAATGAGCGATTTTTAAATCGACTCGCCCTTATGTATAGGGTGTTTTTTCTAGACACACTTTTTATTCAGCACTTTTTAGTTGGCTAAAATTGTACCGTTGATTTATTAGAATTGTTTTGCAAAGGGTGCATTTTCATCCATGTAACGTTCCATCAACAGTCCACTTTTGTATTTGTGTGAACTAGAAATGCCGGGATTACGGGTTCCCGATCTATTTTAATTCCCGAATTTACCGGGATTAGGCTATTCAAATTCCGGCATGGCTGAAAACAATTAATTTAATAGCCATTTAAATTTTTTAATTTTATATCATAAATATTTCGCTTTCAAGGGCAAAACAATGCATTATTTGTAACACTGGTTGCGCTTTACTCGTTTGCAATAGCTATTTGATATTTAAATTTGTGGCATCGCTTTAAATCGCATACTACTTTTAGTAATAACTTTTTAAATAAACTTGAAACAGAAGATAATTTTGTTAGATATGTACACTTTTTAATTAATCTAAATAATATATATGTACATATATGTATATAAATATAAATACATAAAAATAACTATATTTCAGTTCAAACTTGTTTTTTCGTTCCTATTTTGCGAAAAATCGGCGCAAAAAAAGAATTCAGCGTTAAAATAACCAAGTTTCCACCCGAAACCCAAATTTTGGGAAGTAGACAAATTTATTACATATCTACATATTCGCTATGCTTTGATTTATATTAAAAACCCTCTGTTTTACGGTCTTTTGACAAAAAATCATAGTGAGATCACCTATAACTTAAAATATATTAAACGACGAATAAATCCATACTTTAGTTGTATTTTGATTTTCCGACACGGTGGAAGTTGGATGTATGTATGTTGGTACGATTTTCCGTCATCCCTTGTCAAATTTGGTTTTGTGACATACTGGTTTCGGCGTTGTGCCAACGCCAACATACATCACACTTTAGGTTTCTCTTTCTGCATGTCGTTATATAAATCTCGGTGGAACTCCATAGCATTTTTTAACTCTCGACGATATTTCGTTCTTCATTAGCGCTTGCAAAACGCGTTAAAAATAAAACAAAAGGGCGAAATCAGAATGAATCGCGAACCGCGTTAAACTGCGTTAAAAAAAGGCAAGGGGGGTTGCGGAAAAGTTTGTGATAAAAAAATTCACGTTAAAAAAGTAAAACGGTGTAAAAATTCGCGTTAAAAAGAACCACGTTAAAAGGAGATAGACTGTACTGTCTAATATATGACTTTGGAGAAGCTTCTTATTATACTGCCATTAGAAAGGAGATGGAGAATAACCTCCTTCATGTAAGAAAATAAGCCTTACAGTAAAAGCGATGTTAATAACACGAGGTGGAGGTGAATAAGGCAGATAGTCTCAAAGATAAATTGCATCGGATAAAATAAATTTTTTTTTTTTTTATAATGGGGGCTATTAAGGCTGGAGGTTTTATATGCTACAAATTTAGATACAGGTTGGAGGATAACAGACTTAATGCGTTAATTTCTTTAAGAACGTATTTCGATCAAAAAAGGAATACATCTGACTCGCCTGAAATGGAATGGGTGATGTATGTATGTATTTAAATTTTACTTAATGTACTCCTTTTTTTACTTAAAGTATGTATTTATTTATTTATTTATTTATTTAAGTCAAAGACACAACCATAAGTTATTTTACAATGTTTGACCTTAAAACTATACTACACATCTTTAACTTAAAGTAGTATATTGATACTTAATTAAATATGTTAATACTTAAAGTAACATGTAAAACCTAAAGTAACATGTAAAACTTAACGTAACAAATTGACCTTATAGTAATAGTTAGCTATAATTAAATTGTAGTGGTGAAGAAATATATGTATAAGAGTGGAAATAAGTTGAGAGAAAAATAAGAAGAGACAAGAAGAAATGTCTCGAGTACGTTCAGCAATGTTCGGCAAGGTAGCGCTGCAATTCATGTCTAAAGTGCAGATTCCCTTTAATGCTTCTCATTTTTAGTGGCAAAGCATTCCAAAGACTGACAGAGAACACAAGGTATTGACGTTCAGATACCAAACTACTATATTTCATTGGAACTAGGTTGAGCGAGCGCGAGGATTTGGAAAATTTTAGTCGGTCATTGAGATATCGGGGCTCCTGAGTAGTAATGATTTTCTTAAGTAGCGTTAAGCATTTTAATTTTAGTAAATTGTCAAAAGATACAGACGCAATTTGCTTTGCAAACACAGATATGTGGTCAATACGTTTTTTAAAGTAGATGTATCTAGCGATATTATTGTATAATACATTGAGTTAACTACGACACACACTATCACAATTAGTATACAACTCACAACCGTATAGTAACTTCGGCAACAAATATGGCTTAGCTAGAATCAGTCGAATTTTCACTGGTGTAAAGTGTTGAGTAGTCCATAAGTTTCGGAGCATACCATATACTTTGCCTATAGTACTAAAAATGTGGTATATGAATATTTAATATTGATCTCAAATAGTCATTAGAAATTTAATTATTTACTATACATACTCGTACATACACTTTGCGTAATTCAATTAAAGGCACATGTGATTACTTAATCAGTTTTGAATGTAAACCAACCAACAAACAAATGGTTTTGACATTTGCTGTACCATGGCTATAGAAAAAACAAATCAATCAGCTGCTTACTAAGGCGGAGAAATAAATTATTTTTTTCGTAATTTTATTGATATGTTTTTAGGGGTCAGATACATAAGAAATTCTTCATTTAAATGAATTTCAAACTTGAAATACTATTTTGTTAACAATTCATACCTAAATGCGAAATTCAATTAAAGGCACTACTTTTAAAATATACAAAAGATTTATGTACGCTTCAGAGTTCATACGTCCAGAAATTGTGCAATTTGGTGTCCTGTAATGATAGCTGAAACCAGCCTAAATCATCAGTGAACCCCCCAAAGTTTCGTTCGTACAAAAACATTCGGGATCCTTAAAGTCGTGCCAATAGTAATTAAAGCCGTATGGGCCATCGAGATTGAATTTTTTTTTCGTCCGAAAATATATTTGCCAATTCTAGTCTTGCACGTTTGTGGGACTCCGTCAAAGCTAGTTTCAACTTCATTTTTTTCAAAACTAGTCGCTCACACCCGGCTAAAATTTGTTGCACGCGACGTTTGCTTACTGATAAATTTAAATCAGTCACAATTTTTGATGCAATCGAACTTCTTTCGAGGCCAGCGCGAATAATAGCAGATTTTTGCCGAGGAAAAATTGTCTGGTTGTTCTTATTCGACCGTTTTGTGTTATAATTATCTTTTAGTTTAATCACATTATCGATTGCTGAAGCTGAACTATTCAATTTAATGGCGATTTGTCTATTACTCTTGCCAGTATCCTTGTAGACATGGACCTGAGCGACGGGTGTAAGCGTTTTACCCATACTAACTTTTTGTTGTTTTATGCTGTTGTAGCAAAATATTAAACAATAATATTCAATCTAAACTTTAAGGTTATGCATAATTATATGCACAGGTTACCCGTTAAAATACACAGAAAGTACTGCTTTTAATTGAATTTTGCCTCTAAATACTTGCACTGAGAGAACTGCAGAGAGAACCAACGGTACTTGAACTTTTTTTGGCATGACTAAAACGCACTTAAAAGAGAACAAAATAAGAAAAGATAAAAAGTAAATAGAAGGCACCGCTATAATTGAGAAAATGTACCAAGTATGTACTCGAATATTTGTACTTGAAGTATAAATTACTTTGTTTGTTTGACAAATTTTCTGTTTATATATTTTTTTTATTGATTGCAAAGACAAATTAATACATACATACATGAATTATAACAAATTGTTCTTCATTGTTATATTGATATTATTTGCAACACTATTATAATTATAATATTATAATACGACGATTATACACGTGTTACATCTTTGACAAATATAATTTAAGAATCAAACCTTCCTGGATTTCGACACGATCCCGGCATACCGGGATTTGGTTTGCAGTTTTCGAAAATCCTGGGATCAATGAAATGCCAAAAAATTCACATCCCTAGTATGTAACGAGTGTTTTTTAAACGTATGGTTTTCAATGAGGCAATACGTTTTTCAGAGTTGGTCTTTTTGACGGCTATTACTTGATTTAATTGGTTTGCCATTTCAAGACGTCTTGGAAGAGAATAATCGGCGCATTATTGCTGACATACGGCCTCATTTGTTGCAAATCGAAAATTGGGCCTCTCGGCTGGTATTTATCCGACCAAGCCACCCGATTGCGAATGAGAAACTAAAACAAGCACACAATACGGAAATGCCGTTGAATTTATTGCAAGATATGCCAACAAGGTGGAACAGCACATATTTGATGCTAAAGATAATCTTAACTTTACAGGACGCAGTGGCTACAGTTTTACTGTCGAGTGGGAAAGCTACTCCACCTCTCTCAGCTGATGAAAGAAAAATTGTTTGGGAAATCGAAAAACTTCTCGGCCCTTTCAATGATGCAATAGAGCAATGCTGTGCTAATAATGTAACATTATCGCTAATAATTCTAATCGTAAATGGATTGTATCAAAAAATGTATGAAATTAAAACGCAAATAGAAACAAACGAAGCCATAACTCTGTGTGAAAAGCTCATAGACGGGGTGAAAAAACGCCTTTTTTTATACGAAACTAGAACAGCGCCACGTTTAGGATCTCTGTTGGATCCTCGATTCAAACGTGAAGGGTTTATTTCTTGCACCAACGCGGAGCAAGCCAATGCAATGTACATTGCAATGTACGCCTTAAAGCTGATATTCTGACTTTCATCAACACAGAACCATCGCAAAAGCAATCCATACATAAGCCATAACAACACAGCCCAAAGTACTTTACTTTTTGCTTTTGTTGAGAAAAAAAATTCAAACCGAGTGAAGTCGCGTAAAGTCGATGCTATAATCCTCAGAAGACAATATTTAGAACGAGAAACTGTGCCTGAAAATTCAAATCTTTTAGAGTGTTGGAAGGTGATATATAGTTCATGTGATATAAATTTTATTGATTTTTTGTAATATTCTTTTTTTTTAGATAATTGAAAATGATTTCCTACCTCTGAAAAAGTTTATCCCAGCCACATCAACTGATTTAGAGCGTATATTCAGCAAAGCCGGCATCATAATAAGTGAAAAAAGATCACGCTTGAAGCATAAAAATGTTAATATGTTAATATTTTGAAAGAAAAATAAATGGGTACAATAAAACTTTAGAAACATGTTGATTTAATTTTATTGATGTATTAGAGTACACCTGATAGTTTTATCAAATTTACATTGACGATAGGACTATCGCTACTATCGATGGTTAATAAAAGACAATCGTTGACTATCGATGATGGCCACTATCGATAGTTTGCCACCTCTACTACTAACCACATGAGAATGTATACATGTGGCAATCCGCGTTTTTGCTACTCGACTGAATACACCAACTTGCCGAATACGCGATGATTAACAATGAAGTTCATGTGTTATTTTAACTTTCTTTTTAACGTCCTTGCGGCAATTTCGTGACGATCAATGGGTTATTGGCCAAGAAATATTTCTTGTCGGATTTTTTGTCCTATTAAATGAACTTTTAGTATTAGGAGTGATGGCTATGAACTAACCGTGATCTTCCCTAAGAAATTCAGTTTTCTTACATCCTTTTTGTAAATAAATAATAAAATAACTCCGATATTTAGTTTTTTTTACATCCTATTTGACGATATTTGTAGCACGCATTCTGTCAATTTTATGTTAAACGACATAAGGTTACATTAAAAAAGTTTATATTGTCTAAAGCGCTAAAGTTGAGAAGAAATAATTTTATATGTGGTTGTTAAGTATTCTTAAATTTTCTAATTTTCCGTGTCATTTTCTTAATTTTTTCTCTCATAAGAACCTTCTCCTAACAATATCAAACACAACAAAAAAAGAAATAAAATGTAGTTTAGATCAGTTGGCATTATTGGTCTCAAAATAAAGTATGTAAGTAGTGACCTGGTTAAAACAAACACAAAATATAAAAACTAAAGAGCGAGGAAAGGCAGTAATATGTAACTCATAGTCTCAAATTTTGAGATTATACGAAATTATAGAAGGTTTTCCCGTCCTCTAATGACATTAGTATAAATATATAAAATCTTCTATAATACCTTTGATGCGGTTTTTCTGCAAATAAGTCTTATCTAATTGATAAGCACTTTGTGGTTGCCGTTTCTATAAAAATACTAGCTGACCCGACAGACGTCGTGTCTAATTGAATTCGAATTGGTATACCTAATTAATAAAAAAAAATATTTAAAAAAGTATTTATTATTCTAATGCTCTATGATATACAATATTCTTGGTTTTTTTTTCTTGTGCGTATATACATAAATAGTTTTGCTGGTATTCCTACACGGGAACAGGCGATGTGAAAAACATGTTTTTTTAAGATTGATGCCACCAACACTTAGCGACTGCCCTTGAGATTTATTTATCGACATTGCAAATGCTAGCCACACTGAAAATTGCAACCGTTTAAAGTCAAATGCCATGTCGATCGGAATCAAAGGAATCCGTGGAATCAAAACGTCTTCGCCTACTTCCTTTTCAAAATTGTGGTTCGATGACGTTGTTCACTAATTTCTTCACTGCGAGTCGGGTGCCACTACAAAGACGTGGCTGGTTAAAATTCCGCAACATTAGGATTACCGATCCGATTTTTAATTGTAGATTACGAGGTGGTAATCCAGGCAATTCCACCGAATTTGAAAATTCCGTTGGTTAGTAACGGAATCAATCGATTTGTATGTCATTAATTCGCCAGCAATCTTATTGAATCTGAAAATTAATCAACGATTCTTGCAGCCAATATAATATAACTCTTTCGCTCAACCATACGTGATCCTTGTAATTTTGAGCAACGTTTGGAAAAACCTTATTGATGAGTTCGGTCTTAGTTTCAGTAAAGAGACAAAAATTGGTTGGAAATATGATGTATCCAGACGATGAGTCAACAGGTATTTTGCCATTACCAATATCGGGCAATTGTTTGGAAAAAAACTTCTCCAGATTGGTCGTTCTGGCAATTCGACTCGCATGTTCATATTTAATTTGAGCGCTTTAATGTCTTTCCATAAAATGGATGACTTTAAACATGCGTTAAGTTCGTCGGCTGGCGTTGATCGCGGTATTACTGGTGGTTTTTTGCGAAAATCACCTGCCAATAAAATCATTGCACCACCAAACCGGTTTTGGCTCTTTCGTAAATCTTGCAACGTACAGTGTAATACTTCCAAAGATTTTGTGCACCCAAACTATTATTTTACTCTGCTGCAACACTTTGGCCATCGCAGAATTTCTTGAAAGATTGCAAGTTGGTTTTTCAGTTATTTCGTTGTCATCAGTGGATCGCCGGCGATAAAGTGTTCACGTACTTGCAGATATATTTTATCGATTTTACGGAATGGCAATATTCAATATTTATGTGTGCTTTTAATGTATCGGAGAGTAACGGAAAAAATGGAACAAACCAACGATTATCAACTTCAATTTTCAGCTGATGCACTTTGACTATTGTTGTCTTTACGTTGTCATCAGTGTATCGCCGGCGATAAAGTGGATAACCATCATTTCCACAATTATTTTGGGACTATCGCTACTATCGATGGTACCGCACTATCGTGACTATCGATGGTCTCCACTATCGGACCGGCTACCGATTGTTTGCCACATCAAGGTATAACAATTTACCATTACTTTCATAATTTATTGTGGTTTCACTTACAACGCGTGGTTTTCTAATTGTCAGAAAATTTGTTTAATAATTGAAATGGAAAAATTTCTTAATATAATTACAAATGGTGTGTATTTTGTGAATATATATATAAATTTATGATGTTTCATTATATATTATTAATATTATTATCAGAAACAAATGTAAGTGTTGAGTGCTTGTGCTCTTCCTGAAGTGACGAAGAACGTGGTGGGAAACGCGCAAAAACTAAATTTTCTTCGGTATGGAAATTCTATTTTATTTTGATTAAACTTTTAAGCATGCAATTATGCTTATAGGTTTGGAAATATTTTATTCGATCTTCCGACAAAAAACTTGCCAAGTGTGTTAAATGTTCTAAAGAATATAAAACAAGTGGTAGCACGTCAAACCTCAGAGATCATTTGAAGAGAGTGCATCCAAATCTAGATGCAGATGAAGTTCAGGCAGCTACATCTTCAACATCATCTTCAAGTCGCCAATCGAGCATACGATCAGTGGATTCATATTTTAAAAGAGCCATTGAATATGACAGTTCTTCGAAAAGAAAGGCAGACATTGACATAGCCCTTAGTAAATTGATTGCTCAAGGATTACAACCATTTAATTTGGATGAAGGCGAAAGTTTCCGAAATTTCGTCGACATTTTGGATCCACGTTACGCCTTCGAAAAATACATTAAAAAATGTACATTGTTATGTAATACGCATTTTTGTTGAGAGCAACAGTGAAGGCGGGCATGACATTTCGGGTGCACTGTGGCTAGTCATTGTCGGCTGGGGCGGATTCTTGCCGTCACTGCCCTCCTCTGCGCCATAAACAGAGAAACTGTCATGCCTTACAATCAAAATTCATTTCCGGCCCGCCGGAACTCAATATATGTACATACATACATAATGCAAAAGAATAAAAATATTCAAATAAAACCGCCAAAAAGAATAGAAAAAAAAATGCTGAAAAGAGAGATAAAGTTAAAATAAACAAGGACGGCCGAATATAGGGCATCACCGTTCGTGGTGTGATGCCTGGTGCTAGCCCACCCTCATCCATGGCTGCAGTCGCACCCTTATACCAGCAGCCCCTATACAAACTCCTGTGTGCCTCCTAAATCATTAGATCAACCAGCATTCCCATTTTCTTATAACGTTTATTCACAAATCATACTAATACTAACATATAAATACAGTAGTTAAGTGCTCTTAAATCTATATAATCTTAGTATAAAGGTATATGTTGTTTCAACAAAGTAAGTCTTAAAAAAATGTAGATATGATTTCATTAAGGCAAGCATCAAAATGAGGATAGGATTTCAATAAAGTAAGTATCAAAATGTAAATAGGATTTCAATAAGGTCAGTATTCGCAAGTATGAATAAAGTACAGATACTATTATAATATTTCATTGCGACACTCTTCGCAGATAAGTGGGAAGAAAAAGGAAAGAAAAAAAATGTATGTATTAATCAAATGGGCTATTCAATTATTTCCTAAAGAAAAGAATATAACCCAAAAGTTTAGTCACCCCATCCGGATGTCTTAGCGTTAGGTTCGGTCTCCCTTTTATTTAGGTTATATGTCTTATGTTGACTTGTATTATAGTAGGCCTTTAGTTAGTTATAGGGTGTTTTGCTTTAGTTGTTGATTTAATTCAATTTATTTAATTCATAGGCAGGTTAAGTAAAGGTACTCGGAGGGTACAAAAAAGTCATTTACCGTCCCAAGTGAGTCTTACGTCAAAACCCGGTTATTCTCTAAAACTACTTCGGAATATTATGTCAAAACTATTTATTACATTACGTAAAATTCATTTCAGACATTACCTGTCCAATATGTAATCACTTAAACGGCTAAATATACTTAATTAGTGCTAACGGTAATTAACAAGATGAATTTCATTGAAGGTGGAATC
Source organism: Philophylla caesio (assembly GCA_963971545.1). NCBI lineage: Eukaryota > Metazoa > Arthropoda > Insecta > Diptera > Tephritidae > Philophylla > Philophylla caesio. The sequence goes on from OZ020605.1 coordinate 22,025,247, forward strand.
ACAAAAAAAAAAACCCGTCTATACATGGGAATGCAAATCGACCTTCAACACAGGCACTCACATTGCTTCCTTATAACTTTTTTTTTTATAACTATTTTAAAGGTTTCATAATAATAATGCACAAATATGTCGTTCATATGTACATCTTAGAAGTACTATTGGAAAATTTAATTAGTATAGAACAGAAGGGTTCATTAGTTTAACTGGTTGTAATTTACTACCCAAACTTAAAAATAGATTACACTAATTACATATGCGCGATTAGGCAACAACATATTTGTTGCAACTATATTTTCACTGTCTTACCACCCGATGCAGCAGGCTTTGGTTTGGCCGTGCTGTGGTTGTCTGCTAGTTGTCGTTGTTGTTGTTGCTGCTGAGGCAAATGTTGACGTTTCTGTAGCTGTTGACGTTGTTGTTGTTGCTGCCACCTTTGGTGCAGGTTGCCGCACTACTGTACGAGGAGAGCCACCCCTTCACTCGTCTGCTGGTGTTGTTGTTTCCACTTTTGTGCAAGTTGCCGCACTATTTTACGAGGAGGGCCACCCCTTCACTCGTCTGCTGTTGTTGTTGTTATTGCTGCTGTCGTGAAGTGGTTGCTGCTGCTGCTGATGCCGTTGTTGTTGCTGCTGCCACTTTTGTGCAGGTTGCCGCACTATTTTACGAGGAGGGCCACCCCTTCACTCGTCTGCTGTTGTTCTTGTTGCTGTTGCTGCTGATGCAACTGATGCTGTTGCCGCTTCCCTGCGGTATTACCACCACTGCTGATGCAACTGATGCGTTTTTGGGCATCGAGCGTCGGATTTTAATTTTCGGCAAATAAAAATCCAGGGCGAGTGTTCCGTTCGCTTGTAAAGGACTACGTTTGAGATTGTGCAAGTTACGAAGAATGACGTAAATCTTCTTGGTAACCTGAGTCCAGCTCTGTGTATGACATGATGAGTCAATAATGCATACCACGCATATACCACTCGACCTTTGTTGGTCCCTTATTATTCTTAGTAAGCTCCGAGCAGGTTAATTTTCTGTTTACTGATTTGCGTTTTTATCGTAATGCACATCCATATAAGTTGCACTTGTGTCAAACAAATTTTTTTTCTTTTCTATTCGCAATTTTGTAAGTTTCTTATGTGTTTTTTTTTTCTATTTGAAACTGCAGATGACTTCCAGAGTTAATCAAAATCTCACTTTCACACGAACTTCACTCAACCTTCACTCTCAACCTGCACACTCTGCCTACAACTCTCCAACTGCCACTCCGACTGCTAACTGACTAGTGCCGTGCTGCCAGCGGGTTTTTATATCCGTCGTCAGACATGCAACGGAATTTTCCATGGCATGCTAGGGATGGCCAGCCCTCGATAACCTCGTTCAATCGGAATATGAAAAATGAGTTTATTGTTAGAATAAATGGTTATTAAAATGCTTTATACTAATAATGACCGAATAAGAAAAGTTAATGTGTGAAATTTTTCTTTTTATCTATTTAATTAGTTTGGAATAATCATGAAATTTTGCAATAATTTCGAATATGATATAATTGGTAATTTTTTTCTTTTCTTAGACTATAACCGCGCTATATTTTGATTGATATGGAAGAAATAGAAGAAAGAAAAAAAAAATTTAACGTAATTGAAGTTTGGCTATATCTTTATTTTTAGTAAGGAAATTTAATAAATTAATGTAAAAGAAATATTTTCACAACGCCATATATCGGAGGTCATCGTTGGCCACCCACCTCCAGGATGCTCAGACCGGTTTATTTTTTTTTCGTTTTGCTTTTCTCCTTTTCGCTAACGGTAAAATCGCGCCACCTCGGCCATCTCCTCTTCTTCCACTATTTCTGCATCCTCCATTTCGCTATCTTGTTAAATCACGCCACTACGGTGACGCGTGATTTTCCCGCCAATGCCTTTTGCCTTCTCCACCTCTTCTACCAATCCTGTCTCCTACTATTCTGACATCCTTCCAACCAACATGCACGACGATCTGGCAGCACCCCCAACCTGTGGGCTTTGCCGCATTGCCAGTCCACATATTCGGGAGATACTGCCATCTCGTCTGCAGCAAGATTTCCTAGCCATAGGGTGGCCTGTACCTAGTGGACCATAACAAACCTGCCTCGCTTTGGAGACTTTCGAAAAAGGGAACAGGAAAAGGGTTCACTACTCTATACACAGATGTGGGAAAAGAAGAGTTATTGTCGAGACGCTGGAAGGAACGTGGGGCACGACTCACCCCTGAGATGAAGAGTCTCCTAGTTTCAGTCAGCCGGGCAACATTCAACGTCTAGTACTTGGTGGTATGTCTTTTATGCTAAGATATCAGCCGTGTGAGGTTTGCCTTAGTAAAAGAAGGAGCAATTAATTGGGTCGAAAAAAAATTGAAACGAACATGTAGGTCCCGGTGGTGTTATTTGGCACTGAGTTTGACCGCGTTCTTGAAGAATTGGGATTCTTGGAGTACTCTCGTTCAAGGTTTATGCCCCTCGCCATAAGGATTCCGATGCAGAAGTTAAGTCAAACCGAGTTTCAAAACTAAAGTTTTAAGTAAGTCTGTTAAATCTGAGTATGTCTGGTGTTAGTATTGCCCGAGATTTAATAAAGGAATTATCCTTTAATTTAAGAAAGTCCGGTGTTGGTATTGCTGGTATTTAATAAAGGAATTTGTCTGGGAACAACCCGGCAGAAAGGTAGTATGGAAAACGTGCCGTGGCTATTTTTGTTTCTTATTATTGGCTTAGAGGCCATTTAAGACATTTTCTTAAGGGAGAACTCGTCCAAACTCCGAAAAATAATTGGTTAGACATTTTGAGGAGAACTCGTCAAAACTCCTAAAATGACAGTCCTGGTTGCAAAGCGGATTGTCAAATAAATCACGACTCCCGGTGGGAGTAATTGTGATCTACCTTTTGGTTATGGATGCTCGGGGAGGATACTGGGCTAATAGTCCCCGACCGCCTAGAAGCCCAGGTTCTCTGTTGACTTACGTCGGCTAGAGTTGCCTTCCCCCCAATTTGCCTGACTTAGCAGGTCTATACAGCAAAGCCCCTCCGCTAGTTCAAACCTTACATAACTTAGCTTCGCGGAAAAGCCATGTAAGGCCGAACCCCGGGCGATCTGCGTGCGTCCGAGGACAACCCCTCGGCTGGATTTTTCTTGAAAAAACTTGAATATATATAACAAAAAAATTGTAAAAGTGTTGATGAATGTATTGAGAAGACTTGTAAATATTTAGATTAAGAATGCTGATTACTTTTAAGACGCTCTTCGTGATGGATGGATATGTCACGGTCGGATGTCAGAAGCATGGAACCTACCAACTGGTTTGCCATTCAAATCTTCTAAGTCGTACAGGGCATTGCCTACTTTTCGCAAAACACGGCATTTTAGATATTTCGGTAAGAATTTGGCATTGATCCCCTGCTTGAAGTTGCTTAAGGCGAAGTTTCTCCGGAATACTTCCTGCCCTTCCCGGTAGTTTATTACTCTAGCCCTTTTGTTGTACGTGTGAGTAGCTCTATCTTGGGCCTCTTCCAAATTCTTCCGTATATGTTCGCGAATGTTTACTAGCTTATCAGCTCTGCATGCCACTGGGATGTCATCTTGTCTCAGGCTTCCTAGTTGTTCCAGTATCTTATAGGCTGATGCGTGTTGAATCATATTTTGTCCAAATAAAGCAAAGTAGGGCGAGCACTGTATCGACGTGTGAAAATCGCTTCTCAAAACTGATAAAATTTCGGGAATGTGTTTATCCCAGTCCATGTGATCTTGTTTGTCTTTCAGGAGAATTCGGATCTTTGAAACAATCTCTCTGTTCACTCGTTCAGAGGCGTTAGCCTGCGGTGAATATAACGCGGTCTTAATGTGAACAATTCCGTAGTTCTTAATAAATTGATGCATTTCCTTTGAAATGAATTGTCTCCCGTTATCACTATGGACATATTGAGGGACTCCGAAAGCTGGAAATATTTCTGTAGAAAAGAAGCCAGTGAGATTTGACGTCGTCGCGTTCTGCATTGGTTTTAGAAAAACATACTTTGAAAAATAATCGAGCACTATAAAGAGAAACTGGTTTTTCCGCTTGGATCCCGGGTACGGTCCCAAGAAGTCGCAATAGAGCCGTTGAAATGGTCTATCTGACACAATGCTTTTACAGGTTTCACATCGCTTCACATAGTTCCTTACATCCTTAGCCATCTGCGGCCAAGGGTATTTCTGTCGAATTCGCTCTAAGGTTTTCTGCCAACCTCCGTGGTAACTGGCATTCGAGTCGTGTGAGCATTCGATTGCAGACTCCGTCAGCCTGTTCGGCAGCCACAAACGCCACAGCGAATCTTCTTCTTCTTCCACACCTCTCCGAAACATGACTCTTTTGTAAACTTTGTTGCCAGCTATGCGTAAATCAGGCAGCCTTTCCTGGTTGGTTTTAACCGTCTCGCGGAGTTCTGAGTATTCTACGTCTTCAAATTCTGGTGATGCTAGGTCAATTTCTTGTGGCGCCGTAGGTGACAGTTCGTCAACGTCAAAGCGCGAAAGAGTGTCTGGAACAACGTTCAGAGACCCTTTTCGATGCTCCATTTTAAAGGTATATCGTTGCAGCAATAGTGACCATCTCGCCAATCTTCCACTCAGATCCTTTTGCGTCATCAGCCACTTAAGGCTTGAATGGTCTGTAATGATTCGGAAGGGCAATCCCTCTACGTATGGTCTAAAACGCTTGACGCTAACTATGGCTGCGAGGCATTCTAGCTCGGTGACCGTATAGTTGCGCTGGGCATTGTTGAGTTTCTTCGACACAAAAGCTATAGGATGTTCCGCTCCCTCGTCGTCTAGCTGGAATAACACTCCTCCTATCCCTATTTTGGAGGCATCACATTCGATTACGAACTCTTTTGTGAAATCGGCCTGCGCCAAAACCGGCGCCGAACTTAACGAGACCTTCAACTTTTCGAAAGCTTCGACGGCCTCAGGAGTTAACTTAAAAGGGCCAGGTGATTTACGAAGACAGTCTGTCAAAGGGCCTGCCAAATCAGCGAAGTTGGTGATGAAGGACCTAGGGGATTTCGGAATCGGGAAATTCTTCACCGCTTCAATCTTGTCAGGGTCTACTTTCATACATCCATTACCTATCAAATACCCGAGATAACGAATTTCCTTCTGGAAAAATTTACTCTTTTCGACGTTGATTGTAAGTCCTGCATTCCGCAAACATTTTGCCACCTCCTTAAGCAATCCCATGTGTTCCGAGAAATACGAGCTGCACACCATCAAATCATCCAGGTAAACGAAGACGTTCTCTCGGAAGCGTGACGGGATAGCTTTATCCATCAGCCAACTCATCGTTTGAGGGCCGTTGCACAAGCCAAAGGGCATTACTTTAAAGTGATATAAGGGCTTTCCAGGAACTGCAAATGCTGTTTTCTCCTTTGATGATTCCGTTATTTTGATTTGGAAGAAGGCATCTTTCAAATCAATACCACTTATAAAGTACGTGTCCTTTAGTCTGCTTAGCAATCCGTTAATGTGTGGCAGCGGGTAGGAGTCCTTTTTAGTTACCGCATTCACCTTCCTGGAATCTATGCACAACCTGACCTTGCCTGGTTTCCGTACGAGGACCACGGGGCTACACCACGGTGAGTTCGATTCCTCGATTACGCCCATTTTAAGAAGCCGGTCGATTTCGCTGAAAGCCTCAGCTTGTCTCGGTGGTGAAAGAGGAAAATGCTTGCTTTTGATTGGAACGGCGTCACCCGTGTGTATGTGGTGCGTAACAAAATTTGTCTGCCCTAATCCTAGCTTTTCGAATGATGGAAACTCTTGAACCACCTCTTGCAATGCTATCTTCAGATCCGGGGTGAGCTGATGGAAATTAGGCTCATCTTCGTTTTGCAAATCTAAAGAAGAGACACACGGAAATATATCAGGTGCTAACGCAAATGCCTTCCAGAAGTCAATCCCAAGGTATGCTTCTTGAACTAGCGCAGGGACTAAATAGAATCGAATATTTCGAGTGAGATTCTTGAAAGTAACAGGCAGAGATATTGAACCGAGAATTTTCTGCTTATTACCGCTGGCAGTATAAACATGCGCGTGTAAGGGACGATAATTCAAGTTATTTTCGCTTAGAAATTCCTCGCACCCCTTCCCCAAAATGGAAACGGTTGCACCGGAATCGAAAAGACCGACAACGAAACTATCACTTACTTTTACTTTCACCAGTGGGCGTTCATCTTGGATAAGCAGAACCCTGGTACTTTGCAACATTTTGCGCATTTTTGTACGATTACAATATCTTCTCCTGCACTTCAAAACATTTTATGAAACTATAAACTTGGGGTCCTCTACAAAAATGTTTGCCCTTTTCCGCCTATAATCCTCTTCCCTCTGCTCTAAGCTACCGGAATACTGGGCCTGACAAGAAGCATCCCTACTCGACGCCTTCAAAATACGAACTGGATGGGCATTGGCTTGAAAAATCACCTCACCAGCAGAGTCAGCACTTCTGACCGAACAATTTGGACCACCTGTGTTTATGAATTGGGGCTTATTCGCGGGACTATTACTATTTTCTGTACAATTGAAACCTCCATGCATACGACCGATTCCTGCGCTACTACTTCTTGGTTCGGTACACGATCCTTCGGTTCGTGTACTGCCTGCTTCGGGGGCTAGGGGGCCGAAAGAGAATCCCCGACTGTTTTCTCGCTCGGGTTCCGGTTTCCCAGTTTACGATGATCCCGCGGACACTTCGGTGTTACCACTCCTTTCAGTCTACACTTGAAGCAAAAGGTAGCTTTCACCGGGTCTTCGCAATAGATGTAAGAATGGCCCATCTGATCGCAGTTCCAACACTGGATACCTGAATAGTCTGGCTTCCGCATCCTTTGATAATTCAGTGCCGCTACCTGTGGATCACCCTCGCCATTGGTGTTTCCCTCACATTCGTCCGAGGGAGTCATACCTGTCTCGTTGACCTGTCTCGAAGGGTAGTGCGGAATTAGACTGCGATTCTCCTTCAGCACCTGTTCAGCCCTCCTGGCAATATCACGCAAGTCATGTAAATACTTCGCTTCTGCGTTAAACAGCATCAGCTTCAGACTACTGGTTGCATTCCTTTTTAGTATCTCTATCAATAAATTCTCTGCCATCGGTTCCCTTAGTCGTGCGTTCATGGCTAAAATGTCTGTATGGAAGGAATCGTAAGATTCACTGGCTTTCTGTCGCCGCATCGATATTTCCATCATTATTTCGTGGTCGCCTTTTAGAGTACCGAATTCCGGTTTGATTGAGTAGCATAGGAAAGGATAGGTCGCATTGGGATTTTGGCGTGTGAATAGCCAGTACCATTCCTCCGCTCGTCCTGACAAGAATAGGTGGAAGCTTGCCATCAATTGCTCATATGTGCATTGCGTCCCTTCGCACAGGGTGTCTAACTTGAACAGGAAGTCGGACACGCTACCCGTGCCGTTGTATGACACCTTCCAATCCTGCGGATTAATGGAGACACTAGCGGTGGGTAGTGGCTGTCTATAAAGAGGAACTTGAGGTTGGCTACGACTTGGAGGAGTGAAATCCCTTGGGTGACTGGTTGCTGCTTGCGAAGTGGCTACTGCCGCGCTCAAGGCGTCAAAATTTTCCCTCATTGTCCCTAACTCAGTCCTCATTTCTTCCTGAGAAGTGCGGAAGAGTTGCTGAAGCACGCCCGCCCAGGATTCTCCCGGTGGTCCTTCATTCTTGCGCCGCCTATCAGTCCCGCCTATGTCCCTATTGTGGTTCACTGGCAACGCTCTAGCCTTCTCTGGTGGTCTTCCTACCAATGCTGTTATAGATTCGCTGGAGATGTTATGCCCGGATGTCTCGAGTGGTGTCGCACCCATAAGTTGGAGTTCCGGCTATCTACCTTCAGACCTGGACCAGGATTATTAGTGGAAGTCGACGGTTGCAAGCCTTCTCCTCCTGTATCAGTGATTGGTGAGTGCATTACCAGTGGACGATTACTTGACATGGCTGGAGTATCCCTTCCGGGGCCTCGTGACTTAGCACCCTTTCCTCTTGCCGAACTTCGCGTGCTCACTTGACTCATCCGATCTTCCTGCTGATCCATGAACTGCATTTCGAAATCTACCAAGTCCAAAACTAAAGTAATATTTAAAAAAAAATATAGTTCTTCCGGGTTTAAGGTTGTCAAAGAAAGTCCAAGAAATGTGGGGTGCCTTTACCGCACTCAATTGCGCAACCGAGTATCCGGGGAATGAAAAAAAATCGCTATTATGCTATTACCCCTCCTAGCTACTAATTTATCGCGTACCTGGATAAGGCTAGATCCAAAAGTCGCCACCGCGTACCGGGAGGTGTAATAAAAAAACTTTTTTAACCGACAAGTCAAAAAAAATCAGTTAGCGTATTGAATATAAATAACGCTGTTAAAACTCTCAAAACAACTTATTATCTGTGTATTAGTAAATAGGCATATTAAGTTGATTAGTTAGATAAACGTGTGAAATATACGTGGAAAAAAAATCAAAGTGGTAATTTGCCAAAATATCGGTATATATATATATTTTAAGGTATATTGGGAATGCTGACGTCCCCTCATTGGTAAGGCACAAGCTCGAATCGAAACAAAACAAAACACATATTTACTTTCAGTCCCAGCACACCCGACGGCAATGCAGCAAGGGGCAGAAAATACATGCCCCCCTGAGTCTTGAAGGGTGTGCTAGTACCGCGACAATGTTGCTGATCTATCTTTCGGTCCCACTACACCTCGCCGCAATGCAGGAAGGGCAGTAGCGACATGCCCCCTGAGACTTGCGAAGTGACTGAGACCCCGATAGTCGCTTGAGAATTCGGCTCCCAGCCCACTCCACCGCAGTACGCGAGCCGACTGGTCCGCTCCGTGCAGACCTATGGAGCGAGACTGGGGCCGTACAAAAAAAAATCGTTATTAAAAAAAAATTCGGCTAAAGCTAAAACTATATAAAAAAAATCTTTGCTCTCTTAGCGGACTCATAGTTCTAAGTCTATGGCCGACATATCGGACAACTGAACACAAAAAAAAATGCAATAATAAAAAAACTAAGTGCGTTTAACACTGCCTCATCGGATGAATACCAACTCCGGAGGACGTGACGTTTAGTCGTGGAGAAGCCATCCGCTCCGGTTCGACCGCCCCGTCCGAACTGCCAAGATCAACTCCACCTATCCCGCCGCAACGCAGGAAGGGCGGTTTCTACGGCCTGCCCCCTGGGACTTGCGGGATAGTGAAGCCTCTCATGCCAGCTCAGGCTGGTCAATCTGGCCGAAACGTCGGGCCACCCCGTTGGGCGCCATCTGTTATGGAATACGCATTTTTGTTGAGAGCAACAGTGAAGGCGGGCATGACATTTCGGGTGCACTGTGGCTAGTCATTGTCGGCTGGGGCGGATTCTTGCCCTCACTGCTGTCCTCTGCGCCATAAACAGAGAAACTGTCATGCCTTACAATCAAAATTCATTTCCGGCCCGCCGGAACTAAATATATGTACATACATAATGCAAAAGGAATAAAAAATATTCAAATAAAACCACCATAAAGAATAGAAAAAAAATGCTGAAAAGAGAGATAAAGTTAAAATAAACAAGGACGGCCGAATATAGGGCATCACCGTTGGTGGTGTGATGCCTGGTGCTAGCCCACCCTCATCCATGGCTGCAGTCGCACCGTTATACCAGCAGCCCCTATACAAACTCCTGTGTGCCTCCTAAATCATTGGATCAACCAGCATTCCCATTTTCTTATAACGTTTATTCACAAATCATACTAATACTAACATATAAATACAGTAGTTAAGTGCTCTTAAATCTATATAATCTTAGTATAAAGGTATATGTTGTTTCAACAAAGTAAGTCTTAAAAAAATGTAGATATGATTTCATTAAGGCAAGCATCAAAATGAGGATAGGATTTCAATAAAGTAAGTATCAAAATGTAAATAGGATTTCAATAAGGTCAGTATTCGCAAGTATGAATAAAGTACAGATACTATTATAATATTTCATTGCGACACTCTTCGCAGATAAGTGGGAAGAAAAAGGAAAGAAAAAAAATGTATGTATTAATCAAATGGGCTATTCAATTATTTCCTAAAGAAAAGAATATAACCCAAAAGTTTAGTCACCCCATCCGGATGTCTTAGCGTTAGGTTCGGTCTCCCTTTTATTTAGGTTATATGTCTTATGTTGACTTGTATTATAGTAGGCCTTTAGTTAGTTATCGGTTGTTTTGCTTTAGTTGCTGATTTAATTCAATTTATTTAATTCATAGGCAGGTTAAGTAAAGGTACTCGGAGGGTACAAAAAAGTCATTTACCGTCCCAAGTGAGTCTTACGTCAAAACCCGGTTATTCCCTAAAACTACTTCGGAATATTATGTCAAAACTATTAAATTACGTAATTCAGACATTACCTGTCCAATATGTAATCACTTAAACGGCTAAATATACTTAATTAGTGCTAACGGTAATTAACAAGATGAATTTCATTGAAGGTGGAATCACAAAAAAAAACCCGTCTATACATGGGAATCCAAATCGACCTTCAACACAGGCACTCACATTGCTTCCTTATAACTTTTTTTTTTATAACTATTTTAAAGGTTTCATAATAATAATGCACAAATAAGTCGTTCATATGTACATCTTAGAAGTACTATTATAAAATTTAATTAGTATAGAACACAAGGGTTCATTAGTTTAACTGGTTGTAATTTACTACCCAAACTTAAAAATAGATTACACTAATTACATATGCGCGATTAGGCAACAACATATTTGTTGCAACTATATTTTCACTGTCTTACCACCCGATGCAGCAGGCTTTGGTTTGGCCGTGCTGTGGTTGTCTGCTAGTTGTCGTTGTTGTTGTTGCTGCTGAGGCAAATGTTGACGTTTCTGTAGCTGTTGACGTTGTTGTTGTTGCTGCCACCTTTGGTGCAGGTTGCCGCACTACTGTACGAGGAGGGCCACCCCTTCACTCGTCTGCTGTTGTTGTTGTTGCCACTTTTGTGCAGGTTGCCCCTCTATTTTACGAGGAGGGCCACCCCTTCACTCGTCTGCTGTTGTTGTTGTTATTGCTGCTGTCGTGAAGTGGTTGCTGCTGCTGCTGATGCCGTTGTTGTTGCTGCCACTTTTGTGCAGGTTGCCGCACTATTTTACAAGGAGGGCCACCCCTTCACTCGTCTGCTGTTGTTCTTGTTGCTGTTGCTGCTGATGCAACTGATGCTGTTGCCGCTTCCCTGCAGTATTACCACCACTGCTGATGCAACTGATGCGTTTTTGGGCATCGAGCGTCGGATTTTAATTTTCGGCAAATAAAAATCCAGGGCGAGTGTTCCGTTCGCATGTAAAGGACTACGTTTGAGATTGTGCAAGTTACGAAGAATGACGTAAATCTTCTTGGTAACCTGAGTCCAGCTCTGTGTATGACATGATGAGTCAATAATGCATACCACGCATATACCACTCGACCTTTGTTGGTCCCTTATTATTCTTAGTAAGCTCCGAGCAGGTTAATTTTCTGTTTACTGATTTGCGTTTTTATCGTAATGCACATCCATACACACAATGTATGCATGCCGAAAGCATTCACATGCAAGCGAAAAAAGCGAATGCCGTGGTCATATATCTTGTTATTAAAATCCTTTGATTTTATCAATTTTATGAAAATACGCTGCAGTTTCTTATATTGTTCACATTTCACGAGTCACCGCTATTGAATTTTCTTTTTTTTTTGTTTTATCTTTTTCAATCGGTAATTAAATAGATTTTTCGCACTCAGACCAAGTTGCACTTTTGTCAAACAAATTTTTTTCTTTTCTTTTCGCAATTTTGTAAGTTTCTTATGTGTTTTTTTTTCTATTTGTAACTGCAGATGACTTCCAGAGTTAATCAAAATCTCACTTTCACACGAACTTCACTCAACCTTCACTCTCAACCTGCACACTCTGCCTACAACTCTCCAACTGCCACTCCGACTGCTAACTGACTAGTGCCGTGCTGCCAGCGGGTTTTTATATCCGTCGTCAGACATGCAACGGAATTTTCCATGGCATGCTAGGGATGGCCAGCCCTCGATAACCTCGTTCAATCGGAATATGAATAATGAGTTTATTGTTAGAATAAATGGTTATTAAAATGCTTTATACTAATAATGACCGAATAAGAAAAGTTAATGTGTGAAATTTTTCTTTTTATCTATTTAATTAGTTTGGAATAATCATGAAATTTTGCAATAATTTCGAATATGATATAATTGGTAAATTTTTTCTTTTCTTAGACTATAACCGCGCTATATTTTGATTGATATGGAAGAAATAGAAGAAAGAAAAAAAAAGATTTAACGTAATTGAAGTTTGGCTATATCTTTATTTTTAGTAAGGAAATTTAATAAATTAAGATAAAAGAAATATTTTCACAACGCCATATATCGGAGGTCATCGTTGGCCACCCACCTCCAGGATGCTCAGACCGGTTTATTTTTTTTTCGTTTTGCTTTTCTCCTTTTCGCTAACGGTAAAATCGCGCCACCTCGGTGACGCGCGATTTTCCCGCCATCTCCTCTTCTTCCACTATTTCTGCCTCCTCCATTTCGCTATCCCGTTAAATCACGCCACTACGGTGACGCGTGATTTTCCCGCCATTGCCTTTTGCCTTCTCCACCTCTTCTACCAATCCTGTCTCCTCCTATTCTGACATCCTTCCAACCAACATGCACGACGATCTGGCAGCACCCCCAACCTGTGGGCTTTGCCGCATTGCCAGTCCACATATTCGGAAGATGCTGCCATCTCGTCTGCAGCAAGATTTCCTAGCCACAGGGTGGCCTGTACCTAGTGGACCATAACAAACCTGCTTCGCTTTGGAGACTTTCGAAAAAGGGAACAGGAAAAGGGTTCACTACTCTATACACAGATATGGGAAAAGAAGAGTTATTGTCGAGACGCTGGAAGGAACGTGGGGCACGACTCACCCCTGAGATGAAGAGTCTCCTAGTTTCAGTCAGCCGGGCAACATTCAACGTCTAGTACTTGGTGGTATGTCTTTTATGCTAAGATATCAGCCGTGTGAGGTTTGCCTTAGTAAAAGAAGGAGCAATTAATTGGGTCGAAAAAAAAATTAAACGAACATGTAGGTCCCGGTGGTTTTATTTGGCACTGAGTTTGACCGCGTTCTTGAAGATTTGGAATTCTTGGAGTACTGTCGTTCAAGGTTTATGCGTCTCGCCACAAGGATTCCGATGCAGAAGTTAAGTCAAACCGAGTTTCAAAACTAAAGTTTTAAGTAAGTCTGTTAAATCTGAGTATGTCTGGTGTTAGTATTGCCCGCCAGAAAGGTAGTATGGAAAACGTGCCGTGGCTATTTTTGTTTCTTATTATTGGCTTCGCGGCCATTTAAGACATTTTCTTAAGGGAGAACTCGTCCAAACTCCGAAAAATAATTGGTTAGACATTTTGAGGAGAATTCGTCAAAACTCCTAAAATGACAGTCCTGGTTGCAAAGCGGATTGTCAAATAAATCACGACTCCCGGTGGGAGTAATTGTGATCTACCTTTTGGTTATGGATGCTCGGGGAGGATACTGGGCTAATAGTCCCCGACCGCCTAGAAGCCCAGGTTCTCTGTTGACTTACGTCGGCTAGAGTTGCCTTCCCCCCAATTTGCCTGACTTAGCAGGTCTTTACAGCAAAGCCCCTCCGCAAGTTCAAACCTTACATAACTTAGCTTCGCGGAAAAGCCATGTAAGGCCGAACCCCGGGCGATCTGCGTGCGTTCGAGGACAACCCCTCGGCTGGATTTTTCTTGAAAAAACTTGAATATATATAACAAAAAAATTGTAAAAGTGTTGATGAATGTATTGAGAAGACTTGTAAGTATTTGGAATAAGAATGCTGATTATTTTTAAGACGCTCTTCGTGATGGATGGATATGTCACGGTCGGATGTCAGAAGCATGGAACCTACCAACTGGTTTGCCATTCAAATCTTCTAAGTCATACAGGGCATTGCCTACTTTTCGCAAAACACGGCATTTTAGATATTTCGGTAAGAATTTGGCATTGATCCCCTGCTTGAAGTTGCTTAAGGCGAAGTTTCTCCGGAATACTTCCTGCCCTTCCCGGTAGTTTATTACTCTAGCCCTTTTGTTGTACGTGTGAGTAGCTCTATCTTGGGCCTCTTCCATATTCTTCCGTATATGTTCGCGAATGTTTACTAGCTTATCAGCTCTGCATGCCACTGGGATGTCATCTTGTCTTAGGCTTCCGAGTTGTTCCAGTATCTTATAGGCTGATGCGTGTTGAATCATATTTTGTCCAAATAAAGCAAAGTAGGGCGAGCACTGTATCGACGTGTGAAAATCGCTTCTCAAAACTGATAAAATTTCGGGAATGTGTTTATCCCAGTCCATGTGATCTTGTTTGTCTTTCAGGAGAATTCGGATCTTTGAAACAATCTCTCTGTTCACTCGTTCAGAGGCGTTAGCCTGCGGTGAATATAACGCGGTCTTAATGTGAACAATTCCGTAGTTCTTAATAAATTGATGCATTTCCTTTGAAATGAATTGTCTCCCGTTATCACTATGGACATATTGAGGGACTCCGAAAGCTGGAAATATTTCTGTAGAAAAGAAGCCAGTGACATTTGACGTCGTCGCGTTCTGCATTGGTTTTAGAAAAACATACTTTGAAAAATGATCGAGCACTATAAAGAGAAACTGGTTTTTCCGCTTGGATCCCGGGTACGGTCCCAAGAAGTCGCAATAGAGCCGTTGAAATGGTCTATCTGACACAATTGCGTTGCCCATAGGTGGTCTGGATACTTGGTTGGTGGCCTTAGCGCTTTTACAGGTTTCACATCGCTTCACATAGTTCCTTACATCCTTAGCCATCTGCGGCCAGAAGTATTTCTGTCGAATTCGCTCTAAGGTTTTCTGCCAACCTCCGTGGTAACTGGCATTCGAGTCGTGCGAGCATTCGATTGCAGACTCCGTCAGTCTGTTCGGCAGCCACAAACGCCACAGCGAATCTTCTTCTTCTTCCACACCTCTCCGAAACATGACTCTTTTGTAAACTTTGTTGCCAGCTATGCGTAAATCAGTCAGCCTTTCCTGGTTGGTTTTAACCGTCTCGCGGAGTTCTGAGTATTCTACGTCTTCAAATTCTGGTGATGCTAGGTCAATTTCTTGTGGCGCCGTAGGTGACAGTTCGTCAACGTCAAAGCGCGAAAGAGTGTCTGGAACAACGTTCAGAGACCCTTTTCGATGCTCCATTTTAAAGGTATATCGTTGCAGCAATAGTGACCATCTCGCCAATCTTCCACTCAGATCCTTTTGCGTCATCAGCCACTTAAGGCTTGAATGGTCTGTAATGATTCGGAAGGGCAATCCCTCTACGTATGGTCTAAAACGCTTGACGCTAACTATGGCTGCGAGGCATTCTAGCTCGGTGACCGTATAGTTGCGCTGGGCATTGTTGAGCTTCTTCGACACAAAAGCTATAGGATGTTCCGCTCCCTCGTCGTCTAGCTGGAATAACACTCCTCCTATCCCTATTTTGGAGGCATCACATTGGATTACGAACTCTTTTGTGAAATCGGGCTGCGCCAAAACCGGCGCCGAACTTAACGAGACCTTCAACTTTTCGAAAGCTTCGACGGCCTCAGGAGTTAACTTAAAAGGGCCAGGTGATTTACGAAAACAGTCTGTCAAAGGGCCTGCCAAATCAGCGAAGTTGGTGATGAAGGACCTATACCAGTTTGCCATCCCTACAAACCTTCGAACCTGACGAGGGGATTTCGGAATCAGGAAATTCTTCACCGCTTCAATCTTGTCAGGGTCTACTTTCATACATCCATTACCTATCAAATACCCGAGATAACGAATTTCCTTCTGGCAAAATTTACTCTTTTCGACGTTGATTGTAAGTCCTGCATTCCGCAAACATTTTGCCACCTCCTTAAGCAATCCCATGTGTTCCGAGAAATACGAGCTGCACACCATCAAATCATCCAGGTAAACGAAGACGTTCTCTCGGAAGCGTGACGGGATAGCTTTATCCATCAGCCTACTCATCGTTTGAGGGCCGTTGCACAAGCCAAAGGGCATTACTTTAAAGTGATATAAGGGCTTTCCAGGAACTGCAAATGCTGTTTTCTCCTTTGATGATTACGTTAATTTGATTTGGAAGAAGGCATCTTTCGTGTACGTGTCCTTTAGTGTGCTTAGCAGTCCGTTAATGTGTGGCAGCGGGTAGGAGTCCTTTTTAGTTACCGCATTCACCTTCCTGGAATCTATGCACAACCTGACCTTGCATGGTTTCCGTACGAGGACCACGGGGCTACACCACGGTGAGTTCGATTCCTCGATTACGCCCATTTTAAGAAGCCGGTCGATTTCGCTGAAAGCCTCAGCTTGTCTCGGTAGTGAAAGAGGGAAATGCTTGCTTTTGATTGGAACGGCGTCACCCGTGTGTATGTGGTGCGTAACAAAATTTGTCTGCCCTAATCCTAGCTTTTCGAATGATGGAAACTCTTGAACCACCTCTTGCAATGCTATCTTCAGATCCGGGGTGAGCTGATGGAAATTAGGCTCATCTTCGTTTTGCAAATCTAAAGAAGAGACACACGGAAATATATCAGGTGCTAACGCAAATGCCTTCCAGAAGTCAATCCCAAGGTATGCTTCTTGAACTAGCGAAGGGACTAAATAGAATCGAATAGTTCGAGTGAGATTCTTGAAAGTAACAGGCAGAGATATTGAACCGAGTATTTTCTGCTTATTACCGCTGGCAGTATAAACATGCGCGTGTAAGGGACGATAATTCAAGTTATTTTCGCTTAGAAATTCCTCGCACCCCTTCCCCAAAATGGAAACGGTTGCGCCGGAATCCAAAAGACCGACAACGAAACTATCACTTACTTTTACTTTCACCAGTGGGCGTTCATCTTGGGTAAGCAGAACCCTGGTACTTTGCAACATTTTGCGCATTTTTGTACGATTACAATATCTTCTCCTGCACTTCAAAACATTTTCTGAAACTATAAACTTGGGCTCCTCTGCAAAAATATCTGCCCTTTTCGGCCTATAATCCTCTTCCCTCTGCTCTAAGCTACCGGAAAACTGGGCCTGACAAGAAGCATCCCTACTCGACGCCTTCAAAATACGAACTGGATGGGCATTGGCTTGAAAAATCACCTCACCAGCAGAGTCAGCACTTCTGACCGAACAATTTGGACCACCTGTGTTTATGAATTGGGGCTTATTCGCGGGACTATTACTATTTTTTGTACAATTGAAACCTCCATGCATACGACCGATTCCTGCGCTACTACTTCTTGGTTCGGTACACGATCCTTCGGTTCGTGTACTGCCTGCTTCGGGGGCTAGGGGGCCGAAAGAGAATCCCCGACTGTTTTCTCGCTCGGGTTCCGGTTTCCCAGTTTACGATGATCCCGCGGACACTTCGGTGTTACCACTCCTTTCAGTCTACACTTGAAGCAAAAGGTAGCTTTCACCGGGTCTTCGCAATAGATGTAAGAATGGCCCATCTGATCGCAGTTCCAACACTGGATACCTGAATAGTCTGGCTTCCGCATCCTTTGATAATTCAGTGCCGCTACCTGTGGATCACCCTCGCCATTGGTGTTTCCCTCACATTCGTCCGAGGGAGTCATACCTGTCTCGTTGACCTGTCTCGAAGGGTAGTGCGGAATTAGACTGCGATTCTCCTTCAGCACCTGTTCAGCCCTCCTGGCAATATCACGCAAGTCATGTAAATACTTCGCTTCTGCGTTAAACAGCATCAGCTTCAGACTACTGGTTGCATTCCTTTTTAGTATCTCTATCAATAAATTATCTGCCATCGGTTCCCTTAGTCGTGCGTTCATGGCTAAAATGTCTGTATGGAAGGAATCGTAAGATTCACTGGCTTTCTGTCGCCGCATCGATATTTCCATCATTATTTCGTGGTCGCCTTTTAGAGTACCGAATTCCCGTTTGATTGAGTAGCATAGGAAAGGATAGGTCGCATTGGGATTTTGGCGTGTGAATAGCCAGTACCATTCATCCGCTCGTCCTGACAAGAATAGGTGGAAGCTTGCCATCAATTGCTCATATGTGCATTGCGTCCCTTCGCACAGGGTGTCTAACTTGAACAGGAAGTCGGACACGCTACCCGTGCCGTTGTATGACACCTTCCAATCCTGCGGATTAATGGAGACACTAGCGGTGGGTAGTGGCTGTCTATAAAGAGGAACTTGAGGTTGGCTACGACTTGGAGGAGTGAAATCCCTTGGGTGACTGGTTGCTGCTTGCGAAGTGGCTACTGCCGCGCTCAAGGCGTCAAAATTTTCCCTCATTGTCCC
The DNA here is from genome assembly GCA_963971545.1 of Philophylla caesio. Lineage (NCBI taxonomy): Eukaryota > Metazoa > Arthropoda > Insecta > Diptera > Tephritidae > Philophylla > Philophylla caesio. Next base: position 22,043,644 of record OZ020605.1, read on the forward strand.
TAACTCAGTCCTCATTTCTTCCTGAGAAGTGCGGAAGAGTTGCTGAAGCACGCCCGCCCAGGATTCTCCCGGTGGTCCTTCATTCTTGCGCCGCCTATCAGTCCCGCCTATGTCCCTATTGTGGTTCACTGGCAACGCTCTAGCCTTCTCTGGTGGTCTTCCTACCAATGCTGTTATAGATTCGCTGGAGATGTTATGCCCGGATGTCTCGAGTGGTGTCGCACCCATAAGTTGGAGTTCCGGCTATCTACCTTCAGACCTGGACCAGGATTATTAGTGGAAGTCGACGGTTGCAAGCCTTCTCCTCCTGTATCAGTGATTGGTGAGTGCATTACCAGTGGACGATTACTTGACATGGCTGGAGTATCCCTTCCGGGGCCTCGTGACTTAGCACTCTTTTCTCTTGCCGAACTTCGCGTGCTCACTTGACTCATCCGATCTTCCTGCTGATCCATGAACTGCATTTCGAAATCTACCAAGTCCAAAACTCAAGTAATATTTAAAAAAAAATATAGTTGCTTCCGGGTATAAGGTTGTCAAAGAAAGTCCAAGAAATGTGGGGTGCCTTTACCGCACTCAATTGCGCAACCGAGTATCCGGGGAAAGAAAAAAAAATCGCTATTATGCTATTACCCCTCCTAGCTACTAATTTATCGCGTACCTGGATAAGGCTAGATCCAAAAGTCGCCACCGCGTACCGGGAGGTGTAATAAAAAAACTTTTTTAACCGACAAGTCAAAAAAAATCAGTTAGCGTATTGAATATAAATAACGCTGTTAAAACTCTCAAAATAACTTATTATCTGTGTATTAGTAAATAGGCATATTAAGTTGATTAGTTAGATATACATACGTGTGAAATATACGTGGAAAAAAAATCAAAGTGGTAATTTGCCAAAATATCGTTATATATATATATTTTAAGGTATATTGGGAATGCTGACCTCCCCTCATTAGTAAGGCACAAGCTCAAATCGAAACAAAACAAAACACATATTTACTTTCAGTCCCAGCACACCCGACCGCAATGCAGCAAGGGGCAGAAAATACATGCCCCCTGAGTCTTGAAGGGTGTGCTAGTACTGCGACAATGTTGCTGATCTATCTTTCGGTCCCAGTACACCTCGCCGCAATGCAGGAAGGGCAGTAGCGACATGCCCCCTGAGACTTGCGAAGTGACTGAGACCCCGATAGTCGCTTGAGAATTCGGCTCCCAGCCCACTCCACCGCAGTACGCGAGCCGACTGGTCCGCTCCGCGCAGACCTATGGAGCGAGACTGGGGCCGTACAAAAAAAAATCGTTATTAAAAAAAAATTCGGCTTAAGTTAAAACTATATAAAAAAAATCTTTGCTCTCTTAGCGGACTCATAGTTCTAAGTCTATGGCCGACATATCGGACAACTGAACACAAAAAAAATGCAATAATAAAAAAACTAAGTGCGTTTAACACTGCCTCATCGGGTGAATACCAACTCCGGAGGACGTGACGTTTAGTCGTGGAGAAGCCATCCGCTCCGGTTCGACCGCCCCATCCGAACTGCCAAGATCAACTCCACCTATCCCGCCGCAACGCAGGAAGGGCGGCTTCTACGGCCTGCCCCCTGGGACTTGCGAGATAGTGAAGCCTCTCATGCCAGCTCAGGCTGGTCAATCTGGCCGAAACGTCGGGCCACCCCGTTGGGCGCCATCTGTTATGGAATACGCATTTTTGTTGAGAGCAACAGTGAAGGCGGGCATGACATTTCGGGTGCACTGTGGCTAGTCATTGTCGGCTGGGGCGGATTCTTGCCCTCACTGCTGTCCTCTGCGCCATAAACAGAGAAACTGTCATGCCTTACAATCAAAATTCATTTCCGGCCCGCCGGAACTCAATATATGTACATACATAATGCAATAGGAATAAAAAATATTCAAATAAAACCGCCAAAAAGAATAGAAAAAAAATGCTGAAAAGAGAGATAAAGTTAAAATAAACAAGGACGGCCGAATATAGGGCATCACCGTTGGTGGTGTGATGCCTGGTGCTAGCCCACCCTCATCCATGGCTGCAGACGCACCCTTATACCAGCAGCCCCTATACAAACTCCTGTGTGCCTCCTAAATCATTAGATCAACCAGCATTCCCATTTTCTTATAACGTTTATTCACAAATCATACTAATACTTACATATAAATACAGTAGTTAAGTGCTCTTAAATCTATATAATCTTAGTATAAAGGTATATGTTGTTTCAACAAAGTAAGTCTTAAAAAAATGTAGATATGATTTCATTAAGGCAAGCATCAAAATGTGGATAGGATTTCAATAAAGTAAGTATCAAAATGTAAATAGGATTTCAATAAGGTCAGTATTCGCAAGTATGAATAAAGTACAGATACTATTATAATATTTCATTGCGACACTCTTCGCAGATAAGTGGGAAGAAAAAGGAAAGAAAAAAAATGTATGTATTAATCAAATGGGCTAATCAATTATTTCCTAAAGAAAAGAATATAACCCAAAAGTTTAGTCACCCCATCCGGATGTCTTAGCGTTAGGTTCGGTCTCCCTTTTATTTAGGTTATATGTCTTATGTTGACTTGTATTATAGTAGGCCTTTAGTTAGTTATAGGTTGTTTTGCTTTAGTTGTTGATTAAATTCAATTTATTTAATTTATAGGCAGGTTAAGTAAAGGTACTCGGAGGGTACAAAAAAGTCATTTACCGTCCCAAGTGAGTCTTACGTCAAAACCCGGTTATTCCCTAAAACTACTTCGGAATATTATGTCAAAACTATTAAATTACGTAATATTCATTTCAGACATTACCTGTCCAATATGTAATGACTTAAACGGCTAAATATACTTAATTAGTGCTAACGGTAATTAACAAGACGAATTTCATTGATGGTGGATTCACAAAAAAAACCCCGTCTATACATGGGAATGCAAATCGACCTTCAACACAGGCACTCACATTGCTTCCTTATAACTTTTTTTTTTATAACTATTTTAAAGGTTTCATAATAATAATGCACAAATAAGTCGTTCATATGTACATCTTAGAAGTACTATTGGAAAATTTAATTAGTATAGAACAGAAGGGTTCATTAGTTTAACTGGTTGTAATTTACTACCCAAACTTAAAAATAGATTACACTAATTACATATGCGCGATTAGGCAACAACATATTTGTTGCAACTATATTTTCACTGTCTTACCACCCGATGCAGCAGGCTTTGGTTTGGCCGTGCTGTGGTTGTCTGCTAGTTGTCGTTGTTGTTGTTGCTGCTGAGGCAAATGTTGACGTTTCTGTAGCTGTTGACGTTGTTGTTGTTGCTGCCACCTTTGGTGCAGGTTGCCGCACTACTGTACGAGGAGGGCCACCAGTTCACTCGTCTGCTGTTGTTGTTGTTATTGCTGCTGTCGTGAAGTGGTTGCTGCTGCTGCTGATGCAGTTGTTGTTGCTGCCACTTTTGTGCAGGTTGCCGCACTATTTTACGAGGAGGGCCACCCCTTCACTCGTCTGCTGTTGTTCTTGTTGCTGTTGCTGCTGATGCAACTGATGCTGTTGCCCCTTCCCTGCGGTATTACCACCACTGCTGATGCAACTGATGCGTTTTTGGGCATCGAGCGTCGGATTTTAATTTTCGGCAAATAAAAATCCAGGGCGAGTGTTCCGTTCGCTTGTAAAGGACTACGTTTGAGATTGTGCAAGTTACGAAGAATGACGTAAATCTTCTTGGTAACCTGAGTCCAGCTCTGTGTATGACATGATGAGTCAATAATGCATACCACGCATATACCACTCGACCTTTGTTGGTCCCTTATTATTCTTAGTAAGCTCCGAGCAGGTTAATTTTCTGTTTACTGATTTGCGTTTTTATCGTAATGCACATCCATATAAGTTGCACTTGTGTCAAACAAATTTTTTTTCTTTTCTTTTCGCAATTTTGTAAGTTTCTTATGTGTTTTTTTTCTATTTGAAACTGCAGATGTTAATCAAAATCTCACTTTCACACGAACTTCACTCAACCTTCACTCTCAACCTGCACACTCTGCCTACAACTCTCCAAGTGCCACTCCGACTGCTAACTGACTAGTGCCGTGCTGCCAGCGGGTTTTTATATCCGTCGTCAGACATGCAACGGAATTTTCCATGGCATGCAAGGGATGGCCAGCCCTCGATAACCTCGTTCAATCGGAATATGAAAAATGAGTTTATTGTTAGAATAAATAGTTATTAAAATGCTTTGTACTAATAATGACCGAATAAGAAAAGTTAATGTGTGAAATTTTTCTTTTTATCTATTTAATTAGTTTGGAATAATCATGAAATTTTGCAATAATTTCGAATATGATATAATTGGTAATTTTGTTCTTTTCTTAGACTATAACCGCGCTATATTTTGATTGATATGGAAGAAATAGAAGAAAGAGAAAAAAAAATTTAACGTAATTGAAGTTTGGCTATATCTTTATTTTTAGTAAGGAAATTTAATAAATTAAGATAAAAGAAATATTTTCACAACGCCATATATCGGAGGTCATCGTTGGCCACCCACCTCCAGGATGCTCAGACCGGTTTATTTTTTTTTCGTTTTGCTTTTCTCCTTTTCGCTAACGGTAAAATCGCGCCACCTCGGTGACGCGCGATTTTCCCGCCATCTCCTCTTCTTCCACTATTTCTGCCTCCTCCATTTCGCTATCCCGTTAAATCACGCCACTACGGTGACGCGTGATTTTCCCGCCATTGCCTTTTGCCTTCTCCACCTCTTCTACCAATCCTGTCTCCTCCTATTCTGACATCCTTCCAACCAACATGCACGACGATCTGGCAGCACCCCCAACCTGTGGGCTTTGCCGCATTGCCAGTCCACATATTCGGGAGATGCTGCCATCTCGTCTGCAGCAAGATTTCCTAGCCACAGGGTGGCCTGTACCTAGTGGACCATAACAAACCTGCTTCGCTTTGGAGACTTTCGAAAAAGGGAACAGGAAAAGGGTTCACTACTCTATACACAGATATGGGAAAAGAAGAGTTATTGTCGAGACGCTGAAAGGAACGTGGGGTACGACTCACCCCTGAGATGAAGAGTCTCCTAGTTTCAGTCAGCCGGGCAACATTCAACGTCTAGTACTTGGTGGTATGTCTTTTATGCTAAGATATCAGCCGTGTGAGGTTTGCCTTAGTAAAAGAAGGAGCAATTAATTGGGTCGAAAAAAAAATGAAACGAACATGTAGGTCCCGGTGGTGTTATTTGGCACTGAGTTTGACCGCGTTCTTGAAGAATTGGAATTCTTGGAGTACTGTCGTTCAAGGTTTATGCCCCTCGCCACAAGGTAAGGCGGTAAGAATTTGGCATTGATCCCCTGCTTGAAGTTGCTTAAGGCGAAGTTTCTCCGGAATACTTCCTGCCCTTCCCGGTAGTTTATTACTCTAGCCCTTTTGTTGTACGTGTGAGTAGCTCTATCTTGGGCCTCTTCCATATTCTTCCGTATATGTTCGCGAATGTTTACTAGCTTATCAGCTCTGCATGCCACTGGGATGTCATCTTGTCTTAGGCTTCCGAGTTGTTCCAGTATCTTATAGGCTGATGCGTGTTGAATCATATTTTGTCCAAATAAAGCAAAGTAGGGCGAGCACTGTATCGACGTGTTAAAATCGCTTCTCAAAACTGATAAAATTTCGGGAATGTGTTTATCCCAGTCCATGTGATCTTGTTTGTCTTTCAGGAGAATTCGGATCTTTGAAACAATCTCTCTGTTCACTCGTTCAGAGGCGTTAGCCTGCGGTGAATATAACGCGGTCTTAATGTGAACAATTCCGTAGTTCTTAATAAATTGATGCATTTCCTTTGAAATGAATTGTCTCCCGTTATCACTATGGACATATTGAGGGACTCCGAAAGCTGGAAATATTTCTGTAGAAAAGAAGCCAGTGACATTTGACGTCGTCGCGTTCTGCATTGGTTTTAGAAAAACATACTTTGAAAAATGATCGAGCACTATAAAGAGAAACTGGTTTTTCCGCTTGGATCCCGGGTACGGTCCCAAGAAGTCGCAATAGAGCCGTTGAAATGGTCTATCTGACACAATTGCGTTGCCCATAGGTGGTCTGGATACTTGGTTGGTGGCCTTAGCGCTTTTACAGGTTTCACATCGCTTCACATAGTTCCTTACATCCTTAGCCATCTGCGGCCAGAAGTATTTCTGTCGAATTCGCTCTAAGGTTTTCTGCCAACCTCCGTGGTAACTGGCATTCGAGTCGTGCGAGCATTCGATTGCAGACTCCGTCAGCCTGTTCGGCAGCCACAAACGCCACAGCGAATCTTCTTCTTCTTCCACACCTCTCCGAAACATGACTCTTTTGTAAACTTTGTTGCCAGCTATGCGTAAGTCAGGCAGCCTTTCCTGGTTGGTTTTAACCGTCTCGCGGAGTTCTGAGTATTCTACGTCTTCAAATTCTGGTGATGCTAGGTCAATTTCTTGTGGCGCCGTAGGTGACAGTTCTTCAACGTCAAAGCACGAAAGAGTGTCTGGAACAACGTTCAGAGACCCTTTTCGATGCTCCATTTTAAAGGTATATCGTTGCAGCAATAGTGACCATCTCGCCAATCTTCCACTCAGATCCTTTTGCGTCATCAGCCACTTAAGGCTTGAATGGTCTGTAATGATTCGGAAGGGCAATCCCTCTACGTATGGTCTAAAACGCTTGACGCTAACTATGGCTGCGAGGCATTCTAGCTCGGTGACCGTATAGTTGCGCTGGGCATTGTTGAGCTTCTTCGACACAAAAGCTATAGGATGTTCCGCTCCCTCGTCGTCTAGCTGGAATAACACTCCTCCTATCCCTATTTTGGAGGCATCACATTGGATTACGAACTCTTAACTCTTAACTTAAAAGGGCCAGGTGATTTACGAAGACAGTTTTTAAAAGGACCTGCCAAATCAGCGAAGTTGGTGATGAAGGACCTATACCAGTTTGCCATTCCTACAAACCTTCGAAACTGACGAGGGGATTTCGGAATCGGGAAATTCTTCACCGCTTTAATCTTGTCAGGGTCTACTTTCATACATCCATTACCTATCAAATACCCGAGATAACGAATTTCCTTCTGGCAAAATTTACTCTTTTCGACGTTGATTGTAAGTCCTGCATTCCGCAAACATTTTGCCACCTCCTTAAGCAATCCCATGTGTTCCGAGAACTTCGAGCTGCACACCATCAAATCATCCAGGTAAACGAAGATGTTCTCTCGCAAGCGTGACGGGATAGCTTTATCCATCAGCCTACTCATCGTTTGAGGGCCGTTGCACAAGCCAAAGGGCATTACTTTAAAGTGATATAAGGGCTTTCCAGGAACTGCAAATGCTGTTTTCTCCTTTGATGATTACGTTAATTTGATTTGGAAGAAGGCATCTTTCAAATCAATACCACTTATAAAGTACGTGTCCTTTAGTGTGCTTAGCAGTCCGTTAATGTGTGGCAGCGGGTAGGAGTGCTTTTTAGTTACCGCATTCACCTTCCTGGAATCTATGCACAACCTGACCTTGCATGGTTTCCGTACGAGGACCACGGGGCTACACCACGGTGAGTTCGATTCCTCGATTACGCCCATTTTAAGAAGCCGGTCGATTTCGCTGAAAGCCTCAGCTTGTCTCGGTAGTGAAAGAGGAAAATGCTTGCTTTTGATTGGAACGGCGTCACCTGTGTCTATGTGGTGCGTAACCTGCCTAATCCTAGCTTTTCGAATGATGGAAACTCTTGAACCACCTCTTGCAATGCTATCTTCTGATCCGGGGTGAGCTGATGGAAATTAGGCTCATCTTCGTTTTGCAAATCTAAAGAAGAGACACACGGAAATATATCAGGTGCTAACGCAAATGCCTTCCAGAAGTCAATCCCAAGGTATGCTTCTTGAACTAGCGCAGGGACTAAATAGAATCGAATAGTTCGAGTGAGATTCTTGAAAGTAACAGGCAGAGATATTGAACCAAGTATTTTCTGCTAATTACCGCTGGCAGTATAAACATGCGCGTGTAAGGGACGATAATTCAAGTTATTTTCGCTTAGAAATTCCTCGCACCCCTTCCCCAAAATGGAAACGGTTGCGCCGGAATCCAAAAGACCGACAACGAAACTATCACTTACTTTTACTTTTATCAGTGGGCGTTCATCTTGGGTAAGCAGAACCCTGGTACTTTGCAACATTTTGCGCATTTTTGTACGATTACAATATCTTCTCCTGCACTTCAAAACATTTTATGAAACTATAAACTTGGGGTCCTCTACAAAAATGTTTGCCCTTTTCCGCCTATAATCCTCTTCCCTCTGCTCTAAGCTACCGGAATACTGGGCCTGACAAGAAGCATCCCTACTCGACGCCTTCAAAATACGAACTGGATGGGCATTGGCTTGAAAAATCACCTCACCAGCAGAATCAGCACTTCTGACCGAACAATTTGGACCACCTGTGTTTATGAATTGGGGCCTATTCGCGGGACTATTACTATTTTCTGTACAATTGAAACCTCCATGCATACGACCGATTCCTGCGCTACTACAGCTTGGTTCGGTACACGATCCTTCGGTTCGTGTACTGCCTGCTTCGGGGGCTTCCCCGACTGTTTTCTCGCTCGGGTTCCGGTTTCCCAGTTTACGATGATCCCGCGGACTCTTCGGTGTTACCACTCCTTTCAGTCCACACTTGAAGCAAAAGGTAGCTTTCACCGGCTCTTCGCAATAGATGTAAGAATGGCCCATCTGATCGCAGTTCCAACACTGGATACCTGAATATTCTGGCTTCCGCATCCTTTGATAATTCAGTGCCGCTACCTGTGGATCACCCTCGCCATTGGTGTCTCCCTCACATTCGTCCGTGGGAGTTATACCTGTCTCGTTGACCTGTCTCGAAGGGTAGTGCGGAATTAGACTTCGATTCTCCTTCAGCACCTGTTCAGCCCTCCTGGCAATATCACGCAAGTCATGTACAGACTTCGCTCCTGCGTTAAACAGCATCAGCTTCAGACTACTGGTTGCATTCCTTTTTAGTATCTCTATCAATAAATTCTCTGCCATCGGTTCCCTTAGTCGCGCGTTCATGGCTAAAATGTCTGTATGGAAGGAATCGTAAGATTCACTGGCTTTCTGTCGCCGCATCGATATTTCCATCATTATTTCGTGGTCGCCTTTTAGAGTACCGAATTCCCGTTTGATTGAGTAGCATAGGAAAGGATAGGTCGCATTGGGATTTTGGCGTGTGAATAGCCAGTATCATTCCTCCGCTCGTCCTGACAAGAATAGGTGGAAGCTTGCCATCAATTGCTCATATGTGCATTGCGTCCGTTCGCACAGGGTGTCTAACTTGAACAGGAAGTCGGACACGCTACCCGTGCCGTTGTATGACACCTTCCAATCCTGCGGCTTAATGGAGACACTAGCGGTCGGTAGTGGCTGTCTATAAAGAGGAACTTGAGGTTGGCTACGACTTGGAGGAGTGAAATCCCTTGGGTGTCTGGTTGCTGCTTGCGAAGTGGCTACTGCCGCGCTCGAGGCGTCAATATTTTCCCTCATTGTCCCTAACTCAGTCCTCATTTCTTCCTGAGAAGTGCGGAAGAGTTGCTGAAGCACGCCCGCCCAGGATTCTCCCGGTGGTCCTTCATTCTTGCGCCGCCTATCAGTTCCGCTTATGTCCCTATTGTTGTTCACTGGCAACGCTCTAGCCTACTCTGGTGGTCTTCCTACCAATGCTGTTATAGATTCGCTGGAGATGTTATGCCCGGATGTCTCGAGTGGTGTCGCCTCCCATAAGTTGGAGTTCCGGCTATCTACCTTCAGACCTGGACCAGGATTATTAGTGGAAGTCGACGGTTGCAAGCCTTCTCCTCCTGTATCAGTGATTGGTGAGTGCATTACCAGTGGACGATTACTTGACATGGCTGGAGTATCCCTTCCGGGGCCTCGTGACTTAGCACTCTTTTCTCTTGCCGAACTTCGCGTGCTCACTTGACTCATCCGATCTTCCTGCTGATCCATGAACTGCATTTCGAAATCTACCAAGTCCAAAACTCAAATAATATTTAAAAAAAAATATAGTTGCTTCCGGGTATAAGGTTGTCAAAGAAAGTCCAAAAAATGTGGGGTGCCTTTACCGCACTCAATTGCGCAACCGAGTATCCGGGGAAAGAAAAAAAAATCGCTATTATGCTATTACCCCTCCTAGCTACTAATTTATCGCGTACCTGGATAAGGCTAGATCCAAAAGTCGCCACCGCGTACCGGGAGGTGTAATAAAAAAACTTTTTTAACCGACAAGTCAAAAAAAATCAGTTAGCGTATTGAATATAAATAACGCTGTTAAAACTCTCAAAATAACTTATTATCTGTGTATTAGTAAATAGGCATATTAAGTTGATTAGTTAGATATACATACGTGTGAAATATACGTGGAAAAAAAATCAAAGCGGTAATTTGCCAAAATATCGTTATATATATATATTTTAAGGTATATTGGGAATGCTGACCTCCCCTCATTAGTAAGGCACAAGCTCAAATCGAAACAAAACAAAACACATATTTACTTTCAGTCCCAGCACACCCGACCGCAATGCAGCAAGGGGCAGAAAATACATGCCCCCTGAGTCTTGAAGGGTGTGCTAGTACTGCGACAATGTTGCTGATCTATCTTTCGGTCCCAGTACACCTCGCCGCAATGCAGGAAGGGCAGTAGCGACATGCCCCCTGAGACTTGCGAAGTGACTGAGACCCCGATAGTCGCTTGAGAATTCGGCTCCCAGCCCACTCCACCGCAGTACGCAAGCCGACTGGTCCGCTCCGCGCAGACCTATGGAGCGAGACTGGGGCCGTACAAAAAAAAATCGTTATTAAAAAAAAATTCGGCTAAAGTTAAAACTATATAAAAAAAATCTTTGCTCTCTTAGCGGACTCATAGTTCTAAGTCTATGGCCGACATATCGGACAACTGAACACAAAAAAAATGCAATAATAAAAAAACTAAGTGCGTTTAACACTGCCTCATCGGGTGAATACCAACTCCGGAGGACGTGACGTTTAGTCGTGGAGAAGCCATCCGCTCCAGTTCGACCGCCCCATCCGAACTGCCAAGATCAACTCCACCTATCCCGCCGCAACGCAGGAAGGGCGGCTTCTACGGCCTGCCCCCTGGGACTTGCGGGATAGTGAAGCCTCTCATGCCAGCTCAGGCTGGTCAATCTGGCCGAAACGTCGGGCCACCCCGTTGGGCGCCATCTGTTATGGAATACGCATTTTTGTTGAGAGCAACAGTGAAGGCGGGCATGACATTTCGGGTGCACTGTGGCTAGTCATTGTCGGCTGGGGCGGATTCTTGCCCTCACTGCTGTCCTCTGCGCCATAAACAGAGAAACTGTCATGCCTTACAATCAAAATTCATTTCCGGCCCGCCGGAACTCAATATATGTACATACATAATGCAATAGGAATAAAAAATATTCAAATAAAACCGCCAAAAAGAATAGAAAAAAAATGCTGAAAAGAGAGATAAAGTTAAAATAAACAAGGACGGCCGAATATAGGGCATCACCGTTGGTGGTGTGATGCCTGGTGCTAGCCCACCCTCATCCATGGCTGCAGACGCACCCTTATACCAGCAGCCCCTATACAAACTCCTGTGTGCCTCCTTAATCATTGGATCAACCAGCATTCCCATTTTCTTATAACGTTTAATCACAAATCATACTAATACTAACATATAAATACAGTAGTTAAGTGCTCTTAAATCTATATAATCTTTGTATAAAGGTATATGTTGTTTCAACAAAGTAAGTCTTAAAAAAATGTAGATATGATTTCATTAAGGCAAGCATCAAAATGTGGATAGGATTTCAATAAAGTAAGTATCAAAATGTAAATAGGATTTCAATAAGGTCAGTATTCGCATGTATGAATAAAGTACAGATACTATTATAGTATTTCATTTCGACACTCTTCGCAGATAAGTGGGAAGAAAAAGGAAAGAAAAAAAATGTATGTATTAATCAAATGGGCTAATCAATTATTTCCTAAAGAAAAGAATATAACCCAAAAGTTTAGTCACCCCATCCGGATGTCTTAGCGTTAGGTTCGGTCTCCCTTTTATTTAGGTTATATGTCTTATGTTGACTTGTATTATAGTAGGCCTTTAGTTAGTTATAGGTTGTTTTGCTTTAGTTGTTGATTTAATTCAATTTATTTAATTCATAGGCAGGTTAAGTAAAGGTACTCGGAGGGTGCAAAAAAGTCATTTACCGTCCCAAGTGAGTCTTACGTCAAAACCCGGTTATTCTCTAAAACTACTTCGGAATATTATGTCAAAACTATTAAATTACGTAATATTCATTTCAGACATTACCTGTCCAATATGTAATGACTTAAACGGCTAAATATACTTAATTAGTGCTAACGGTAATTAACAAGATGAATTTCATTGAAGGTGGAATCACAAAAAAAAACCCGTCTATACATGGGAATGCAAATCGACCTTCAACACAGGCACTCACATTGCTTCCTTATAACTTTTTTTTTATAACTATTTTAAAGGTTTCATAATAATAATGCACAAATAAGTCGTTCATATGTACATCTTAGAAGTACTATTGGAAAATTTAATTAGTATAGAACAGAAGGGTTATTAGTTTAACTGGTTGTAATTTACTACCCAAACTTAAAAATAGATTACACTAATTACATATGCGCGATTAGGCAACAACATATTTGTTGCAACTATATTTTCACTGTCTTACCACCCGATGCAGCAGGCTTTGGTTTGACCGTGCTGTGGTTGTCTGCTATTTGTCGTTGTTGTTGTTGCTGCTGAGGCAAATGTTGACGTTTCTGTAGCTGTTGACGTTGTTGTTGTTGCTGCCACCTTTGGTGCAGGTTGCCGCACTACTGTACGAGGGGGGCCACCCCTTCACTCGTCTGCTGTTGTTGGTGTTGCCACTTTTGTGCAGGTTGCCGCACTATTTTACGAGGAGGGCCACCAGTTCACTCGTCTGCTGTTGTTGTTGTTATTGCTGCTGTCGTGAAGTGGTTGCTGCTGCTGCTGATGCCGTTGTTGTTGCTGCCACTTTTGTGCTGGTTGCCGCACTATTTTACGAGGAGGGCCAGCCCTTCACTCGTCTGCTGTTGTTCTTGTTGCTGTTGCTGCTGATGCAACTGATGCTGTTGCCGCTTCCCTGCGGTATTACCACCACTGCTGATGCAACTGATGCGTTTTTGGGCATCGAGCGTCGGATTTTAATTTTCGGCAAATAAAAATCCAGGGCGAGTGTTCCGTTCGCTTGTAAAGGACTACGTTTGAGATTGTGCAAGTTACGAAGAATGACGTAAATCTTCTTGGTAACCTGAGTCCAGCTCTGTGTATGACATGATGAGTCAATAATGCATACCACGCATATACCACTCGACCTTTGTTGGTCCCTTATTATTCTTAGTAAGCTCCGAGCAGGTTAAATTTCTGTTTACTGATTTGCGTTTTTATCGTAATGCACATCCATACACACAATGTATGCATGCCGAAAGCATTCACATGCAAGCGAAAAAAGCGAATGCCGTGGTCATATATCTTGTTATTAACATCCTTTGATTTTATCAATTTTATGAAAATACGCTGCAGTTTCTTATATTATTCACATTTCACGAGTCACCGCTATTGAATTTTCTCTTTTTTTTGTTTTATCTTTTTCAATCGGTAATTAAATAGATTTTTCGCACTCAGACCAAGTTGCACTTTTGTCAAACAAATTTTTTTTCTTTTCTTTTCGCAATTTTGTAAGTTTCTTATGTGTTTTTTTTTCTATTTGAAACTGCAGATGACTTCCAGAGTTAATCAAAATCTCACTTTCACACGAACTTCACTCAACCTTCACTCTCAACCTGCACACTCTGCCTACAACTCTCCAACTGCCACTCCGACTGCTAACTGACTAGTGCCGTGCTGCCAGCGGGTTTTTATATCCGTCGTCAGACATGCAACGGAATTTTCCATGGCATGCTAGGGATGGCCAGCCCTCGATAACCTCGTTCAATCGGAATATGAAATATGAGTGTATTGTTAGAATAAATGGTTATTAAAATGCTTTATACTAATAATGACCGAATAAGAAAAGTTAATGTGGGAAATTTTTCTTTTTATCTATTTAATTAGTTTGGAATAATCATGAAATTTTGCAATAATTTCGAATATGATATAATTGGTAAATTTTTTCTTTTCTTAGACTATAACCGCGCTATATTTTGATTGATATGGAAGAAATAGAAGAAAGAAAAAAAAAATTTTAACGTAATTGAAGTTTGGCTATATCTTTAATTTTAGTAAGGAAATTTAATAAATTAATGTAAAAGAAATATTTTCACAACGCCATATATCGCAGGTCATCGTTGGCCACTCACCTCCAGGATGCTCAGACCGGTTTATTTTTTTTTCGTTTTGCTTTTCTCCTTTTCGCTAACGGTAAAATCGCGCCACCTCGGTGACGCGCGATTTTCCCGCCATCTCCTCTTCTTCCACTATTTCTGCCTCCTCCATTTCGCTATCCCGTTAAATCACGCCACTACAGTGACGCGTGATTTTCCCGCCATTGCCTTTTGCCTTCTCCACATCTTCTACCAATCCTGTTTCCTCCTATTCTGACATCCTTCCAACCAACATGCACGACGATCTGGCAGCACCCCCAACCTGTGGACTTTGCCGCATTGCCAGTCCACATATTCGGAAGATGCTGCCATCTCGTCTGCAGCAAGATTTCCTAGCCACAGGGTGGCCTGTACCTAGTGGACCATAACAAACCTGCTTCGCTTTGGAGACTTTCGAAAAAGGGAACAGGAAAAGGGTTCACTACTCTATACACAGATATGGGAAAAGAAGAGTTATTGTCGAGACGCTGAAAGGAACGTGGGGCACGACTCACCCCTGAGATGAAGAGTCTCCTAGTTTCAGTCAGCCGGGCAACATTCAACGTCTAGTACTTGGTGGTATGTCTTTTATGCTAAGATATCAGCAGTGTGAGGTTTGCCTTAGTAAAAGAAGGAGCAATTAATTGGGTCGAAAAAAAATTGAAACGAACATGTAGGTCCCGGTGGTGTTATTTGGCACTGAGTTTGACCGCGTTCTTGAAGAATTGGAATTCTTGGAGTACTCTCGTTCAAGGTTTATGCCCCTCGCCACAAGGATTCCGATGCAGAAGTTAAGTCAAACCGAGTTTCAAAACAAAAGTTTTAAGTAAGTCTGTTAAATCTGAGTATGCCTGGTGTTAGTATTGCCCGAGATTTAATAAAGGAATTATCCTTTAATTTAAGAAAGTCCGGTGTTGGTATTGCTGGTATTTAATAAAGGAATTTGTCTGGGTACAACCCGCCAGAAAGGTAGTATGGAAAACGTGCCGTGGCTATTTTTGTTTCTTATTATTGGCTTCGCGGCCATTTAAGACATTTTCTTAAGGGAGAACTCGTCCAAACTCCGAAAAATAATTGGTTAGACATTTTGAGGAGAATTCGTCAAAACTCCTAAAATGACAGTCCTGGTTGCAAAGCGGATTGTCAAATAAATCACGACTCCCGGTGGGAGTAATTGTGATCTACCTTTTGGTTATGGATGCTCGGGGAGGATACTGGGCTAATAGTCCCCGACCGCCTAGAAGCCCAGGTTCTCTGTTGACTTACGTCGGCTAGAGTTGCCTTCCACCCAATTTGCCTGACTTAGCAGGTCTTTACAGCAAAGCCCCTCCGCTAGTTCAAACCTTACATAACTTAGCTTCGCGGAAAAGCCATGTAAGGCCGAACCCCGGGCGATCTGCGTGCGTCCGAGGACAACCCCTCGGCTGGATTTTTCTTGAAAAAACTTGAATATATATAACAAAAAAATTGTAAACGTGTTGATGAATGTATTGAGAAGACTTGTAAATATTTAGATTAAGAATGCTGATTACTTTTAAGACGCTCTTCGTGATGGATGGATATGTCACGGTCGGATGTCAGAAGCATGGAACCTACCAACTGGTTTGCCATTCAAATCTTCTAAGTCGTACAGGGCATTGCCTACTTTTCGCAAAACACGGCATTTTAGATATTTCGGTAAGAATTTGGCATTGATCCCCTGCTTGAAGTTGCTTAAGGCGAAGTTTCTCCGGAATACTTCCTGCCCTTCCCGGTAGTTTATTACTCTAGCCCTTTTGTTGTACGTGTGAGTACCTCTATCTTGGGCCTCTTCCAAATTCTTCCGTATATGTTCGCGAACGTTTACTAGCTTATCAGCTCTGCATGCCACTGGGATGTCATCTTGTCTCAGGCTTCCGAGTTGTTCCAGTATCTTATAGGCTGATGCGTGTTGAATCATATTTTGTCCAAATAAAGCAAAGTAGGGCGAGCACTGTATCGACGTGTGAAAATCGCTTCTCAAAACTGATAAAATTTCGGGAATGTGTTTATCCCAGTCCATGTGATCTTGTATGTCTTTCAGGAGAATTCGGATCTTTGAAACAATCTCTCTGTTCACTCATTCAGAGGCGTTAGCCTGCGGTGAATATAACGCGGTCTTAATGTGAACAATTCCGTAGTTCTTAATAAATTAATGCATTTCCTTTGAAATGAATTGTCTCCCGTTATCACTATGGACATATTGAGGGACTCCGAAAGCTGGAAATATTTCTGTAGAAAAGAAGCCAGTGACATTTGACGTCGTCGCGTTCTGCATTGGTTTTAGAAAAACATACTTTGAAAAATGATCGAGCACTATAAAGAGAAACTGGTTTTTCCGCTTGGATCCCGGGTACGGTCCCAAGAAGTCGCAATAGAGCCGTTGAAATGGTCTATCTGACACAATTGCGTTGCCCATAGGTGGTCTGGATACTTGGTTGGTGGCCTTAGCGCTTTTACAGGTTTCACGTCGCTTCACATAGTTCCTTACATCCTTATCCATCTGCGGCCAGAAGTATTTCTGTCGAATTCGCTCTAAGTTTTCTGCCAACCTCCGTGGTAACTGGCATTCGAGTCGTGCGAGCATTCGATTGCAGACTCCGTCAGCCTGTTCGGCAGCCACAAACGCCACAGCGAATCTTCTTCTTCTTCTACACCTCTCCGAAACATGACTCTTTTGTAAACTTTGTTGCCAGCTATGCGTAAATCAGGCAGCCTTTCCTGGTTGGTTTTAACCGTCTCGCGGAGTTCTGAGTATTCTACGTCTTCAAATTCTGGTGATGCTAGGTCAATTTCTTGTGGCGCTGTAGGTGACAGTTCGTCAACGTCAAAGCGCGAAAGAGTGTCTGGAACAACGTTCAGAGACCCTTTTCGATGCTCCATTTTAAAGGTATATCGTTGCAGCAATAGTGACCATCTCGCCAATCTTCCACTCAGATCCTTTTGCGTCATCAGCCACTTAAGGCTTGAATGGTCTGTAATGATTCGGAAGGGCAATCCCTCTACGTATGGTCTAAAACGCTTGACGCTAACTATGGCTGCGAGGCATTCTAGCTCGGTGACCGTATAGTTGCGCTGGGCATTGTTGAGCTTCTTCGACACAAAAGCTATAGGATGTTCCGCTCCCTCGTCGTCTGCTGGAATAACACTCCTCCTACCCCTATTTTGGAGGCATCACATTCGATTACGAACTCTTTTGTGAAATCGGGCTGCGCCAAAACCGGCGCCGAACTTAACGAGACCTTCAACTTTTCGAAAGCTTCGACGGCCTCAGGAGTTAACTTAAAAGGGCCAGGGGATTTACGAAAACAGTCTGTCAAAGGGCCTGCCAAATCAGCGAAGTTGGTGATGAAGGACCTATACCAGTTTGCCATCCCTACAAACCTTCGAACCTGACGAGGGGATTTTGGAATCGGGAAATTCTTCACCGCTTCAATCTTGTCAGGGTCTACTTTCATACATCCATTACCTATCAAATACCCGAGATAACGAATTTCCTTCTGGCAAAATTTACTCTTTTCGACGTTGATTGTAAGTCCTGCATTCCGCAAACATTTTGCCACCTCCTTAAGCAATCCCATGTGTTCCGAGAAATTCGAGCTGGACACCATCAAATCATCCAGGTAAACGAAGACGTTCTCTCGCAAGCGTGACGGGATAGCTTTATCCATCAGCCTACTCATCGTTTGAGGGCCGTTGCACAAGCCAAAGGGCATTACTTTAAAGTGATATATAAGGCTTTCCAGGAACTGCAAATGCTGTTTTCTCCTTTGATGATTCCGTTAATTTGATTTGGAAGAAGGCATCTTTCAAATCAATACCACTTATAAAGTACGTGTCCTTTAGTCTGCTTAGCAATCCGTTAATGTGTGGCAGCGGGTAGGAGTCCTTTTTAGTTACCGCATTCACCTTCCTGGAATCTATGCACAACCTGACCTTGCATGGTTTCCGTACGAGGACCACGGGGCTACACCACGGTGAGTTCGATTCCTCGATTATGCCCATTTTAAGAAGCCGGTCGATTTCGCTGAAAGCCTCAGCTTGTCTCGGTAGTGAAAGAGGAAAATTCTTGCTTTTGATTGGAACGGCGTCACCCGTGTGTATGTGGTGCGTAACAAAATTTGTCTGCCCTAATCCTAGCTTTTCGAATGATGGAAACTCTTGAACCACCTCTTGCAATGCTATCTTCAGATCCGGGGTGAGCTGATGGAAATTAGGCTCATCTTCGTTTTGCAAATCTAAAGAAGAGACACACGGAAATATATCAGGTGCTAACGCAAATGCCTTCCAGAAGTCAATCCCAAGGTATGCTTCTTGAACTAGCGCAGGGACTAAATAGAATCGAATATTTCGAGTGAGATTCTTGAAAGTAACAGGCAGAGATATTGAACCGAGAATTTTCTGCTTATTACCGCTGGCAGTATAAACATGCGCGTGTAAGGGACGATAATTCAAGTTATTTTCGCTTAGAAATTCCTCGCACCCCTTCCCCAAAATGGAAACGGTTGCACCGGAATCGAAAAGACCGACAACGAAACTATCACTTACTTTTACTTTCACCAGTGGGCGTTCATCTTGGATAAGCAGAACCCTGGTACTTTGCAACATTTTGCGCATTTTTGTACGATTACAATATCTTCTCCTGCACTTCAAAACATTTTCTGAAACTATAAACTTAAGCTCCTCTGCAAAAATGTCTGCCCTTTTCCGCCTATAATCCTCTTCCCTCTGCTCTAAGCTACCGGAAAACTGGGCCTGACAAGAAGCATCCCTACTCGACGCCTTCAAAATACGAACTGGATGGGCATTGGCTTGAAAAATCACCTAACCAGCAGAGTCAGCACTTCTGACCGAACAATTTGGACCACCTGTGTTTATGAATTGGGGCCTATTCGCGGGACTATTACTATTTTCTGTACAATTGAAACCTCCATGCATACGACCGATTCCTGCGCTACTACTTCTTGGTTCGGTACACGATCCTTCGGTTCTTGTACTGCCTGCTTCGGGGGCTAGGGGGCCGAACGAGAATCCCCGACTGTTTTCTCGCTCGGGTTCCGGTTTCCCAGTTTACGATGATCCCGCGGACACTTCGGAGTTACCACTCCTTTCAGTCCACACTTGAAGCAAAAGGTAGCTTTCACCGGCTCTTCGCAATAGATGTAAGAATGGCCCATCTAATCGCAGTTCCAACACTGGATACCTGAATAGCCTGGCTTCCGCATCCTTTGATAATTCAGTGCCGCTACCTGTGGATCACCCTCGCCATTGGTGTCTTCCTCACATTCGTCCGTGGGAGTCATACCTGTCTCGTTGACCTGTCTCGAAGGGTAGTGCGGAATTAGACTTCGATTCTCCTTCAGCAACTGTTCAGCCCTCCTGGCAATATCACGCAAGTCATGTAAAGACTTCGCTTCTGCGTTAAACAGCATCAGCTTCAGACTACTGGTTGCATTCCTTTTTAGTATCTCTATCAATAAATTCTCTGCCATCGGTTCCCTTAGTCGCGCATTCATGGCTAAAATGTCTGTATGGAAGGAATCGTAAGATTCACTGGCTTTCTGTCGCCGCATCGATATTTCCATCATTATTTCGTGGTCGCCTTTTAGAGTAACGAATTCCCGTTTGATTGAGTAGCATAGGAAAGGATAGGTCGCATTGGGATTTTGGCGTGTGAATAGCCAGTATCATTCCTCCGCTCGTCCTGACAAGAATAGGTGGAAGCTTGCCATCAATTGCTCATACATATGTGCATTGCGTCCGTTCGCACAGGGTGTCTAACTTGAACAGGAAGTCGGACACGCTACCCGTGCCGTTGTATGACACCTTCCAATCCTGCGGCTTAACGGAGACACTAGCGGTGGGTAGTGGCTGTCTATAAAGAGGAACTTGAGGTTGGCTACGACTTGGAGGACTAAAATCCCTTGGGTGTCTGGTTGCTACTTGCGAAGTGGCTACTGCCGCGCTCAAGGCGTCAATATTTTCCCTCATTGTCCCTAACTCAGTCCTCATTTCTTCCTGAGAAGTGCGGAAGAGTTGCTGAAGCACGCCCGCCCAGGATTCTCCCGGTGGTCCTTCATTCTTGCGCCGCCTATCAGTCCCGCTTATGTCCCTATTGTTGTTCACTGGCAACGCTCTAGCCTCCTCTGGTGGTCTTCCTACCAATGCTGTTATAGATTCGCTGGAGATGTTATGCCCGGATGTCTCGAGTGGTGTCGCCTCCCATAAGTTGGAGTTCTGGCTATCTACCTTCAGACCTGGACCAGGATTATTAGTGGAAGTCGACGGTTGCAAGCTTTCTCCTCCTGTATCAGTGATTGGTGAGTGCATTACCAGTGGACGATTACTTGACATGGCTGGAGTATCCCTTCCGGGGCCTCGTGACTTAGCACCCTTTCCTCTTGCCGAACTTCGCGTGCTCACTTGACTCATCCGATCTTCCTGCTGATCCATGAACTGCATTTCGAAATCTACCAAGTCCAAAACTGAAGTAATATTTAAAAAAAAAATATAGTTGCTTACGGGTTTAAGGTTGTCAAAGAAAGTCCAAGAAATGTGGGGTGACTTTACCGCACTCAATTGCGCAACCGAGTATCCGGGGAAAGAAAAAAAAATCGCTATTATGCTATTACCCCTCCTAGCTACTAATTTATCGCGTACCTGGATAAGGCTAGATCAAAAAGTCGCCACCGCGTACCGGGAGGTGTAATAAAAAAACTTTTTTAACCGACAAGTCAAAAAAATCAGTTAGCGTATTGAATATAAATAACGCTGTTAAAACTCAAAAAATAACTTATTATCTGTGTATTAGTAAATAGGCATATTAAGTTGATTAGTTAGATATACATACGTGTGAAATATACGTGGAAAAAAAATCAAAGTGGTAATTTGCCAAAATATCGTTATATATATATATTTTAAGGTATATTGGGAATGCTGACCTCCCCTCATTAGTAAGGCACAAGCTCAAATCGAAACAAAACAAAACACATATTTACTTTCAGTCCCAGCACACCCGACCGCAATGCAGCAAGGGGCAGAAAATACATGCCCCCCTGAGTCTTGAAGGGTGTGCTAGTACCGCGACAATGTTGCTGATCTATCTTTCGGTCCCAGTACACCTCGCCGCAATGCAGGAAGGGCAGTAGCGACATGCCCCCTGAGACTTGCGAAGTGACTGAGACCCCGATAGTCGCTTGAGAATTCGGCTCCCAGCCCACTCCACCGCAGTACGCGAGCCGACTGGTCCGCTCCGCGCTGACCTATGGAGCGAGACTGGGGCCGTACAAAAAAAAATCGTTATTAAAAAAAAATACGGCTAAAGTTAAAACTATATAAAAAAAATCTTTGCTCTCTTAGCGGACTCATAGTTCTAAGTCTATGGCCGACATATCGGACAACTGAACACAAAAAAAATGCAATAATAAAAAAACTAAGTGCGTTTAACACTGCCTCATCGGGTGAATACCAACTCCGGAGGACGTGACGTTTAGTCGTGGAGAAGCCATCCGCTCCGGTTCGACCGCCCCATCCGAACTGCCAAGATCAACTCCACCTATCCCGCCGCAACGCAGGAAGGGCGGCTTCTACGGCCTGCCCCCTGGGACTTGCGGGATAGTGAAGCCTCTCATGCCAGCTCAGGCTGGTCAATCTGGCCGAAACGTCGGGCCACCCCGTTGGGCGCCATCTGTTATGGAATACGCATTTTTGTTGAGAGCAACAGTGAAGGCGGGCATGACATTTCGGGTGCACTGTGGCTAGTCATTGTCGGCTGGGGCGGATTCTTGCCCTCACTGCTGTCCTCTGCGCCATAAACAGAGAAACTGTCATGCCTTACAATCAAAATTCATTTCCGGCCCGCCGGAACTCAATGTATGTACATACATAATGCAAAAGGAATAAAAAATATTTAAATAAAACCGCCAAAAAGAATAGAAAAAAAAATGCTGAAAAGAGAGATAAATTTAAAATGAACAAGGACGGCCGAATATAGGGCATCACCGTTGGTGGTGTGATGCCTGGTGCTAGCCCACCCTCATCCATGGCTGCAGTCGCACCCTTATACCAGCAGCCCCTATACAAACTCCTGTGTGCCTCCTAAATCATTAGATCAACCAGCATTCCCATTTTCTTATTACGTTTATTCACAAATCATACTAATACTAACATATAAATACAGTAGTTAAGTGCTCTTAAATCTATATAATCTTAGTATAAAGGTATATGTTGTTTCAACAAAGTAAGTCTTAAAAAAATGTAGATATGATTTCATTAAGGCAAGCATCAAAATGTGGATAGGATTTCAATAAGGTCAGTATTCGCAAGTATGAATAAAGTACAGATACTATTATAATATTTCATTGCGACACTCTTCGCAGATAAGTGGGAAGAAAAAGGAAAGAAAAAAAATGTATGTATTAATCAAATGGGCTAATCAATTATTTCCTAAAGAAAAGAATATAACCCAAAAGTTTAGTCACCCCATCCGGATGTCTTAGCGTTAGGTTCGGTCTCCCTTTTATTTAGGTTATATGTCTTATGTTGACTTGTATTATAGTAGGCCTTTAGTTAGTTATAGGTTGTTTTGCTTTAGTTGTTGATTTAATTCAATTTATTTAATTCATAGGCAGGTTAAGTAAAGGTACTCGGAGGGTGCAAAAAAGTCATTTACCGTTCCAAGTGAGTCTTACGTCAAAACCCGGTTATTCTCTAAAACTACTTCGGAATATTATGTCAAAACTATTAAATTACGTAATATTCATTTCAGACATTACCTGTCCAATATGTAATCACTTAAACGGCTAAATATACTTAATTAGTGCTAACGGTAATTAACAAGATGAATTTCATTGAAGGTGGAATCACAAAAAAAAAACCCGTCTATACATGGGAATGCAAATCGACCTTCAACACAGGCACTCACATTGCTTCCTTATAACTTTTTTTTTATAACTATTTTAAAGGTTTCATAATAATAATGCACAAATAAGTCGTTCATATGTAC
Organism: Philophylla caesio; assembly: GCA_963971545.1. Taxonomy (NCBI): domain Eukaryota; kingdom Metazoa; phylum Arthropoda; class Insecta; order Diptera; family Tephritidae; genus Philophylla; species Philophylla caesio. The sequence continues at coordinate 22,067,083 of OZ020605.1, forward strand.
ATCTTAGAAGTACTATTGGAAAATTTAATTAGTATAGAACAGAAGGGTTATTAGTTTAACTGGTTGTAATTTACTACCCAAACTTAAAAATAGATTACACTAATTACATATGTGCGATTAGGCAACAACATATTTGTTGCAACTATATTTTCACTGTCTTACCACCCGATGCAGCAGGCTTTGGTTTGGCCGTGCTGTGGTTGTCTGCTAGTTGTCGTTGTTGTTGTTGCTGCTTAGGCAAATGTTGACGTTTCTGTAGCTGTTGACGTTGTTGTTGTTGCTGCCACCTTTGGTGCAGGTTGCCGCACTACTGTACGAGGAGGGCCACCCCTTCACTCGTCTGCTGGTGTTGTTGTTTCCACTTTGTGCAAGTTGCCGCACTATTTTACGAGGAGGGCCACCCCTTCACTCGTCTGCTGTTGTTGTTGTTATTGCTGCTGTCGTTAAGTGGTTGCTGCTGCTGCTGATGCCGTTGTTGTTGCTGCCACTTTTGTGCAGGTTGCCGCACTATTTTACGAGGAGGGCCACCCCTTCACTCGTCTGCTGTTGTTCTTGTTGCTGTTGCTGCTGATGCAACTGATGCTGTTGCCGCTTCCCTGCGGTATTACCACCACTGCTGATGGAACTGATGCGTTTTTGGGCATCGAGCGTCGGATTTTAATTTTCGGCAAATAAAAATCCAGGGCGAGTGTTCCGTTCGCTTGTAAAGGACTACGTTTGAGATTGTGCAAGTTACGAAGAATGACGTAAATCTTCTTGGTAACCTGAGTCCAGCTCTGTGTATGACATGATGAGTCAATAATGCATACCACGCATATACCACTCGACCTTTGTTGGTCCCTTATTATTCTTAGTAAGCTCCGAGCAGGTTAATTTTCTGTTTACTGATTTGCGTTTTTATCGTAATGCACATCCATACACACAATGTATGCATGCCGAAAGCATTCACATGCAAGCGAAAAAAGCGAATGCCGTGGTCATATATCTTGTTATTAACACCCTTTGATTTTATCAATTTTATGAAAATACGCTGCAGTTTCTTATATTATTCACATTTCACGAGTCACCGCTATTGAATTTTCTCTTTTTTTTGTTTTATCTTTTTCAATCGGTAATTAAATAGATTTTTCGCACTCAGACCAAGTTGCACTTTTGTCAAACTTTTTTTTTTTCTTTTTTTTTTTTGCAATTTTGTAAGTTTCTTATGTGCTTTTTTTTCTATTTGAAACTGCAGATGACTTCCAGAGTTAATCAAAATCTCACTTTCACACGAACTTCACTCAACCTTCACTCTCAACCTGCACACTCTGCCTACAACTCTCCAACTGCCACTCCGACTGCTAACTGACTAGTGCCGTGCTGCCAGCGGGTTTTTATATCCGTCGTCAGACATGCAACGGAATTTTCCATGGCATGCTAGGGATGGCCAGCCCTCGATAACCTCGTTCAATCGGAATATGAAATATGAGTGTATTGTTAGAATAAATGGTTATTAAAATGCTTTATACTAATAATGACCGAATAAGAAAAGTTAATGTGGGAAATTTTTCTTTTTATCTATTTAATTAGTTTGGAATAATCATGAAATTTTGCAATAATTTCGAATATGATATAATTGGTAAATTTTTTCTTTTCTTAGACTATAACCGCGCTATATTTTGATTGATATGGAAGAAATAGAAAAAGAAAAAAAAAATTTAACGTAATTGAAGTTTGGCTATATCTTTATTTTTAGTAAGAAAATTTAATAAATTAATGTAAAAGAAATATTTTCACAACGCCATATATCGGAGGTCAGCGTTGGCCACCCACTTCCAGGATGCTCAGACCGGTTTATTTTTTTTTCGTTTTGCTTTTCTCCTTTTCGCTAACGGTAAAATCGCGCCACCTCGGTGACGCGCGATTTTCCCGCCATCTCCTCTTCTTCCACTATTTCTGCCTCCTCCATTTCGCTATCCCGTTAAATCACGCCACTACGGTGACGCGTGATTTTCCCGCCATTGCCTTTTGTCTTCTCCACCTCTTCTACCAATCCTGTCTCCTCCTATTCTGACATCCTTCCAACCAACATGCACGACGATCTGGCAGCACCCCCAACCTGTGGGCTTTGCCGCATTGCCAGTCCACATATTCGGGAGATGCTGCCATCTCGTCTGCAGCAAGATTTCCTAGCCACAGGGTGGCCTGTACCTAGTGGACCATAACAACATGTCAATCAAATGTTTGAGGAAATGAAGCATAAACTTAAAAAACATCTTAACAAAGTAGATTTTGTAGGAATAACAACAGATATTTGGACCTCTTTGGCTAATGAGGCATATTTAACTGTGACGTGCCATTTTATTGATTCTTCATTTGAATTGCGGAGTGCAGTACCTACTCAAAACAAAAGAACTTAATGAGGTGATGAATCATAACGCTCAAAATATTGAAAGTACGATTTCGGAAGTGCTGCACAACTGGAACATTTTTAATAAAATAACATATATAGTAACAGACAATGCAAAATCCATGACAAATGCTTGTGACTTACTTCAAATACCGCATTTGCCTTGATTTGCGCATACTTTGAATCTTGTGGTTCAAGACGGATTAATGCTCAAGGTGGCAGACTCATATTTGAAGCCTCTAATAACTAAATGTAAAAGTATCGTAAATTTTTTTAAATCATCGCGATTGCGAATGTGAAACTAAAACAAGCACACAATACGGAAATGCCGTTGAAATTATTGCAAGATATGCCAACAAGGTGGAACAGCACATATTTGATGCTAAAGATACTCTTACCTTTACAGGATGCAGTAACTACAGTTTTACTGTCGAGTGGGAAAGCTCCTCCACCTCTCTCAGCTGATGAAAGAAAAATTGTTTGGGAAATCGAAAAACTTCTTGGCCCTTTTAATGATGCAACAGATCAATGCTGCGGTAATAATGTAACATTATCGCTAATAATTCCAATCGTAAATGGATTGTATCAAAAAATGTATGAAATTAAAACGCAAATAGAAACAAACAAAGCCATAACTCTGTGTGAAAAGCTCATAGACGGGGTGAAAAAACGCCTATTTTTATACGAAACTAGAACAGCGCCACGTTTAGGATCTCTGTTGGATCCTCGATTTAAATGTGAAGGGTTTATTTCTTGCACCAACGCGGAGCAAGCCAATGTACGCCTTGAAGCTGATATTCTGACTTTCATCAACACAGAACCATCGCAAAAGCAATCCATAAGCCATGACAACACAGCCCAAAGTACTTTACTTTTTGCTTTTATTGAGAAAAAAATTCAAACCGAGTAAAGTCGCGTAAAGTCGATGCTATAATCCTCAGAAGACAATATTTAGAACGAGAAACTGTGCCTTAAAATTCAAATCCCTTAGAGTGTTGGAAGGTGATATATAGTTCATGTGATATAAATTTGATTGATTTTTTTTAATATTCTTTATTTATAGATAATTGAAAATGATTTCCTACCTCTGAAAAAGTTAACTGCGAAATATTTGTTTATCCCAGCCACATCAACTGATTTAGAGCGTATATTCAGCAAAGCTGGCATCATAATAAGTGAAAAAAGATCACGCTTGAAGCATAAAAATGTTAATATGTTAATATTTTGAAACAAAAATAAATGGGTACAATAAAACTTTAGAAACATGTTGATTTAGTTTTATTGATGTATTAGAGTACACCTGATAGTTTTATCAAATTTACATTGACGATAGGACTATCGCTACTATCGATGGTTAATAACAGACAATCGTTGACTATCGATGATGGCCACTATCGATAGTTTGCCACCTCTACTATTAACCACATGAGAATGTATACGTGTGGCAATCCGCGTTTTTGCTACTCGACTGAATACACCAACAGCGCGTCTTGCCGAATACGCGATGATTAACAATGAAGTTCATGTGTGATTTTAACTTTCTTTTTAACGTCCTTGCGGCAATGTCGTGACGATCAATGGGTGATTGGCCAAGAAATATTTCTTGTCGAATTTCTGTCCTATTAAATCGAACTTTTAGTATTAGGAGTGATGGCTATGAACTAACCGTGATCTTCTCAGTTTTCTTACATCCTTTTTGTAAATAAATAATAAAATAACTCCGATATTTAGTTTTTTTACATCCTATTTGACGATATTTGTAGCACGCATTCTGTCAATTTTATGTTAAACGTCATAAGGTTACATTAAAAAAGTTTATATTGTCTAAAGCGCTCATAAGAACCTTCTCCTGACAATATCAAACACAACAAAAAAAGGAATAAAATGTAGTTTAGATCAGTTAGCATTAATTGGTCTCGAAATAAAGTATGTAAGTTGTGACCTGGTTAAAACAAACACAAAATATAAAAACTAAAGAGCGAGGAAAGGCAATAATTTGTAAACCATAGTCTCAAATTTTGAGATTATACGAAATTATAGAAGGTTTTCCCGTCCTCTAATGACATTAGTATAAATATATAAAATCTTCTAAAATACCTTTGATGCGGTTTTTCTGCAAATAAGTCTTATCTAATTGATAAGCACTTTGTGGTTGCCGTTTCTATAAAAATACTAGCTGACCCGACAGACGTCGTGTCTTATTGAATTCGAATAGGTATACCTAATTAATAAAAAAAAATATTTAAAAAAGTATTTATTATTCTAATGCTCTATGATATACAATATTCTTGGTTTTTTTTTCTTGTGCGTATATAAATAGTTTTGCTGGTATTCCTACACGGGAACAGGCGATGTGAAAAACATGGTTTTTTAAGATTGATGCCACCAACACTTAGCGACTGCCCTTGAGATTTATTTATCGACATTGCAAATGCTAGCCACACTGAAAATTGCAACCGTTTAAAGTCAAATGCCATGTCGATCGGAATCAAAGGAATCCGTGGAATCAAAACGTCTTCGCCTACTTCCTTTTCAAAATTGTGGTTCGATGACGTTGTTCACTAATTTCTTCACTGCGAGTCGGGTGCCACTACAAAGACGTGGCTGGTTAAAATTCCGCAACATTAGGATTACCGATCCGATTTTTAATTGTAGATTATGAGGTGGTAATCCAGGCAATTCCACCGAATTTGAAAATTCCGTTGGTTAGTAACGGAATCAATCGATTTGTATGTCATTAATTCGCCAGCAATCTTATTGAATCTGAAAATTAATCAACGATTCTTGCAGCCAATGTAATATAACTCTTTCGCTCAACCATACGTGATCCTTGTAATTTTGAGCAACGTTTGGAAAAACCTTATTGATGAGTTCGGTCTTAGTTTCAGTAAAGAGACAAAAATTGGTTGGAAATATGATGTATCCAGACGATGAGTCAACAGGTATTTTGCCATTACCAATATCGGGCAATTGTTTGGGAAAAAGCTTCTCCAGATTGGTCGTTCTGGCAATTCGACTCGCATGTTCATATTTAATTTGAGCGCTTTAATGTCTTTCCATAAAATGGATGACTTTAAACATGCGTTAAGTTCGTCGGCTGGCGTTGATCGCGGTATTACTGGTGGTTTTTTGCGAAAATCACCTGCCAATAAAATCATTGCACCACCAAACCGGTCTTGGCTCTTTCGTAAATCTTGCAACGTACAGTGTAATACTTCCAAAGATTTTGTGCACCCAAACTATTATTTTACTCTGCTGCAACACTTTGGCCATCGCAGAATTTCTTGAAAGATTGCAAGTTGGTTTTTCAGTTATTTCGTTGTCATCAGTGGATCGCCGGCGATAAAGTGTTCACGTACTTGCAGATATATTTTATCGATTTTACGGAATGGCAATATTCAATATTTATGTGTGCTTTTAATGTATCGGAGAGTAACGGAAAAAATGGAACAACCCAACGATTATCAACTTCAATTTTCAGCTGATGCACTTTGACTATTGTTGACTTTACGTTGTCATCAGTGTATCGCCGGCGATAAAGTGGATAACCATCATTTCCACAATTATTTTCTACTACCAATTGTCTCGGAAATTGTTTTGAACATTTCCCATCAACCACGCACGGAGAATTTTGATTTAATATTCCACAGGGACCTTGAATCATATTTTTTGTAACAATTTCATGTATCAATGCATCTACATTATTATCAGGAATTTCCGCAGATATCACATCGTCGATTTCATTTCGTCTTATCTTTTTTACCAACTAGAGGTGGCAAACTATCGATGGGACTATCGCTACTATCGATGGTACCGCACTATCGTCACTATCGATGGTCTCCACTATCGGACCGACTACCGATTGTTTGCCACATCTAGGTATAACAATTTACGATTACTTTCATAATTTATTGTGGTTTCACTTACAACGCGTGGTTTTCTAATTGTCAGAAAATTTGTTTAATAATTGAAATGAAAAAATTTCTTAATATAATTACAAATGGTGTGTACTTTGTGAATATATGTATAAATTTATGATGTTTCATTATATATTATTAATATTATTATCAGAAACAAATGTAAGTGCTGAGTGCTTGTGCTCTTCCTGAAGTGACGAAGAACGTGGTGGGAAACGCGCAAAAACTAAATTTTCTTCGGTATGGAAATTCTATTTTATTTTGATTAAACTTTTAAGCATACAATTATGCTTATAGGTTTGGAAATATTTTATTCGATCTTCCGACAAAAAACTTGCCAAGTGTGTTAAATGTTCTAAAGAATATAAAACAAGTGGTAGCACGTCAAACCTCAGAGATCATTTGAAGAGAGTGCATCCACATCTAGATGCAGATGAAGTTCAGGCAGCTACATCTTCAACATCATCTTCAAGTCGCCAATCGAGCATACGATCAGTGGATTCATATTTTAAAAGAGCCATTGAATATGACAGTTCTTCGAAAAGAAAGGCAGACATTGACATAGCCCTTAGTAAATTGATTGCTCAAGGATTACAACCATTTAATTTGGATGAAGACGAAAGTTTCCGAAATTTCGTCAACATTTTGGATCCACGTTACGTGCTGCCTTCGAAAAATACATTAAAAAATGTACATTGTTATGGAATACGCATTTTTGTTGAGAGCAACAGTGAAGGCGGGCATGACATTTCGGGTGCACTGTGGCTAGTCATTGTCGGCTGGGGCGGATTCTTGCCCTCATTGCTGTCCTCTGCGCCATAAACAAAGAAACTGTCATGCTTTACAATCAAAATTCATTTCCGGCCCGCCGGAACTCAATATATGTACATACATAATGCAAAAGGAATAAAAAATATTCAAATAAAACCGCCAAAAAGAATAGAAAAAAAAACGCTGAAAAGAGAGATAAAGTTAAAATAAACAAGGACGGCCGAATATAGGGCATCACCGTTGGTGGTGTGATGCCTGGTGCTAGCCCACCCTCATCCATGGCTGCAGTCGCACCCTTATACCAGCAACCCCTATACAAACTCCTGTGTGCCTCCTAAATCATTAGATCAACCAGCATTCCCATTTTCTTATAACGTTTATTCACAAATCATACTAATACTAACATATAAATACAGTAGTTAAGTGCTCTTAAATCTATATAATCTTAGTATAAAAGTATATGTTGTTTCAACAAAGTAAGTCTTAAAAAAATTTAGATATGATTTCATTAAGGCAAGCATCAAAATGTGGATAGGATTTTAATAAAGTAAGTACCAAAATGTAAATAGGATTTCAATAAGGTCAGTATTCGCAAGTATGAATAAAGTACAGATACTATTATAATATTTCATTGCGACACTCTTCGCAGATAAGTGGGAAGAAAAAGGAAAGAAAAAAAATGTATGTATTAATCAAATGGGCTAATCAATTATTTCCTAAAGAAAAGAATATAACCCAAAAGTTTAGTCACCCCATCCGGATGTCTTAGCGTTAGGTTCGGTCTCCCTTTTATTTAGGTTATATGTCTTATGTTGACTTGTATTATAGTAGGCCTTTAGTTAGTTATAGGTTGTTTTGCTTTAGTTGTTGATTTAATTCAATTTATTTAATTCATAGGCAGGTTAAGTAAAGGTACTCGGAGGGTACAAAAAAGTCATTTACCGTCCCAAGTGAGTCTTACGTCAAAACCCGGTTATTCTCTAAAACTACTTCGGAATATTATGTCAAAACTATTAAATTACGTAATATTCATTTCAGACATTACCTGTCCAATATGTAATCACTTAAACGGCTAAATATGCTTAATTAGTGCTAACGGTAATTAACAAGATGAATTTCATTGAAGGTGGAATCACAAAAAAAAAACCCGTCTATACATGGGAATGCAAATCGACCTTCAACACAGGCACTCACATTGCTTCCTTATAACTTTTTTTTTTATAACTATTTTAAAGGTTTCATAATAATAATGCACAAATAAGTCGTTCATATGCACATCTTAGAAGTACTATTGGAAAATTTAATTAGTATAGAACAGAAGGGTTATTAGTTTAACTGGTTGTAATTTACTACCAAAACTTAAAAATAGATTACACTAATTACATATGTGCGATTAGGCAACAACATATTTGTTGCAACTATATTTTCACTGTCTTACCACCCGATGCAGCAGGCTTTGGTTTGGCCGTGCTGTGGTTGTCTGCTAGTTGTCGTTGTTGTTGTTGCTGCTGAGGCAAATGTTGACGTTTCTGTAGCTGTTGACGTTGTTGTTGTTGCTGCCACCTTTGGTGCAGGTTGCCGCACTACTGTACGAGGAGGGCCACCCCTTCACTCGTCTGCTGGTGTCGTTGTTTCCACTTTTGTGCAAGTTGCCGCACTATTTTACGAGGAGGGCCACCCCTTCACTCGTCTGTCGTTGTTGTTGTTATTGCTGCTGTCGTGAAGTGGTTGCTGCTGCTGCTGACGCCGTTGTTGTTGCTGCCACTTTTGTGCAGGTTGCCGCACTATTTTACGAGGAGGGCCACCCCTTCACTCGTCTGCTGTTGTTCTTGTTGCTGTTGCTGCTGATGCAACTGATGCTGTTGCCGCTTCCCTGCGGTATTACCACCACTGCTGATGCAACTGATGCGTTTTTGGGCATCGAGCGTCGGATTTTAATTTTCGGCAAATAAAAATCCAGGGCGAGTGTTCCGTTCGCTTGTAAAGGACTACGTTTGAGATTGTGCAAGTTACGAAGAATGACGTAAATCTTCTTGGTAACCTGAGTCCAGCTCTGTGTATGACATGATGAGTCAATAATGCATACCACGCATATACCACTCGACCTTTGTTGGTCCCTTATTATTCTTAGTAAGCTCCGAGCAGGTTAATTTTCTGTTTACTGATTTGCGTTTTTATCGTAATGCACATCCATACACACAATGTATGCATGCCGAAAGCATTCACATGCAAGCGAAAAAAGCGAATGCCGTGGTCATATATCTTGTTTTTAAAATCCTTTGATTTAATAAATTTTATGAAAATACGCTGCAGTTTCTTATATTATTCACATTTAACGAGTCACCGCTATTGAATTTTCTTTTTTTTTGTTTTATCTTTTTCAATCGGTAATTAAATAGATTTTTCGCACTCAGACCAAGTTGCACTTTTGTCAAACAAATTTTTTTTCTTTTCTTTTCGCAATTTTGTAAGTTTCTTATGTGTTTTTTTTTTTCTATTTGAAACTGCAGATGACTTCCAGAGTTAATCAAAATCTCACTTTCACACGAACTTTACTCAACCTTCACTCTCAACCTGCACACTCTGCCTACAACTCTCCAACTGCCACTCCGACTGCTAACTGACTAGTGCCGTGCTGCCAGCGGGTTTTTATATCCGTCGTCAGACATGCAACGGAATTTTCCATGGCATGCTAGGGATGGCCAGCCCTCGATAACCTCGTTCAATCGGAATATGAAAAATGAGTTTATTGTTAGAATAAATGGTTATTAAAATGCTTTATACTAATAATGACCGAATAAGAAAAGTTAATGTGTGAAATTTTTCTTTTTATCTATTTAATTAGTTTGGAATAATCATGAAATTTTGCAATAATTTCGAATATGATATAATTGGTAAATTTTTTCTTTTCTTAGACTATAACCGCGCTATATTTTGATTGATATGGAAGAAATAGAAGAAAGAGAAAAAAAAATTTTACGTAACGAAGTTTGGCTATATCTTTATTTTTAGTAAGGAAATTTAATAAATTAAGATAAAAGAAATATTTTCACAACGCCATATATCGGAGGTCATCGTTGGCCACCCACCTCCAGGATGCTCAGACCGGTTTATTTTTTTTTCGTTTTGCTTTTCTCCTTTTCGCTAACGGTAAAATCGCGCCACCTCGGTGACGCGCGATTTTCCCGCCATCTCCTGTTCTTCCACTATTTCTGCCTCCTCCATTTCGCTATCCCGTTAAATCACGCCACTACGGTGACGCGTGATTTTCCCGCCATTGCCTTTTGCCTTCTCCACCTCTTCTACCAATCCTGTCTCCTCCTATTCTGACATCCTTCCAACCAACATGCACGACGATCTGGCAGCACCCCCAACCTGTGGGCTTTGCCGCATTGCCAGTCCACATATTCGGGAGATGCTGCCATCTCGTCTGCAGCAAGATTTCCTAGCCACAGGGTGGCCTGTACCTAGTGGACCATAACAACATGTCAATCAAATGTTTGAGGACATGAAGCATAAACTTAAAAAACATCTTAACAAAGTAGATTTTGTAGGAATAACAACAGATATTTGGACCTCTTTGGCTAATGAGGCATATTTAACTGTGACGTGCCATTTTATTGATTCTTCATTTGAATTGCGGAGTGCAGTACCTACTCAAAACAAAAGAACTTAATGAGGTGATGAATCATAACGCTCAAAATATTGAAAGTACGATTTCGGAAGTGCTGCACAACTGGAACATTTTTAATAAAATAACATATATAGTAACAGACAATGCAAAATCCATGACAAATGCTTGTGACTTACTTCAAATACCGCATTTGCCTTGCTTTGCGCATACTTTGAATCTTGTGGTTCAAGACGGATTAATGCTCAAGGTGGCAGACTCATATTTGAAGCCTCTAATAACTAAATGTAAAAGTATCGTAAATTTTTTTAAATGCAGCACGATTGCGAATGAGAAACTAAAACAAGAACACAATACGGAAATGCCGTTGAAATTACTGCAAGATATGCCAACAAGGTGGAACAGCACATATTTGATGCTAAAGATAATCTTAACTTTACCTCTCTCAGCTGATGAAATAAAAATTGTTTGGGAAATCGAAAAACTTCTTGGCCCTTCTAATGATGCAACAGATCAATGCTGCGGTAATAATGTAACATTATCGCTAATAACTCCAATCGTAAATGGATTGTATCAAAAAATGTATGAAATTAAAACGCAAATAGAAACAAACAAAGCCATAACTCTGTGTGAAAAGCTCATAGACGGGGTGAAAAACGCCTATTTTTATACGAAACTAGAACAGCGCCACGTTTAGGATCTCTGTTGGATCCTCGATTTAAATGTGAAGGGTTTATTTCTTGCACCAACGCGGAGCAAGCCAATGTACGCCTTGAAGCTGATATTCTGACTTTCATCAACACAGAACCATCGCAAAAGCAATCCATAAGCCATGACAACACAGCCCAAAGTACTTTACTTTTTGCTTTTATTGAGAAAAAAATTCAAACCGAGTGAAGTCGATGCTATAATCCTCAGAAGACAATATTTAGAACGAGAAACTGTGCCTTAAAATTCAAATCCCTTAGAGTGTTGGAAGGTGATATATAGTTCATGTAATATAAATTTGATTGATTTTTTTTAATATTCTTTATTTATAGATAATTGAAAATGATTTCCTTCCTCTGAAAAAGTTAACTGCGAAATATTTGTTTATCCCAGCCACATCAACTGATTTAGAGCGTATATTCAGCAAAGCTGGCATCATAATAAGTGAAAAAAGATCACGCTTGAAGTATAAAAATGTTAATATGTTAATATTTTGAAACAAAAATAAATGGGTACAATAAAACTTTAGAAACATGTTGATTTAATTTTATTGATGTATTAGAGTACACCTGATAGTTTTATCAAATTTACATTGACGATAGGACTATCGCTACTATCGATGGTTAATAAAAGACAATCGTTGACTGTCGATGATGGCCACTATCGATAGTTTGCCACCTCTACTATTAACCACATGAGAATGTATACGTGTGGCAATCCACGTTTTTGCTACTCGACTGAATACACCAACAGCGCGTCTTGCCGAATACGCGATGATTAACAATGAAGTTCATGTGTGATTTTAACTTTCTTTTTAACGTCCTTGCGGCAATGTCGTGACGATCAATGGGTGATTGGCCAAGAAATATTTCTTGTCGAATTTCTGTCCTATTAAATTGAACTTTTAGTATTAGGAGTGATGGCTATGAACTAACCGTGATCTTCCCTAAGAAATTCAGTTTTCTTACATCCTTTTTGTAAATAAATAATAAAATAACTCCGATATTTAGTTTTTTTACATCCTATTTGACGATATTTGTAGCACGCATTCTGTCAATTTTATGTTAAACGTTACATTAAAAAAGTTTATATTGTCTAAAGCGCTAAAGTTGAGAAGAAATAATTTTATATGTGGTTGTTAGGTATTCTTAAATTTTTTAATTTTCCGTGTCATTTTCTTAATTTTTTCTCTCATAAGAACCTTCTCCTGACAATATCAAACACAACAAAAAAAGAAATAAAATGTAGTTTAGATCAGTAGGCATTAATTGGTCTCAAAATAAAGTATGTAAGTTGTGACCTGGTTAAAACAAACACAAAATATAAAAACTAAAGATCGAGGAAAGGCAATAATATGTAACTCATAGTCTCAAATTTTGAGATTATACGAAATTATAGAAGGTTTTCCCGTCCTCTAATGACATTAGTATAAATATATAAAATCTTCTAAAATGCCTTTGATGCGGTTTTTCTGCAAATAAGTCTTATCTAATTGATAATCACTTTGTGGTTGCCGTTTCTATAAAAATACTAGCTGACCCGACAGACGTCGTGTCTTATTGAATTCGAATTGGTATACCTAATTAATAAAAAAAAATATTTAAAAAAGTATTTATTATTCTAATGCTCTATGATATACAATATTCTTGGTTTTTTTTCTTGTGCGTATATAAATAGTTTTGCTGGTATTCCTACACGGGAACAGGCGATGTGAAAAACATGGTTTTTTAAGATTGATGCCACCAACACTTAGCGACTGCCCTTGAGATTTATTTATCGACATTGCAAATGCTAGCCACACTGAAAATTGCAACCGTTTAAAGTCAAATGCCATGTCGATCGGAATCAAAGGAATCCGTGGAATCAAAACGTCTTCGCCTACTTCCTTTTCAAAATTGGGGTTCGATGACGTTGTTCACTAATTTCTTCACTGCGAGTCGGGTGCCACTACAAAGACGTGGCTGGTTTAAATTCCGCAACATTAAGATTACCGATCCGATTTTTAATTGTAGATTATGAGGTGGTAATCCAGGCAATTCCACCGAATTTGAAAATTCCGTTGGTTAGTAACGGAATCAATCGATTTGTATGTCATTAATTCGCCAGCAATCTTATTGAATCTGAAAATTAATCAACGATTCTTGCAGCCAATATAACTCTTTCGCTCAACCATACGTGATCCTTGTAATTTTGAGAAACGTTTGGAAAAACCTTATTGATGAGTTCGGTCTTAGTTTCAGTAAAGAGACAAAAATTGGTTTGAAATATGATGTATCCAGACGATGAGTCAACAGGTATTTTGCCATTACCAATATCGGGCAATTGTTTGGAAAAAAACTTCTCCAGATTGGTCGTTCAGGCAACTCGACTCGCATGTTCATATTTAATTTGAGCGCTATAATGTCTTTCCATAAAATGGATGACTTTAAACATGCGTTAAGTTCGTCGGCTGGCGTTGATCGAGGTATTACTGGTGGTTTTTTGCGAAAATCACCTGCCAATAAAATCATTGCACCACCAAACCGGTTTTGGCTTTTTCGTAAATCTTGCAACGTACAGTGTAATACTTCCAAAGATTTTGTGCACCCAAACTATTATTTTACTCTGCTGCAACACTTTGGCCATCGCAGAATTTCTTGAAAGATTGCAAGTTGGTTTTTCAGTTATTTCGTTGTCATCAGTGGATCGCCGGCGATAAAGTGTTCACGTACTTGCAGATATATTTTATCGATTTTACGGAATGGCAATATTCAATATTTATGTGTGCTTTTAATGTATCGGAGAGTAACGGAAAAAATGGAACAACCCAACGATTATCAACTTCAATTTTCAGCTGATGCACTTTGACTATTGTTGACTTTACGTTGTCATCAGTGTATCGCTGGCGATAAAGTGGATAACCATCATTTCCACAATTATTTTCTACTACCAATTGTCTCGGAAATTGTTTTGAACATTTCCCATCAACCACGCACGGAGAATTTTGATTTAATATTCCACAGGGACCTTGAATCATATTTTTTGTAACAATTTCATGTATCAATGCATCTACATTATTATCAGGAATTTCCGCAGATATCACATCGTCGATTTCATTTCGTCTTATTTTTTTTTACCAACTAGAGGTGGCAAACTATCGATGGGACTATCGCTACTATCGATGGTACCGCACTATCGTCACTATCGATGGTCTCCACTATCGGACCGACTACCGATTGTTTGCCACATCTAGGTATAACAATTTAACATTACTTTCATAATTTATTGTGGTTTCACTTACAACGCGTGGTTTTCTAATTGTCAGAAAATTTGTTTAATAATTGAAATGGAAAAATTTCTTAATATAATTACAAATGGTGTGTATTTTGTGAATATATGTATAAATTTATGATGTTTCATTATATATTATTGATATTATTATCAGAAACAAATGTAAGTGCTGAGTGCTTGTGCTCTTCCTGAAGTGACGAAGAACGTGGTGGGAAACGCGCAAAAACTAAATTTTCTTCGGTATGGAAATTCTATTTTATTTTGATTAAACTTTTAAGCATGCAATTATGCTTATAGGTTTGGAAATATTTTATTCGATCTTCCGACAAAAAACTTGCCAAGTGTGTTAAATGTTCTAAAGAATATAAAACAAGTGATAGCACGTCAAACCTCAGAGATCATTTGAAGAGAGTGCATCCAAATCTAGATGCAGATGAAGTTCAGGCAGCTACATCTTCAACATCATCTTCAAGTCGCCAATCGAGCATACGATCAGTGGATTCATATTTTAAAAGAGCCATTGAATATGACAGTTCTTCGAAAAGAAAGGCAGACATTGACATAGCCCTTAGTAAATTGATTGCTCAAGGATTACAACCATTTAATTTGGATGAAGACGAAAGTTTCCGAAATTTCGTCAACATTTTGGATCCACGTATTCGAAAAATACATTAAAAAATGTACATTGTTATGGAATACGCATTTTTGTTGAGAGCAACAGTGAAGGCGGGCATGACATTTCGGGTGCACTGTGGCTAGTCATTGTCGGCTGGGGCGGATTCTTGCCCTCACTGCTGTCCTCTGCGCCATTAACAGAGAAACTGTCATGCCTTACAATCAAAATTCATTTCCGGCCCGCCGGAACTCAATATATGTACATACATAATGCAAAAGGAATAAAAAATATTCAAATAAAACCGCCAAAAAGAATAGAAAAAAAAATGCTGAAAAGAGAGATAAAGTTAAAATAAACAAGGACGGCCGAATATAGGGCATCACCGTTGGTGGTGTGATGCCTGGTGCTAGCCCACCCTCATCCATGGCTGCAGTCGCACCCTTATACCAGCAGCCCCTATACAAACTCCTGTGTGCCTCCTAAATCATTGGATCAACCAGCATTCCCATTTTCTTATTACGTTTATTCACAAATCATACTAATACTAACATATAAATACAGTAGTTAAGTGCTCTTAAATCTATATAATCTTAGTATAAAGGTATATGTTGTTTCAACAAAGTAAGTCTTAAAAAAATGTAGATATGATTTCATTAAGGCAAGCATCAAAATGTGGATAGGACTTCAATAAGGTCAGTATTCGCAAGTATGAATAAAGTACAGATACTATTATAATATTTCATTGCGACACTCTTCGCAGATAAGTGGGAAGAAAAAGGAAAGAAAAAAAATGTATGTATTAATCAAATGGGCTAATCAATTATTTCCTAAAGAAAAGAATATAACCCAAAAGTTTAGTCACCCCATCCGGATGTCTTAGCGTTAGGTTCGGTCTCCCTTTTATTTAGGTTATATGTCTTATGTTGACTTGTATTATAGTAGGCCTTTAGTTAGTTATAGGTTGTTTTGCTTTAGTTGTTGATTTAACTCAATTTATTTAATTCATAGGCAGGTTAAGTAAAGGTACTCGGAGGGTACAAAAAAGTCATTTACCGTCCCAAGTGAGTCTTACGTCAAAACCCGGTTATTCTCTAAAACTACTTCGGAATATTATGTCAAAACTATTAAATTACGTAATATTCATTTCAGACATTACCTGTCCAATATGTAATCACTTAAACGGCTAAATATACTTAATTAGTGCTAACGGTAATTAACAAGATGAATTTCATTGAAGGTGGAATCACAAAAAAAAACCCGTCTATACATGGGAATGCAAATCGACCTTCAACGCAGGCACTCACATTGCTTCCTTATAACTTTTTTTTTTATAACTATTTTAAAGGTTTCATAATAATAATGCACAAATAAGTCGTTCATATGTACATCTTAGAAGTACTATTGGAAAATTTAATTAGTATAGAACAGAAGGGTTATTAGTTTAACTGGTTGTAATTTACTACCAAAACTTAAAAATAGATTACACTAATTACATATGTGCGATTAGGCAACAACATATTTGTTGCAACTATATTTTCACTGTCTTACCACCCGATGCAGCAGGCTTTGGTTTGGCCGTGCTGTGGTTGTCTGCTAGTTGTCGTTGTTGTTGTTGCTGCTGAGGCAAATGTTGACGTTTCTGTAGCTGTTGACGTTGTTGTTGTTGCTGCCACCTTTGGTGCAGGTTGCCGCACTACTGTACGAGGAGGGCCACCCCTTCACTCGTCTGCTGGTGTTGTTGTTTCCACTTTTGTGCAAGTTGCCGCACTATTTTACGAGGAGGGCCACCCCTTCACTCGTCTGCTGTTGTTGTTGTTATTGCTGCTGTCGTGAAGTGGTTGCTGCTGCTGCTGATGCCGTTGTTGTTGCTGCCACTTTTGTGCAGGTTGCCGCACTATTTTACGAGGAGGGCCACCCCTTCACTCGTCTGCTGTTGTTCTTGTTGCTGTTGCTGCTGATGCAACTGATGCTGTTGCCGCTTCCCTGCGGTATTACCACCACTGCTGATGCAACTGATGCGTTTTTGGGCATCGAGCGTCGGATTTTAATTTTCGGCAAATAAAAATCCAGGGCGAGTGTTCCGTTCGCTTGTAAAGGACTACGTTTGATTGAGTGACGTAAATCTTCTTGGTAACCTGAGTCCAGCTCTGTGTATGACATGATGAGTCAATAATGCATACCGCGCATATACCACTCGACCTTTGTTGGTCCCTTATTATTCTTAGTAAGCTCCGAGCAGGTTAATTTTCTGTTTACTGATTTGCGTTTTTATCGTAATGCACATCCATACACACAATGTATGCATGCCGAAAGCATTCACATGCAAGCGAAAAAAGCGAATGCCGTGGTCATATATCTTGTTATTAAAATCCTTTGATTTTATAAATTTTATGAAAATACGCTGCAGTTTCTTATATTATTCACATTTCACGAGTCACCGCTATTGAATTTTCTTTTTTTTTTGTTTTATCTTTTTCAATCGGTAATTAAATAGATTTTTCGCACTCAGACCAAGTTGCACTTTTGTCAAACAAATTTTTTTTCTTTTCTTTTCGCAATTTTGTAAGTTTCTTATGTGTTTTTTTTTTCTATTTGAAACTGCAGATGACTTCCAGAGTTAATCAAAATCTCACTTTCACACGAACTTCACTCAACCTTCACTCTCAACCTGCACACTCTGCCTACAACTCTCCAACTGCCACTCCGACTGCTAACTGACTAGTGCCGTGCTGCCAGCGGCTTTTTATATCCGTCGTCAGACATGCAAAGGAATTTTCCATGGCATGCTAGCCCTCGATAACCTCGTTCAATCGGAATATGAAAAATGAGTTTATTGTTAGAATAAATGGTTATTTAAATGCTTTATACTAATAATGACCGAATAAGAAAAGTTAATGTGTAAAATTTTTCTTTTTATCTATTTAATTAGTTTGAAATAATCATGAAATTTTGCAATAATTTCGAATATGATATAATTGGTAAATTTTTTCTTTTCTTAGACTATAACCGCGCTATATTTTGATTGATATGGAAGAAATAGAAGAAAGAGAAAAAAAATTTAACGTAACGAAGTTTGACTATATCTTTATTTTTAGTAAGGAAATTTAATAAATTAAGATAAAAGAAATATTTTCACAACGCCATATATCGGAGGTCATCGTTGGCCACCCACCTCCAGGATGCTCAGACCGGTTTATTTTTTTTCGTTTTGCTTTTCTCCTTTTCGCTAACGGTAAAATCGCGCGTCACCTCCATTTCGCTATCCCGTTAAATCACGCCACTACGGCGTGATTTTCCCGCCATTGCCTTTTGCCTTCTCCACCTCTTCTACCAATCCTGTCTCCTCCTATTCTGACATCCTTCCAACCAACATGCACGACGATCTGGAAGCACCCCCAACCTGTGGGCTTTGCCGCATTGCCAGTCCACATATTCGGGAGATGCTGCCATCTCGTCTGCAGCAAGATTTCCTAGCCACAGGGTGGCCTGTACCTAGTGGACCATAACAACATGTCAATCAAATGTTTGAGGACATGAAGCATAAACTTAAAAAACATCTTAACAAAGTAGATTTTGTAGGAATAACAACAGATATTTGGACCTCTTTGGCTAATGAGGCATATTTAACTGTGACGTGCCATTTTATTGATTCTTCATTTGAATTGCGGAGTGCAGTACCTACTCAAAACAAAAGAACTTAATGAGGTGATGAATCATAACGCTCAAAATATTGAAAGTACGATTTCGGAAGTGCTGCACAACTGGAACATTTTTAATAAAATAACATATATAGTAACAGACAATGCAAAATCCATGACAAATGCTTGTGACTTACTTCAAATACCGCATTTGCCTTGCTTTGCGCATACTTTGAATCTTGTGGTTCAAGACGGATTAATGCTCAAGGTGGCAGACTCATATTTGAAGCCTCTAATAACTAAATGTAAAAGTATCGTAAATTTTTTTAAATGCAGCACGATTGCGAATGAGAAACTAAAACAAGAACACAATACGGAAATGCCGTTGAAATTACTGCAAGATATGCCAACAAGGTGGAACAGCACATATTTGATGCTAAAGATAATCTTAACTTTACCTCTCTCAGCTGATGAAATAAAAATTGTTTGGGAAATCGAAAAACTTCTTGGCCCTTTTAATGATGCAACAGATCAATGCTGCGGTAATAATGTAACATTATCGCTAATAATTCCAATCGTAAATGGATTGTATCAAAAAATGTATGAAATTAAAACGCAAATAGAAACAAACAAAGCCATAACTCTGTGTGAAAAGCTCATAGACGGGGTGAAAAAACGCCTATTTTTATACGAAACTAGAACAGCGCCACGTTTAGGATCTCTGTTGGATCCTCGATTTAAATGTGAAGGGTTTATTTCTTGCACCAACGCGGAGCAAGCCAATGTACGCCTTGAAGCTGATATTCTGACTTTCATCAACACAGAACCATCGCAAAAGCAATCCATAAGCCATGACAACACAGCCCAAAGTACTTTACTTTTTGCTTTTATTGAGAAAAAAATCCAAACCGAGTGAAGTCGCGTAAAGTCGATGCTATAATCCTCAGAAGACAATATTTAGAACGAGAAACTGTGCCTTAAAATTCAAATCCCTTAGAGTGTTGGAAGGTGATATATAGTTCATGTGATATAAATTTGATTGATTTTTTTTAATATTCTTTATTTATAGATAATTGAAAATGATTTCCTACCTCTGAAAAAGTTAACTGCGAAATATTTGTTTATCCCAGCCACATCAACAGATTTAGAGCGTATATTCAGCAAAGCTGGCATCATAATAAGTGAAAAAAGATCACGCTTGAAGCATAAAAATGTTAATATGTTAATATTTTGAAACAAAAATAAATGGGTACAATAAAACTTTAGAAACATGTTGATTTAATTTTATTGATGTATTAGAGTACACCTGATAGTTTTATCAAATTTACATTGCCGATAGGACTATCGCTACTAACGATGGTTAATAAAAGACAATCGTTGACTATCGATGATGGCCACTATCGATAGTTTGCCACCTCTACTATTAACCACATGAGAATCAAGGCGAATTCATTAAAGGTGGTGGTAGGAAAAATCCCGTGTATTTTGTTTTTGTAATTTTGTGGGTGTATTGTCAAAATCTGAATTCGCCATTGGTGTAAACGTCAAAATCTGACATTTCTCCTGCAAATAAATAAAAAATAACAAAAAGAAAGGAAGGTTTGCCGTTCACATAATTGTGTTAAATGAACCTAATTTTATTAAAAATACAAGGTACGTAATGTTAAAAGTGTATAGTATATACGTAAGCACAAGTAAATGCTTATGGTATTTATATCATTGCAGATAAGCTGGTGGAAAACAGCGGACTGGTGGACTGGTAAACAATCGGCAAAGGAAATGGATACGAAGTATAAAGGTGCCTTAATATTCTATTTATTTATTATAATCAAGGCTATAGTCAAATATCATTGCTATTACAATTAGAACTAATACATATTAATTTTCCATTGCAGCGCTTCATTGCATGGCGATTGAATTGAATCAGGTGCTTCTACACATAGTTTGCTTCTACTCAAGCCGGCTTATTTCTCGACACCAAATCCAGAGAATTATGCCAGAATATGGAAAATATATGCGATGGGATAATACTGTTAGAATTGTGGCAGGACAAGTTCTACGAAAATTGGTTTGAAAAGATCCGCTCGCAAAAAGTATGATAATCAGAACTTAATATATTGGCACTATTCATTGGAAGTTATCACTACTTTGGCAGCATTTGGGCAGACTTAAAAAGGTAGTACGATGGTTTTTGTTGATACTCAACTCTCATAACGAGCATGATCTGCAGGTTTTATCTAGAAAAACAGATGTAATATACGTGGCTTATTGTGTGATCATGTGGCTGCAAAAGGCAATCGAACAAATGTGTATATATGTACATAAACCCTTGATATCGTCGGAACTGTTTGGACAGCTACCAAGATATATACTTACATAAATACCAACATGAAGTTTTACTAGAAAAATTCCAAATTTAACAAGAATAAGTATGTACAACAATTCAAGTATTTATTATTTTTTTCATTGTTCAATTTTTAAAGAAAATGTGTACTGCATGTCGACAATATGTTTTAAAGTAATTATACATATGTATGTATTATCAAAACATACATATTATTAACAAATATACTTATATGTATGTATATAAAAATGCAATATAAACGTAAAACTTAAAATTCGAAAACAAATATAACAATAGTTTAGCAAACGCTTGGCGTAAAAATGTCATTGAAAATTAAAATTGTTAATAAATTAAGTAATGTATTAATTTATGTTTTTGATTAATAATTGATGAAAATGCACATATTCATGAAAACGCACATATTGATGTTGCCTTCATTGTTACGCATACATATGTAACATTGTAACTTACGTCGCGCATGCATATGTATATATGTACATACATATGTACGAGTGCCTGTAGTTAAACGCTGCAACAAACCGTCCGCGTAGGTACATCAGCTCTGCACGAAACATCTGCGAATTATAATAAGGCTTAATAGCACCAAATAATAATAAATGAAAATAATTTTAAATAAATAAAATTAAATATAAATTAATAAAATATAAATATTATTGTTATATATAAACATGTTAAAAATCAGATTATATCTTTTGCTTACTGCGCTCATAGGTTTATTTTCAGAAATTTTTTGTACCCCATTATCCTTTGCTTTGCTTTTTTAATTTTGAGGCGTTTATTCAAGCTCCGGACACGGAAATGTATCCGGCATTTGAAAAATAATCGCTTAACGCTTTCGGGTAAATTTACTTCCGCGCTGCTACTTACTAGTTGTTTGTGAATATTTTTACATTTTTACATATTTCCAACGCATTAGGGCTCATAAAAATTTGCTCGAGAGCTTTCACACATTTCAGGAATCGCGGAGATGGCTTATTTAAATAGCCTTTGGATACTTGATCCACCCAGGTGAACGAAGCTTCAGTACTCTTATATTCTTCAAGATTCAGCTTTTTGATAATATATCCAGAGATATACTCTAAAGCGTCCTCCTGAAGAATACCACAGTCATCTGGGTGGGAAGTATCGAGCGCCTTGAACACGTCCAAATCTTCCTCCAACTCACGCATGTAGTCAACATCATGACCGCCATCAGGATCATTTTCATTGCAGCAGGGTGAAACATCTGCTATTGTTTCATTTAAATCGGCGGGTTTAGACAAAACTGGCGGTTCCATTGAGGCCAGCCACTCAGTGTTTTCTGTCGAAACATTACCTCTACCTTGTAAACATTCTGTATTTCTAGCTAAAAAGAGAAAATTATAAAAGAGGCAAATATTATATTATTAGTATGTGATATTATTTTTTATACCCAAAATGTATTTTCGCAGCCTATATTGAAATTCCTTTGGTGTCGGATGGTCGTTCAGCCCACCTTTACTACGTATTGCACCAAAGAAATGTTCTAAGACATCCTGATTAAGGCGGTTTGTTAGTATGTATTCCACATTCGAATATTGCTTAGTATAATTAAATAATCCTATTAATGCGCTATTTGTCATTAGTATTCCCTTCTGAAAAATTTCCAATCCGGTTTTTCGCGGAATAATTGGAGACGACATGAACTCGTTCATACGATTTAGCACTTCCATTTGTTTTGGAAGCGCTGTTCCGAATGGTTCCTTGAGTTTTTAAACCGTAATCATAAAAAGCTAAATTTAAAGTAACAAGAGATACCTTTCCCGGATATCCGAAAGTTCCAATGTTCGAGTTTAAGACATCGAACCAGTCGTTTATTAGCTGAATAAAATCAGCGGTATCCGCAGCCTGAAAAATCTCAAGCCCTACCGAATAACACCGTCTTATAGCATTGGCAGTTGTGTTTGAAAACAACTGCGCTGCTAACTTTACTTTTTGGCGTCCTAAAATGTTATGCTCTTTGTATGAATTAAAGTTAATGAAATTTTTTTTATACCTATTCCTTTCACTGATATGTGCTCATCAGTGAGCTTAAAAGCTATTGAGACATCAGATTTTGTGGTATATTTCAGCACATCGCAAATCGTTTTTGTCGTCAGAATCAGTCCATTCCACACAACGCCGCTGTCCAAAAAATGGTTTCTTACAAGTTTCAGCAGATGCGGTGCGTCAGCGAATGCGAAAACTTTTACGTTTTCATCTGTTGGATGTACAAACCATGGCTCATCTGAAAACATAATTAATAGTTCATTTTGATTTGCTCCTTGCATTCAATGGTAAGAATAAGGTTATATAATAACACTTTATACCTATTGTAACATTCAACTCCTTCCATAACTTGCGATTGGTGGAACCCATGTCACACACAACTGCAACTACTGTGATGCTTACTTTTTTTAGAGCCGTTATAATTGAAAATAAAATTTCTTTTGTCATCTGACAATCAAATGCGAAGAAAACAGGCTGCTTCCACGATTTACGCAAACCACGGGCCATTACCACTTGCACATAGTTGGCGGGTTTTCGAACATAGTCTCCTGCCTGATCATATTCAAAAGCTTCGACGACTTTCATTTCGTCGAATGCAAGTACACATATTTTGTCGTCATCGCAAAGCTCAGACATGTATTGCATGCAATTATATCGGTTTTCCGATACCAACGCTGCAGTGTTGAAATATGAGGCAGTGGGAAGCCTTTTTCGTACAAGTGACCGTACGCTCTCGGTCCAGCCGCGTGCAAACAAATTGCGTTGGAAATGTCTTTCCACGACCATTTAATATTTCTGTCTACATATATATGTATAATTTGTTAAACATATTCACAATCTTATATTACAATAAAATTTAAAACATACCTGGCAGACTCAACTTACGAACTTGTCCTTCAGTGAAAATTCGATTTAAGTTATTCACCACGGAGTTGGATTCATCCAGCTGGCGGCGTAAATCTTTAATCTGCTCTTTTAACTTTTTAATCTCCTTCTTGAGGTTTGCAATATCTGGCTCCATTAAGGCCTCGAAAATTATACAGCTGGAAAGAGGTTGCAAAATATTGAAACATTGAGACATTGTATTTTTTATCTAAAGCACTTACTCTGTTTGCGTTTGAGAGTCATGCGTCTGAGGACCTTCAGTGGCAACCGAAAATCTTTTCTCCGACCTTTATTAAAGTTTAACAATAATTTTCTATAAACTACCAATGTGTTAACTTACTCTATTTCAACAAAACACGAATCCGTAGTGACGGATTTTGGGCCAGTTGGCATGCAATCTGACCTGCTTACATCGAACGATGGAGGATGTGGAATTGCTTTTGGCAGCAATCTTGCCTTATTTCCACCGCAAATCATTACTTCGCGCGAAAAGTGGTCGCCACAAACGACGTCCCTGGGTCGGAATTGCATCCGGCAATGGGTACCCCACAACAAGCGCTTGTAATCTTCGCTTGGCACCTGGAAGAACGGTCCCGTTCCTCGTTCCACTTTTTTGAAGCAAATAGCACACTTTCCCATATCTTTTTATATTAATTATAGCACAATATTCAAAGAAAACCGCAAAATTCTGAAAAACACCGCAAAACACCACAAAACGTAAAAATATTGCCAATCAGAATGTAAACATAAACAACGAGTTTGACATTAGACCCACTTCGATTCGGAAAAAAGTTTATAGTCAGCTGTTTTTTAACACCACCTTTAATGAATTCGCCTTGATGAGAATGTATACGTGTGGCAATCCGCGTTTTTGCTACTCGACTGAATACACCAACAGCGCGTCTTGCCGAATACGCGATGATTAACAATGAAGTTCATGTGTGATTTTAACTTTCTTTTTAACGTCCTTGCGGCAATGTCGTGACGATCAATGGGTGATTGGCCAAGAAATATTTCTTGTCGAATTTCTGTCCTATTAAATTGAACTTTTAGTATTAGGAGTGATGGCTATGAACTAACCGTGATCTTCCCTAAGAAATTCAGTTTTCTTACATCCTTTTTGTAAATAAATAATAAAATAACTCCGATATTAAGTTTTTTTACATCCTATTTGACGATATTTGTAGCACGCATTCTGTCAATTTTATGTTAAACGTCATAAGGTTACATTAAAAAAGTTTATATTGTCTAAAGCGCTAAAGTTGATAAGAAATAATTTTATATGTGGTTGTTAAGTATTCTTAAATTTTCTAATTTTCCGTGTCATTTTCTTAATTTTTTCTCTCATAAGAACCTTCTCCTGACAATATCAAACACAACAAAAAGAGAAATAAAATGTAGTTTAGATCAGTAGGCATTAATTGGTCTCAAAATAAAGTATGTAAGTTGTGACCTGGTTAAAACAAACACAAAATATAAAAACTAAAGATCGAGGAAAGGCAATAATATGTAACCCATAGTCTCAAATTTTGAGATTATACGAAATTATAGAAGGTTTTCCCGTCCTCTAATGACATTAGTATAAATATATAAAATCTTCTAAAATGCCTTTGATGCGGTTTTTCTGCAAATAAGTCTTATCTAATTGATAATCACTTTGTGGTTGCCGTTTCTATAAAAATACTAGCTGACCCGACAGACGTCGTGTCTTATTGAATTCGAATTGGTATACCTAATTAATAAAAAAAAATATTTAAAAAAATATTTATTATTCTAATGCTCTATGATATACAATATTCTTGGTTTTTTTTCTTGTGCGTATATAAATAGTTTTGCTGGTATTCCTACACGGGAACAGGCGATGTGAAAAACATGGATTTTTAAGATTGATGCCACCAACACTTAGCGACTGCCCTTGAGATTTATTTATCGACATTGCAAATGCCAGCCACACTGAAAATTGCAACCGTTTAAAGTCAAATGCCATGTCGATCGGAATCAAAGGAATCCGTGGAATCAAAACGTCTTCGCCTACTTCCTTTTCAAAATTGGGGTTCGATGACGTTGTTCACTAATTTCTTCACTGCGAGTCGGGTGCCACTACAAAGACGTGGCTGGTTTAAATTCCGCAACATTAAGATTACCGATCCGATTTTTAATTGTAGATTATGAGGTGGTAATCCAGGCAATTCCACCGAATTTGAAAATTCCGTTGGTTAGTAACGGAATCAATCGATTTGTATGTCATTAATTCGCCAGCAATCTTATTGAATCTGAAAATTAATCAACGATTCTTGCAGCCAATATAACTCTTTCGCTCAACCATACGTGATCCTTGTAATTTTGAGAAACGTTTGGAAAAACCTTATTGATGAGTTCGGTCTTAGTTTCAGTAAAGAGACAAAAATTGGTTTGAAATATGATGTATCCAGACGATGAGTCAACAGGTAGTTTGCCATTACCAATATCGGGCAATTGTTTGGAAAAAAACTTCTCCAGATTGGTCGTTCAGGCAACTCGACTCGCATGTTCATATTTAATTTGAGCGCTATAATGTCTTTCCATAAAATGGATGACTTTAAACATGCGTTAAGTTCGTCGGCTGGCGTTGATCGAGGTATTACTGGTGGTTTTTTGCGAAAATCACCTGCCAATAAAATCATTGCACCACCAAACCGGTTTTGGCTTTTTCGTAAATCTTGCAACGTACAGTGTAATACTTCCAAAGATTTTGTGCACCCAAACTATTATTTTACTCTGCTGCAACACTTTGGCCATCGCAGAATTTCTTGAAAGATTGCAAGTTGGTTTTTCAGTTATTTCGTTGTCATCAGTGGATCGCCGGCGATAAAGTGTTCACGTACTTGCAGATATATTTTATCGATTTTACGGAATGGCAATATTCAATATTTATGTGTGCTTTTAATGTATCGGAGAGTAACGGAAAAAATGGAACAACCCAACGATTATCAACTTCAATTTTCAGCTGATGCACTTTGACTATTGTTGACTTTACGTTGTCATCAGTGTATCGCTGGCGATAAAGTGGATAACCATCATTTCCACAATTATTTTCTACTACCAATTGTCTCGGAAATTGTTTTGAACATTTCCCATCCCAGCACTATCGGACCGACTACCGATTGTTTGCCACATCTAGGTATAACAATTTAACATTACTTTCATAATTTATTGTGGTTTCACTTACAACGCGTGGTTTTCTAATTGTCAGAAAATTTGTTTAATAATTGAAATGGAAAAATTTCTTAATATAATTACAAATGGTGTGTATTTTGTGAATATATGTATAAATTTATGATGTTTCATTATATATTATTAATATTATTATCAGAAACAAATGTAAGTGTTGAGTGCTTGTGCTCTTCCTGAAGTGACGAAGAACGTGGTGGGAAACGCGCAAAAACTAAATTTTCTTCGGTATGGAAATTCTATTTTATTTTGATTAAACTTTTAAGCATGCAATTATGCTTATAGTTTTGGAAATATTTTATTCGATCTTCCGACAAAAAACTTGCCAAGTGTGTTAAATGTTCTAAAGAATATAAAACAAGTGGTAGCACGTCAAACCTCAGAGATCATTTGAAGAGAGTGCATCCAAATCTAGATGCAGATGAAGTTCAGGCAGCTACATCTTCAACATCATCTTCAAGTCGCCAATCGAGCATACGATCAGTGGATTCATATTTTAAAAGAGCCATTGAATATGACAGTTCTTCGAAAAGAAAGGCAGACATTGACATAGCCCTTAGTAAATTGATTGCTCAAGGATTACAACCATTTAATTTGGATGAAGACGAAAGTTTCCGAAATTTCGTCAACATTTTGGATCCACGTTTGTAGGAATAACAACAGATATTTGGACCTCTTTGGCTAATGAGGCATATTTGACTGTGACGTGCCATTTTATTGATTCTTCATTTGAATTGCGGAGTGCAGTACCTACTCAAAACAAAAAAAATTAATGAGGTGATGAATCATAACGCTCAAAATATTGAAAGTACGATTTCGGAAGTGCTGCACAACTGGAACATTTTTATTAAAATAACATATATAGTAATACACAATGCAAAATCCATGACAAATGCTTGTGACTTACTTCAAATACCGCATCTGCCTTGCTTTGCGCATACTTTGAATCTTGTGGTTCAAGACGGATTAATGCTCAAGGTGGCAGACTCATATTTAAAGCCTCTAATAACTAAATGTAAAAGTATCGTAATTTTTTTTAAATGCAGCACGATTGCGAATGAGAAACTAAAACAAGCACACAATACGGTAATGCCGTTGAAATTATTGCAAGATATGCCAACAAGGTGGAACAGCACATATTTGATGCTAAAGATAATCTTAACTTTACAGGATGCAGTAACTACAGTTTTACTGTCGAGTGGGAAAGCTCCTCCACCTCTCTCAGCTGATGAAAGAAAAATTGTTTGAGAAATCGAAAAACTTCTTGGCCCTTTCAATGATGCAACAGAGCATTGCTGCGGTAATAATGTAACATTATCGCTAATAATTCCAATCGTAAATGGATTGTATCAAAAAATGTATGAAATTAAAACGCAAATAGAAACAAACGAAGCCATAACTCTGTGTGAAAAGCTCATAGACGGGGTGAAAAAACGCCTATTTTTATACGAAACTAGAACAGCGCCACGTTCAGGATCTCTGTTGGATCCTCGATTCAAACGTAAAGGGTTTATTTCTTGCACCAACGCGGAGCAAGCCAATGTACGCTATGGAGCTGGTTTTCTGACTTTCATCAACACAGAACCATCGCAAAAGCAATCCATAAGCCATGACAACACAGCCCAAAGTACTTTACTTTTTGCTTTTATTGAGAAAAAAATTCAAACCGAGTGAAGTCGCGTAAAGTCGATGCTATAATCCTCAGAAGACAATATTTAGAACGAGAAACTGTGCCTTAAAATTCAAATCCCTTAGAGTGTTGGAAGGTGATATATAGTTCATGTGATATAAATTTGATTGATTTTTTTTAATATTCTTTATTTATAGATAATTGAAAATGATTTCCTACCTCTGAAAAAGTTAACTGCGAAATATTTGTTTATCCCAGCCACATCAACTGATTTAGAGCGTATATTCAGCAAAGCTGGCATCATAATAAGTGAAAAAAGATCACGCTTGAAGCATAAAAATGTTAATATGTTAATATTTTGAAACAAAAATAAATGGGTACAATAAAACTTTAGAAACATGTTGATTTAATTTTATTGATGTATTAGAGTACACCTGATAGTTTTATCAAATTTACATTGACGATAGGACTATCGCTACTATCGATGGTTAATAAAAGACAATCGTTGACTATCGATGATGGCCACTATCGATAGTTTGCCACCTCTACTATTAACCACATGAGAATGTATACGTGTGGCAATCCGCGTTTTTGCTACTCGACTGAATACACCAACAGCGCGTCTTGCCGAATACGCGATGATTAACAATGAAGTTCATGTGTGATTTTAACTTTCTTTTTAACGTCCTTGCGGCAATGTCGTGACGATCAATGGGTGATTGGCCAAGAAATATTTCTTGTCGAATTTCTGTCCTATTAAATTGAACTTTTAGTATTAAGAGTGATGGCTATGAACTAACCGTGATCTTCCCTAAGAAATTCAGTTTTCTTACATCCTTTTTGTAAATAAATAATAAAATAACTCCGATATTTAGTTTTTTTACATCCTATTTGACGATATTTGTAGCACGCATTCTGTCAATTTTATGTTAAACGTCATAAGGTTACATTAAAAAAGTTTATATTGTCTAAAGCGCTAAAGTTGATAAGAAATAATTTTATATGTGGTTGTTAAGTATTCTTAAATTTTCTAATTTTCCGTGTCATTTTCTTAATTTTTTCTCTCATAAGAACCTTCTCCTGACAATATCAAACACAACAAAAAAAGAAATAAAATGTAGTTTAGATCAGTAGGCATTAATTGGTCTCAAAATAAAGTATGTAAGTTGTGACCTGGTTAAAACAAACACAAAATATAAAAACTAAAGAGCGAGGAAAGGCAATAATATGTAACCCATAGTCTCAAATTTTGAGATTATACGAAATTATAGAAGGTTTTCCCGTCCTCTAATGACATTAGTATAAATATATAAAATCTTCTAAAATACCTTTGATGCGGTTTTTCTGCAAATAAGTCTTATCTAATTGATAAGCACTTTGTGGTTGCCGTTTCTATAAAAATACTAGCTGACCCGACAGACGTCGTGTCTTATTGAATTCGAATTGGTATACCTAATTAATAAAAAAAAATATTTAAAAAGTATTTATTATTCTAATGCTCTATGATATACAATATTCTTGGTTTTTTTTTCTTGTGCCTATATAAATAGTTTTGCTGGTGTTCCTACACGGGAACAGGCGATGTGAAAAACATGGTTTTTTAAGATTGATGCCACCAACACTTAGCGACTGCCCTTGAGATTTATTTATCGACATTGCAAATGCTAGCCACACTGAAAATTGCAACCGTTTAAAGTCAAATGCCATGTCGATCGGAATCAAAGGAATCCGTGGAATCAAAACGTCTTCGCCTACTTCCTTTTCAAAATTGGGGTTCGATGACGTTGTTCACTAATTTCTTCACTGCGAGTCGGGTGCCACTACAAAGACGTGGCTGGTTTAAATTCCGCAACATTAAGATTACCGATCCGATTTTTAATTGTAGATTATGAGGTGGTAATCCAGGCAATTCCACCGAATTTGAAAATTCCGTTGGTCAGTAACGGAATCAATCGATTTGTATGTCATTAATTCGCCAGCAATCTTATTGAATCTGAAAATTAATCAACGATTCTTGCAGCCAATATAACTCTTTCGCTCAACCATACATACGTGATCCTTGTAATTTTGAGAAACGTTTGGAAAAACCTTATTGATGAGTTCGGTCTTAGTTTCAGTAAAGAGACAAAAATTGGTTTGAAATATGATGTATCCAGACGATGAGTCAACAGGTATTTTGCCATTACCAATATCGGGCAATTGCTTGGAAAAAAACTTCTCCAGATTGGTCGTTCTGGCAATTCGACTCGCATGTTCATATTTAATTTGAGCGCTTTAATGTCTTTCCATAAAATGAATGACTTTAAACATGCGTTAAGTTCGTCGGCTGGCGTTGATCGCGGTATTACTGGTGGTTTTTTGCGAAAATCACCTGCCAATAAAATCATTGCACCACCAAACCGGTTTTGGCTCTTTCGTAAATCTTGCAACGTACAGTGTAATACTTCCAAAGATTTTGTGCACCCAAACTATTATTTTACTCTGCTGCAACACTTTGGCCATCGCAGAATTTCTTGAAAGATTGCAAGTTGGTTTTTCAGTTATTTCGTTGTCATCAGTGGATCGCCGGCGATAAAGTGTTCACGTACTTGCAGATATATTTTATCGATTTTACGGAATGGCAATATTCAATATTTATGTGTGCTTTTAATGTATCGGAGAGTAACGGAAAAAATGGAACAACCCAACGATTATCAACTTCAATTTTCAGCTGATGCACTTTGACTATTGTTGACTTTACGTTGTCATCAGTGTATCGCCGGCGATAAAGTGGATAACCATCATTTCCACAATTATTTTCTACTACCAATTGTCTCGGAAATTGTTTTGAACATTTCCCATCAACCACGCACGGAGAATTTTGATTTAATATTCCACAGGGACCTTGAATCATATTTTTTGTAACAATTTCATGTATCAATGCATCTACATTATTATCAGCAATTTCCGCAAAAATCACATCGTCGATTTCATTTCGTCTTATCTTTTTTACCAACTAGAGGTGGCAAACTATCGATGGGACTATCGTTACTATCGATGGTACCGCACTATCGTCACTATCGATGGTCTCCACTATCGGACCGACTACCGATTGTTTGGCACATCTAGGTATAACAATTTACCATTACTTTCATAATTTATTGTGGTTTCACTTACAACGCGTGGTTTTCTAATTGTCAGAATATTTGTTTAATAATTGAAATGGAAAAATACATGTATAAATTTATGATGTTTCATTATATATTATTAATATTATTATCAGAAACAAATGTAAGTGTTGAGTGCTTGTGCTCTTCCTGAAGTGACGAAGAACGTGGTGGGAAACGCGCAAAAACTAAATTTTCTTCGGTATGGAAATTCTATTTTATTTTGATTAAACTTTTAAGCATGCAATTATGCTTATAGGTTTGGAAATATTTTATTCGATCTTCCGACAAAAAACTTGCCAAGTGTGTTAAATGTTCTAAAGAATATAAAACAAGTGGTAGCACGTCAAACCTCAGAGATCATTTGAAGAGAGTGCATCCAAATCTAGATGCAGATGAAGTTCAGGCAGCTACATCTTCAACATCATCTTCAAGTCGCCAATCGAGCATACGATCAGTGGATTCATATTTTAAAAGAGCCATTGAATATGACAGTTCTTCGAAAAGAAAGGCAGACATTGACATAGCCCTTAGTAAATTGATTGCTCAAGGATTACAACCATTTAATTTGGATGAAGACGAAAGTTTCCGAAATTTCGTCAACATTTTGGATCCACGTTACGTGCTGCCTTCGAAAAATACATTAAAAAATGTACATTGTTATGGAATACGCATTTTTGTTGAGAGCAACAGTGAAGGCGGGCATGACATTTCGGGTGCACTGTGGCTAGTCATTGTCGGCTGGGGCGGATTCTTGCCCTCACTGCTGTCCTCTGCGCCATAAACAGAGAAACTGTCATGCCTTACAATCAAAATTCATTTCCGGCCCGCCGGAACTCAATATATGTACATACATAATGCAAAAGGAATAAAAAATATTCAAATAAAACCGCCAAAAAGAATAGAAAAAAAAATGCTGAAAAGAGAGGTAAAGTTAAAATAAACAAGGACGGCCGAATATAGGGCATCACCGTTGGTGGTGTGATTCCTGGTGCTAGCCCATCCTCATCCCTGGCTGCAGTCGCACCCTTATACCAGCAACCCCTATACAAACTCCTGTGTGCCTCCTAAATCATTAGATCAACCAGCATTCCCATTTTCTTATAACGTTTATTCACAAATCATACTAATACTAACATATAAATACAGTAGTTAAGTGCTCTTAAATCTATATAATCTTAGTATAAAAGTATATGTTGTTTCAACAAAGTAAGTCTTAAAAAAATTTAGATATGATTTCATTAAGGCAAGCATCAAAATGTGGATAGGATTTCAATAAAGTAAGTATCAAAATGTAAATAGGATTTCAATAAGGTCAGTATTCGCAAGTATGAATAAAGTACAGATACTATTATAATATTTCATTGCGACACTCTTCGCAGATAAGTGGGAAGAAAAAGGAAAGAAAAAAAATGTATGTATTAATCAAATGGGCTAATCAATTATTTCCTAAAGAAAAGAATATAACCCAAAAGTTTAGTCACCCCATCCGGATGTCTTAGCGTTAGGTTCGGTCTCCCTTTTATTTAGGTTATATGTCTTATGTTGACTTGTATTATAGTAGGCCTTTAGTTAGTTATAGGTTGTTTTGCTTTAGTTGTTGATTTAATTCAATTTATTTAATTCATAGGCAGGTTAAGTAAAGGTACTCGGAGGGTACAAAAAAGTCATTTACCGTCCCAAGTGAGTCTTACGTCAAAACCCGGTTATTCTCTAAAACTACTTCGGAATATTATGTCAAAACTATTAAATTACGTAATATTCATTTCAGACATTACCTGTCCAATATGTAATCACTTAAACGGCTAAATATACTTAATTAGTGCTAACGGTAATTAACAAGATGAATTTCATTGAAGGTGGAATCACAAAAAAAAACCCGTCTATACATGGGAATGCAAATCGACCTTCAAAACAGGCACTCACATTGCTTCCTTATAACTTTTTTTTTATAACTATTTTAAAGGTTTCATAATAATAATGCACAAATAAGTCGTTCATATGTACATCTTAGAAGTACTATTGGAAAATTTAATTAGTATAGAACAGAAGGGTTATTAGTTTAACTGGTTGTAATTTACTACCCAAACTTAAAAATAGATTACACTAATTACATATGTGCGATTAGGCAACAACATATTTGTTGCAACTATATTTTCACTGTCTTACCACCCGATGCAGCAGGCTTTGGTTTGGCCGTGCTGTGGTTGTCTGCTAGTTGTCGTTGTTGTTGTTGCTGCTGAGGCAAATGTTGACGTTTCTGTAGCTGTTAACGTTGTTGTTGTTGCTGCCACCTTTGGTGCAGGTTGCCGCACTACTGTACGAGGAGGGCCACCCCTTCACTCGTCTGCTGGTGTTGTTGTTTCCACTTTTGTGCAAGTTGCCGCACTATTTTACGAGGAGGGCCACCCCTTCACTCGTCTGCTGTTGTTGTTGTTATTGCTGCTGTCGTGAAGTGGTTGCTGCTGCTGCTGATGCCGTTGTTGTTGCTGCCACTTTTGTGCTGGTTGCCGCACTATTTTACGAGGAGGGCCAGCCCTTCACTCGTCTGCTGTTGTTCTTGTTGCTGTTGCTGCTGATGCAACTGATGCTGTTGCCGCTTCCCTGCGGTATTACCACCACTGCTGATGCAACTGATGCGTTTTTGGGCATCGAGCGTCGGATTTTAATTTTCGGCAAATAAAAATCCAGGGCGAGTGTTCCGTTCGCTTGTAAAGGACTACGTTTGAGATTGTGCAAGTTACGAAGAATGACGTAAATCTTCTTGGTAACCTGAGTCCAGCTCTGTGTATGACATGATGAGTCAATAATGCATACCACGCATATACCACTCGACCTTTGTTGGTCCCTTATTATTCTTAGTAAGCTCCGAGCAGGTTAATTTTCTGTTTACTGATTTGCGTTTTTATCGTAATGCACATCCATACACACAATGTATGCATGCCGAAAGCATTCACATGCAAGCGAAAAAAGCGAATGCCGTGGTCATATATCTTGTTATTAACACCCTTTGATTTTATCAATTTTATGAAAATACGCTGCAGTTTCTTATATTATTCACATTTCACGAGTCACCGCTATTGAATTTTCTCTTTTTTTTGTTTTATCTTTTTCAATCGGTAATTAAATAGATTTTTCGCACTCAGACCAAGTTGCACTTTTGTCAAACAAATTTTTTTTCTTTTCTTTTCGCAATTTTGTAAGTTTCTTATGTATTTTTTTTTCTATTTGAAACTGGAGATGACTTCCAGAGTTAATCAAAATCTCACTTTCACACGAACTTCACTCAACCTTCACTCTCAACCTGCACACTCTGCCTACAACTCTCCAACTGCCACTCCGACTGCTAACTGACTAGTGCCGTGCTGCCAGCGGGTTTTTATATCCGTCGTCAGACATGCAACGGAATTTTCCATGGCATGCTAGGGATGGCCAGCCCTCGATAACTTCGTTCAATCGGAATATGAAATATGAGTGTATTGTTAGAATAAATGGTTATTAAAATGCTTTATACTAATAATGACCGAATAAGAAAGGTTAATGTGGGAAATTTTTCTTTTTATCTATTTAATTAGTTTGGAATAATCATGAAATTTTGCAATAATTTCGAATATGATATAATTGGTAAATTTTTTCTTTTCTTAGACTATAACCGCGCTATATTTTGATTGATATGAAAGAAATAGAAGAAAGAGAAAAAAAAATTTTACGTAATTGAAGTTTTTCTATATCTTTATTTTTAGTAAGGAAATTTAATAAATTAAGGTAAAAGAAATATTTTCACAACGCCATATATCGGAGGTCATCGTTGGCCACCCACCTCCAGGATGCTCAGACCGGTTTATTTTTTTTTCGTTTTGCTTTTCTCCTTTTCGCTAACGGCGCGATTTTCCCGCCATCTCCTCTTCTTCCACTATTTCTGCCTCCTCCATTTCGCTATCCCGTTAAATCACGCCACTACGGCGTGATTTTCCCGCCATTGCCTTTTGCCTTCTCCACCTCTTCTACCAATCCTGTCTCCTCCTATTCTGACATCCTTCCAACCAACATGCACGGCGATCTGGCAGCACCCCCAACCTGTGGGCTTTGCCGCATTGCCAGTCCACATATTCGGGAGATGCTGCCATCTCGTCTGCAGCAAGATTTCCTAGCCACAGGGTGGCCTGTACCTAGTGGACCATAACAACATGTCAATCAAATGTTTGAGGACATGAAGCATAAACTTAAAAAACATCTTAACAAAGTAGATTTTGTAGGAATAACAACAGATATTTGGACCTCTTTGGCTAATGAGGCATATTTAACTGTGACGTGCCATTTTATTGATTCTTCATTTGAATTGCGGAGTGCAGTACCTACTCAAAACAAAACAACTTAATGAGGTGATGAATCATAACGCTCAAAATATTGAAAGTACGATTTCGGAAGTGCTGCACAACTGGAACATTTTTAATAAAATAACATATATAGTAACAGACAATGCAAAATCCATGACAAATGCTTGTAACTTACTTCAAATACCGCATTTGCCTTGCTTTGCGCATACTTTGAATCTTGTGGTTCAAGACGGATTAATGCTCAAGGTGGCAGACTCATATTTGAAGCCTCTAATAACTAAATGTAAAAGTATCGTAAATTTTTTTAAATGCAGCACGATTGCGAATGAGAAACTAAAACAAGAACACAATACGGAAATGCCGTTGAAATTACTGCAAGATATGCCAACAAGGTGGAACAGCACATATTTGATGCTAAAGATAATCTTAACTTTACCTCTCTCAGCTGATGAAAGAAAAATTGTTTGGGAAATCGAAAAACTTCTTGGCCCTTTTAATGATGCAACAGATCAATGCTGCGGTAATAATGTAACATTATCGCTAATAATTCCAATCGTAAATGGATTGTATCAAAAAATGTATGAAATTAAAACGCAAATAGAAACAAACAAAGCCATAACTCTGTGTGAAAAGCTCATAGACGGGGTGAAAAAACGCCTATTTTTATACGAAACTAGAACAGCGCCACGTTCAGGATCTCTGTTGGATCCTCGATTCAAACGTAAAGGGTTTATTTCTTGCACCAACGCGGAGCAAGCCAATGTACGCTTTGGAGCTGGTTTTCTGACTTTCATCAACACAGAACCATCGCAAAAGCAATCCATAAGCCATGACAACACAGCCCAAAGTACTTTACTTTTTGCTTTTATTGAGAAAAAAATTCAAACCGAGTGAAGTCGCGTAAAGTCGATGCTATAATCCTCAGAAGACAATATTTAGAACGAGAAACTGTGCCTTAAAATTCAAATCCCTTAGAGTGTTGGAAGGTGATATATAGTTCATGTGATATAAATTTGATTGATTTTTTTTAATATTCTTTATTTATAGATAATTGAAAATGATTTCCTACCTCTGAAAAAGTTAACTGCGAAATATTTGTTTATCCCAGCCACATCAACTGATTTAGAGCGTATATTCAGCAAAGCTGGCATCATAATAAGTGAAAAAAGATCACGCTTGAAGCATAAAAATGTTAATATGTTAATATTTTGAAACAAAAATAAATGGGTACAATAAAACTTTAGAAACATGTTGATTTAATTTTATTGATGTATTAGAGTACACCTGATAGTTTTATCAAATTTACATTGACGATAGGACTATCGCTACTATCGATGGTTAATAAAAGACAATCGTTGACTATCGATGATGGCCACTATCGATAGTTTGCCACCTCTACTATTAACCACATGAGAATGTATACGTGTGGCAATCCGCGTTTTTGCTACTCGACTGAATACACCAACAGCGCGTCTTGCCGAATACGCGATGATTAACAATGAAGTTCATGTGTGATTTTAACTTTCTTTTTAACGTCCTTGCGGCAATGTCGTGACGATCAATGGGTGATTGGCCAAGAAATATTTCTTGTCGAATTTCTGTCCTATTAAATTGAACTTTTAGTATTAAGAGTGATGGCTATGAACTAACCGTGATCTTTTTGTAAATAAATAATAAAATAACTCCGATATTTAGTTTTTTTACATCCTATTTGACGATATTTGTAGCACGCATTCTGTCAATTTTATGTTAAACGTCATAAGGTTACATTAAAAAGGTTTATATTGTCTAAAGCGCTAAAGTTGATAAGAAATAATTTTATATGTGGTTGTTAAGTATTCTTAAATTTTCTAATTTTCCGTGTCATTTTCTTAATTTTTTCTCTCATAAGAACCTTCTCCTGATAATATCAAACACAACAAAAAAAGAAATAAAATGTAGTTTAGATCAGTTGGCATTAATTGGTCTCAAAATAAAGTATGTAAGTTGTGAGTTGGTTAAAACAAACACAAAATATAAAAACTAAAGAGCGAGGAAAGGCAATAATATGTAACCCATAGTCTCAAATTTTGAGATTATACGAAATTATAGAAGGTTTTCCCGTCCTCTAATGACATTAGTATAAATATATAAAATCTTCTAAAATGCCTTTGATGCGGTTTTTCTGCAAATAAGTCTTATCTAATTGATAATCACTTTGTGGTTGCCGTTTCTATAAAAATACTAGCTGACCTGACAGACGTCGTGTCTTATTGAATTCGAATTGGTATACCTAATTAATAAAAAAAAATATTCTAATGCTCTATGATATACAATATTCTTGGTTTTTTTTTCTTGTGCGTATATAAATAGTTTTGCTGGTATTCCTACACGGGAACAGGCGATGTGAAAAACATGTTTTTTTAAGATTGATGCCACCAACACTTAGCGACTGCCCTTGAGATTTATTTATCGACATTGCAAATGCTAGCCACACTGAAAATTGCAACGTTGTTCACTAATTTCTTCACTGCGAGTCGGGTGCAACATTAAGATTACCGATCCGATTTTTAATTGTAGATTATGAGGTGGTAATCCAGGCAATTCCACCGAATTTGAAAATTCCGTTGGTTAGTAACGGAATCAATCGATTTTTATGTCATTAATTCGCCAGCAATCTTATTGAATCTGAAAATTAATCAACGATTCTTGCAGCCAATATATGTAACTCTTTCGCTCAACCATACGTGATCCTTATAATTTTGAGAAACGTTTGGAAAAACCTTATTGATGAGTTCGGTCTTAGTTTCAGTAAAGAGACAAAAATTGGTTTGAAATATGATGTATCCAGACGATGAGTCAACAGGTATTTTGCCATTACCAATATCGGGCAATTGTTTGGAAAAAAACTTCTCCAGATTGGTCGTCCAGGCAACTCGACTCGCATGTTCATATTTAATTTGAGCGCTTTAATGTCTTTCCATAAAATGGATGACTTTAAACATGCGTTAAGTTCGTCGGCTGGCGTTGATCGCGGTATTACTGGTGGTTTTTTGCGAAAATCACCTGCCAATAAAATCATTGCACCACCAAACCGGTTTTGGCTCTTTCGTAAATCTTGCAACGTACAGTGTAATACTTCCAAAGATTTTGTGCACCCAAACTATTATTTTATTCTGCTGCAACACTTTGGCCATCGCAGAATTTCTTGAAAGATTGCAAGTTGGTTTTTCAGTTATTTCGTTGTCATCAGTGGATCGCCGGCGATAAAGTGTTCACGTACTTGCAGATATATTTTATCGATTTTACGGAATGGCAATATTCAATATTTATGTGTGCTTTTAATGTATCGGAGAGTAACGGAAAAAATGGAACAACCCAACGATTACCAACTTCAATTTTCAGCTGATGCACTTTGACTATTGTTGACTTTACGTTGTCATCAGTGTATCGCTGGCGATAAAGTGGATAACGATCATTTCCACAATTATTTTCTACTACCAATTGTCTCGGAAATTGTTTTGAACATTTCCCATCCCAGCACTATCGGACCGACTACCGATTGTTTGCCACATCTAGGTATAACAATTTACCATTACTTTCATAATTTATTGTGGTTTCACTTACAACGCGTGGTTTTCTAATTGTCAGAAAATTTGTTTAATAATTGAAATGGAAAAATTTCTTAATATAATTACAAATGGTGTGTATTTTGTGAATATATGTATAAATTTATGATGTTTCATTATATATTATTAATATTATTATCAGAAACAAATGTAAGTGTTGAGTGCTTGTGCTCTTCCTGAAGTGACGAAGAACGTGGTGGGAAACGCGCAAAAACTAAATTTTCTTCGGTATGGAAATTCTATTTTATTTTGATTAAACTTTTAAGCATGCAATTATGCTTATAGGTTTGGAAATATTTTATTCGATCTTCCGACAAAAAACTTGCCAAGTGTGTTAAATGTTCTAAAGAATATAAAACAAGTGGTAGCACGTCAAACCTCAGAGATCATTTGAAGAGAGTGCATCCACATCTAGATGCAGATGAAGTTCAGGCAGCTACATCTTCAACATCATCTTCAAGTCGCCAATCGAGCATACGATCAGTGGATTCATATTTTAAAAGAGCCATTGAATATGACAGTTCTTCGAAAAGAAAGGCAGACATTGACATAGCCCTTAGTAAATTGATTGCTCAAGGATTACAACCATTTAATTTGGATGAAGACGAAAGTTTCCGAAATTTCGTCAACATTTTGGATCCACGTTACGTGCTGCCTTCGAAAAATACATTAAAAAATGTACATTGTTATGGAATACGCATTTTTGTTGAGAGCAACAGTGAAGGCGGGCATGACATTTCGGGTGCACTGTGGCTAGTCATTGTCGGCTGGGGCGGATTCTTGCCCTCACTGCTGTCCTCTGCGCCATAAACAGAGAAACTGTCATGCCTTACAATCAAAATTCATTTCCGGCCCGCCGGAACTCAATATATGTACATACATAATGCAAAAGGAATAAAAAATATTCAAATAAAACCGCCAAAAAGAATAGAAAAAAAATGCTGAAAAGAGAGATAAAGTTAAAATAAACAAGGACGGCCGAATATAGGGCATCACCGTTGGTGGTGTGATGCCTGGTGCTAGCCCACCCTCATCCATGGCTGCAGTCGCACCCTTATACCAGCAACCCCTATACAAACTCCTGTGTGCCTCCTAAATCATTAGATCAACCAGCATTCCCATTTTCTTATAATTATAATTATTTATTCACAAATCATACTAATACTAACATATAAATACAGTAGTTAAGTGCTCTTAAATCTATATAATCTTAGTATAAAAGTATATGTTGTTTCAACAAAGTAAGTCTTAAAAAAATTTAGATATGATTTCATTAAGGCAAGCATCAAAATGTGGATAGGATTTCAATAAAGTAAGTATCAAAATGTAAATAGGATTTCAATAAGGTCAGTATTCGCAAGTATGAATAAAGTACAGATACTATTATAATATTTCATTGCGACACTCTTCGCAGATAAGTGGGAAGAAAAAGGAAAGAAAAAAAATGTATGTATTAATCAAATGGGCTAATCAATTATTTCCTAAAGAAAAGAATATAACCCAAAAGTTTAGTCACCCCATCCGGATGTCTTAGCGTTAGGTTCGGTCTCCCTTTTATTTAGGTTATATGTCTTATGTTGACTTGTATTATAGTAGGCCTTTAGTTAGTTATAGGTTGTTTTGCTTTAGTTGTTGATTTAATTCAATTTATTTAATTCATAGGCAGGTTAAGTAAAGGTACTCGGAGGGTACAAACAAGTCATTTACCGTCCCAAGTGAGTCTTACGTCAAAACCCGGTTATTCTCTAAAACTACTTCGGAATATTATGTCAAAACTATTAAATTACGTAATATTCATTTCAGACATTACCTGTCCAATATGTAATCACTTAAACGGCTAAATATACTTAATTAGTGCTAACGGTAATTAACAAGATGAATTTCATTGAAGGTGGAATCACAAAAAAAAACCCGTCTATACATGGGAATGCAAATCGACCTTCAAAACAGGCACTCACATTGCTTCCTTATAACTTTTTTTTTTATAACTATTTTAAAGGTTTCATAATAATAATGCACAAATAAGTCGTTCATATGTACATCTTAGAAGTACTATTGGAAAATTTAATTAGTATAGAACAGAAGGGTTATTAGTTTAACTGGTTGTAATTTACTACCCAAACTTAAAAATAGATTACACTAATTACATATGTGCGATTAGGCAACAACATATTTGTTGCAACTATATTTTCACTGTCTTACCACCCGATGCAGCAGGCTTTGGTTTGGCCGTGCTGTGGTTGTCTGCTAGTTGTCGTTGTTGTTGTTGCTGCTGAGGCAAATGTTGACGTTTCTGTAGCTGTTAACGTTGTTGTTGTTGCTGCCACCTTTGGTGCAGGTTGCCGCACTACTGTACGAGGAGGGCCACCCCTTCACTCGTCTGCTGGTGTTGTTGTTTCCACTTTTGTGCAAGTTGCCGCACTATTTTACGAGGAGGGCCACCCCTTCACTCGTCTGCTGTTGTTGTTGTTATTGCTGCTGTCGTGAAGTGGTTGCTGCTGCTGCTGATGCCGTTGTTGTTGCTGCCACTTTTGTGCTGGTTGCCGCACTATTTTACGAGGAGGGCCAGCCCTTCACTCGTCTGCTGTTGTTCTTGTTGCTGTTGCTGCTGATGCAACTGATGCTGTTGCCGCTTCCCTGCGGTATTACCACCACTGCTGATGCAACTGATGCGTTTTTGGGCATCGAGCGTCGGATTTTAATTTTCGGCAAATAAAAATCCAGGGCGAGTGTTCCGTTCGCTTGTAAAGGACTACGTTTGAGATTGTGCAAGTTACGAAGAATGACGTAAATCTTCTTGGTAACCTGAGTCCAGCTCTGTGTATGACATGATGAGTCAATAATGCATACCACGCATATACCACTCGACCTTTGTTGGTCCCTTATTATTCTTAGTAAGCTCC
The DNA here is from genome assembly GCA_963971545.1 of Philophylla caesio. Lineage (NCBI taxonomy): Eukaryota > Metazoa > Arthropoda > Insecta > Diptera > Tephritidae > Philophylla > Philophylla caesio. The sequence goes on from OZ020605.1 coordinate 22,110,114, forward strand.
GAGCAGGTTAATTTTCTGTTTACTGATTTGCGTTTTTATCGTAATGCACATCCATACACACAATGTATGCATGCCGAAAGCATTCACATGCAAGCGAAAAAAGCGAATGCCGTGGTCATATATCTTGTTATTAACACCCTTTGATTTTATCAATTTTATGAAAATACGCTGCAGTTTCTTATATTATTCACATTTCACGAGTCACCGCTATTGAATTTTCTCTTTTTTTTGTTTTATCTTTTTCAATCGGTAATTAAATAGATTTTTCGCACTCAGACCAAGTTGCACTTTTGTCAAACAAATTTTTTTTCTTTTCTTTTCGCAATTTTGTAAGTTTCTTATGTATTTTTTTTTCTATTTGAAACTGGAGATGACTTCCAGAGTTAATCAAAATCTCACTTTCACACGAACTTCACTCAACCTTCACTCTCAACCTGCACACTCTGCCTACAACTCTCCAACTGCCACTCCGACTGCTAACTGACTAGTGCCGTGCTGCCAGCGGGTTTTTATATCCGTCGTCAGACATGCAACGGAATTTTCCATGGCATGCTAGGGATGGCCAGCCCTCGATAACTTCGTTCAATCGGAATATGAAATATGAGTGTATTGTTAGAATAAATGGTTATTAAAATGCTTTATACTAATAATGACCGAATAAGAAAGGTTAATGTGGGAAATTTTTCTTTTTATCTATTTAATTAGTTTGGAATAATCATGAAATTTTGCAATAATTTCGAATATGATATAATTGGTAAATTTTTTCTTTTCTTAGACTATAACCGCGCTATATTTTGATTGATATGAAAGAAATAGAAGAAAGAGAAAAAAAAATTTAACGTAATTGAAGTTTGGCTATATCTTTATTTTTAGTAAGGAAATTTAATAAATTAAGGTAAAAGAAATATTTTCACAACGCCATATATCGGAGGTCATCGTTGGCCACCCACCTCCAGGATGCTCAGACCGGTTTATTTTTTTTTCGTTTTGCTTTTCTCCTTTTCGCTAACGGCGCGATTTTCCCGCCATCTCCTCTTCTTCCACTATTTCTGCCTCCTCCATTTCGCTATCCCGTTAAATCACGCCACTACGGCGTGATTTTCCCGCCATTGCCTTTTGCCTTCTCCACCTCTTCTACCAGTCCTGTCTCCTCCTATTCTGACATCCTTCCAACCAACATGCACGGCGATCTGGCAGCACCCCCAACCTGTGGGCTTTGCCGCATTGCCAGTCCACATATTCGGGAGATGCTGCCATCTCGTCTGCAGCAAGATTTCCTAGCCACAGGGTGGCCTGTACCTAGTGGACCATAACAACATGTCAATCAAATGTTTGAGGACATGAAGCATAAACTTAAAAAACATCTTAACAAAGTAGATTTTGTAGGAATAACAACAGATATTTGGACCTCTTTGGCTAATGAGGCATATTTAACTGTGACGTGCCATTTTATTGATTCTTCATTTGAATTGCGGAGTGCAGTACCTACTCAAAACAAAACAACTTAATGAGGTGATGAATCATAACGCTCAAAATATTGAAAGTACGATTTCGGAAGTGCTGCACAACTGGAACATTTTTAATAAAATAACATATATAGTAACAGACAATGCAAAATCCATGACAAATGCTTGTGACTTACTTCAAATACCGCATTTGCCTTGCTTTGCGCATACTTTGAATCTTGTGGTTCAAGACGGATTAATGCTCAAGGTGGCAGACTCATATTTGAAGCCTCTAATAACTAAATGTAAAAGTATCGTAAATTTTTTTAAATGCAGCACGATTGCGAATGAGAAACTAAAACAAGAACACAATACGGAAATGCCGTTGAAATTACTGCAAGATATGCCAACAAGGTGGAACAGCACATATTTGATGCTAAAGATAATCTTAACTTTACCTCTCTCAGCTGATGAAATAAAAATTGTTTGGGAAATCGAAAAACTTCTTGGCCCTTCTAATGATGCAACAGATCAATGCTGCGGTAATAATGTAACATTATCGCTAATAACTCCAATCGTAAATGGATTGTATCAAAAAATGTATGAAATTAAAACGCAAATAGAAACAAACAAAGCCATAACTCTGTGTGAAAAGCTCATAGACGGGGTGAAAAAACGCCTATTTTTATACGAAACTAGAACAGCGCCACGTTTAGGATCTCTGTTGGATCCTCGATTCAAACGTAAAGGGTTTATTTCTTGCACCAACGCGGAGCAAGCCAATGTACGCCTTGGAGCTGGTTTTCTGACTTTCATCAACACAGAACCATCGCAAAAGCAATCCATAAGCCATGACAACACAGCCCAAAGTACTTTACTTTTTGCTTTTATTGAGAAAAAAAATTCAAACCGAGGGAAGTCGCGTAAAGTCGATGCTATAATCCTCAGAAGACAATATTTAGAACGAGAAACTGTGCCTGAAAATTCAAATCCCTTAGAGTGTTGGAAGGTGATATATAGTTCATGTGATATAAATTTGATTGATTTTTTTTAATATTCTTTATTTATAGATAATTGAAAATGATTTCCTACCTCTAAAAAAGTTAACTGCGAAATATTTGTTTATCCCAGCCTAGAGGTGGCAAACTGTCGATAGTGACCACCATCGATAGTCAACGATTGTCTTTTATTAACCATCCATAATAGCGATAGTCATTGCCTTTCGATAGTGGCCACCATCGATAGTCAACGAAAGTTTTTTATTAACCATCGATAGTAGCGATAGTCCTATCGTCAATGTAAATTTGATAAAACTATCAGGTGTACTCTAATACATCAATAAAATTAAATCAACATGTTTCTAAAGTTTTATTGTACCCATTTATTTTTGCTTTAAAATATTAACATTTATATTCTTGATCTTTTTTCACTTATTATGATGCCAGCTTTGCTGAATATACGCTCTGAATCAGTTGATGTGGCTGGGATAGAGGTGGCAACTATCGATGGGACTATAGATACTATTGATGCTACAGAACTATCGTCGCTATCTATGGTCTTTACTATCGGAAATAACTGACTATCGATACTATCGATGGTCTCCACTATCGGACCGACTACCGATTGTTTCCCACATCTAGGTATAACAATTTACCATTACTTTCATAATTTATTGTGGTTTCACTTACAACGCGTAGTTTTCTAATTGTCAGAAAATTTGTGTAATAATTGAAATAGAAAAATTTCTTAATAATATAATTACAAATGGTGTGTATTTTGGGAATATTTGTATAAATTTATGATGTTTCATTATATATTATTAATATTATTATCAGAAACAAATGTAAGTGTTGAGTGCTTGTGCTCTTCCTGAAGTGACGAAGAACGTGGTGGGAAACGCGGAAAAACTAAAATATCTTCGGTATGGAAATTCTATTTTATTTTGATTAAACTTTTAAGCATGCAATTATGCTTATAGGTTTGGAAATATTTTATTCGATCTTCCGACAAAAAACTTGCCAAGTGTGTTAAATGTTCTAAAGAATATAAAACAAGTGGTAGCACGTCAAACCTCAGAGATCATTTGAAGAGAGTGCATCCAAATCTAGATGCAGATGAAGTTCAGGCAGCTACATCTTCAACATTATCCTCAAGTCGCCAACCGAGCATACGATCAGTGGATTCATATTTTAAAAGAGCTATTGAATATGACTGTTCTTCGAAAAGAAAGGCTGATATTCACATAGCCCTTAGTAAATTGATTGCTGAAGGATTACAAACATTTAATTTGGTTGAAGATGAATCCACGTTACGTGCTGCTTTCGAAAAATACATTAAAAAATGTACATGTCAATCAAATGTGTGAGGACATGAAACATAAACTTAAAAAACATCTTAACAAAGTAGATTTTGTAGGAATAACAGTAGATATTTGGACCTCTTTGGCTAATGAGGCATATTTAACAGTGACGTGCCATTTTATTGATTCTTCATTTGAATTGCGGAGTGCAGTACCTACTCGAAACAAAAAAACTTAATGAGGTGATGAATCATAATGCTCAAAATATTGGAAGTACGATTTCGGAAGTGCTGCACAACTGGAACATTTTTAATAAAATAACATATATAGTAACAGACAATGCAAAATCCATGACAAATGCTTGTGACTTACTTCAAATACCGCATTTGCCTTGCTTTGTGCATACTTTGAATCTTGTGTTTCAAGACGGATTAATACTCAAGGTGGCAGACTCATATTTGAAGCCTCTAATAACTAAATGTAAAAGTATCGTAAATTTTTTTAAATGCAGCTCGATTGCGAATGAGAAACTAAAACAAGCACAAAATATGGAAATGCCGTTGAAATTATTGCAAGATATGCCAACAAGACGGAACAGCACATATTTGATGCTAAAGATACTCTTACCTTTACAGGATGCAGTAACTACAGTTTTACTGTCGAGTGGGAGAGCTCCTCCACCTCTCTCAGCTGATGAAAGATTGCAAAAGCAATCCATAAGCCATGACAACACAGCCCAAAGTACTTCACTTTTTGCTTTTATTGAGAAAAAAAATTCAAATCGAGTGAAGTCGCGTAAAGTCGATGCTATAATCCTCAGAAGACAATATTTAGAACGAGAAACTGTGCCTGAAAATTCAAATACTTTAGAGTGTTGGAAGGTGATATATAGTATATCACATGATGTTTGATTGATTTTTTGTAATATTCTTTTTTTTTAGATAATTGAAAATGATTTCCTACCTCTGAAAAAGTTAACTGCGAAATATTTGTTCATCCCAGCCACATCAACTGATTCAGAGCGTATATTCAGCAAAGCTGGCATCATAATAAGTGAAAAAAAGATCACGCATGAAGGATAAAAATGTTAATATTTTTAAACAAAAATAAATGGGTACAATAAAACTTTAGAAACATGTAGATTTAATTTTATTGATGTATTAGAGTACACCTGATAGGTTTACCAAATTTACATTGACGATAGGACTATCGCTACTATCGATGGTTAATAAAAGACAATCGTTGACTATCGATGATGGCCACTATCGATAGTTTGCCACCTCTACTACCAACCATATGAGAATGTATACATATATCAATCCGCGTTTTTGCTACTCGACGAGACGCGCTGCCGAATACGCGATGATTAACAATGAAGTCCATGTGTGATTTTAACTTTCTTTTTAACGTCCTTGCGGCAATGTCGTGACGATCAATGGGTGATTGGCCAAGAAATATTTCTTGTCGAATTTCTGTCCTATTAAATTGAACTTTTAGTATAAGGCGTGATGGTTATGAACTAACCGTGATCTTCACTAAGAACTTCAGTTTTCTTACATCCTCTTTGTAAATAAATAATAAAATAACTCCGACCGAAGCATCTGTTTTAAACGATGTTTAGTTTTTTTACATCCTATTTGACGATATTTGTAGCACGTATTCTGTCAATTTTATGTTAAACGTCATAAGGTTACATTAAAAAAGTTTATATTGTCTAAAGCGCTAAAGTTGATTAGAAATAATTTTATATGTTAAGTATTCTTAAATTTTCATTAAATTGTCATTTTCTTAATTTTTTCTTTCATAAGAACCTTCTCCTGACAATAACAAACACAACAAAAGAAGAATTATCGAAATCGGTCCAGCCGTCCACGAGTGATGCCTTGACCAAGGGAAATAGGGATTCATTTTTATATATGTACATATGTATATAGATAATGGATGTAAAATTAGTCGATATGCTGCCGTATTTCTCTTATTTCTCAACAATTAGATATATCTAAAACAACTAGACTATATCTTAATAACTAAAAAAAAACCGGTTTTGAAGACTAAAAAAAACGATTTATTCGATATTCAAAAATTCCAGATTTCAGAAAAACCATACAAAAATTAATGAAAAAACCGGAGAAAACTGGTTTAAAAAACCACTTTCGGTAATAAAACTTTCTGTTTACAAAAGAACGGGCAACACGCAGAATACATGCATGTACGAAGTGTGTTCAAAAAGTAAGGAGACTTTTCAAATTTCTCTGGCGTCGTATATTCGATTATCAATTTTTTGTTTTTAGTTTGTTTTTGACAGATAAAAAGGTTAGACGTTTTTTGTTGTGCGCGGTGATTTTGTATTTTTTATAAAAATGTAGAAAAAGAATTTGAATCAAATTTTGTGAATTAATGAATAATTAAAGTCAACTTACTTTTTGAATACACCTCGTACATATGTACTAGTTAGTAAACAAAATTAAAGTTTTTAACTACATACATACATATCAACAATTGCACATATATAAAAAATTTAGTAATGTACATATGTATAAATGTACATATGGTATGTGTCTGACGTTAAGAGAGCAGCACTACAAGACTCAATTGTCATCATGAAGTAATATAATAAATAATAATTTAAAAGTTCACTCCAGTGCTATTGAAATTACCAAAATTGTCTGAACACGATCCAGAAGTTATACTTACTTAGTGCTGATTATTTAAACAATGTAAATATTATGATTCTAGCCAAGGAGTGCTCTGTTGTCCATGAATACAGTTAGCATTTACGTTCGGCTTCTGTTACCAAAATCATCGGAGTTATGGTTTTTGAAAAAATAGAACTTTTTGGTTTAGACCTTTGTAAATTAAGGTGACGATATGAAAAGTACTTTCAAATGTTCGTGCGATTTGTTTTGTTTAAGTGGGTATTCTCCTTTAGATGATACAAAAATTCGATTTGGTTTTCATATTTTCGTCGTACATTATAGGTAACATTTTTTTTTTAACACATTTTAAATTGTTGTAATATATATTAATGACATTGATGCGTAGAGTGCAATTTGTTCCTTTAATATTGATTAAGGTGTAACTAACATAATGAACAATTGTTAAAATTAAAATAAAAAATGTCCAAAATGGTAGGTATAATGGATGCAGCCTCTGTAACCGCCGAGTGTCTTCGCTGTTGTCTAATAAGTTGATGGCGAGAGTATTCGCATGATAGTTTAATCTGTTAACATATCTGGCACTATATATTTTAATTTCATCCTTTACGTTGGCTATTCCAAGATCTTTATGTAAATGCATGTTCTTAATGTACCATGGCGCGTTAGCTACTAATCGTAGCGTTTTCGATCGGTATCTTTGGAGGATATCCACTTTGAAATTACTTGCTGTACCCCACAATTGGATTCCATACGTCCAAATTGGTTTTAAAATTGATTTGTATAGTAGTATCTTATTTTTTATGCTAAGTTCATATTTGGGACCAAGAAGCCAGTACATTTTACTTGTTTTCGTCTGACGCTGTAATCTCTTGGCTTTTATATGTTGCTGCCAAGTAAGCCTCCTATCCAAGCGCATACCGAGGTATTTGGTACTGCTACATTTTGGAATAACTGTTTGGTTAAGGCTGACACTGAGGCAGTCTCCCTTTTTCATCGTAAGAGTGACGTCAGCTGACTTTGTGTAATTCACTAGAGATGAAACGGATATCCGGTAACTATCCGGTATCCGACCTATCCGGCCCCCATAATACTATCCGGCCGAATACCGGATAGCTACTATTCTGCCGATAGACATCCGGGCGATTAAAAAAAAAGCTGGATAAAAGAAATATATTTTTGAGTAATTATTTGCTTTATTTAGTAAGAATCACATTACTTAAATATAATTAGATTAAGTATTAAATTTTTAATTACACAATAGTAAGTTAATGTAATACAAGGAAAATGAATGAATTAGTACATTTAGTACTCATACTGCACTAAGGGCAAATTATGGTGAATAAATAATAATTTCTTTGCATTGAGAGGTAGCAGGCGGTTGCGTTTCTCTTCATAAATAAGTCCAGCTTCAGAAAAAAGTCTTTCGCTATACACACTGGTGCAAGGAGCAGAAAGGTAGATTTTGACAAACTTTGTTAAATTTGGGTATTGTTTGGCATTAGCTGCCCACCAAGAATAAGGATCGCAAGTGCGATCAATTCTCACTGACTTGAGATAAAAATCCAGCTCACAGGTTATCGCATTTCTTTCTTCATATTTAGTAAATATAATGAAAATATTATTTACTTAAAATAATATGTGCCTAACAACTAGATACTCGTAGGTAGATAATCAATAAATTACAATAAAAAAAACACAGCTTAATAGCTACCACTACCAGTCGTTTAAGTAATGCCTATCGAAAAATAAATACCTAAAAAACGAAATACCCCGAAATCAATAATTATTGAATATGTTACGAAACTTGCAAGATATTATTTTACTTGATAGGTATTAAAATTATTTCAATTAGATTATTTATTATTAGATACATACCTGCTATTTTCCCTTCGCCGCCACGAGAAATATTAACATTGCATAATAAACAAAGAGCTAACTTTTTATTTTCACTGCTTATGTCAAAGTATTCCCATAAAGGCGATCTTTTCTTCACCGATGCCATTTCTCGTTGCTAAATCTTTTAGACTTATGTGTATATGTTGTATGTACTTCAAATAACAAGAGCACAAATAAAATTATGCGTTATAATTTATAACCTAAAAACAATCACGAACGTGTCTGCACTGCATGCAATCGACACAATAATAAAATGAATGATACAATTGTTAACTTCACTCATCAACGAAAAGACCCGATCGTTCGCGCGACGCCTACGCAAACGGCTAAGTTTCGCCGGATATTCGGCGGCCGGATATTCGGCTATCCGGCCACTTGGTGGGCCGAATATCCGGTATCCGGTATCCGGCCAAACTGCTATCCGTTTCATCTCTAGTATTCACCACGATGTTTCACTTTTGTAGCCAAGACTCTATATTGTTCAATTGCTCTCGAACAATTTCCGATGCCTCAACGGGAGAGGGAGAGAATGCGAGGAAGGCAGTGTCATCTGCATAGGTAGCAACTGTCAGGTTTTCATCTTCTATAACTGGCATATCAGAAGTAAATTTCGGGTACAGTGTTGGTCCAAGTACACTACCTTGCGGCACACCTGCATTTATCTTGTAGATATCCGATGTTTCGTCTTGAATTTTTATAAAAAAGTGTCTGCCATCTAGGTATGATCTTAGGAATAAGTAAAAAGGCGTTGGTAGTATTATTTTTAACTTAAAGAGAAGTCCTGTGCCATACCCTGTCGAAAGCTTGTTGTATGTCCAGAAAAATTGCATAACAGTATTTTTTGTCTTTCGGGCTACTTAAAATAGATTTTACTACACGGTGGCATTGCTCCGGTGTACCATGCATAGGTCTGAAACCAAATTGGTGGTCAGGTATGATTAAAGAGGACTCCAGTACCGGCAATAATCTCTGAAGTAATATTCTCTCGAGTATTTTTGAGAATATTGACAGCAGGCTTTATGGTCTATATGACGTTAATTCATTCTCAGGCTTGTTAGGTTTGGCGATCATGATGATTTGAGCGCATTTCCACTGCATAGGAAAGTGGCTTAATCTAAGGCTGCTATTGAATAGGGTGACTAGAAATAATAAGCATTTTTTGGTAAGTTTTTTATTGTCCAGGCATCGATATTATCATATCCTGGAGATTTTGAGTTTTTTAAACGTGTGATCTCAGCTTTAACTTCAGACAGTCGAACGAAGGGTAAGGGTTGGTCCATTTGGCAAGGACCGTCTAAATATGCTTTAGTTTCTTGGCGATAAGAGTCACTGTTAAGAAGAAATGGCTGAAAAGTGGCTTTTAAGTAAATAGCGAAAGCATCAGCTTTACTTTTGTTAGTCCTGCACCACATATTTTTTAGATCTTTAACAGGAACTTGCCTTTTAGTTGGTAGCGTTCCAAAGGTTATACTCATCATTTTTGCTTGGGTCAAAGTTTTTAAGATAATCTCTATTCGCTTCGTTTTTTAACTCCGATAGCTTGTATTTTAATTCCTTACATTTTTATAACTCTCGTTCTTTAGAGTTCGTAAGTCGCGACCCCCACCAGGGATGCTTTGCATTGAAGCCACCTCCAGCCAAAAATCTTGCGCCTAGATTTTCGAAAAACGCCTTAAATGTTTGTTTGTTAATATTAAAACGAGGTGGCAGTTACAGTGCGCTTACTACAGTATCGCCGTTGACACATTGGATTTTAATGGAAGTAGCTTGTATCGAAGGGGTAGCAGCAGCTTCTAATTGGATATATTTTATTGATGATTTGATGAGAATGGCAGAGCCACCATGTGCTTTGCCATCGGGATGTTTTGTAATTACTAGGTCGTATCCATTTATTCTAAAAAATGTTTTATTAGTGAAATGCGTTTCTGATATCAGTAGTATGTCAACGTTGTTAGTCTTAATGATTAACTCAACTTATAATTTATGATTGCTTAGTCCATTGGCATTCCAAATTGCTACTATAAGACTTAATTGCATAATCTAGATCAGGGACCGTAATCATTATGAGTTTTATCAAAAAAATTGATATTTAATCAATATATTAAGATGTTTAAAACTTCGATCAAAAATAAAAATATTTTTTTGAGTTATATTTTTTTGTTCAGAAATAAGTATTTAATATCGACCAAATTTTTTTTGATCAAAAATAAATCTCATTTTTCGCGTGTTAATTTTTCGCTCTGAAGTTATGCTTATTTTGTGAGTTGCTGTTTATTGATCAGACATAATCATTATTTTATAAGTTGTAATTTTTTGATCGGAAATAGCCATTATTTTTTGATTATTATTTTTTTCATCAAAAATAATGATTATTTTTTGAATTTTATTTTTTTGATCAAAGAAAAAATCGTTTCTTGGGCGTTAGTTTATAGCTCAGAAATAAAAATTACTTTTAGAGTTTTATATTTTTTGCCAAATCGAAAAACTCAAAACGACACACCGCTTTTTTAGTAAGTACTAGGTGGTTAATTTTTTCTGCTATGATCTCGTCAAAACATGCACTCAAATATGATAACAAATATGAATAGCATATAAGCGCAAGTTCCGTACTTTGTAGGAATTTAAAAAAAAAAAATTTAAAAGATGCATCAGAATTGGAAACTTTTTTCTCAGAATTGCTGACCTATTTTTGAGTATGCAGTTTTGTAGCCCATTAAATTTTATGATAATAATGAGCAAGTTTAAAATCGCTAGAAATTACCCCCCTTGATTTTTGGCAATTTTTTTACTAATGTCGTTGGTCCGTTCATTCCACATGGAAGAAATTGCGTAACAACGTCAGTAAAAAATTGTTAAAAAAAACTGTGCTTTGTAATCAATTAAAAATAGTACTTCTTCAAAATAAAATTTTAGAGGCTTCAAAACTGCATACTCAAAAAAAAAATTAGCTAATTATTTCATCTGAAAGCATATATGTATGTACATATACAGTGGTGCTCCAGTATTACGAATGCCGATATAACGAATCTTCACTATTACGAACGCTTTTTTTGCCGACATTATTGCTCCTATAAAGCGAATATTGAAAATAATTCGGCTCCAGTATAACGAATGATACGTTGTTTTTATTTTATTGTCTTTGCACACGAGCAGTTCAAATATGCCGTTAGTTTATCTAGACAGTTTAGCGTAGAATTTCGCGTCTTGTTTACATATTATTACATTTTAAAGTCAGTTGCAATTAAAGTTTTGTGAAGTGTGGTTTAACAAATGTGTCTGAAATTAAAAAACGGAAACGTCTTAATTTCGGAGACAAATTAAAATTGATTGATGATTATAAAAATTGGAAAACGCTTCAAGAAATATCTGTAAAATTTGGTATTGCTAAATCAAGTATTTGCACAATTATCAAGAATTAAAGAAAATTAATTAAAAATGTCAAGACTACACATTCTGGAACAGTATCTTTGAGGATGGGCGAGTACCCCAAAATGGAAAAATTATTATACAAATGGCTGTCTCAAAACGGGAATGCAATGTCACTGAGAAGTCCTCTGTGCCATACCCTGTCGAAAGCTTGTTGTATGTCCAGAAAAATTGCATAACAGTATTTTTTGTCTTTCGGGCTACTTAAAATAGATTTTACTACACGGTGGCATTGCTCCGGTGTACCATGCATAGGTCTGAAACCAAATTGGTGGTCAGGTATGATTAAAGAGGACTCCAGTACCGGCAATAATCTCTGAAGTAATATTCTCTCGAGTATTTTTGAGAATATTGACAGCAGGCTTATTGGTCTATATGACGTTAATTCATTCTCAGGCTTGTTAGGTTTGGCGATCATGATGATTTGAGCGCATTTCCACTGCGTAGGAAAGTGGCTTAATCTAAGGCTGCTATTGAATAGGGTGACTAGAAATAATAAGCATTTTTTTGGTAAGTTTTTTATTGTCCAGGCATCGATATTATCATATCCTGGAGATTTTGAGTTTTTTAAACGTGTGATCTCAGCTTTAACTTCAGACAGTCGAACGAAGGGTAAGGGTTGGTCCATTTGGCAAGGACCGTCTAAATATGCTTTAGTTTCTTGGCGATAAGAGTCACTGTTAAGGAGAAATGGCTGAAAAGTGGCTTTTAAGTGATTAGCGAAAGCATCAGCTTTACTTTTGTTAGTTCTGCACCACATATTATTTAGATCTTTAACAGGAACTTGCCTTTTAGTTGGTAGCGTTCCAAAGGTTATACTCATCATTTTTGCTTGGGTCAAAGTTTTTAAGATAATCTCCAATCGCTTCGTTTTTTAACTCCGATAGCTTGTATTTTAATTCCTTACATTTTTATAACTCTCGTTCTTTAGAGTTCGTAAGTCGCGACCCCCACCAGGGATGCTTAGCATTGAAGCCACCTCCAGCCAAAAATCTTGCGCCTAGATTTTCGAAAAACGCCTTAAATGTTTGTTTCTTAATATTAAAACGAGGTGGCAGTTACAGTGCGCTTACTACAGTATCGCCGTTGACACATTGGATTTTAATGGAAGTAGCTTGTATCGAAGGGTAGCAGCAGCTTCTAATTGGATATATTTTATTGATGATTTGATGAGAATGGCAGAGCCACCATGTGCTTTACCATCGGGATGTTTTGTAATTACTAGGTCGTATCCATTTATTCTAAAAAATATTTTATTAGTGAAATGCGTTTCTGATATCAGTAGTATGTCAACGTTGTTAGTCTTAATGAATAACTCAACTTCTAATTTATGATTGCTTAGTCCATTGGCATTCCAAATTGCTACTATAAGACTTAATTGCATAATCTAGATCAGGGACCGTAATCATTATGAGTTTTATCAAAAAAGTAAAAATTGGTAAGTTGATGTTAACTCCACGAGGTACAAATCCAGAAGAAGGAAAAATAGAGTTACACCAAATGATATATGAAAAATAAGAAATAATGAGTAATGACGTTTAAACATATGTTTGAATATGACATTGTATAAAGTAATAGATTGAAATCCATAGTGTTAGGTAAATGAATATAACTCCTTATCTTCAACACGCCCTCTCAATATGCAGGTCATCTAAGGGGGTAAACCAAGTCCAATAACACATCTCTCGTGATTTTCTCGCGCTAACGGTTTTGTCATCACATCTGCAATCATTTCCTGTGTAGATACGTGCTTTAATGAAAATAATCTTGCGCTGATGCATTCTCTGACATAGTGGTGCTTAATGTCTATGTGTTTAGTCCGTGCATGAAAAACTGGGTCATTGGCTAAACACTGCTCACCCCTGTTGTCCACATAGATTGTAATATCAGCGATCTCGTGAAGACCGATCTCGTTTATGAGACTACGCAAGTATACTGCTTCTTTAGCTGCTTCTGCCAAGCTCACATACTCGGCCTCTGTTGACGAAAGCGCGACTGTTCTTTGCTTTTGTGAGCGCCAGCTTATCGCAGCACCGCTGAGTAAGAAAGCGTAACCCGTGTAGGAACGACGATCAGTTGTGCAGCCACCCCAATCAGCATCGGTGTACCCTACTAGCGGTAGGTCCAATTTTTGATACAGCAAACCTCTGTTTGCAGTACCAGCAAGATACCTTAGTACCCGTTTTGCCGCATTCCAGTGGCATTTTGATGGGTTAGTCACGAATTGAGCTAGTCTAGACACAGTGTTAGCTAAGTCTGGTCTCGTAGCAGTGGACAGGTACATTAGAGATCCAATAAGCTCCCGGTAATGGTAGGACCCATCATAACTCTCAGTATTCATATCAAAATTCAGCTTCAACTCTGATGGTGTAGCAACCGGATTACACTCACTCATTCCATACTGTTTTAATAATTCCTGTATATAGCCGCTTTGCTTTAAAGTTATAACATCATCCAATTGATGAATCTCTAGGCCCAGACAATATTTAGCTCGTCCAATGTCTTTGATCTCAAACTAATTTAAAAGTTGCTGTTTTAAATTTTGAATAATATTTATGTCATGAGACGCAATTAGTAGATCGTCTACATACACCAGCAATAAAACTAAGTTTTCTTCAAACTTTCCATAAAATAAACACGGTTCATTTTCTGTGGGTTTCAAACCCATACTTAAAACCTTTGACTTAAGTTTGGCATACCACTGCCGACCAGCTTGCTTGAGGTCATATAGCGCCCTCTTAAGCCGACAAATGCTGCCACCTTTATCTATGTCAGTCAACATTTTTGCAGCTCTTCTATAAACATCACTGTTTTTATCAAATTTGAATATAATTTGTTGTAAAATATCATACAATTTATATGGAACCCTCATGAACACTTCTTCGCTTAATGTTCCATTCAAATATGCGCTTACAACATCAAACTGCCAAATCGTGAGATTAAAACGAGCTGACAACGCAAGTAATAGCCGAATCGACTCTAATCGTGCTACAGGTGCATACGTTTCATTATAATTTACGCCGTATTTTTGAGCACAATCTTTAGCTACAAGGCGAGCCTTGCGTCGCTCAATTTTACCATCTGCTCCATACTTATTAGTCAGAACAAAACGGGATCCCAATACATTTTTGTTGTGATTGGCCTGAATTATATCCCATGTATCATTTTTAATCATGTTTATTACCTCACATTCTAAAGCGTCTCGCCAATCCTCATTATCGGGTCCATTTAAGGCGCTTTGCATGCTTACTTCAGCCAAACCAACAAATACATCATCTTCGACAATACCATCATTGTCGCTCTCTGGACAAACAGGTTGCTGTAACGGCTCCGAGTTGGCACGACAACGAAATATTTTGCGCGGCCTTCCTCTATTCCCAATTCGCAACAACTTTGGCCTACCTGGTGCTCTTCGAATTTCCTCTTTGTTGACATCAACTTTTGCAGTGGGTTCACTGGAAATATCGTTCTCAATAGGAGAAGGGGAGAAATCTACAATTTTACGACTGCTGCTATTATTCTCTTCTGAAACTGTAGGCGGCAGAAGCAACTCATCAACGCTACCTGTTGGAGGTGATCCAAATTGCAGTTCATTACCAAACCTGACGTCACGCGCACTAACAATTTTGTGCGCTTTCGGTATCCACACTCGATAACCCTTTTGGTCTCTAGGATACCCTACTAAAACACCTTCAACACATCTGGGTGCAAGCTTATTTTTTTCGGGTAGCTTGTCGAGTACCATCAACTTCGTACCAAATGATCTTAAGTATTTGATATTTGGCTTAATTTTATGTAGATATTCATAAGGCGTTTTTCCACCTAAACTTCGCGAGGGACATCTGTTCCTTATATGGCACGCAGTTGCTACAGCCTCCGACCAAAAACTGTGACCTAAGTCGGACTGCAGCAAAAGACACCTAGTCATATCCAATAGCGTTCTGTTCATTCGCTCTGCGACTCCATTCTGCTGTGGCGTACGAGGAATACTCAGCCGTCGCGCGATGCCATTATCTGAAAGATACTTATCAAAATCACCATTTATATACTCACGACCATTATCAGACTACAGGCACTTAATCTTCACGCCGGTTTGCCTTTCCATAAATTTTTGGTACATTTTAAAAGCCTCAAACACGCCAGACTTTAGATGGCCCAACCGACAGTGCCACTTCAACAGTTCGGAGCACTTCGGCTGGACAGCAGCACACTCGCTGGTCTCCCTTATATAATATAAATCGCCCTTGCGGTCAGCAACCAACAATATTTCTCCTTTTCCATTACATACGTATGCTCCGTTGCTGGCAAATGTCACTCTGTGCCCCTTGTCAGTAATTTTGGCCACGGAAATTAAATTCGTGCGCAAATCAGGAACAAACAGTGTGTTTTTGAACTCCACTTGACGCTGGCATCCTTCGCCTGTCACTGATAAGTTTACAACACCCTTTCCACGCACTTCTGCACACGCCAGCTGACTCGCTAAACTCAGCTTGGCTTTAGAAGACTTTTCTATTCTTTTAAACATACATTTATCAGCGCATAAGTGAGCAGTGCACCCACTATCCAATACCCAAGCGCGCTTCATACGTTTGTCACCATACAACGTATCTGCGGTTGCTGAATGGTATGTTGTGTACGTCTCACCAACGCTATATGCCAAGTGTTTGGAATTTTTAGAATTATTTCCTCGGCCAATATCATCACTCGCAGAGCATGCATTTGCTTTGTGCCCTACCAAACCGCATTTAAAGCATTTTATTTCTCTTTTACTTTTAGCGAATTTCTGCCAATTTTGCCTACGAGATTTCGCTGCCATCGCAATTACCGTGCTACCTGCCGATTGCTTGCGTGCATCGCTTTCTTCAATTATTTTTACCTTGAGCACTTCAGCCGTTGGGAGCGCGTCGCGTGACTCTATTGCACAACGAAAGTTCTCATAAGAGGAGGGCAAGCTATATAAGAGCATGATAGATAGAAGATCACCGTTGATCTGTACGCTCATACTCTCCAATTTATCCACCGCATCGAAAAACTTCGCAATGTGCTCCTTCACGTCGTCGCCTTCCTCTACTTTCTGTAACATCAATTGCTTTAGCAACGTTGCTTTTCGCGCCGGGCCTTTCGATGCATATATTGATTCTAATTTTAACCAAACTTCTCGTGAGGTTTCACATCCCCGAACTTGCTTTAACTCAGATGGCTGAATGGCCAGAATCAAATCTGCCTTAGCTTTCTTGTCAGCTTTCAACCAGGCACTCCTCGTTGCAGCATCGTTCTCTGTCGGTATTGTATTACAACCATTCACATATTCCCAAAGGTCGTTTATCACAAGCAAAGCTTCTACCTACATGCTCCAAGTATCGAAGTTGTCTTTGGAGAGCAATTCAATCCGCGAAGAGCTGGATGCAGAATTCAAAGCCATAGCGTCCGACGAGTCACAGCACGTGCTTACTTGATCCGCTTTAATTATAAGAGAATTTGCCTTAATATCGCTCATACATAAACAGTCTCACAAAATAAATTTATATTTGCGGGCTGGGCCCATAACCTGATGAGATTGCTTAGATAAATTGATATTTTATTTAAAGTAAAAATTGGTAAGTTGATGTTAACTCCACGAGGTACAAATCCAGAAGAAGGAAAAATAGAGTTACACAAAATGATATATGAAAAATAAGAAATAATGAGTAATGACGTTTAAACATATGTTTGAATATGACATTGTATAAAGTAATAGATTGAAATGCATAGTGTTAGGTAAATGAATATAACTCCTTATCTTCAACAAAAATTAATTTTTGAGTTTTATATTTTTTGCCAAATCGAAAAACTCAAAACGACACACCGCTTTTTTAGTAAGTACTCGGTGGTTAATTTTTTCTGCTATGATCTCGTCAAAACATGCACTCAAATATGATAACAAATATGAATAGCATATAAGCGCAAGTTCCGTACTTTGTAGGAAATTAAAAAAAAAAATTTAAAAGATGCATCAGAATTGGAAACTTTTTTCTCAGAATTGCTGTGACCTGTTTTTGAGTATGCAGTTTTGTAGCCCATTAAATTTTATGATAATAATGTGCAAGTTTAAAATCGCTAGAAATTACCCCCCTTGATTTTTGGTAATTTTTTTACTAATGTCGTTGGTCCGTTCATTCCACATGGAAGAAATTGCGTAACAACGTCAGTAAAAAATTGTTAAAAAAAAAACTGTGCTTTGTAATCATTTAAAAATAGTACTTCTTCAAAATAAAATTTTAGAGGCTTCAAAACTGCATACTCAAAAAAAAAATTAGCTAATTATTTCATCTGAAAGCATATATGTATGTACATATACAGTGGTGCTCCAGTATTACGAATGCCGATATAACGAATCTTCACTATTACGAACGCTTTTTTTGCCGACATTATTGCTCCTATATAGCGAATATTGAAAATAATTCGGCTCCAGTATAACGAATGATACGTTGTTTTTATTTTATTGTCTTTGCACACGAGCAGTTCAAATATGCCGTTAGTTTATCTAGACAGTACCCCAAAATGGAAAAATAATTATACAAATGGCTGTCTCAAAACGGGAATGCAATGTCACTAATGACAGCAACATTTTAAAAGAAAAAGCTCGGCAAATGCATAGGAAAATATATCCTGAGACCATTTTTTCGCCAGCAATGGTTGGCTCTGCAAATTTTAAAAACGCTTTGGTATTCGTTTGCTCAAAGAATCTGGTGAGAAGCTGTCTTCGCGCAGTGATCTAGTTGAGCCGTTAAAAAAAAAATTGGATGAAATTATTTAAAACAACAGTTTGAGTCTGGATACAGTATTCAATTCAGACGAAACGGGGTTATATTGAAAAATGTTGCCTGAAAAAACTCTAGTTCATGCTCTCAATTTATTCTCTCATGCGTACTCTGTATATATCTTTACTTTTGTTCATTGCCTTATTGCTTTGTTTATTTTTCTTTCTTTATATACATGTCAAATTATTTCCGATATTACGAATTTTTCGGTATTACGAACGACCCTGACATTATATCATTCGTTATACTGGAGCACCACTGTATATACATATATATAAAATACGATTAATAAGAAAAATGTATGTACATATAATTTTATTCGAAAGCTTAAAACCAAAAGAATTGCATGCATATATGTATGTATGTATATGTCTGCATTCATTAACATACACATGCACGTACATAAATACATACATACGTGATATGCAATAATATTAAGTAGTTTAATGCAAGAAGTCGTAAATCGTGATTGGAAACTAATATTTGTAAATTGGCATGTTCATAAGAATAAACATATTTAAGAAAATCTAACATAAAGAGAAAGCAACAACAGCTATAAAAGAATGTTGACCTCTCGATAGTGTTACTTTTTTGATAAGGAAATAAAATCAAAGCAAAAACAAATGTACTAACATAAGAGAAAATCAATTACAAATTCTCAGAGCGATGTCACCTGGTACCTAAAGGACTGCCCCGGTAAGCTTGGATATTGATCTAATGTTCTCTAAAGAGTATTGATACCTATGTATGTACACTTAAGTATGTACCTATCGGATGGAAAAATTTTACAATGGATTTTATATGATTTCTTTTAATAAAATGTTATTTTGCATACATTTTTATATAGCATATACGAGTCTAACTTTTCCGGCAGGTATGTAAGTACATATATTTATAGCAATGCTTCTTCTAATGCTTGTATCATTATTTGGTATGATATTTAGCGCCAATAAACTGGTTTTTGATGTATGAAAAGTGTGAATTGTGCAGAAGGTCAGCAGTTGTAAGTAATACACAGAACTTACGATATTGTGTTGTTGTTATCAATATTGATCAAAAGGTTTCGATCCGATGTGGTCCCACAGAAGAAAACAAAATTGCTAATAAATAGCGTCATTGCTTTGATTATATACATATGTATAAGTATAATGGGTCGGAAGCGTGAAAATGTGTTTCAGGAATGTTTTTCATTTAACTCAGTGACAAACGAGTCAACCTGCCTTATTTGCAAAAAAAGCCATTCACAGGCAATTATATTTGCAATTTAAAGAGGCATTTAAGTGAAAAGCACCAGCAGCAATATAGAAGTGCCATTGAAAATTCTGCTTCTGAAGACAGTGAGGCTGATGTTACAAACAAAATATTTCTATAATTTTATTGAGCTCAAGGCCAGTTTATGGAAGATTTGTTTGTGAAAAAACAACAACAGCTTTCAATGGTTGAAGTTATAGTACTATTTCGGAAATCACCACATTTCCTCATCAGACTTCTTTTTGATTATTAAATTAAATTATTTCTAATTTAATTTTCATAACCACTTCTCTCAGGCTTTGAACCCGGGAGCTCGGAGTTGCAGAGCCAATACGCTACCTATTGTGCTACGCTAGCCGAGTTGGCTGTTGTGTTTATTTCATCTTCCTTAAACAAACCAACTACAAACAAGAGCAACTGATCTGCCGCTATTTAACTTGTTTGTGTGGTTGTTGTTTGTGTTTTTATTTTGCAAATTTTGTTTTTTACTTTACATTATATGCATTTTTTAAGGCGTGCTCATCCTTGTCTACAATGTTTGTTCATTTTTCTGTTGGCCTAGTAAATGTTAATATTTCTATAATTTTATTGAGCTCAAGGCCAGTTTATGGAAGATTTGTTTGTGAAAAAACAACAACAGCTTTCAATGGTTGGAGTTATAGTACTATTTCGGAAATCACCACATTTCCTCATCAGACTTCTTTTTGATTATTAAATTAAATTATTTTTAATTTAATTTTCATAACCACTTCTCTCAGGCTTTGAACCCGGGACCTCGGATTTGCAGAGCCAATACGCTACCTATTGTGCTACGCTAGCCGAGTTGGCTGTTGTGTTTATTTCATCTTCCTTAAACAAACCAACTACAAACAAGAGCAACTGATCTGCCGCTATTTAACTTGTTTGTGTGGTTGTTGTTTGTGTTTTTATTTTGCAAATTCTGTTTTTTACTTTACATTATATGCATTTTTTTTTTTTTTAAGGCGTGCTCAGCCGTGTCTACAATGTTTGTTCATTTTTCTGTTGGCCTAGTAAATGTTAATATTTCTATAATTTTATTGAGCTCAAGGCCAGTTTATGGAAGATTTGTTTGTGAAAAAAAAAACAACAACAGCTTTCAATGGTTGAAGTTATAGTACTATTTCGGAAATCACCACATTTCCTCATCAGACTTTTTTTCGATTATTAAATTAAATTATTTTTAATTTAATTTTCATAACCACTTCTCTCAGGCTTTGAAACCGGGAGCTCGGAGTTGCAGAGCCAATACGCTACCTATTATGCTACGCTAGCCGAGTTGGCTGTTGTGTTTATTTCATCTTCCTTAAACAAACCAACTACAAACAAGAGCAACTGATCTGCCGCTATTTAACTTGTTTGTGTGGTTGTTGTTTGTGTTTTTATTTTGCAAATTCTGTTTTTTACTTTACATTATATGCATTTTCTTTTTTTTAAGGCGTGCTCATCCTTGTCTACAATGTTTGTTCATTTTTCTGTTGGCCTAGTAAATGTTAATATTTCT
Source organism: Philophylla caesio (assembly GCA_963971545.1). NCBI lineage: Eukaryota > Metazoa > Arthropoda > Insecta > Diptera > Tephritidae > Philophylla > Philophylla caesio. The sequence goes on from OZ020605.1 coordinate 22,131,410, forward strand.
ATAATTTTGTTGAGCTCAAGGCCAGTTTATGGAAGATTTGTTTGTGAAAAAACAACAACAGCTTTCAATGGTTGAAGTGATAGTACTATTTCGGAAATCACCACATTTCCTCATCAGACTTCTTTTTGATTATTAAATTTAATTATTTTTAATTTAATTTTCATAACCACTTCTCTCAGGCTTTGAACCCGGGAGCTCGGAGTTGCAGAGCCAATACGCTACCTATTGTGCTACGCTAGCCGAGTTGGCTGTTGTGTTTATTTCATCTTCCTTAAACAAACCAACTACAAACAAGAGCAACTGATCTGCCGCTATTTAACTTGTTTGTGTGGTTGTTGTTTGTGTTTTTATTTTGCAAATTTTGTTTTTTACTTTACATTATATGCATTTTTTAAGGCGTGCTCATCCTTGTCTACAATGTTTGTTCATTTTTCTGTTGGCCTAGTAAATGTTAATATTTCTATAATTTTATTGAGCTCAAGGCCAGTTTATGGAAGATTTGTTTGTGAAAAAACAACAACAGCTTTCAATGGTTGGAGTTATAGTACTATTTCGGAAATCACCACATTTCCTCATCAGACTTCTTTTTGATTATTAAATTAAATTATTTTTAATTTAATTTTCATAACCACTTCTCTCAGGCTTTGAACCCGGGACCTCGGATTTGCAGAGCCAATACGCTACCTATTGTGCTACGCTAGCCGAGTTGGCTGTTGTGTTTATTTCATCTTCCTTAAACAAACCAACTACAAACAAGAGCAACTGATCTGCCGCTATTTAACTTGTTTGTGTGGTTGTTGTTTGTGTTTTTATTTTGCAAATTCTGTTTTTTACTTTACATTATATGCATTTTTTTTTTTTTTAAGGCGTGCTCAGCCGTGTCTACAATGTTTGTTCATTTTTCTGTTGGCCTAGTAAATGTTAATATTTCTATAATTTTATTGAGCTCAAGGCCAGTTTATGGAAGATTTGTTTGTGAAAAAAAAAACAACAACAGCTTTCAATGGTTGAAGTTATAGTACTATTTCGGAAATCACCACATTTCCTCATCAGACTTTTTTTCGATTATTAAATTAAATTATTTTTAATTTAATTTTCATAACCACTTCTCTCAGGCTTTGAAACCGGGAGCTCGGAGTTGCAGAGCCAATACGCTACCTATTATGCTACGCTAGCCGAGTTGGCTGTTGTGTTTATTTCATCTTCCTTAAACAAACCAACTACAAACAAGAGCAACTGATCTGCCGCTATTTAACTTGTTTGTGTGGTTGTTGTTTGTGTTTTTATTTTGCAAATTCTGTTTTTTACTTTACATTATATGCATTTTCTTTTTTTTAAGGCGTGCTCATCCTTGTCTACAATGTTTGTTCATTTTTCTGTTGGCCTAGTAAATGTTAATATTTCTATAATTTTGTTGAGCTCAAGGCCAGTTTATGGAAGATTTGTTTGTGAAAAAACAACAACAGCTTTCAATGGTTGAAGTGATAGTACTATTTCGGAAATCACCACATTTCCTCATCAGACTTCTTTTTGATTATTAAATTTAATTATTTTTAATTTAATTTTCATAACCACTTCTCTCAGGCTTTGAACCCGGGAGCTCGGAGTTGCAGAGCCAATACGCTACCTATTGTGCTACGCTAGCCGAGTTGGCTGTTGTGTTTATTTCATCTTCCTTAAACAAACCAACTACAAACAAGAGCAACTGATCTGCCGCTATTTAACTTGTTTGTGTGGTTGTTATTTGTGTTTTTATTTTGCAAATTCTGTTTTTTACTTTACATTAAATGCATTTTTTTTTTTAAGGCGTGCTCAACCTTGTCTTCAATGTTTGTTCATTTTTCTGTTGGCCTAGTAAATGTTAATATTTCTATAATTTTGTTGAGCTCAAGGCCAGTTTATGGAAGATTTGTTTGTGAAAAAACAACAACAGCTTTCAATGGTTGAAGTTATAGTACTATTTCGGAAAGCACCACATTTCCTCATCAGACTTCTTTTTGATTATTAAATTAAATTATTTTTAATTTAATTTTCATAACCACTTCTCTCAGGCTTTGAACCCGGGAGCTCGGAGTTGCAGAGCCAATACGCTACCTATTGTGCTACGCTAGCCGAGTTGGCTGTTGTGTTTATTTCATCTTCCTTAAACAAACCAACTACAAACAAGAGCAACTGATCTGCCGCTATTTAACTTGTTTGTGTGGTTGTTGTTTGTGTTTTTATTTTGCAAATTCTGTTTTTTACTTTACATTATATGCATTTTTTTTTTTTTTAAGGCGTGCTCATCCTTGTCTACAATGTTTGTTCATTTTTCTGTGGGCCTAGTAAATGTTAATATTTCTATAATTTTGTTGAGCTCAAGGCCAGTTTATGGAAGATTTGTTTGTGAAAAAACAACAACAGCTTTCAATGGTTGAAGTTATAGTACTATTTCGGAAATCACCACATTTCCTCATCAGACTTCTTTTTGATTATTAAATTAAATTATTTTTAATTTAATTTTCATAACCACTTCTCTCAGGCTTTGAACCCGGGAGCTCGGAGCGAAGTGGTTATGCGCGTACGATTTGTCGGTCGAAGGAGGGTGGCGATGAGATTTAGGCCGGAAGCCTAAACATACCGGCCCCCTTGCTGTCAGCAAAATTACAGAGAAGTGCGCGCCACCACGCTCACGTGCGGGAATATAATTCTATGAAAAAATAAACTTAAATACTACGATATGGACGTGGTTATGGATGTATTTCAGTGCTTTTAAATAGTTTACAAATAAGTAAATATACATGAAGTGTATAATATGTTAATAATAATTTGTTTAAATTTTTTATTTACGCATATCGTTCGCTTGCTGAAAAATTTATTGGAGTTATATAGGTCTCTACAACGGTTTTGGTACGGAAATGATTAACGTTGGTGAGCACCGGAGACCATCAGGCCAAAGATTGTGGCCTGTGTGAGGAGACCGCCGACTGTCGTAGGAGGGGGGTCGCTCAGCATAATCTGGGGGACCACATCGCACCCCAGGGTTAGTCTCACGGGTGTGGACTGGTAGAACTGCGGGTCCGCAAGCCGCATTAGCCTGAATGGGATCGCCACCTTTGGGTCCAGTGTTTCTCGCGGAACGATGCGGCTATAATATTCGGCAACGGTCGCCTGCGTTGTAACTCTTTCCGCAACGCCATGTCTTCCCCTGAGAATCAGTGCGCACGTCGCTCCGCGCTCTGTTGTGGCGCGCTCGAGTCGGAGGGTTCGCGCCAGCTCATCGTCTATTATCGTGGCCGACGCACAGGGGTCGACCAGCGCGCGGACCAGATGAAGGCGCCCCCCTGCTTCTATTTTGGCCACCACAGTTGGTGCCACGGCTTCAAAGACCCTCGTTAAGGGGGGAATGTTAGAACTGGTGAGTCGCCTGGTTCGGAAGCTGGCCGGTTGGCCCAGTCACCTCAGCATAGCCCCACGAGGGACGATTGCATCGCGGCGCGTTGTGCGAGGGAGTGGTCGGGAAGGACGTGTTCCCAAGCCACCCATACGGTGGTGGTTTTCGCGTGTTGACAGTCGGAAAGGACGAGTTTCCGAGCTGTCCTCAGTGTGGCGAACACGCCGCTGAGCAGGCGGTCTAAATGGACGTGATCCAGAGCCGCGCTGCTTTGACGGTCGGAAAGGACGGGTTTCCGAGCCGTCTGCGTGCCTTTTGTGTTGCAGTTTCGGACGCAATCTCCTTATTCTGTATATTTCCGTGGTTGTCGGCTGCGCAGATTCTTCGAGTTCCTCCGTTTCCAGCCTCTCCGCCTCCTCAACTTGCTGCGCCCATGACAACGTCTGCCCAGTGAGGTCGAGTGACAATACCTCGTCCATTTCCGGCAGCGTTGCGGAGCTTGGCGATCGGCGAGCATCTTCCTCGTCGAGGTGCAGAGTGGTGTGATGCTTGTCGTGGCACCTGAAGCACCGCCCCTGGCTGCCGCATATTTCCCGGTGATGAAACGGGGATAGGCAGTTGGTGCAGTACCGGTGAAGGATGACCACTCGGAGTCTCTCTTCCGCTGATTTCTTCCGATATATCGGGCAGAACCGTAATCCGTGGTTCTTGTCGCAGAGTCGACATGCGATCTCGAATCGCTGGCCACGGTCCTCCTGCTTGGTTCGCGTTACTGTGAAACGGCCCATATTTCTAGAAAAGGTACATTGTTGTTATCTATCTCCCACTTTCTTGTCGTTATTGGGTGGCGAGTAGTGGCTAATACGCTCCTAACTATTCCCTTGCAATTGGTTAAGAAGTTGCAATGGAATGCTAAAAAACTGATAGAGAGCTAAGTACTATAATGCGAAAACTCGTCAGTGTAGGCTACTTATAAGGTTTTATTCGAGTCTGAGGTGAGTATGTTCAGAGTTGCATTTTGCTTATTGCCCCTTTTAAGGGAGTTACCAGAGGGTCTAACAAAGGTTCATGCCAGATTTCTGGTATGCTGCCAATTACCGGCGAGCTATGGAAGGCGTAAAAATTTGTGCTATTGGGTGTGCTGAGGGTGCCCATTCTTGAGGTACTACGCGTAAAATCGGTTTGTCAACATTCATTTAGTTATCTTGTATCGGAAATACAGATAAGGTATGGCAACGCTGTGTGAGTGGTTTTCACCACCCACACTTGACCGGTGTCCTGACTGGTTAGCGGTCATTTGGCGCATAACCTACAGCATAACATACAGCACGCGGTTGAACAAAGTTATGGATAATCCAAATTTGTAAGTAGCAATTTACGTATTGCATGGTTATTTTTATTTTATGCGCTTATTATTATTTTCTTTATTATACATATTTATTTATTTTTATTTTTCCTCTTTTTTTCTTCTCAGGAATAAATTGGGAGATTCGACCCCGGTGAAGAAAGTCGTAACCATGCGCGTGGTTGTGCATACCCGGGGCCTTGAAACACGTCGGGTGGTGGTTTGCCATTGGCGTGATGCTCCGACTCAACCCAGGATTGGGTTGGGTGCATCGAAGCCCGTCCCGCCGCCCCCACGCATGACCCTGCGTGTAACTGCTGATGGCTTTGGCCTACGTAGTGTGGAGGTCCGGCCCTTTGTGTCTACCGTGGGCATCTAAAATTGTGGTTCTAGACGAGTTGTTGTTACTTGTAGTATTAAGTGAAGTGAAAAAACTTGAATTGCATTAAATGAAATTAAATTGAATTAAAAATAATCGAAAGTTCATTCATTCCTTGTTTTTCATGGTAAGTGAATTGAGTTGAATGAAATTAAATTGAGTTCAAAACAATTGAGAAATTCATTCATTCATTTTTTTTTTTATTTTCGAATATTTACTTGAACATCCCTAGTTACTAGGTGTCCGATATGAGTGGTGACTTTGTCTGTCACCATAGCCTGCAACCCGAAAAAATTTACGATCTTAGCCGATTTGGTTTGTGTCCTTGGCTAAGTCGAGACGGTTGAATTGAATAAATTAAAATTAATCCACTGCAGATGGCGCGCCACGATTGGTTTCACGCTCACCTAAATAATTATTTAGAATTGAGGAATCGTTCTGTTTTGATTTTGAAAAAAAACGGAAAAAAGGTGGAACATTCAAAAGGTTGAATAAAATTTCCAAGTTTTTTACTACTTTGAATTGTCGCACGTGGCAACACTGTATGTGTGTATTCACCACACCATACCTGCCATTTTCTTGAATTGACTCAGCTGTCATTCAGAACATTTGCAGCAGCACGAGGTCGAGACAAAATGGATTTTTCTTACGCAATAATTGGTAAGTTACAGTAATTAAACGGTAAAGTATGTAGTAATTTAGATTATTTAGTATATATTTTACTAATTATTTCCCTATTTCAGGACAAATGCCACATCTGTCTGCCGATCAATTGCCAGCGCAGAATATGTGTACTTCGTGCACACACGCAAAGCCAGCGCGGTCCCAGCCTCGAAAAAAAGCAAAACAGGTGTACGTGCAAGTTCGACGTGCCCGACAATGGCCCCGACTGCGGTGGTAGAAGCAGCACCCGCATCAGAATCATTGTCGGGCTCGGATAGAGCCAAATACACCGTGTGGCCGACCGATCCGCTAAAAACATGCCAACAATTCTGATTTGGATGAAATGGATGACGTTGCCGTAGTCCAGAACGAAAATCAGAATTTACGTAAAGTTCGTGCCAGATTGCTTCAATGGGAATCAAGTAGCGATGCGTTTGCACCATTAAACGCTTTACAACTGGAATGTTTAGCTGTGATAACCAACCAATGCCGGAACGAAAACGAGGTGCCGCCTAATACCACATTCGGCATAAACACGACGGAACAAATCAACGCACAACCTAACAAATCAACTTGTATGCAAGCTAGTAGTGAAAGTGCACAAGAATTACTGGAATTGCCTTCACCAGGAATTAATAACACTAAAGACTTCTTATTATGCAATTGAAACAACGGGATGCAGAATGTGGAGAAATTCTCGAGCAGATCAACTCGGCAATAAAGCAGCTAAACTCATTGAGCACTGAATATGAAACAGTGTCACAAAAAACAAGTGCACTAAATACGGCTAGTGAAAAGTTGACAGAGGAGCAGCTGCGTTTGCAAAAGTTAGGGGATGAAATCCAACGGAGGTTGCACTATTTTAGCCAAGTGGAGCTGCTACATCAGAGACTACAAAGTCCTACGCTCCCAGTTGCAAGTGATGCATTTCTCCAAGCAGTTGGTTATACTCTGCACTGCGTTCTAAACGTGATTCAACCAGTTGTGCCACCCGCTTAATTTTTACTGCAGCTGACTGGTATTTGCCATAATATAGTGCGAATGCAGCATCCGGAGAAGCAGTCGTTGCAGATGTGCTGGATTTGTTGTCGCTCCCTGTTGTTTGGAACATTATTGAATTCGTTTGTTTCGGATGCAGCGTAGCAGCGGTGGCTTGCGACATCACAACAGTTGTGTAATTTTTTATTAATGTCACAGCTTTCGCCAAACAATGTCTGCATTTAACGGTGTAAGCACCGGCATCTTTGAGTTTTGGATTTGCCCTCAGGTATTCAAGACACTCATCGATTCGATCCAGACAATCACGCCAATGCTGAACACGTATTTATTTATTCCCAATAAGAACTTTTTCACCTTTTGATGAGAAAACTTCAATTAAAATTTTATAAATTTTGATTGAATGTAAAGCTAATAGTGTATTTTCTTACCCCATAGTTCACTAAAATGTGCAGAAGAAATTAGAAATATAATTCCACAAGAGGTCTGTGCAAGGAAAGCTACTATTCAAATTTCGGGAAAAAATATTCTTTGTTCTACATATTTATGGAAGCTTTATAAAAAAGAAAATATATATGTAGTAAATTAGGCATTTCGCTTTCGCGCATACTATGGACAATAATGTAGACGGAGCAAGACAAAACGGCAGTAACAAAAGCAATAACATCACGGCCAGTGCAGTACCTGCTACACAGCCTATTAGCAGCTCTATAGGTAGTATCAATATTAATAACAGCGGTAGTACGAACTCATCTTTTTGGAAGAATAGTGGACGATTGGTGCCAGGACGTCCCAGTCCTAAGCGCAGTGACGTCTCTAATCTTAACAACAATAGCTTTGGCCGTGGTGCAGGTCGTGCTGGTGGGAAAGGTGACGGTATGGTATCAACATTTCGTATATCAAAAAAAGTATCACACACAGCTGCGCTAAATGTCATTCAGACGCATCGCAGCTCATCAAGCATTGCCACTGTACGTTTATCAACAACAAAGCGCGAAAGTATAACAACAGCGCCGGCGGGAACTACCGATTCGACAACAACAAAAGTGCCAACAACTACCGCAGCAACAAAAATTTAAACAGCTAAGACCCCTATCGATGGTGAGCTCTTCGAAATTAAACATTTACTAATTTTACGTGAACAAATTGCACCTTTTCGTGTTGACTTCACCATCAAAGAGACTTCGCTGGACTTCAGCAAAGTAAAAACTGCTGCATTCGGTTTGCTACACAAGCGCAAACAACTTTTCTCCATGGGTAGCAATAATGCCTTACTTGAGTTTCTCGAATTTCTGCTTGAGGGTACTCCACAGGTTAAGGAGCACTTGCTCGACTCACGCAAGGAAGTCGATCGTCAGTTGAAAACGGTGTGTGAGCACTTTATACGTGACGCGGTGCAAATGCTTGTATCGCCAATCTTGCAATTTTTGGATAAGGCACAAGCGTTACTCCATCAAAGTAAGAATAACATAGCAACTACAAGCAGCGAAACTCCAGCTGCCCCGCTAAAAATAAATTACGCATTACGCCAAAGTGCATGGGCGAGCCCACAGCAAATTAGTGGTATCATTCAGGAGTCACAGCGTTCAGTAAAAAGCAAATTGGCGACGCTGCAACGCTCAATGCAACTCTACTTAAGTTCTGCGAAACTGAATTCGAATAAAATTATAAACTTTATTGATACAAGCCCGGATAGAACAGCCTAGTTACCTGAATATCGCTTGTTGTGTCAGCGGATATTCAAATCTAACAACATACGATTCTAAAAAACGACAGGATACACCACCCACATTTCGGAAGCCGGCCAGCGGTGCAGCACCCGCAGCTGCATAAAAGGCCACAACGCCAACAACGAACCAATCACCGCCGCTGCATACATGTTTAATTGATCGTTTTCTTCTATAAATTATGAAATTTATTGCGGAGATCTAAAACTTTTACATTTTAAGATGGTGTGGATGTTAACTCGTTACTGGTACGATATGGTATCTGCCGTTCTCAAGGTCCCTGGAAAAGATGGACGCTTTTGTTGGATCACCCTTTACCAGTGGCGGAGCGTGATGGGAAGGCGTAAGTCGGATCTTGGAATTTGGGGTGAGTTTGGTTTATGGTTACCTTTTAGATAGAAGGGGTTATATGGGTATATGTTCATTCTGGGATCGCTTCGGGCTCTGCTCTACGGTTAGGGTTTATCCGAATAAATTGGGTGAAGGATCTGACGATGGCCGGTTTTATGTCACCAGATCGACCCGAGGTTGACCGGGAGAAGAACCATCAAAGAAAAAAATTTTTTTTTTTTTTTTTTTTTTTTTAATATCGATTCAAGCCCTTTTTTATAGTTATCGTTGGGTTTGCTGGTGGTTGGTTGGGAAGAGAAATGAGGGTTTAGGCAGATTTAGTAGACGTTGGTTTTTCTGTGGTTTCACTGCCGTGTGGTAGCAGGACCAATTTTGCAATGGGTCTTGAAATCTCCCCCTTTTCTGTCACAACATCCGCCACTCTGACCTGTTTATCGGAACCTGGGTATACTTTCGTGACACGTCCCAGTCTCCATTCATTAGGTGGTAGGTTCTCTTCCTTAATCACTACAAGATCTCCTGATTGCAGATTACTTTGTGGATGCTTCCATTTGATGCGCTTTTGCATCTCATTCAGGTATTCTGACTTCCATCTTCTACAAAATAGTTGATGGAGGGCCTTGAGCTTTTCCCATCGATTGATGACAGAGGCAGGGTTTTCGTGGGTGTCAGGCTCGGGTGAAGCCAATAAATGTCCCCCCACTAAAAATTGGCCTGGGGTAAGCGGCTCCAGGTCTGATGGGTTGTTCGAAGCAGGACTCATTGGGCGTGAGTTGAGGCACGATTCAACTCGGCATAGGAGAGTCATAAACTCTTCTAACGTATATTTTGTATTCGAGGCGATTTTCTTGAAATGGCTTTTAAAACTTTTTACCCCGGCCTCCCACAATCCTCCCATGTGTGGGGCAGCCGCAGGTATGAAATGCCAGGAAATCAATTGGTGCGAATACTTCGATAGGGTGCTACTGCGTGCTTCCGCCATAAAGGCTTTGGCTTCGGATCGTAAAGATCGAGAAGCTCCGACAAAGTTAGTGCCATTGTCGGAAAAAACGTTTTGCGGACAACCTCGTCTCGCGGTAAAACGGGCAAATGCAGCCAAAAAGGACGCGGCACTGAGGTCAGTGGTAGCTTCGAGGTGTATGGCTTTGGTGGTGAAACATACAAATAAGCAGACATACCCTTTTGAAGTTCGGCATCCTCTCCCGCGATACCTCTTAATATCAAAGGGTCCTGCGAAGTCTACACCGCTATTTGTGAAGGCCCGGGAGAAGGTGGTGCGTTCTTGGGGTAAGATGCCCATAATTTGCGTTTGAGTGCGTTTTTTATGAATGGTGCATACCTTACAATTATGAATGACAGATCGGATCATATTCTTTACCCGTGGGATCCAATACTGTGTTCGGATTATGCGTAGCATGAGCTGATTTTCTCCATGAAGGGAAATTCGATGGATGAACTGAACAATGAGTCGGGACAACCTGCAATCATACGGTAATATGATTGGATGTCGTTCACTATACGCCAGGTCTAACGAAGCACCTAGACGGCCTCCGATCCTTATAATATCAGCTGAGTCGATGCAAGGGTTGAGAGGCAGAATTTCACTTTTCGCTCCAATCGACTTATCAGATTTAAGACTCTTATATTCCTCTAAGTAATATTGCTTTTGAGAAAGGCTTATTAAGCGTTGAGTCGTTGCTTTAATTTCATCAGATGAAATGAGGCAAGACTCTGCTTGAACAGAAGATTTTGTTTTTGAGTATGTTCTTTGAAAGAATCTCAGAATGTATGAGATAACTCGCAAAGCCCTAGGTAAATCTGAAAATCGCTCGAGAAAAATGTTAATGTTGTTTCTATATGTGGCAGCAGCGTGAACTTGTATCCTTTTTTCCTCAATGACTGTATTATAATGCTCTTCTTGTGCTGGCCATTGGGAATTGTCTTCTTGCAGCCAAGAAGGTCCCTGCCACCACAAGGCATTGTCGATCAGTTCGCCTGCTAATAATCCTCTGCTTGCTAAATCTGCAGGATTCGATGCAGAATCCACATGACGCCAGGTTTTGTTTCCAACCTTTTCTATTATCTTTGTTATTCGATGTGCCACAAAAGTTGACCACGAACAAGGTGGTTTCCGAATCCAGGCTAGCACAATTGTTGAGTCAGTCCAAAGATTGATCTTTAAATGACTGAGGTTGAGATTATCGGTGACCGCTTCGACAATCTCCGCTAATAGGACTGCGCCACACAGTTCTAATCTAGGCAAGGATATTGTTTTTACTGGGGCTACTCTTGTCTTTGCCATGAGTAAATTGACGAACACTTTGTTGGCGGTCTTAACCCGTAAGTAAATAGTTGCTCCATATGCTTTTTCTGACGCATCGCTAAACCCATGTATCTCGGCCTCTTCCGTTGGTGCGAATTGGACCCATCTTGGTATGCGGATGCTGTTGATTTCTGTATAATCACGCATAAATGCTAGCCATCGATCCAAAGTGGTTGACGATACTTCTTCATCCCAGCCTGTTTTTTCCAACCATATATCTTGCATGATAATTTTTGCAATGATGATTATGGGTGCGAGCCAACCTAGAGGATCAAAAAGTTTGGCGATAGCAGAAAGTATTGCTCTCTTTGTGATTTTATTCTGGTCCTCAATCGGTTTAGCGTTGAAATAGAAATGGTCGGCATGAGCATTCCATCTGATGCCAAGTGCCTTCACCTTGCTGGTATCCTCAAACTCCAAGAAGTCTCCGGACAGCAAATGTTCCTTAGGTATGCCGTTTAATATTTCGCTACAGTTTGAGGTCCACTTTCTTAATGGGAAACCAGCCGATTGTAGTACGTGTGTTATCTCGTCTCTCGCTGGTATAGCAGCTTCTATACTATGTTCCCCGGCGAGGATGTCATCGACGTACATACATCGCTTAAGAATGGTCGATGCTCGTGGGTGGGAAGTTTCCACGTCGTCGGCCAATTGATGTAAAGTCCTTATCGCCAGGAATGGGGCGCAGTTGATACCAAAGGTCACGGTTTTTAATTCGTATAAACTGATTGGATCTTGAGGATTTTTTCTGAAAACTATGCGTTGATACTTTACTTGGTTTTCGTTTATCAGAATTTGCCGATATATTTTCTCGATATCACTATTGAAAACGTACTTAAACAATCTCCAACGCAGGATCAGTATTGTTAGGTCGGCTTGTAAAACTAGACCTGGAAGGAGGACATCATTCAGACTCACGCCGTTTGCGGTAGGACACGAGGCATTGAACACCACTCGGACCTTTGTTGAGACACTCTCTTCTTTCAGGACTGCATGGTGTGGTAGGAAGTAACAATCGGTGGAATCCGCTGCAACGTTGTTAGTAATTTTCGTCATGTGGCCAAGTGTCTCGTATTCCCTAACAACCCTGTTGTATTCCGTCTGTAGTACAGGTTTCTTTGCTAGTCGTGTCTCATTCCGGTAGAACTGAGAGCATGCACTTTTCAAGGAAGGCCCGAGGGAGACATGATTCGGAAAATCTGGTCGAAACGGTAGGGATACAACGTATTTTCCGTCAGAATCTCGTTGAGTTGTTGTTTTGAAGAGCTTTTCACAATAAGCGTCTTCTTCGCTTGCCTTCCGCGTTTTAGGAATCTCCTCTAATTCCCAGAAAGCCGCTAACTGCTTATCCACTGAAACTTCGTTGAAAAATGAGACGATATTGGTGGAAGCACTCGACGTTTCTGCATTGCCGGTAATTATCCAACCAAACACAGTTTCTTGGGCAATGAGTGTATAATGTAAAATTTTATAGACGTGTATATGGAATATACCAATAACAATAACAATATGTACACGGCTGCGTATACGGAATATACGCAACAGTGCAACGTTTTACAATATTTATCCAAACAATATTTACACGGCCGCGTATACGGAATATACGCAACAGTATAAAGGTTTATTTTAATCTCGCAATTCTCAAACTCAAAGTTTTTTTTTTTTTGACAATGCAATAAGTGATTGTGTCGCCGCAAGCCTGAAGAAGAAGAAGCAGTGTGCAGGGTGATATTCAAGGTTATGTGCAAATGAACCCTTACAACATAAAGTGATTTTAAAAAAAAATTGACCGCTTATACGTAACAATTAATATGTGCCAAATAAACTTTGTGATCTCGAATTGAAATGCCATGTAAGTGGAACGTGATAAGATTCGTTTAAGTCGATCACTTGATGGAATAAGCAATGAAACAACAACACAGTGCGCGAAGTGATCAATAATATATGTGCGTGTGCATATATTGCGCAGACCGGTGATTTGTGAAAATTGTATGGAAAAGTCTTACACAAAATTAATGTTCGCACGTAAATTTTATTTTTATAAAGTGAACAATTTTATGTGTGAATACGCGGATTTATTGGAACAAAAGAAAATTCATCAATATTAATGTGCGTGCCTCAAAAATTGTCTTCACTGAATATTCTTCTTCACTCCTGCATTTGCGTTTACAAACTTTTTGAAGATTTTATTCAGATTGTTTTAAAGAAAAAAAACGGAGTAGCACTGAAATTCAAACAACGTACCTTGTGTTTATAATATCTGGAATGATTGCAGTGCTGATTTGTTTTAACTTTATCTCTGTTCGGTGCGGATGCAAGTGCGGTTACAAGTGATGTTGTGTGTTAGCGACTCGTTCGCTTAAAGCTTCTCGCTCCGATATGGATATCAAGTGCTGAGATTAATTCCTGGAAAAATGTGGTGTACACGGTGATGAGTTGATAGCTCCGTAGTAGTAGTGGACTGTATTTGCTCACGGCTCCGATAGGACCAATATTTACACGCGGCGTATACGGAATATACGCTCCGGTGTAAAGTTTATGGAAAAATAAGAAATGAACAAGTGTTTTAATATTAGCTATCGAATTTATTCGCTTTCAAACGTTACAAATCGGAATCTGTGATGATATGATAATATGTATATAACAATATGAATTAACTCCGTAGTGGCGTGTTGGCTGCTGGATAACTTGATTGTCTCGTCTTCGGAAAAGAAGTGATCAGACGGAGTTTGTTTAAACGCCGTTGAACCGCCAAACGGTGCACCGAGTTAAGGGGAAAGTTAACGAAAGGGCACTGTTTGGCGGCAAGTACCGGCGCTCCGAAAAGTGTTTTTTTTTTTTTTTTTTTCGGTTACGACCAGGGAGGAGGAATCTTCATAGATACGAGCAGCCCGTACTGCCCGCATGCCCGATTTGCCTCCTGGCACCTACGGACTAAACCCAACCTCCTTCGTACGCTGGGCCTGTGGCACCCCTGCGGGACTATCAATTCCGATATTACTTCGCAGGGCAGGCACTGGACGTTATTCTTCGTCTTCACTCAGCGTGCGTTCTTAGTTTGCGCGATTCGCGTTGCGCTCGTCTATTCTTAACCGTTTCATTACCGCCGTGATAATATCTGCACACTTTTTCCATACGTTTTCTTCAGCCAACATTGCTTTCAGCAAGCCCTCGGGTGTCACGGCCCCGCTTATACATTGTTCCAGGTGGTAGCGTTCATTATCAAATCTGTGGCATTCCATTAGTATGTGCTCTGCGTTTTCTGTTTTCCCATCTCAATTTAGGCAGTGGGGATGATCGGCATGTTTGAACTTATGTAAGTATTGGCGAAGACAGCCATGCCCGGTGAGGAACTGCGTTAGGTAAAAATCAGTATCTCCGTGTTTTCTTTTGATCCATTCGCCTACATTTGGGATCAATTTCTTCGTCCATCGACCTTTCGAGGACGAGTCCCACCTGTTTTGCCACTCGTCGATGCTCTGTTGCATTATTTTGCTGCGTTCACTTGGACTGCGCTTGATCTCTGCTGCAGCTCTGGCGCATATGTCCATCGGACATCTTCCATCTAGCAAATTTGCTGCTTCATCTGACACTGTCCCGAACGCGCAGCATACCCTTAAAGACGATAGTCTGTGCACTGAAGCTGGTGCTCTCATATATGAGGTTACAGAGGTAGCGGTTTCCCATACTGGGGCTGCGTACGTCAGGATGGACGAACTGACCGACGCTAGCAGTTTCCTTCTATGTTGTTTCGGACCTCCTATATTTGGCATGAGTCTTGCTAGTGCTGTGCTGACTTTTCTCGCCTTCTTGCTGGCATAATTAAGATGATCCTTGAAGCTCAGACGACAGTCGAGTATGACACCGAGATATTTGATGGTTGGGCTTGAATCTACAGTGTGGCCTCCTATTCTTATTTGGATGTTTTCTACTCTTTTCCGGCTGGTCATTAGCAGCGCTTCGGTCTTATGTTCCGCAAGCTCCAGTCCTGCTGTTTGAAGCCAAGTTTTGGCAGAGGCTATCGTGTCGGTGCACATGCGTGACACGTCTACTAAGTGTTTTGCGACAACTACGATCGCGATATCATCAGCGTATCCTATAATCGACACTCCTTCTGCTTTTTCTATTCGCAGGATGCCATCATACATTATATTCCAAAGAAGCGGTCCAAGGACTGACCCCTGGGGTACACCTCCAGTAACATGGTACTTTTTTGGTCCTTCTTGGTGTCGTAGAAGAGCTCTCTTTCACTGAAATAGTTATTTATTATTCGAATTAAATAGTGTGGAATATTCATTCCCATCATCGCAGTTATTATTCGGCTCCAGTTGGCAGAATTGAAAGCGTTTTTTACGTCCAACGTGATTACAGCACAGTACTGCTTTGCTCCTTCAAACCATCACTTGCCTTCGAGGGCTTTTCGCGCTATCTCACAAACGGCCGATATTGCATCGACAGTTGAACGCTTCTTCCGGAAGCCATTCTGACACCTTGAAAGGCCCTGATCACCTTCCGTGATTTTTTGAATCCGCGCGCAGATTATTGCTTCGAGTATTTTGCCTGCACTGTCCAGCATGCATAGGGGCCTATATGACGATGGTTCTTCCGGTGGCTTGTTACCTTTGGGCAGTAAGACTAGCCGTTGTCGCTTCCATTTCTTTGGGAAAATGCCTTCTTTGATGCACTTCGTGTATAATCCACAAAAGAGTTCTATTTTCTTCTTAATAATGTATTTCAGAATCCCATTTGGAATGCCGTCCATGCCTGGTGTCTTTTTGCTTTTTATTTTTGCAGTAGCAGCGAGCAGTTCTTCCTTTGTTACTGGCGGGATTTCAGAAATTTCTAACGCGAATGCTTGCGGCGCTTGGTGTACGCCTTGCTGTGGAAAGAGCCCAAAAACTATGCGCTTCATTATTGTGGGACACATGGGTGGCTTGGCCTTGCCTCCTTTCAATTTTCTTAGCACAATGTTATAGCCACTGCCCCAGGGGTTGTCGTCAACGTCCTTTATTAATTCTAGGAAGGTCTGACGCTTGCTTTGCTGTATAGCTTTTCGTAGAGCCCGTCGCTTGCTCTTATATTCGGTTTGGAGGCGTAGGTATTCAGGGGAATTCCTGGCTCTCTGCCTTTGATGTTGTCGCCGCAGTTTAAGAGACTCAGAGCGCAGTTTTGCGATTTCTTCGTTCCACCAGTAGACTGGGGCTCTTCTGTTTCCACTTCTTTTCCGTGGCATTGATGCGTCGCAGATATTGCTGACCATCGTCATGAGTTTACTAGCACATTTGTCGGTATTCTCATTTCTACCGTCGAGCGCGTCTGGCAGCAGCTCTGTCATATATTCTATCATACTGTTGTCCAACAATTTCCTTCTCCATCCGATGCTCTGTACTTTCAGAGTTTTCGTTTTTCGCGCGTTGCTTCTCGGTTGGTTAATTTCGATGGATATCGCAAAGTGGTCACTAAAGGTGAAGCTCTCAGAGACTTTCCATTTAATTCTGTTGAATAACGACGTGCTGCAAAATGTCAGGTCGATAATCGATCCCGCGGTTCCTTTCTGGTAAGTGCTTTTGCTTCCATTATTTAACAGTATGATGTCTAGATTTGTGAAGGCTTCAAGTAGAGCCTGGCCTCTGGGGGTTGTTTTTGAGCTTCCCCATTCCACTGCCCATGCGTTGAAATCCCCGGCGATGATGACTGGTGTTTTGCCGGCAGCATCGGATGCCAGGCGTCTTAGCATATTCTTGTAGCTTTCGAGCGATTCGCTTGGGGGCGCGTAGCAGCTATAGAGGTGGATTCTCCCCATTTTCGCATAGATGAATCCCTCCTCTTGGTTATTGCCAATGGCTTCAAAGGGGAGAGCCCTGCATGCCCAGACTGCAGCTTTCTTTCTTTTGTCCTGCAGCCAATTTCCTTCAGTGAATGGCGCTCTATATTGCTCGCTGATGAGTGCGACGTCAATGTTTTGCTCGAAGACTAACTGTTTTAGGAGGTCTTGTGCCGCTTCGCAGTGGTTAAGATTTATTTGCAGGCATTTCATCATATCTTCAATTGGTTTACTGCTTTTTTATACGCCGGACATCTGAAGCTTCCCGTGGGATGACTCTGAGAAACGCCAGTCCCTGATTTGCAGATGACACATTTGGGCTCTGCCGTGCACTGCTTGGCAAGGTGGCCTTTCTCTCCGCAGCGCAGACATGAGCCGCTACGGTCTTCTGTCGATTTACAGTGCCTTGCGATGTGTCCAAAGTCGAGGCATCGGAAACACCATGTGGGTGAAAGTGTGTGTGTGAGTGTGTACACGCAAACCGCTTACTAGGGGTGCGCGTACGATTTGTCGGTCGAAGGAGGGTGGCGATGAGATTTAGGCCGGAAGCCTAAACAGGTAGAACTGAATAAAAGGCACACTGCTGAAAATGTGAAAACGGAAGTGGAAAATATTTTACAGCAATTTGACATTGGAAATTCCCATATTTATTCGGTAACCTCCGATAGTGGTAAAAATATGGTGAAAGCCGTGGAGTTGTTTAATTCGCATGACGATGAAAATGATGGTACCGAGGATATGGATGTAGAAGATATGACAAACAACATCAATATTATTTCAACTACTTTCATAAAATGCCCTTCAACTAGCGGTGGTGGAGTAATTGACCGATCAAGAAAAATAATAAAAATTTTAAGAACCCCTTCATACAGGTAAGTCGCACTAAATACAAAAGTGGCATAACTCGAAAACGCGAGTTTTAGTTAAAAATGCTAAAATAATTTGATTATTTTAATATGTACATATACAGTCCATCAAAAAGTGTTTGGCATAGTGATACTTTAACAGTATTTGTAATGTTTTTTGCGCAAAATTGGTTTTTATTCAATTAATTCATCAACTAATAGGCTAAACATTTAAAATAAATTTCTGTGTAAATTATTCAATTTGCTTAAAAACTTGTTAGCTTACAGAGAATGCGCTGAACACTTTGACGAAAAGGTTAATCTTTCTGTCGCTGACTGGAGAGATGTTCACGATTTCGTTAGAACATTAGATCCAATCAATGAAGCAACTCTAAAACTGCAATCTAGCCAATTATTTTTGGGGGATTTTTACATTCTGTGGATGCAACTGAAGCTACAAGTGCAAGCATATGCCAGCGATAACAATAAATTGTAATATAAGTGCTTAGAAAAGCGAGAAGATAAGCTACTAAATAGTCCTTCAGTTTATTCATGTATGTATCTGGATCCTCGAATACGGCGTTTATTAATAAAAAATCCTATACAAAATGATGTGTGCGAAGTCCCATTTGAAGCAGCTTATTCGTCAGATCCTTAACTTGAAAAAAGGGGTACGTTCCACAGATTTCACTTATTGAACTATAGTTACATCTTGGTTTGCCCAACTTAGCGGAGCTTTATACGAAAAAGTAGCCGGCACTAATTAGTTGCGCAAACTCTATTTGTGATTCAATTTAGAAATGCAAAATTTTAAATTTTTGATGTAATTTTAAGAAATTTTTATATTACTTTATATTACACTACAAAGGTTTCCAGACAGCAAAGTAGTGACAATGTCGAAACCGACACTGTGGAAGAAATAAGTTTATCCCCGAATAATCGAACTTCGGATGCAAATTGGCCGGAAACTCAGTCTCAAAATTTAACATCTCTGCTTGGAAACCTTCTCAATTCAATTGAACTGTCTCCATCGGATGAAGAGTCCGACAATGAGTCTCAAGATAATGAGTTGCAGAGAGCCAATCACGAAATCGAAAGCTATGCACCAAAACAGGAGGATGTTCCTATAATGGAATATTGGAAAAAAAAAAACAATACACCCATCCCATTCTGTGGTCACTAGCACAGGTGCTTCACAGTACTCCAGCAACACAAGTCAGTGTGGAGCGCTCTTTTTCAGCGCTAAAACTTGTTTTAAGTGACTTAAGATGTAATTTATCTCCGGATATTTTGGAAAAATTTTTATTTTTAAAAACAAATAGTTTTAAATAAAAAAATCAAATAAATTTAATTTAAACGTGCGTCTTCACGATTTACGACTTCTTGCATTTAACTACTTAATATTATTGCATATCACGTATGTATGTACGTGCATGTGTATGTTAATGAATGCAGACATATGTACATATACAAACATATATTTTATTTATTAATTTCACATGTGTGTACAGTAAGATATGAAGTCTTTTCAGTGCACGTATTTAAAAGTTAAATTACAAAGATTTATTTTCAATTTTCAATTAACTATTTTTTTAAAACTTAAGTTGACATTATCTTAGATATAAGTAATATCCTTATACTATAGAAGAGGCAAAGGAAAAGAGTTGAAAGAGTATTACATAAACAAATGTGTAACTGCCATTTTGAAGCATCTACTTGATTTAATACATTTACTTGATAATGGTAATGAATTCCACAGCCTGATGGCACTAACAAAAAACAATCTGAAAGCCGTTAAAGTTTAATTTTTGAAACAAGTAGCGAGGCTGATGATAACTAATTATTTTGAAAAGGAATAAAATATTTCGAACATTAAGGTAATTTTCCAGACTAAAACCTAAAATACTTTTTGTATAAAACGAAATATGATCAAACTTTCGCTTGAAATAAATAAATCTTGCGGCATTGTTTAAAGCTGGATTTAATTTATTTTTAGATTCACTTTCTATATTACCATATACCGCTTCAAAATAAGATATATGGGGGACAATTAGGGCCTGTACGAGTTTAAGTTTTGTGTTGATGGGTAGACAGTAACATGTTTGCCACAGATTTCTTAAGATGTAATATATCTTTGATATAATATAATTAATGTGGTTTTTGCAACTTAAACGGGAATTTATTTTAAATCCAAGACTAGTCACAACCGATTGAAGTTTGATCTCTGTATCGTTCAAAACAATTGGCGACAAACCACTCAGGTCAAAAGAGTCATGCGCTATTGATAGTGCCTGCGTTTTACCTGCGTTCAAGCAAAGGTCATTTGTTTTGGCCCAGATGGAAATTCTTCTTAGGTCGTCGTTTAACCTGACTACTAAGTCTTCCCCAAGCCCAATAGGTCGTGAGTAGTATATCTGAGTGTCGTCAGCGTAAAGATGGATGGAGGCATTTTGACAGCAATGAACAATGTCATTCACAAAAATTGTAAATAGTATTGGACCCAAAATTGATCCCTGAGGAACACCAGAAGATATTGTACTGCGTTTCGAAAATAAATTTCCACATTTCACTTGTTGTACCCTATTCGTTGTACCCGAGGTCGCGTGAAACCCGAAATAATATTGAAGTTTCAATAGCAAAATATCGTGGTTTACAGCTTTAGAAAAATCTAGTAGTACTAATATCGTTAGTAATTGCTATCAAAGGCGGGGCGAATGTCGTCCATTACCTTTATTATTGCTGTTGAGCAACTATGATTGGATCTAAAGCCAGATTGAAACTCACTTAAAAGGTTATTTTCATTCATATGTAACACTATTTGTTTAGAGATACATTTTTCAAAGACTTTTGATAGTGCCGACAAAACACTGATAGGTCTATAGTTCGAAGGGCAGTCATAAATTTTACTTTTAGGAATCGGAATAACATTTGCCACTTTCCATTGTTTTGGGAATAAAGAAGAGGTTATAACAAAATTGATTATGTGTGTAAGCGAGGGAAGCACATAGGGACGAATCAGTTTTAAAAACCGCAGGCTAATACCTTCCACACCAATAGCATTCGATTTAACAGCATAGATACTCTTTACAACTTCGTCTTCAGTGACTACATTGAACGTAAATTCAGAACCCGATTTGGAGATTAGATGCTGGTTTATCTCATAAGACGAAGGATTTGTTTGCTTATTTATTCCTATAAAATACGAGTTCATCACATTGGCGTCAACTGCACATATTTGTTTATTCTTATTACAGACTCCCATTGATTTTATATTTTTCCACAAAACGTTGGAGGGAACGTTAGCATTAAACTTAGTTTCGAGATATGCTCTTTTTGATTGAGGTAGTTTTGTTGTTACTTTATTTCTAACATACTTACTTTTCACCCAACGGTCATCTGTATTACTTCGCTTCCAATATTTATAGGCAGTGTTTCGCTCTTTTATAAGGTCTAAAATGGCTTCCTTTTGTCAGAAATTTTAATATTTTTAACAGGGACATATTTTGCAAACAGATATTTCACGAGCATGTTAAATAATGCGATAAACTAGCAACATCTGAAAAGAACCAACAGGAGTTCCAGTCTATTGCGGCACATTCGTCCAATAGCGCAGCCATATTTATGTTCCTATAATCTCTAAACGTCAAGTCGGTAATTGGTTTCACTTTATTAAATTCTATATTATAACTTAAAAACATTAACTCGTGGTCAGATATTCCAGCTAAGGGAAATTGGTCGATATCATTTATGTTATTGACGACACTTGCGCCAAAAATATCTAACATGCTTGGCTTGCATTGTGGTGAAAAACGCGTTGCATATTTATTGACGATAGTAATGCCACTGGCATTAAAGCTGCTCAGTAAATGTTTACATCTAGCGTTATTCATTAAAATGTCTACATTGAAGTCACCACAGATGAGGACACGCACATAGCTTACAGATAACTCAGATATTTTAGTAAACAGTGATGTCAAATCATTACATTTATGTGGGTTGTAGACTCAAACAACAAGACATTTTTGAACTTTATCACTAAACTCAACGAACATACTTTCAACATTATCAGAACAGAGAGACTTATGTAAAACCTTACAACCGAGTTTAGTATTAAAATAAATAGCTATGCCACCACCTCTGTTACCAGTGGACCTATCGCTTCTTATAATTGAAAAGTCACACAGAGCATATGCTGAATTCTCAATACAAGGTTTAACCAAGTCTCTGTTACACACACCTCATCAATGCTGAGGCCACGGAAAATATAATTTAAATATTCAAGTTTGTCTACTGTTAAGCTTCGTGCATTAAAATGACATACATTGAACCCTTTTTGATATTGGCATGTTAATTTAAGAGCAAGGCTCAGATTATTTTCGTTAGTGCCTATGCTTATGTTATTGCTCATGTATGTGTCTTTCAAGAGATGCTTGCAAATCACCAGTTACGAAGAGAAAATAGATAGAAGGTAGGAAAGAGTAAAAAGAAAATGAAAAAAACAAGAGATAGAAGAATGACTTAAGGGCCGTTCACATACAACTTTCCTCGCTTTACTTGACAATTCGAACCTTAACAACAAAGCATGAGGTGTAGAAGGTTTGCTACATAGAACGCTTTGACAGTTTCTGCGATAATTGTTTGTTTTGAGTTGCGATATGTGCTTATTCCGAGTATTTTTTTTAATAAAAGAATAAGAAATGTGTTTTACAGCTACTTATGTATGTTGGAAATTCGCGAGTGTATTAAACTTTACTAAGACTGAGAAGTAACAAGTCTTCTTGCAGCACCTTTCGACAAAATAAATAAAAACCGATCCAGGGGAGTTCAGGAAAACGATGAGGGTGGTTAACAAAGAGGTGTTTCATTTGCTATTTGTTCATATTTTACTTATTTTCTCTTTTTAAAAGTAATTATATATGCAAAAATTATGAAATTCTAGTGAATTTTCTAAATCGTGTGTATATGCCCGCAGAAATAAAATGGAAATGTAAACAGTGGGTTGTCAAAGTGTACACAAGTTGAGAGTTCGCCATGATTTTGCTTCGTTTTGCTTTGCTTTACTTTTTTCGCATTGTATTTAGCAGCACTCGTTTAACATCAGGTCTTCAACTTATCTGCCAAAGCGGAACTCTGAAGCAAAGCAAAGCGAAAGTCTTATGTGTACGGCCCTTAAATACTACCAAATGACGAAATCAGCGCTCTTAACATTTTATAAGTATAAATATATAAATAACAGCTGCAATGTGATCGTCGCTTTTATGATCCAAAACCTTCACTGCTTCACTTTCGGGATGTTTTCTTACATATGTATATGTGCCCACGAATTGAAAATGCACTCACCAAACGTTTCCGTCTCTTAAGTTGAGTTGCGTATTGCATTAGTTCACGCTTCGCCTTTGTCAAGCATTCATGTACGAAGAACTTCCCCTATGCATGAAATTCTTTTGATTTTAAGCTCTTTCGAATAAAATTATATGTACATACATTTTTCTTATTAATCGTATTTTATATATATATGTATATATGTATATGGACATACATACATTATGTAATCAACATGAACTAGCATGTGTACAAATATTAGTATCGAATCATGCTTTCAGACGAAATAATAAGCAAATTTTTTTTTGAGTATGCAGTTTTGTAGCCCATAAATATAAAACTCAAAAATTAATTTTAATTTCTGAGCTTTTAAATAACGCTCAAGAAATGATTTTTATTTTTGATCAAACAAATAAAACTCAAAAAATAATCATTATTTTTGAAGAAAAAGTTAATAATCAAAAAATAATGGCTATTTCCGATCAAAAAAAAAAACTCTTAAAATAATGATTATGTCTGATCAATAAACAGCAACTCACAAAATCAGCATAACTTCAGAGCGAAAAATTAACACGCGATTTTATTAATTAAAAATAATTTTTATATGTTTCGATCAAAAATTTTTTAATCGTAACAAATTCGTATAGAGCTTGAGAAAATATACAAATGTATATATTTAAAAATGGTCTGCGATATTTGGAACATTTTTTTCATTAAAATTTTATAATAATCATTATTTTCGGTCCCTGATCTAGATATAAGAGAAGACATCATTGTCATAAGCGTTGTAGTTAAATCTATTTGGTTGGAAATCAGTGCTTTCAGTTTCTCTAGGCTTTCGTTTTTATAGTTGCTAGGGTTGACAGTTTGTTGCCCTTTAGTGATATCTGCATAACTAAAATTTTTGTTGTGAAATTTACCATCAGATTTGAAGTTAATTGTGTCATTTGGTTTTGGTACATTACGAACTATCTTATGTGAGTCTCTCTTAGAAACCAGTTGTTGGTATACTTTACAGCCCTTGTAGTTTGCAGTATGATTTTGGAGGCAATGAACACATTTTGGTATATTTATACTTTTCTGGCAAGTGGAGGAGGGATGATCTTGCGCGCATTTCACACTTCTATACGGTTTTTTACAGTACTGTTTGGTGTGTCCAAACTCCTGGCATTGATCGCATTGAGCTAGATCATTACATTTACGAGGCGGTTCAATCTTGACTACTGCATGACATAGCTGTTTGATGTCAAATACACTTTTGTTATTTTCGGCGGGTTCAAGTTCTACAAAAAATACCGACATCGGCATTTTTGTAACTTTTTCATTTCATTCCTGTGCTAACCTCTGTTTACGAATTCTTGTGTACTTGAAGTATAAAGTGCCCCCACGTGGGGCACAAACTAGGGGTTAATAGGTTTGCCCTATTATCCACTAGCCCTAAAGCAAAACGTAAAAAAGTAACTACTACTGAATATGAATTTCCGACCCTACCAACTGTTCAAAAAGGTAAGTGCCTCCGATTCCAACAAACCTCTAAACAGATTTTCTTGTTTCGCTGTGCACAAAGCCCTCACAAACATCAGTACTAACATACTTAAAATTACTGAATTGAGAGACGGCAATTTGTTGTTGTTTGTAAAAAATAACGCTACTGGCAATAAATTTTTAGCAACCAAAAAACTTATTGGAATCTGTGACGTGAAAATCGAGCTTCATAAAAATCTGAATATCTCAAAAGGAACAATTTACGCACCGTGTTTAAACTATGTAGAAGAAAAGGAAATAATTGATAACCTCAAAGAACAAGGTGTTTCGTCAGCATACAAATTTATGAAGACAATAGACGGTAAACAAATACCCAGTGGAGTTGTACTTCTGACATTTGATTTGTATCACTTGCCCGGGAAAATGGATATCTCATGGTACACAAAAAAAATACGACCATACTACCCAAATCCCATGAGGTGCAGAAACTGTCAGTTGCTAGGCCACACAACTAAGCGTTGTCATAAAATCCCTCGATGCGACACGTGCTCTGACCCACCCCACTCTCCCAAACCATGTCTTCGAGTTTTCTGTGCTAACTGCTCAGACAATCACACCGCCTCTAGGAAGTCATGACCAAAGTACGAACAAATGAAACAAATTATTGCCATACAAACCGACAATAAATGCTCCATCCGCGAAGCTATTAAAATTCATAAGTCACAAGTTCCTCCCCCTTTCAATCAATCACCTTCTTCTTTCTCCAGTATTGTGAAAGAAACACAAAACTCAAACGTTGAATCCCAAAAAACACTTACAACTACACATAGTGAGCAAACCACTCCAAACACACAACAACAAATTAGCAACAATGAATTAAGCGCAGTTGACATGCGCGAACAATCAACTGAAGCGAACAAGAAAATGCAAGAGAATGACAAGAATGAAGTACCAGCGGAATATACTCTTAACACAGCAAACACAGTAAACACATCTCAATCACTGTCCGCAGTCGACGACTCTACAACAAATACACTACTGATCAATACTTTCCTCTCTCAATTACATTGTACAACTCCACATTTTACAAATTTGCTTACAAATAACGAAACTCCTCAATAGAATATGAAAGTTTTACAATGGAATATCCATGGTCTCTTCAATAACTATGCTGACCTTAATATACTTATCCATGAATTATGCCCAGACGTTATTGCTTTGCAACAAACCCACCTACCAATAAATAAAACAGCATATGTACCCAACAAATACGTTGGTTACTTTCATAATTTACCAGCGTTTGCTGGTAAGCAAGGAATTACTCTCCTTATTAAAAAATCTTTAGCACATAAATTAGTACCAACAGCTTCGAACATATCGTCTATAGCTGTCGGTTGGTTATAAGTTATCCATAATCAACTGCTACATACCCCCGCAACAGAAATTCACTCAACTGGATTTTCTAAACATCATTAACGGGTTTACATCACCTGTAATCTTAGTTGGAGATGTTAACGCTTGGAGCCCACTTTGGGGCTCTTCGGTATCTAATCGAAGAGGACAAATAATCGAAGACATCATTTTAGCCAAGAACCTTGCAGTCCTCAATGATGGCGCACCAACTCATTTTTGCAAACACTGCACTTTTACACACACAGACATTGTACTTTCTTCTATATCTCTAGCTCCTAAAATTTCATCCCACACACCCAACGATACTCATAACAGTGACCATTTCCCCATAATATCTTCCCTCAATACACCGCTCTCCTGTTACATCAAACATAGGGCCAAGTTCATTACCGACAAGGCGGATTGGGAAAAGTATATTTCCGAGATAGTTTTGCTAGCGAGAAATAAATCAACTTCAACGTCTATAAACTCAGAAGGATCCGCAATCAAAACAATTATCCGCAAAGCTGCACACATTTCAATACCCCAAACCTGCACAAGAAAGTTTTCTTCTAAACTTCCATACTGGACCAACCTTTTACAAGTCCTTAGAAACACAAAGCAATCCCTATAATCATCTTATATACACAACAGATCAACAGAAAATCTCATAAAATACAAAAAAGCGAACGCAGATTTTAGAAGAGAGCTCAAAACTGCGAAAAGACAATCATTCGAAAATTTGACTGCCAACATAACACCATCCTCGAACCCTAAAAAGATATGGTCGGATATAAAATCGATTACTGGCTCGCAGCAACATAACAAAATCCAGTTTATCCAATCCCAAAATGGTCCAATTTACGATTCACAGGATATAGCTGAACAATTTGCCGATACCTGGTCCAAATATTCCGATAACTCCGACTTTCACTTAAAATTTAACAACTTAAAAAACGAATCCCTGAACGAAAACCTCGAAAATCCCTCCCTTTCTCCTGATGCTTTTCTTATTGAATCAACAATCTCAATAGAAGAATTCGACCTCGCTATCAAGTCAATGACTGGAAAAACGCCAGGCCCCGATAAAATCTCCTATTCCATGCTAAAACACCTTTTCTTTACACTTAAATGCAGACTGATAAAACTATAAAACTCCATTTTCGAAAAAGGTGTTTTCCCGCAGGACTGGAAAACATAGGCCGTCATTCCCATCCCAAAAACCAATAAAAGCAATACCCTTATCTCTAACTACAGGCCCATATCATTAATCCCGTGCATGTCCAAAGTTTTTGAAAAAATAATTTCCAGAAGAATTATGTGGTTTGGTAAATTAAAAAATCTTATAAATCCAAACCAATATGCTTTTCAAAAAGGCTTAGGAGTTATATACCCTCTTCTTCTCTTCGAGCACATAGCTTCATTAACTTTATCCGCAAAAAACCACCTGTCGGTATTGAATTTAGATTTTGAAAAGGCCTTTGACCGAATAGGAGCCCATATAATTTTACAAGAACTAAAAAAATGGAAAATCGGCAACAAAATATACATGATCGTAAGAGATTTTCTTATCAATCGTAAATTTTTTGTCAGCGTAAATAATTACAAATCACATATCCACCCCCTTGCCAATGGCATACCACAATAGCTTTTAATCAAATCAGTTCAATCATCTCTTCTTCTCCTCACGCCAATCACTTTATTTACGCTGACGACGTTTTCATTTTCTCTGATCAAAAAACCCTAAACCAGTTGAAAGAAATATTCACCAACATTTTAAAAAACATATCAAACTGGGGGGAATCCTCAGGAGCTATCATATCCATAAGCAAATGTAAAACGTTCCACATTTGCCGCAAACACAAATGCTCTTTTCCAAACCTATCCCTTCTTAATACACCCATCCCGCATACTAACACTTTGAGAATCATAGGTTTAATTTTTGATAAAACCCTTACCTTTAAGCCACATTGTAATTACCTTAGATTAAACTTATTATCTAGACTTAATATTATTAAATACGTATCTAAACCTCATCAGCTCGCCGTACCATACAGCAGCAAGAAAAAGTATCCGCGCTTTTCCCACTTCTCCTACCAAAGCTGTGTTAGCGGAAGCAGGACTACCAGAAATATCCACGCGGGCACTAAACAACACAATGATGTTAATACCAAGACTTACACATTGCAGAAACGAGTCCATCTTTAAACTTGTCAACCAAAGCTTAAAAGTAATAAATAGCTGCGGAAAAAAATCCACGTTAATTCGTTGCTTATCTCTAGCAAAACAACTTAACGTCATAAGTCCACCGATAATGGTCCCTCCTGATTCGAGTCCCAACTGGCGAATGAATAAAAGTTTGTTTATCGATAGGCTGTTAAAATTCCCTAAAAACTGTACCAGTGCAAATGAATACGTCCAACAATACCAGCAAGCTATAAATCCTTACAGAGCAAAATGGAATTTTTTATTTACTGACGGATCAAAGTCTTCCACAAGTCTAACATTTGCAGTTGCAAATGAGTCCGGTGAAACAGTAACCGTCGGTGCCCTACCAACATATTGCTCAGTATTCACTGCGGAAGCAGCTGCACTACAGGAAGCAGTTCAGTTTGCCTCTAACTCAGGATCTAAATACATCATATGTATCGATAGCAAATCTACGATCGAAGCTCTTAAAAATGGAAATACAGGAGGTTTTCTGATTGAACGCTTACGAATGCATCTTTAAAAAAATATCGGCAAGATAAAAATAATGTGGGTTCCAGGTCACGTTGGAATTAAAGGCAACGAAGTCGCTGACGAAAAAGCTAAATTTGCATCAAAACAACCTCTGCACCTTTTCGACTATACATCGACACTAGACATACGAAATTTAACTCGTTCCTTTACACATACAAAATTTAAAAACGAATGGGAGTGTTATCAGCACCATTATAAGTCTGTTAACCGTACTGGCTCTAAACCTATTTACTCCCCAGACTGCAGTTCACGAAAGCTGCAAATAATTGTACGGTGTAGGCTAGGCCACACGATTACGACCCACAGCCACCTGCTCAGAGGTTCTGCTAAACCGTCCTGCTCATACTGCAACTCACCTTCGTTATCAGTACCTCACATCTTGGACGAGTGTCCCGGACTCAGCCACAACAGACAAATTGTTTTCGGCAACACTGTGCCCTCCAACTGCCTCAAATCGACTAATACGGACAACATTAGTGCAATACTTATATTTACCAAACTTTGCAATATTATAGACATATAAATTAAGTAGAATAACTCATTTACGTCATTATCAATGAATTCTTAACTAGCTCATAAGTTCAACAAAAGCCGAAGGTCCTGGCAACCAGTGCTTTTATACTCTAGTGTAATAACTATTAATAGTTGTTCCTCTATTAATAAATAAATAAATAAAATGTGCCATTGATTAATTCAGCTTACAGCTTCGACGTTAATGCTATAGTATCCCTTCCTGTTCATGTATTCATGGGCTACTACTCCATGGGTTGTAGATGTTGGTGCAATTATTGCCACATGAGTACAGTCAATACAACCTATCACCCCTTTCTTTCCGAATTTGTTGTGAAAACTGCAAATACTGATTTGTTATAGATATTTTTTATTCCAAAAAGCAACTTACCCCCGCTGAATGCTGTTGTAACGATCAATTCGGAATTCGGAAAATTTATTTCAAAGTTTTTGTGTTCAACAACAAGCTTACATTCCTTGACACGCTCGGTTGGCTCATTGCTGAGAAGTGGCTATTTCCTATGCAGGTTTAGTAGGAGCCATTTGACAAAAAATAGAGTGCTGAAATGAACTAGAAGGAGAACACTTTTTAGCACATAATTTTGTGGTCAAACGCTAACCTCAACCGAAGCTCAACTGTATTCTGGATTTCCTAATGCTTTTTTAAATCCTGCAGAAGGTCATAGCAAAATGTTTTTGGAAATCTAAAAAACCTTCTGAAAATAGTTTCTTTCAGCATAAATGGATCCTCCGTATCACGCAAGCTTGCCAGGATTTTCCTACGAGCATTCCTACATTATGAACAAAACACTAATTATTTGTATTTCTTCAAAAAATTGATTTTAAAATATATTTCCGCTGTTGATTTTCGCGATTTCTTAATATTAAATACAAAGCGATTAAATTCTCCTCCATGTTTTTCTTTTTGTGACCTGCTCAAAGCCTGCTGACAAATAAGAGACTATTTTTTTGAGACTTGAGACGTTAGACGGCTTGTTGAATATCGAATTGTCTCAAAATCAATCTCACCACAGAAAAGTCTCAATTAGTGACATGAGACTGCTTACAGAATCCGGGTTTATGTAAGTCTCAAAATGCGCTAGAGATTATTGCTTTTCCTCGCTTTCACGTTTTTTTCTTTTGTTTGCATTTTAATTCTTTGTGACCTGCTCATCACCAGGTCGCTGTTTAGAGACTTTATTTTGAGACTGAGTTTCAAAATAAGGCACTCATGAATGCCAAGTAGTCTAAAATTATGACTTTTGTCTTCATTAGACTCTGAGACTGCTTACTGAATTCGGGCATTAGTTTAACTTGCAACAAGTCGCGTTCAAAAATATTCAATAGACTTGTTTTGACAAATATTACAAAAAAAGTTTATTTTCCGATTTTAAATCTATTCACATGTATGTATGTATGTGAATTATTATGATAATAATATACTGGTTTTTCTTTCTTGATGCATGTCAATCCGTTGCATGTATCATAAACTTTTCATTATTTTGTTTTGAGTTATAAGATAATTCTTAGTAAATGATAAAAAAATAGCCGTGTTCTGTTTTCATATTCTAATCCATTCTGAATTAAAATACACTAACTATATGCAGATTAAACTCTAACTCAAATAAAAGGATTTATTTTCAGTTCAATTATAAAATATCTTGTCGACAATGAATGAACAATTTACTTGCTGAGAAGTGGCTATTTCCTATGCAGGTTTAGTAGGAGCCATTTGACAAAAAATAGAGTGCTGAAATGAACTAGAAGGAGAACACTTTTTAGCACATAATTTTGTGGTCAAACGCTAACCTCAACCGAAGCTCAACTGTATTCTGGATTTCCTAATGCTTTTTTAAATCCTGCAGAAGGTCATAGCAAAATGTTTTTGGAAATCTAAAAAACCTTCTGAAAATAGTTTCTTTCAGCATAAATGGATCCTCCGTATCACGCAAGCTTGCCAGGATTTTCCTACGAGCATTCCTACATTATGAACAAAACACTAATTATTTGTATTTCTTCAAAAAATTGATTTTAAAATATATTTCCGCTGTTGATTTTCGCGATTTCTTAATATTAAATACAAAGCGATTAAATTCTCCTCCATGTTTTTCTTTTTGTGACCTGCTCAAAGCCTGCTGACAAATAAGAGACTATTTTTTTGAGACTTGAGACGTTAGACGGCTTGTTGAATATCGAATTGTCTCAAAATCAATCTCACCACAGAAAAGTCTCAATTAGTGACATGAGACTGCTTACAGAATCCGGGTTTATGTAAGTCTCAAAATGCGCTAGAGATTATTGCTTTTCCTCGCTTTCACGTTTTTTTCTTTTGTTTGCATTTTAATTCTTTGTGACCTGCTCATCACCAGGTCGCTGTTTAGAGACTTTATTTTGAGACTGAGTTTCAAAATAAGGCACTCATGAATGCCAAGTAGTCTAAAATTATGACTTTTGTCTTCATTAGACTCTGAGACTGCTTACTGAATTCGGGCATTAGTTTAACTTGCAACAAGTCGCGTTCAAAAATATTCAATAGACTTGTTTTGACAAATATTACAAAAAAAGTTTATTTTCCGATTTTAAATCTATTCACATGTATGTATGTATGTGAATTATTATGATAATAATATACTGGTTTTTCTTTCTTGATGCATGTCAATCCGTTGCATGTATCATAAACTTTTCATTATTTTGTTTTGAGTTATAAGATAATTCTTAGTAAATGATAAAAAAATAGCCGTGTTCTGTTTTCATATTCTAATCCATTCTGAATTAAAATACACTAACTATATGCAGATTAAACTCTAACTCAAATAAAAGGATTTATTTTCAGTTCAATTATAAAATATCTTGTCGACAATGAATGAACAATTTACTTACACAAATACGCAAACAAATGGACATAGGCAAATAACAGATATGTAGCGCATGGTTTGGTTAGTTTAAAATTTGATGGAACGTTTTAAATAAATATATTGAGTTCATAACAGTAACCACATTGTATGTTAAGTTCTAATTGGGACCTCTTGTTTTGTTATTGAAGAAGAATAAATCGATCTGGCAGTCACCAAAAAAAAGGGGTTCAATATCCCAATAAAACGTGCGTTTGAATTTCATCACGGATATTGCATAGTAAAATATATTTAACATAGTTAATCGTCTTGGGAATTGAAAAGGCTCAATCCCCCCAAAAACATTGGAGGCCCCGGCGAGATATATATTTTACTATGTTAAGTAAAATATATTTATCCCTTCAACTTTCTTAAAGTGAGTAACCATTTAATAGTCAAGCTTTGAGTTCATAACAGTAACCACATTGTATGTTAAGTTCTAATTGTGACCTCTTGTTTTGTTAATGAAGAAGAATAAATCGATCTGGCAGTCACCAAAAAAAAAGGGGTTTTACTATCCCAATAAAACGTGCGTTGGAATTTCATCACGGATATTGCATCGTAAAAAATATTTAACATAGTTAATCGTCTTGGGAATTGAAAAGGCTCTGTTTACACGCGGCGTAGACGGAATGTACGCTCCGGTGTAAAGTTTATGGAAAATTAAGAAAGGAACAAGTGTTTTGATATTAGCAATCGAATTTATTCACTTTAAAACGTTACAAATCGAAATCTGAGATGATATGATAATATGATTATAACAATATGAATTACCTCCGTAGTGGCGTGGTGGCTGCTGGATAACTTGATTGTCTCGTCTTCGGAAAAGAAGTGATCAGACGGAGTTTGTTTAAACGCCGTTGAACCGCCAAACGGTGCACCGAGTTAAGGGGAAAGTTAACGAAAGGGCACCGTTTGGTGGCAAGTACCGACACTCCGAAAAGTGTAAAGGACTGTGTGTGTGTGTGTGTGTGTATTTTTTTTTTTTTTTTTTTTTTACGAGGAGGAAGCATCGAAAGCCTAACCGTCACCGGTTTGTCAGTGTGGGACTTTAACCCTAACTAAACCTCCTACTGTCTGAGTACCATTTCCCCCGGTACTACCGTCAGGTATTTCGTCGGGAGATGGCTTGAGCTTACGCTTTACGTACGTGAAGTCTGTTTGTACCGCCCTCTGTACTGTTGTTTGTTACATCTTCGTGGGGGTTTAAATTGCCCCGTTGCATTTTCAAGCATTTTTTTTTTTTTGCTTGACTGCCGGTTGGAACGAACGAGGTTCCAAGCCGCTCAACATGGTATTTCTCCTATTATATAAACTATTGATTTTAATATAATTTACGATTTTAGATTACCTTGCCCGCCGGTCGGAACGAACTGGGTTCCGAGCCGCTCTGTTACTCTCTTAACTTCTTCTCGTCTGGTTTTTCAAAATTTATGGTTTCCAACTATTCTGCAACGGTCGGAATGGACTGGATTCCGAGCCGTCTACTTACTTAATTCGATTTTTTCTGCTTTGTATGAACTACTTTCTTGGTAGCCGGAACGGACGAGATTCCGGGCTACCCGGCCGTGTGTAACCGCTTTGGGCTGTTCGTTGGGAGCTGTGCTTAGAGCCAAAGAGCCAAACTGCTTAAATTTTTTATTTTTTAATTTTTATTTTTTATTAGTGCAGGCAGTCGGAACGGACTAGGTTCCGAGCCGCCGATTCGGTGTGAAGTTTGTTGCCGTCAACCGACATTAAAAGATTATGTATTTCTGCGGAGTCGTTCCGCCTGACGTAGTTTCGATATTACCATATTTGCCATGTTGCAGACGGCAGACCAGTTTTCGATCGATTCGAGCATTATATCGATCAAATTCTCTACTTTTGTCAGCCGCCCTACCTGGACGTTTAGGCAGTTTCGTTCATCTTCAAAATATGTGCAGGCAAAAAAGCAATGTTCAGCATCTTGGATATCGTCCTCTTCGCAGAGAGTGCAGTAAGGGTAATCATCGATTTTAAATCTATAAAAGTAAGATTTAAAACAGCCATGCCCCGTAAGCATTTGGGTTAACTGGAAGTTTACTTCTCCATGTTTCCGGCTTAACCATTTTTCTATTGATGGTATGAGACGGTATGTCCAGCGACCTTTATCTGTCTGGTCCCAACGGCATTGCCACTGTTGCCAGCAGATCTTGATCTCTGCTTGGCGATTCGCCTTGTTTACAGATCTTGCCAACGTCTGCGTCGCCAGGATATCTATTGGACATAGGCCAGCAATAACCAACGCAGCATCTTCCGATGTTGTTCGGTAAGCGCAGCATACCTTAACCGCGCAGAGCCGGTATGAAGACTTCACTTCGCGTGCGTATGACGTCTTCTTAAAGGCTTCACCCCAGATTTGAAACCCGTATAGCAGGACACTTCTGACTATATTGGCGTATAACTGCCTTCGCTGTTGCTTTGGACCTCCGACGTTAAGCATCAGTCTCGAAAGAGCTACTGCGACTTTTTCCGCTTTTCCGACTGCATACTCAATATGCCGCTTGAATGTTAATCTAGCATCCAGTATGATTCCGAGGTATTTCAGATCTGGGGCTGATTCTATTTCATGGCCACATACGTTTATTTTCGCCACTTCTCGGATCTTCCTGCTGCTAATTAGCACTGTCTCGGTTTTTGCTGTGCAAGCTCTAGACCTGCATCGAGGAGCCAGTTTTGAACACTAGTGATCGAGTTGTTTGCACTCTCTTCAATGTCTTTTATGTGCTTAGCTACGACCACAATGGCTATGTCATCAGCAAAACCAACTATTTTCGCCCCTTTTGGTAGATGTAGTTTCAATATGCCATCATAGATTATGTTCCATAGCGTTGGACCCAGCACTGAGCCTTGTGGAACTCCGCCTGAAATCTTATATTTCTTTCTGCCTTCATCGGTGTCGTAGAGTAGAAGTCTGTCCGACAAGTAATTGTTTAGGATTCTTCTGAGATATGCTGGAATATCGAAAGTTATTAGCGCCTCTGTTATTTTCCGCCAGCTTGCGGTGTTAAATGCGTTTTTCACGTCGAGCGTAATTATTAAACAATATTCTTTTGAGCCCCATCTCCATCTCTCACCGCTAATCGCATCTTCTGCTATTCTTTTTATGAAATTGGCTGCATCAACTGTGGACCGCCCTTTTCTAAATCCAAATTGTGTTTCGGAGAGTCCTCCATTCGCCTCCATTGCTTCTGTAACTCTATTGGTAATTATGCGTTCCAGAAGCTTCCCTGTTGTATTAAGCATACATATTGGTCGATATGCAGAGGGATCCCCAGGAGATTTTCCCGCCTTTGGTAGTAGAACAAGCCGCTGGCGTTTCCATATTTTCGGAAATACGCCCTCTGTAAAGCATTCGTTAAACGTGTTAACGAAAATCTCAGTATTCGCTTTCACTGCTAGTTTAAGAACTTTATTCGGAATTGCATCAGGGCCTGGGGCCTTTCTGTCTTTAAATTCATCAACCGCAAGCAGCACCTCTCCAGCGGTGATCTGGGGGAATTTGCATTCAGCATGGGAGAGGATCTCTCTACTGAATGCTTTTTGGCCTGGAAACAGTTTGCTTACTATTATACCCAGTTGGTCGGCGCTTGTGAGCTGCGGCTGGACCGATGCCTGTAGCTTTTTTGTAACCACTTTGTATGCCATACCCCAAGGATTTTGTTCGGCACTGTCGCCAAGCTGGAGAAAACACTTCTTCTTGCTCGCCTTAATGGTTTGCTTTAATTCCTTTCGTTTGGCCCTGTAGTGTATTTGTTGTTCCAAATAATTTGCCGTTTTTCTGGCCCTTTGGTAGTCGTGCCTTGCTCTATTGCATTGTTGACGAACATCTGCTATCTGGGAATTCCACCAGTATACTGAGGGACGTCTACCCGATGGGTTTCTTCCTCTTCTCCTCATTGAAGCATCACAGGCGTTTGCTATGGTGGTCCTGAGCTTGTTGGCCATATTCGTAGCTCCTTGTGTTAGGGTAACTTCAGACATCATAACTTTTAGCGCTTCTTCATCTAGAGAGTCGATTTTCCAGCCCACTGTTCTCCTTTCGGTGCAAGAATCTTTGCTTTGGTTCGTTTATAGTGAAGATAATTGCTTGGTGATCGCTGTGAGAATAGCCGTCACTAACCTCCCAATGGACATTTCGGGATAGTCTACTAGTTATGAATGTTAAGTCTATTATAGACTCACTTCCGTCTTTTTTGAATGTAGCTTTACTTCCGGAATTTAATAGTACCACTTCTAGGGTCGAAAGAGCTGTCAGGAGCGCTCTGCCTTTGGGATTTGTTTTACGGCTTCCCCATGCTTGGGCCCATGCATTGAAGTCACCTGCGATTACAACCGGCGTTCTAGTTCTAGCATCGGTGACCAAGTTATCTAATATTGTTTCAAACTCCTCGAGGTTGAAGCTAGGTGGTATGTAGCAACTGTACTGTATGATGCCAGCAATTTTCACGCAGACGAAGCCTACTTCCGATTTCAGTTTTTCTAATGGGAGTGGTTTTTTGGCACAACTCCATACCGCTGATCGTCCTGCGTTGGCCTTGGCCCATAGTTGACAGTCGACCACTTTGTATGGTTCACTCAGTAGAGCTACGTCGATATTCAGTTCTAATACCGACTGCTGCAGCAATTCCTGTGCCGCCTTACAGTGATTTAGATTTAGTTGGCAAACCTTCATTCTTTACGTGTCTTTTGTACTGCCTGTACATAACAAGGGCATTCTCTTCCACCTGTTCTGTGCTTCAAATCTGTCAAGTTTTTCCTCGTGCAAATGGCACACCTCAGCTCTTTCTTGCAATCACGGGCCATATGACTTGAGTCACCACAGTTGAAACACGATCCCTTCATATCGTGTGGAGATCTGCAGTTTCGTGCTACGTGTCCAAACTCTAAGCATTTAAAGCATTGCATCGGCTGTGTTTTTTGCCGAATTCGGCAAACCACCCATCCTATACGTATTTTTCCTGCTGCTATTACTCTATTTGCGGCTGCAGCTGGGAGAAGCATAGTCGCTGTCTTCGTACCACTGTATGCCTTTCGCATAGATTTCACTGCGTCTTCTTTAAACTTTATCCCCTCGAACTCTTTTTCAAAAGCGGCGCAAATCTCTGCTTTCGTTGATACTTCATCCAGATCTTTAACCTCTAACGCAATTTGCGTGGTGAGAGTCTGGACAGAGACACTTTCGCCAAGCGCTTCTTCGACAGCTCGCTGTACCTCGGAAGTGTGCGAGTCTATTGGTTTCTCCAGCTGAATGAGTAAGTCCCCATTGGTGGTTTTCCTTATTTTTGTTACCATCTCTCCTACGTGTTTCAGCCTTGGCTCGTTCCTGACAGTCCGCAAAATGTCTGCGTATGACCTTCCCCCACGATCCTTTATTATTAAAGCATCTGGCCGTGGGTGCTTAGGTTTTGGCTTCTTCCTCCTTTCTACGGTTTGCCAATCTGCCCTCTCCTCTCCTTCCATATTCTTGCTGGGTTGAACGCTTGGCTGTGATGACCCTTTATTTATTTTATTATTTATTTAGTAATTAGTATTATTATTAATAATTATAATTAGATAATTATTTATATATTTATAAACGTATTCAACTACTATTACTTCTAATTTAGTTGCTGCTGCCCACTGTGTGGCGATCTCAGCGCCACCTACCGTGATTTAAGAACAACGCCGGTAGGTGGTGTGCGTCTCCGCTATTTAAGCTCGGCTTTATTAGGCACAGGATGTTTCAATAAAGCTTGGCTTATTGGACCACTTTGCTGAACTTACTCCACTCGCTCAGCTGTTTTCAGCCCGATTTGGCGCGATTCAGCCTCTTGTTTTTTCTTGGTTTGCTACTTTGAAAAAACAAATCTCGCCTGAAAGAAAACTGGAAAATAAACACTTACAGTAAAAAGTCCTCTACCTCCAGAAGTGGGACTTGCAGCCTCCACGTAGACACACTTTTTCACTACACTTTTGGTGGAAATTATAAATTTATTACCACAAATATCACCGAAATTTGTTCACTTTTTGAGAGCTTACACAAAAACACGTCCTCTCACAAAAGTATAAAAAACACTCATCATGTGTGCATGTGGGTGAAAGTGATAGTTTACAAATAAGTAAATATACATGAAGTGTATAATATGTTAATAATAATAAAAATATGTACCTCCGATAAATTTTTTTTTTTTTTTTTTTTTTTTAATTTCGAATGGTCGAACAAAAGTTCATGCCAGATTTCTGGTATGCTGCCAATTACCGGCGAGCTATGGAAGGCGTAAAAATTTTGTGCTAATGGGTGTGCTGAGGGTGCCCATTCTTGAGGTACTACGCGTAAAAGTTAGTATCTTGTATCGGAAATACAGATAAGGTATGGCAACGCTGTGTGAGTGGTTTTCACCACCCACACTTGACCGGTGTCCTGACTGGTTAGCGGTCATTTGGCGCATAACCTACAGCATAACATACAGCACGCGGTTGAACAAAGTTATGGATAATCCAAATTTGTAAGTAGCAATTTACGTATTGCATGGTTATTTTTATTTTATGCGCTTATTATTATTTTCTTTATTATACATATTTATTTATTTTTATTTTTCCTCTTTTTTTCTTCTCAGGAATAAATTGGGAGATTCGACCCCGGTGAAGAAAGTCGTAACCATGCGCGTGGTTGTGCATACCCGGGGCCTTGAAACACGTCGGGTGGTGGTTTGCCATTGGCGTGATGCTCCGACTCAACCCAGGATTGGGTTGGGTGCATCGAAGCCCGTCCCGCCGCCCCCACGCATGACCCTGCGTGTAACTGCTGATGGCTTTGGCCTACGTAGTGTGGAGGTCCGGCCCTTTGTGTCTACCGTGGGCATCTAAAATTGTGGTTCTAGACGAGTTGTTGTTACTTGTAGTATTAAGTGAAGTGAAAAAACTTGAATTGCATTAAATGAAATTAAATTGAATTAAAAATAATCGAAAGTTCATTCATTCCTTGTTTTTCATGGTAAGTGAATTGAGTTGAATGAAATTAAATTGAGTTCAAAACAATTGAGAAATTCATTCATTCATTTTTTTTTTGATTTTCGAATATTTACTTGAACATCCCTAGTTACTAGGTGTCCGATATGAGTGGCGACTTTGTATGTCACCATAGCCTGCAACCCGAAAAATTTACGATCTTAGCCGGTATGGTTTGTGTCCTTGGCTAAGTCGAGACGGTTGAATTGAATAAATTAAAATTAATCCACTGCAGATGGCGCGCCACGATTGGTTTTACGCTCACCTAAATAATTATCTAGAATTGAGGAATCGTTCTGTTTTGATTTTGAAAAAAAAGGAAAAAAGGTGGAACATTCAAAAGGTTGAATAAAATTTCCAAGTTTTTTATTACTTTGAATTGTCGCACGAGGCAACACTGTATGTGCTTATTCACCACACCATACCTGCCATTTTCTTGAATTGACTCAGCTGTCATTCAGAACATTTGCAGCAGCACGAGGTCGTGACAAAATGGATTTTTCTTGCGGAATAAGTGGTAAGTTACAGTAATAACGGTAAAGTATGTAGTAATTTAGATTATTTAGTATATATTTTACTAATTACTTCCCTATTTCAGGACAAATGCCATATCTGTCTGCCGATCAATTGCCAGCGCAGAATATGTGTACTTCGTGCACACACGCAAAACCAGCGCGGTCCCAGCCTCGAAAAAAGGCAAAACAGGTGTACGTGCAAGTTCGACGTGCCCGACAATGGCCCCGACTGCGGTGGTATAAGCAGCACCCGCATCAGAATCATTGTCGGGCTCGGATAGAGCAAAATACACCGTGTGGCCGACCGATCCGCTAAAACATCCTCGTAAGCTTCCGGAATATGGTGACCTTCCAGAAACAGGCAACCAGCAACCAACCATGAAGGAGCGCCATTGAAGTATTTCATGCTGTTGCTGCGCATCGTTGCACCGTACGCGAAGGTAACGCCTCAAACCAATTTCGCCACGCATTGAAGGACTAAGTTGCATCTTAACCGTTTTAATAGGCGATTCATGCGGTGGCATCATTTTACGCAGCGGCTCCATGCCCGAACGCAATAACTCCAATGTTGTAAAACTGTTCGTAGCCGCCAATGTCCAAAGGTAAAAAAAGGAAAATCAGCAGAATTCAGCTGTCATTCAGAACATTTGCAGCCGCACGAGGTCGTGAAAAAATGGATTTTTCTTACGCAATAATTGGTAAGATACAGTAATAAACCGGTACAGTATGTAGCAATTGGGGTTATTTCATGTGTATAGTTTACTAATTATTTCTCCATTTCAGAAAAAATGCCACATTCTGCTCGCCGCTCAATTGCCAGCGCAAAACATGTGTACTACTTGCACATATGCGACAACAGTACGTGAAATTTTAATAATGGAATCTCTACACAGTGACAAAACACTGTTCAAAACGACTCTCTAGGTAGAGAAAGTTTAAAATGGGAAAAACAAACCAGCAAGCAAATGCCGCTTACATTTGGCTATGCCTGCATTCAGTCCATACATTTTTTTTTTTTTTGTTTTTTCGTTGAAGTTGATCTAACCCGTTTCTTTTCAGGTCTTGGTGGTCAAGCAGACTTCATTCTCGGAGCCACTGAAAGTACAGGTGGCAAAGGTGTACCCATCACTACTCTGCCGTTCGTAACACATAAAGGCCAGAGTTATGATGTCACTGAGTATGGTATCGCTTCGCTCTTTGGCAAAATATGCACGAACGCGGCCCCAGCTTCGGAATGGTAACAATGAGGTGTACGTGCGAGTTCGACGTGCCCGGCAATGGCTCCGACTGCGGTAGTAGAACCAGCACCCGCATCAGAATCATTGTCGGGCTCGGATGGAGCCAAATACACCGTTTATCTTACATACTTCATGCAGGCTGATTCCAAAGGGATTTCATCTGCTATTAAATACAAACTCACTTGGCAATAAAATTACCAATTGCATAACAACGACGAAGTCCATCAGTGCTTTTGGAGGAAAGGTAGTATATTTTTCGCCGCAACTAGCTGCGTCTGGCCATCCAAAGCGTCGAAAAAAATTTTCAGTGCGTAAGAACACAGTAATGTGTGAATTTGTGTTGATTTTAAAGCAATTACATGGTCATCGATTTTAAAGACCTCTGGAAAATTTGGGTGTTTTCTAATTTTATTAGATTATTGTAAAGAACGCGCTTTTTCTTATAAAGTGTTTGAAATCCACAGTTTAATATCTTCGATAATGGTCTAAGAAGTTAGCACAAAACATTGACTGTTACTAGGAAATTGAAATGGACCGGAGTGTGGACTCAATTGGAAGCTGCTTACTTGATGTAGATGCTGATTCCACAGACGTATCAGATACAAGTGGGAGCCTGAATTTTCCAACACCAATTTCTATTAAAGACATCACCAGAGAATTTACGACAAATATAAGAGAACGTTGTTCTGTTCAGAACTTTCCTGAATTAAATAAGAATTGAGCCGAAGATGATATTAAAGCAGCCCCTAGGAAATGCGAACCCATGGTGCCTTACTTAGTTCTGCGAAACCGAATTCAAATAAAATTATAAAATTTATTGATACAAGCCCGTATAAAAAGCCTAGTTACCTGAATATCGCTTGTTGTGTCAGCGGATATTCAAATCTAACAACATACGATTCTAAAATGCGACAGGATACACCACCCACATTTCGGAAGCCGGCCAGCGGTGCAGCGCCCGTAGCTGCATAAAGGGCCACAACGCCAACAACGAACCAATTACCGCCGCTGCCGCTGCTACACCTTGTACATGATACACTGTTCTGCATACATGTTTAATTGATCGTTTTCGCCACATTTTAGGTCGTAGCCGAAGCAGATGAACAATAACCAAAATGCTACCGGCAGCTTGTACTGCACGAATTTAAAACAATTTATTTTAATCGCTTTTCATCTATTCTAGGAAACCTCAGCGTTTGTTAGAACCGTGCTAGTACTCCGCTATTGCTTGTGGACTGCAAAGTGCGCGCCAGCATTTGCCAAAGTTCAACTGTTGTTCGAGAGTTTGCACTGGCGGTCTAGGAGGATCGGGACCTACTCGAAATAGGCCTCAAGTCATTGCTACGCATCGAATGGTCATCCATCTTTGGATTATGTGGATACTGCAAATGGGGTGCAGCTTTTGGGGGAACACACACAGCAGCATTTCTGGCACAAGCATAACAAATTGTGCAATCACTGTGCGCAATGCGCCCGTACTAAGAACATAATTTTGTGGTGGAGGAGGAACTGCCAGAAACATTGCGAAAGCATTGTTGGAATTTTAATATATCACAACGGCGGCCCGCTGCGAGCAATATTGTCTCTTGTCGTGTGGAGTGTGGCATACGGCCGATCTGTGTGCGGATCTGAACGCGGGGCGACGGACGTGGACGCTTGCCAGCAAACTACCACCATTACCAGGAACGTCACCAGTGCGCAAAAGGAGTTTGGCCTACTGTTTGGGTAAGCAATAAGCAACTTCATTCAGAAATATACATACATACCTATGTACATTCATGCATATTTATGGTGACCCCTACAAATAATCGTTCATTCGCTACTTTGTTATTTGTTTTAATAGTCTTGCGTCTAAGTAGGGGGGGTGATATATTGGAACAACATTATGAAATTTATTGCGGAGATCTAAATCTTTTACATTTTCAGATGGGGTGGATGTTAACTCGTTACTGGTACGATATGGTATCTGCCGTTCTCAAGGTCCCTGGAAAAGATGGACGCCTTGGTTGGATCACCCTTTGCCAGTGGCGGAGCGTGATGGGAAGGCGTAAGTCGGATCTTGGAATTTGGGGTGAGTTTGGTTTATGGTTACCTTTTAGATAGAAGGGGTTATATGGGTATATGTTCATTCTGGGATCGCTTCGGGCTCTGCTCTACGGTTAGGGCTTATACGATAAAATTGGGTGAAGGATCTGACGATGGTCGGTTTTATGTCACCAGATCGACCCGAGGTTGACCGGGCGAAGAACCATCAAAGAAAAAAAAAAAATTTTTTTTTTTTTTTAATATCGATTCAAGCCCTTTTTTATAGTTATCGTTGGGTTTGCTGGTGGTTGGTTGGGAAGAGAAATGAGGGTTTAGGCAGATTAAGTAGACGTCGATTTTTCTTTGGTTTCACTGCCGTGTGGTAGCAGGACCAATTTTGCAATGCGTCTTGAAATCTCCCCCTTTTCTGTCACAACATCCGCCACTCTGACTTGTTTATCGGAACCTGGGTATTCTTTCGTGACACGTCCCAGTCTCCATTCATTGGGTGGTAGGTTCTCTTCCTTAATCACTACAAGATCTCCTGATTGCAGATTACTTTGTGGATGCTTCCATTTGATGCGCTTTTGCATCTCATTCAGGTATTCTGACTTCCATCTTCTACAAAATAGTTGATGGAGGGCCTTGAGCTTTTCCCATCGATTGATGACAGAGGCAGGGTTTTCGTGGGTGTCAGGCTCGGGTGGAGCCAATAAATGTCCCCCCACTAAAAAGTGGCCTGGGGTAAGCGGCTCTAGGTCTGATGGGTTATTCGAAGCAGGACTCATTGGGCGTGCGTTGAGGCACGATTCAACTCGGCATAGGA
The DNA here is from genome assembly GCA_963971545.1 of Philophylla caesio. Taxonomy (NCBI): domain Eukaryota; kingdom Metazoa; phylum Arthropoda; class Insecta; order Diptera; family Tephritidae; genus Philophylla; species Philophylla caesio. The sequence continues at coordinate 22,175,193 of OZ020605.1, forward strand.
GAGTCATAAACTCTTCTAACGTATATTTTGTATTCGAGGCGATTTTCTTGAAATGGCTTTTAAAACTTTTTACCCCGGCCTCCCACAATCCTCCCATGTGTGGGCAGCCGCCGGTATGAAATGCCAGGAAATCAATTGGTGCGAATACTTCGATAGGGTGCTACTGCGTGCTTCAGCCATAAAGGCTTTGGCTTCGGATCGTAAAGATCGAGAAGCTCCGACAAAGTTAGTGTCATTGTCGGAATAAACGTTTTGCGGACAACCTCGTCTCGCGGTAAAACGGGCAAATGCAGCCAAAAAAGACGCGGTACTAAGGTCGGTGGTAGCTTCGAGGTGTATGGCTTTGGTGGTGAAACATACAAATAAGCAGACATACCCTTTTGAAGTTCGGCATCCTCTCCCGCGATAGCTCTTAATATCAAAGGGTCCTGCGAAGTCTACACCGCTATTTGTGAAGGCCCGGGAGAAGGTGGTGCGAACAAGGTGGTCGAAGGACCAATATTGACACGCGGCGTAGACGGAATGTACGCTCCGGTGTAAAGTTTATGGAAAAATAAGAAAGGAACAAGTGTTTTGATATTAGCAATCGAATTTATTCACTTTAAAACGTTACAAATCGTAATCTGTGATGATATGATAATATGTATATAACAATATGAATTACCTCCGTAGTGGCGTGGTGGCTGCTGGATAACTTGATTGTCTCGTCTTCGGAAAAGAAGTGATCAGACGGAGTTTGTTTAAACGCCGTTGAACCGCCAAACGGTGCACCGAGTTAAGGGGAAAGTTAACGAAAGGGCACCGTTTGGCGGCAAGTACCGGCACTCCGAAAAGTGTAAAGGACTGTGTGTGTGTGTGTGTGTGTGCATGTGGGTGAAAGTGTGTGTGTGTGAGTGTGTACACCCAAACCGCTTACTAGGGTTGCGCGTACGATTTGTCGGTCGAAGGAGGGTGGCGATGAGATTTAGGCCGGAAGCCTAAACAGGCTCAATCCCCCCAGAAACATTGGAGGCCCCGGCGAGATATATATTTTACTATGTTAAGTAAAATATATCCCTTCAACTTTCTTAAAGTGAGTAACCATTTAATAGTCAATCTTTGAGTTCATAACAGTAACCACATTGTATGTTAAGTTCTAATTGTGACCTCTTGTTTTGTTAATGAAGAAGAATAAATCGATCTAGCAGTCAGAAAAAAAAGGGGGTTTACTATCCCAATAAAACGTGCGTTTGAATTTCATCACGGATATTGCATCGTAAAATATATTTAACATAGTTAATCGTATTGGGAATTGAAAAGGCTCAATCCCCCCAAAAATGTTGGAGACCCCGGCGAGATATATATTTTACGACAAACATAGCATTTCGTCTAAGTTCAATTTGGCCACGTGACTGTAAAATGTCTGACTCCGAATCACTTCCTCCATCAAGCAAAAAATACGAGGGTCCTCCTCTAAAGTCTTCGGGAACTAGCAAACAGGATAAGACCATTTCTGCCTTAAAAACTCGCACGGGACTTTGTTGAACGAGTGAAGGAGGATCGCGAATTAACATCAACGTCTGAACTTAGCATACGTCTGGAAGCATTGCAAAAGGCATTTGATGATTTCAATAATGTCCAGCTAAAAGTCGACCAACCTACGAGGAATTCTATTATCAAACCCCTGCAGCCATTAAGGTTTAAATAACGCAAATGGAGCTTGCAAACAGGGGCCGTGCACCAGTGTAGAAAGGTATGAATCGATTAAATTACCAAAAATTGAGCTACACTCATTTTCAGGTGAGGTGACTGCATGAATGAGTTGGTACGACCAATTCATGTCCCTTGTACACAACAATCAAAATATCACAACACTAGCTAAGTTCCATTATCTTATCAGCAAGTTAGATGGCTCTGCTAAGTCCACTATAGAAGGTTTAAAAATGGTATCGGAAAACTACGAAGTGGCCCTGAATCGGCTGCGCGACAGACTTGAGAACAAGCGGGTTATTGGCAGGAAGCACATTGAGTTGATGTTTCAACACCCCAAAATCTGTAAGTCAAGCTCTGTTGATTTGCGAAGACTAATTTGCACCATGAATAATCACCATGTTGGATTGAAGAATTTGGATCGACCTACATCCAAATTAGATTCAGATACCGCGCTGAAGTGAACACTGAGCGAGCTCATGATGTTTCTCAAATAAGTCAAAGAATTGAAGGTAACATTCCTACTCACTTATTAACTAACAACAACTCATCTTATACATAGTAGTTCTAACAAAACACTAAGAAACAGTCGTGCTCTCACGATAACGAAAAATGCATGCAATTTTTGTGACAAGCAAGGCCATTTCATACATTAATGTATGTCCTTTTTAAACTTACCTGTTTCTGATCGAATTGTAAGTATTCGTAACTTAAAACTATGCGAAAATCGTCAAAAAACTAATGAACATTCTGCACTCAAATGCACATCAAATTTTAAATGTCGCACATGTGGAAAAATACACCATTCCCTGCTTCTCCAATATGTGGATTTTACCGCTATGGAAATCAATAACAATACTTTTCGAAGAGCTCAATCCGATAATACGCAATCGCCACAATCAATCTCTGCCGCTGGATCTCATGCCGTCTTGCATATTAAATCAACTTTAAATGACGGAAATATATTAGGAACTGCTATAGTAAATCTAATTAATAACCTTAACCAGAGCATTCCTTGCAGAGCATTGCTGGACTCTGGTTCGCAACTAAATTTGATTTCTGAACGAATAGTCAGAATAGCAGGAATAACGCGTCAATATTCGCCTACACATTTCCTTTGTGCTAACAACACGCATATTTCTTCGAAATATAATTCTGTACTGATGATAAAATCCCGTGTGAACAACTTTTCTGTCACACTGGAAGCCACCGTACTAAACCACCGTTGCCTGACAAAAAAAACTGAAAATTGAGAGTTGGATCATTACAAAAAACATTAAATTAGCTGGTTCAGTGTGCAACCATACACCAAGACTCTCCACTCAATGACTCCATTAAGGCGTTCTGGCAATTGGAAAACATTAATTATCCGTTGATTAATTTAACGGAAGAGGAGAGGCAGAGTTAAATTCATTTCTAAGAGAACGTTACGTTTGCCGTGCGGTCGTTATCAAGTTCGACTGCCTTTCAAAATGAGTTCTTAGAAGATTTCGCTCCCTTGAATTAAGGTTTCGAAAAGATACGACACTTCACTTGCAACATGAGGAGTTTATGAATAAATTTATCCATCTAGCTCATAAGGAGCCGATATCAGACGCAGACCTTAGCGTCCCCCATTATTTTATTCCGCATCATCATGTTTTAAAGCCATCAAGCTCAACTACGAAATTACGCGTTGTATTCGACGCCTCGTCTAAAACCAGTGCAGGTGTATCCCTCAATGAAGTACTCTTGGTCGGACCTGCAATACAGACCGACCTACTTTCTACAGTCCTGCGATTTCGATACTATACCTATATTTTCACAGCCGATATTTCGAAGATGCACCGCCAGATATCATTGCATCCTAACGACAGACATTTTCACTATATTCTATGGCGCTCTGACGAAAGAGAGTCAATAGCCACTTATCAATTGTGCACTGTTACGTACGTTACCACCTCTGTCTCTAGCAATACGCGCGCTAAAGCAATTGTGTATGCATGAGCAACAAACATATCCACGAGCATCCGATGCAGCAATTCACGGGTTTTACGTGCGCTCGAAGCAATCGATTTGCAATTTCAACTCAAGACTATGCTTTCAAAGAGTGGTTTCGAGTTAAAAAAGTGGTGCGCGAACCACACCGGAATACTTAATGGCATTCCTGTAGAAGATAAAGAGAAATTTTTCCATATAAAAGGCGACAATGCAATCAAAACACTGGGAGTCATATGGAATCCTTTTATAGACAAATTCTTGTATGAAAAGCCAGAATCAATTGCTAAATCAGCGACTAAAAAAAGAAGTGTTCTCTCTGAAATAGCGCAGCTATTCGATCCTTTAGGCCTAATAAGCCCTGTGGTTGTGCTTGCAAAAATTTTTATGCAACAGCTTTGGCAACGAATCGCTCCCTCAAGAATATCACTCTCGTTGGGAGAATTTCGCAATCAACTGCAATATTTAAATAGTTTTGAAATTGCTCGCCAGGCATTTGCACCGGTTGCAAATTATGAATTGCACGGTTTCTCCGACAGTTCCCAAGCCGCATATGGCGCATGCATATACGTTCGATGTGTATCTCATAATAATGAAATCCTCTGTGTCAAACTATTATGTTCTAATACCAGAGTAGCAGCTCTCAAAAGATGTTGCCTACCTAAACTTGAATTGTGCGCTGCAGTTGTCATGGCGCAGATCGTTAAGCGAGTCATTGACATTTACGACTTTATCAGCTTTAAAAAATAATTTATTGGACAGACTCGACAATAGTACTAAGCTGGCAAACGTTTGTGGCCAATCGCGTTGCTCTTATACAAGAATTCAGTACCTTTTCACAATGGCGTCATGTGCCAACCGAACACAATCCTGCAGACTTGCTATCACGCGGAATGCTGCCTGCAATGTCGATTAGCTCCACCTGGTCAAATGGACCGAAATTTCTAATGCAGGAGGAGGACCTTTGGCCAGTTACAGTAAATTTTAATCAGCCCAACGATGGCATATTGGAACGAAAACGGATTAAACTTGTTCTCACAACGCAATATGGAAAATATTTTGTAGAAGGTATAAAATATCACAACAATTAGCGAAAGTTAGTAAATGTTGTAGCTTACATTTTACGATTCAAACACAATTGTGCCAGATGTAATAAGCCGAGTCGTCGCGTTGGAGTACTCACAGCTGATGAACTACGTTACGCTCTCTCCAAGTTAATAAAATATGTTCAGAAAGACGGATTTACTGAAGAAATACATTCATTCAGCAACAACAAATCAGTTGCTAAAAAGAGCAGTATCCAGCCTCTAGCACCTTTTATTGATCACAACGGTATCATCCATGTTGGCGATCGGTTACAGCACGCTGCTCTGGATTATGACAATATACATCCAATAATACTTCCGAAATCGCACGCTTTTACACGCGCTCTTCTTGTCCATAATCACATAGAGAACCATCACGTAGGGCCACAGGGATTACTGAGTATTGTTCGTCAAAGATTTTGGCCAGTACATGGAAAGGCTATAGCACGATCTATCGTTTACAATTACATCCGTTGCTCGAAGGCACAGCCAATTAAATCAAATCATCTCAATTATCGGAGTTGATTTTTGTGGTCCCTTTTTTATACACTTTCGACATCGTGGCACGGCTCTTGTATGCGCGTACGTGTAAATTTTTGTCTGCTTCATTACCAAAGCTGTTCTTTTAGAGCTAGTGGAAGACCTCAGCACGAAGGCGTTCTTAAACGCTCTAAGGCGGTTCATTTCACGACGAGGTTGTTGGGTCATATATAGTGACAACGCTACAAATTTTGTTGGCACACGCAATGAATTAAACGAAGTGTATAATATCTTGCGACAACAAAATTCTCAAGACGAAACTTTAAAGGAATGCGCCGAGATGGAATTACTTGGAAACACATACTTCCCCGATCTCCCCACTTCGGTGGGTTGTGGGAGGCAGTTGTTAAATCGTTTAAATTTCATCTAAAGCGCGAAGTGAATAACTCTTCGCTAACGTTTTCTGAATTCAATACATAAATTATTCCAATTGAAGCTTACCTAATTCCAGGCCAATAACTCCTATCCCTGAGAATGCGAATGACAGGCCTGCATTAACTCCGGGCCATATTAATGCTCTTAATGCGTTCCCAGAGCCAGAACTAAGGGATATAGAAAATGTGAACAGCCTGCAAATATATCAACAGCTCTAATGGTATTTCCAACAGTTTCGGGATCGCTGGTACAAAGACTACTTGCAAGGTCTACAATGACGCACCAAATGGACAAGACAAGGTATCGCTGTAAACGTCGGCGACACTGTCATTCTACAAGAAGAAAACATACCTCCTCTAGAATGGAAACTCGGACGGATTACGCAGTTGCATCCAGGCAAATACGGAATTACGAGAGTTGTAACGATCAAAACAAATAATGGCGAAGTTCGGCGAGCCACCGCTGAAATCAGACGGCTTCCAGTTGCGGGAGCAATATCCCCTCAAGGGGGGGGTGTATGTTAAGTAAACTATATTTATCACTTAAACTTTCTTAAAGTGAGTTACCATTTAATAGACAATCGTTGAGTCCTAATAAGTAACCATTTAATAGTCAATCTTTGAGTAACCACATTGTATGTTTAGTTATAATTGTGACCTTTTGTTTTGTTAATGAAGAAGAATAAATCGGTCTGGCAGTCAGCACAAAAAAGGGGTTTTACTCTCCCAATAAAACGTGCGTTTGAATTTCAAAACGGATATTGCAACGTAAAACATATTTAACATAGTATTGGGAATTGAAAAGGCTCAATCCCCCCAAAAACAACCTTAAAACTATTCATAGAAATTAAACTACACTACACTCTATTTGATTTGAGCAATTTATCTTCAAAAGACATTAAAGGAAGCATACAAATATTCATATATTGTCAGATATATAGAGACGAAGGATAAAGTTTAAAAGAGTTCTTAGAAACCAAATATACTTCCGGTCAATGATGCCCTGGACACTTGTTCTGAATTATTTCAAAAATAAAAAAGCAGTTTCAATCTTGAAATGAGGGATATACTATATCGTGTATGAGTGAGGTCGAAAAACTATATAATAATAATAATAATTAGGCGCTTACACTATATAGCGCCGTGTTTGGCCGAGCTTCTCCTTCCATTTGTGTTGTGCGTCTCTTTTGTTGTACCACAAATGGAGGGACCTAAAATTTTATGCCGACTCCGAACGGCAAATGTATTTTATGAGAAGCTTTTTTAGCAAAAAAAATTTATATGATTTAGAACTTACTTACCCTGGCTGAGATTCAATTCCCGAACTCAGCGGCGTATCGAGTTAAAGCTTGTACCGCTACACACTCGACTGCAGTCACTGACGCACATAAATTATTAAACTTTTTGTCTGGTTTTAATCATTTTTTTATTTAAAGAGGCATGCTTTAGAAAACGTCGGATTAGAGCGACATCAGCTCATGGATAATCCTGAAAGTTTTCCAACAAGAAAATCACAGCAGATAGATCTAGCGACAAGCGAGGATAAAACAAGGAGCTTTCGTGTATTGGGACTAGGGTGTCCGATTATTCGACTGTTTTGTTAAACCGGTTATCGAATTATTCGAAAAATGGCATTTCGAAAAAAACGGCACCTAATTTTTATGTCAAGAAAAAACCGGGTAAACTGGTTCTTGTTCTAAGTAAGAAAAAACTGGAATGCAATTATTTAGATGAAAGAAATTTTTTGAAAATAAAATGTAGTTTAATGTCCGAATTCAGCAGTATCAGTCACTATTTTAGACGAGTAGGCAATAATTGGTCTCAGTCCTCTACTCTCAAAACAAAGTCTCTCAATTGTCATCAGGCGATAAGCATGTCAACAAAATTAAGACAAACACAAAAAATATAAACGTAAAAGCGAGGAAAGGCAATAATCTTCAACTCATACATAGACTCAAATTTTAAAACTTGAGATTATACCAAATTACTGAATTCCCTATAAAGCACATTGAGCGAGCTAAAAGGACTTACTGTCAGTAAGTTATAAAATTTTTCAAAGTTTTACTGTCCTCCTATGGTGTTTTTCTAAATATTGAAAATCTTCTTAAATACATTTGCTTCGTTTTTTTTTGGAAATGATTTGGATTTCGAATATATATAATTGTAATATATTCGATGTAAAATAAGTCGATGTGCTGCCGTATTTCTATTATTTATCAAAGGCTTTAAATTTACAACTATGTACAAAAAACCGGTTTTAGAGATTAAAAAAACCGATTTATACGATATTCGAAAAATCAAGATTTCAAAAAAAGCGCACAATAATGTATGAAAAAACCGAAGTAAACCGGTTTGAAAAAATACCCTGAATATAACAAATCTTTAGAAAAAAAAACCAAGCATTTATCCAACCACTTTAATTCCAATACATTAAGGTTTCACTGTATTGTGTACATAAGTGCTTAATCTCTTTCTCTTTCTTTCTTTCTTATCCCAAGTTTTTGACTCAACAATCATTATTTTGTGATGATTGGTATCTGTAGGTACTTTGTTTCGAAAATTCGCTTTTTTTATAATTTCACACGTATTTCCAGCCTGTTTTTCACTGCACCTTTAGCTAATACTACTGACCTGAATTTCTATCTGATCTTAATAGAGAATCTTTCGTTTGTATGTACATAATATTTTAAATATAGTTTAACTGTGATAGTACTTTTTGTTGCTGTCGTAATCCACTTTCGATTTAATCACAGAAAAAAAACCAATTTTACAGCATTGTTGTAGTAGGCTTTAAACCGAAGAGGTGGCATTCCGGGCGCTATCAATAGTAAGACTTGAAGCACGCAAGCTCAGCGATGCCAATGACAGATTGCTGCGATATAATGATTTAGGCGAAGACATCGCTGTCAACAGCAAAGCGGTACGATCAACATTTGGTGCTGCATTGTTTAGCCCATTGCAAGTGATTGCGCTTTCGTTGACGTTGCAATGTGGAAGCATGTCTAGAGATAAAAGATGATCAGTTGCAACTCGGTTGGAGTTACATGTGTTGGATACTTTGCAGCCCGGTCCACTGCCGCTTCCAGGAGCACAACCATTCTCACTTCCACACAGATGTAGCCGTGAAATCAATAATTTGTTACACGCTGGACAAGCTCTGGTTACGCCCTTTTCTCGTCGTCGTAACAGCTCATGTGCACACCTACAAATAATAAATATAGGTTTGAATATACATAAATAAATATGACTAATAATGAGAATGAGAACAACATTGCGCATTGTCATTTTCGTAATATCTGAGAGATTTTAAACAAAGAGGATGGCACAGCAAATAAGCTTCCTCGATTTCTTTCGATATTTCCTGTATTTTTTTAATATAATAATGTTATAAAGCAAACCAAAATATTAAATTTAATAATAGAGAAAAACTGTAAAATCAGGCACCAAACACAAACAAGAAAATTGGAACTTGTGAATTCGAGTACTTGAACCGCGATATTAAAAATCGTGCTTGGCGATTGTAATGCTGTGGTGAGCAAAGAGGGCTTCTTTGGTACCACAGTCAAGAACTGCAGTCTCCACAAGACAACGTTCGAAAACGGATTAAAACATGGTAGTCTGTATTACCAGGTTCGATTATAAAAAAATCCATCAGGCTACGTGGCTGTCCCCAGATGTAAAAACGCGTAACAAAATCCATGATGACTAAGACACGGTCCGAGGAGTTAACAACGACTCGGATAATTATCCCGTCGCAGCCAAGATCCGCACATACATACATACCTCTGTGAAGCAAAAAGTGCGCACAATTGGACACAAAAAAATTCGACGTCGGAAATCTGTGTCTGAGAGGAAAGATGTTTCCTTCAGAGCTACGTTGCGATGGGGCGCAATTCGAGCCTTGCGGAGCGATATTGGGAGTTGAAGAAGGAAGCGAGACCTGTTTTTCGTGAGAATAAGAGAACGCCCAAAATTTGTGAGTGTAAAGAGCTTCAAAAGCTAGCGGACAGGAAAAGCGCCCGAAAATTCTTTTATTCGTATAGCAATATCACGGCTACAGAACAACAAAGCTCCGGAGCTGATGGGCTGCCAGATGTGTTATGAAAATACTGATTGGAATTTAAGTAAGCTCTGCCCAATCCACAAGAAGGGTGATCCTGCAGTTTGCGCGAACTATCCTGGGATTAGTCTTCTTAATGCCGCGTATAAGGTTCTGTCGAGCCTTTTCTATGAAAGACTAAAGGTCATCGATATTACAACAAAAACGGCAATGTTAAATGATAAAGCGCCGTGGAAATTGGAAATTGGAAAAGATCTTTCCGAGACGTTTGATACCAAACAGTGTTTCAGACAGGGTGACTCTTTGTCGTTCGAGTTCTTTTACCTGTTGCTGGAGAAGATAGTTCGAGGCTCAGAACTAAACCAGTCATCTTTTATAAGAGTGTGCAACTGCGTGCGTACGTCGATGACATTGATATTATCGGTTTTAATAAACCGCTCAGTAAGTACTGCCTTCTCCAAATTATATAGAGAAGCGAAGCGAATGTACCAAAGCACTTTCATCACTTTAGACAGTTATAACTTTAAAAAAGTATAGGGCTTCTTTACGAGGGAGCCAGCATTAACATCAATAATGTAAGCTTGCAAATCCATGGAAGAAAAACTATTGCCAACAAGTGCTACTAGGGACTGAGTAGGCAATTGAACAATAAAGTCCTCTCTGGACAGATAGAACCCACACTCTAGAAGTCTCTCATTATGCCAGCCCTATTGTATGGCGCAGAAGCATGGACAATGAAAACATCTGATGAGAGGGTTCTTGGAGTGTTCGAGAGAAAGATTCTCCGAAAGATTTATGGGCCTCTGCGATGGCGAATACCGCATAAGATGGATCGATAAGCTGTACGAGCTTTTTAACGGCATAGATAAGTGCACCGAATAAAGATCAAGCGCTTCAGCCGTGAAAGTATTCGACGTGGTACCAGCTGGTGTTATATCAGAGGAAAAAAAGGGCCTCTTCTGCGTTGGAAAGACCAAGTGGTAAAGAACTTGGGTACCCATAGTATTTCCAACTGGCGGTTATCGAGTCAATTAAGTAAGTAAGAAAGTAAGTATTCATCGATGGACTTAATTCGCAAATTTGTCTGATGCAAAATTTTAAAGCATTTACTTAAATCACAACTTGCACTCATATTCTCTTTCTCAGTACAAAAAAGGATTTTTTGTGACAATAAGTAAATAATAACAGTACGCATTTACTCACCGAGAATGTAAGATATGGGCACAAGGTAGTACCTCAATCGAGTCCGACTCAAGTCCAAAGGTTTCATCACAAGCACCACAAAACAGCCCAAGGGCTACATCGGTTTGACTAGCGAGACGTGAATGTGTGTTGTATTGTTCTTCATCTCCCAAAGCCCGATAAATAAGCGCTAGTCTACTACGTATCCTTCGCACTAAGAGCTGCAAAAAATCGAATATGTGAAATTCTCAATAAAAATAACGTGGGGTTATTAAAAACTATTCAATGATCTACCTTGGCGCCAATGGAACTTGCCACCTCGAGTAAGCGCGTGTTGAACTCAAGTGGTCGGCAATTGCAAATTTTCTGCTGCAACCGCAATGCTTCTAAACAGCGTGCAGTACCGTCCATTGCCTCCATTTGCGCCATACGATCTCCAAGAGCCGCTGAAGTACCCATAGCTTGCTCGTATTGCCGAAAGGCACGCTTAAACATATGAGATATAGATTTGCAAATATATGCAGTATACACATTTAAACTACGGGCTGGTTTTTATTTGTAATATTAACTCACTTCCATATCAGCCTTCTTGCGGTAGATGTCGCCCATAACTCGCAAACTACGCGTATATGTAGCTTGGTCTCCAGAGATTAGGGATAGTCGTGTGGCTTCCTATAACATAAAAATATTACTATCGTATCGGTCAAGTGACAATGCATTCATAATGTGTATTACGCACCATACAATAATCGTGTGCGTCACCTAGATCACCTTGTTTGCGAAGAGCCGCTGCCATGCGTAATAGCGCAGCTCGATGATGTGAAGAATTCAGATCACCCAGCTGTAACGAGCGTGATAAATCATAGGCCTTAGATGCATAAGTTGCACTTTTATCATTGTCCTGAAGTCGGCCGAATAGCTCAGAGAGCGCAACGTACACCTGCAACTCAAGCGATGGATCGCCAATTGCGGTAGCTATCTTATGCGCACCCTGCAAGCCTTCAAGCGCACGGGAGAAACCACCCATTTCCAAGTAAACACGTGCCACTGTCAAATGAACTAGACCACCAGTGCGGCACTGGGTACCGCATTCGTTGTACAATGAATGACGAGCATAACTGAGTGCTCTTTCCAGTCCACCTAACCGTTCATGGGCTCTTGCCAAATTCAAATAAGTCTCCGCCCGCATCGATGGTGAATCTAGCTCCTCGGAAATGCCCAACTGTCTATGTCCAAACTCTATCGCCTCGCGATATTTACCCCAGTCCATGTGCGCCTGATAAAGGTAACCAAGTAATTGAAATGAATCTTCACGCCGAATTATCGCTTTTAATGCGCTTCCCCAAATGTGAACAGCAGCATTTTGATTATGCTGTTCATATAGACGCAATCCTCGCTCAATCTGTGGATGTTCCAGTTAGTAAAAGTTTAGTTGAGATTGATTAACAAAAATTTGTGTGCTTACCTTTCGTCGTGCCATATACTGTTTTAGACTCCGCTGACAAACCAAAAAGCAGTTTATTATGGAATTGTGAGTTCCGGCTATACCATGTCGGGCCCAGAGCGATGAGCCATTGGGACTTGACCCACAACCAGCCAATCGTGAATAATTCTCATTTAATTGACTTATATCTTAAAAGTAAATTAAAACGACAATAAAAAAATATTAAGAGACTGACTGCCATTATTTACCATTGGAATTTTCCAATAAGTAACGGGATCCATCCGGGGAGGCAAGTAAATGTGTTGCTGATAAATTGTGACTTTGCGGTATACTAACCCAAAAAATGCACTTTACTTATTTGAAATAGACAAACCTGCGTACATATACATACATACAAACATATCATGCAAAGGATGAGTTTTAAATATTAGTAAGAAATAAAATCAGTGTTCCGTTTTTAAGTCATTTTCCACCACAATGGATAACGACTTTTTATAGTTAATTTTTTGGAGTTATTTTGAACTATAAAAATTAAGAATTCGGCGTGACTTCTTGACAGCCTGTTAAATTTTATCTCCTCCTTAAACCAATATCCGATTTCTCGAGTACATGTTTAAGCTTACGTCGTCGACAAATTTAATCAGCAGTCAATTTGCAAGTAAAGCAATGCTCATATTAACAAGGAGACGAGAAAACGGCCGCTACTGTTATAATTTGGCTAGATCTCGTGCTTTTAAAAGACTTCCCATAGAGGAATTTAGAAGTTTCAAAAAAAAGCCTGGATGGTTAAACCAGCTGGGTAAAGAGGTTGGTATTCAAAAACGATAAATTGCGCTGCTAACTTCTATTGCGTAAGCTATGCTAAATAACATAAAACTAATTTGGTTGCCTCCAAATACACATACTGTTTGCCAATCATCGATTTAACATGGTGAAGGCAAACACGGAATGCACATTTTAAATGCGGTAACCAACTGGATATGACTATGCCGACTTTTCGATGGCATATGACTGAGACTAGCACCCAAGTCCCGCAAGAACCAAATTGATCATCCCCTCATCTTCTGTGCTTTATTCTGCAACAAATTCAGTTTAAAATCCTCGAAAGGTGGACTTGGAAAACATAAGTTGCTCCTTGAAATAAGAAGAGGAGACCTAAAGGGAGGAAAGCTTTTAGTGGTTGTTTTGCTGAAATTTCCCCTTTAAGGAGACATAGGACGAGAAAAAAGGTCGAATGAAACGTTGATATTATTTAACTTGGAAATTGATCAGCGATTCAAAAACCACAAAGGGGCAGATTTTTTCTTCCAAACATGAAAGAATCGGCTTGTTTGTATACGGTTATCCTACAACGTATCTCACGAATTTTTCTGACAAGTACAACACACTTTGGAAGCCTATATTTTAAGTATATCTCTCTCTGGCAATGGCAGATATATACAAGCATATGGCCGGGTGGGAATAGCCACCAGACTTAACTGGTTTTCGGCATCAAGGGGGTGGCCGATAAGTCAGTACGGTTTTTTTACCCCCTTTTTACACATATGAAAGCCACCGGATGGTGCCTATCCGAAGATGCTAAGATGTGGAAGAATCAAGCTCCCAGGAATTATGGCAAACATCTTTAGTGGAAAGTTAAAATAGTCTTCATTCCCAAACCAGGAAAAGACGATAATGCGCCAGTGAAGAGCTTCAGGTCAATCAATCTGGTATATTTCGTGCTGAAACGCCTAGATTGTACGATTGAAAAGTATGTACATAAAATCAGAGGTCTTGAAGGACAGCCCTCTCATTATACACCAACACCCATTCCAGAGTAGAATACCCTGTGAATCGGCTTTAGAGCAATTTCAAATAAATACCGAGATAAGACTGGAAAAAGGAAGTACATAATGGTAGTTTTGGCTTATATGGAGTGGGCCTTTGAAAACGTTGCCTTGGACTTTATATGTTCTGCTGCAAGTTCAGATCGAGTAAAAGGTAGGTTGGATTGAAAAAAAATTCGAATTTTCATTATATGGAAGAAAATACTTATAAAATGTATAATAACAAAAAAAACTATAATATCCATTTAACCTCTGATACTAACAAAAAGTCGCTTATCAATAGAATTCGATGTAACTGGTGAAAATGTTCTTTTTTTTAGAAAACATCGAAAACCTCCGATAGACCGAGTATGAGTATAACATAGATAGTTTTCTAGCTCTTTACATCGCATCAATTATCATTTTTAGCTTAACGTCACATGAATTTGCGATGTCACCCACACATTTTTTTCCTCTCATTGGCGCATTATCAATTTCAAGGCGAATTCATAAAGGTGGCAGCGAATGTTTATGAAAAAAAGTACATGTATTTTGTTGTTGCTTTGGGTACAGCGAATGTCAAAACTTGTAAAAGGGAAAAATGGACATTTGAAGAAAAAAGAGATTTCTATGAAACAAAATTTTCAATGCATAATCAACCAATTCATCTAAAAATAATGAACCCTCTCCAACAGTACTCTTAAAATACAATTGGAACATTAAAGGCAAAACTGCCGCACTATGTGGAGCACTAAACTGACCTACAGCTGAGATCCTGTAAACTGTTCCCGTGCGTGAAAGGGATAACTACGATGCGTTAATGAGTGCCGTTGAAAGACGTTACGGAAGCGAGCACAGAAGACACATTTATCAGATGGAGCTGGAGAATCGCTTCCAGAAATCGAACGAGACTCTACAAGAATTTGCTTCCGAAATTGAGTGGTTGGCTCATTTGGCTATTGGAACTACATCTGGGGAGTACCTGGAAAGGGTGAAAATTCAAAGATTTTTGAACGGGATTCGAGACACATATAAGAAGCTAGCTAAATATGCGAATCCAAAGCCATTATTCGCTGAAACTGTCGCGTATGTCCAGATCCAGGAAACAGCGGGATTCCAGCCTCATCCAAGCTCATCGGATAGTAGTGGAAACCACGGACGTTATAAATGAAGTACTTAAAACACTTAAGTCGATCGCAGGAAAAATCAGTTCTAATTCTACAGAGACAAAGGTTGGTACTGAAAAATGCTTTAGTTGCGGAGAAGCAGGCTATTTTGCGTCTGTAAGACAGCTTATGACAGGAGTGTCACATTCCATAATTCGGTCACAAAGAAGGTAATACTATGTTCTGACTACGCCGTTAACTCGAGTCTATGAGCAATTTCGGAGTTTAACGTCAAACACTTCTCATAAACTCGGAGTTTACCATACAACAATTTTTTGTCTAACTCGCTTTAAACACCATTTTTATTTGGTGTTTATGGACATGCAACCCTTAATTGCCCCAACATTAGGCCGCACTGTTGACAAATTTTGGCATCATTGTTCAAAAGTTTTGCTGCACTGTTTACTAGTTTGACAGCTCATAATTTCAAATACGAGGACTGTTTGATAAGTCCTAAATGACCTTTTGATTTTCTTCTTGACTTGTAACAAAAATTTAAAATTAGTGAATTTCGTGTCCTTATTAATGTTTATTTTTTGCGTAAACAACCTTCGCCGAAACCAAGGAAAGGCTTGGAAATGCTATAGCTATCAATTTCAATGGCTAAGAAGTGGGCTCAGGTCGCTCAAAAGAGGTCGTTACACCAGAAATCGTTGCTAAAATCCATGGAAGGATGTTGGATGACCGCAGAACGAGAGTAGGAATCTCATCTGAGTGGATACATTTAGACGAATATTCTGATATGAAAAAGCTATCCACATGATGGGGGCCGCGATTGCTCACACTCGACCATAAGCGTAAACGGGTGACCCCTTCAAAGGATGAATCGGACTACAAACTGCTCCCCATCTTGCATATTCTTCAGAATTAGCACCTTATGACTATTTCCTATTCCCAAATCTGAAGAAGTGGTTGGGAAGTAAGAGATTTTTTCGTCTTAGAAACAGACGCCTGTTTTTAAAAAGAATAAAATAATTGGAAAACGCTGGACTTAGGGTAAAAAGTTAAAAAGAGATTATTTTAAGAAAACCATATAATGATTTTTTGCCGAAAAAAATATAATTTATTAAAAAAGTCACTGATTTATCAAAGCGCATTCGTACAATATTTTTAAACAAATGGAATCAAATTAAAGAAATGAAATCTTTGCATAATGATGCAACACCACCATCGCCTTCATTTTTAATAGACTGCCACGCTCTGAATTCCCACCAGTTTAAACCCCATTCATCTCCTTAGGACACCTACATCAGAAAACTTTAACAAAGTAAATCTCTTCCTAAAGAAAATAGCATTATATAACAGATTATAACTTTTTTTTTTTTTCTTTAAATACGATAGTCACTAACACTTACATATAAGCAAATTAATGAATATTAAATAAAACATTAAGTAGCTGAAAGCCTCTGTAGCTATAGCTCGTAAGTAAAATAATAAATTATTATTATTCTTTTAATATAAATAAATAAATAAAAATAATATATTAGACCTTTGTCGGAACCGGCCAGATCGGACGACTATAACGTGTATAGGAGCCGATTGTTCAGAAATTATATTTTGCTCTATAACTCCATCATTTAAGCAGCAAAACGTTTGGAATTTTGTAAGAAGGTCCGCTATTAAGTATTACCCCTTTATAAGCAGCGAAAATCATAAAGATCAAAGAAATATAGCATATAGCTTCCATACAACTGATTGTTCAAATATTTCATTTAGCACGGAAACACCTCCATTAAAGCAGCTAAAGTCCTGAAATTTTAATAATAGCTATTATGAGAACAATTTCAGCAGTGAAAATCATTAAAACAGATAAATATATTATATCTCCCATACAACCGATAGTTCATGTATTGCATTTAGGGCAAAAACTCCTTCATTAAATCAGCTAACGACTTGAAATTTTTTACAAATATTAATTATTATTAGGACTACTATAGCAATCAAATTCATTAATATCGACTAAATGGCTCACATACAATTCTTCCATTCATGATAGGTATGAAGCCTTCGTCATAGCCGAAGACTTTTTTTTATACCCGAGCGTACTTGTACACAACGGTATTATAACTTTGTTCGCATAACGGTTGCTTGTAACAGAATAATGGAATCTAGATAGATATAGACATATATGTATACACCAAAATGCTAAGAATGAAACGAGAAGTCGATTTAGCGATGTCTGCCTGTTCGACCGTGTAGACGATAACTTGAGTAAAAAAGACATCTCAATGAAATGTGGTACATAGATTGCTCTTTGGGCAGGGTAGGTATTGAAAATGGTCAAGATCGGTCAATAACCAAGCCCACCCCCCATATAACGGCGTTTTTTCGGTATCTATTACAGCATATTGAGTTTAATTTTTGTATTTGGAGCGATTTTGAACTAAGAAATTAGGTATTTATGAAATTTTGAAAAATGGGCGTTGCCACGCCCACTTATGAAAAATTGTCTGTATCTTAATAACAGTACTTGTTATCGTCACAAAATTTGGTGGACATATTTTCCTTAAAATCGCTCTTATTACCGTAAAAAATTTTGATTTTAGCTTTTCTTACTTGTATTAACTTGTTTTGATGAACTTTGCGCCTTCCCGCGGGCTTTGACTTATATATGTTTGTACATATATGTATGTATGTATAACAAGTAAAGTAAACAAATAGGAAATTCACAAGCCGTGTTATTTGTCGTATTTCTATAGTCTGCTATTAAAATAATACTGGAACGTATTATTGCACTGTCGTATTCATGCAATAAATCGAATATAATAAACTTAAGCGGTCGGGTTTTTTTAAAGATGTGTACGTACATTTCCAAATAACTTTATTTAACATATTTTAAAACAAAAACAAACTTCAAATGACGATAAACAGAAAGAGCTTATCGAATAACACACACAAATAACACACTAATCATACCTTTCAGAGTTGTATTGAAATACAAAAATTTAACATGTGAAACAAAAAGAACAAGTTTACAACTGTTGTATTGCGATAACACAATAAGACAAATACGACAAATAAAGTTGAAGAAAAGAAAACGGGAAGTAAACCTGATTTTAAGTGATAAACGTCTATCAATTTCCAAAAGTTGTAAAAATATGAGTTAAAGAAAGCGATTTAATGAATATGTTCCCTAAAATACTTAAAAGAAAAGGGTTGTGTTAACAATTTTATCGAATATTACTTTGTTTACTTTAACTTGGGAATTGTCAAAATTGGTCAAACCAAAGTAGCGGTACTTCGAAATGTGTTACGTCTAGTTCGCTGCAACGTGCGTTTGGGATGCGAACTACCAATGTTCGCCAAGGAGCGAAACAGTAATTGTTTGCAAACTTTTACTTTGTAAACTTAGCTATCCTGGGCAAGAATGATAGAGAAGAAAATTGAGCCTTCCCAAAAGGCGTGACGTAACCTTAGTGAGTGACTGAAAGAAGGGGTAAAGAAGAGCAAAAGTGGAAGAGAGACCGCAGAACAGCATTGCCACGTTGGTAATTTTTTACCAAAACTAAATGTTTTTTTTATATTAGAATGAATTTGGTAAATTTTTTTACAATTTGGAAATTTTGTTTAAGTTTTTAATACTAAAAAAAATTAAAACTTTTAACCTTCTTACAATTGCACAAGAAATTTGCTTATTAACATATGGCTCATTATCGAAAAGACTGTCATAACTCAAAAAACCAACCGAGAAAAACTTCTTTTTTCTGTGTTGGTTTAAATTTAGTTTAAACTAAGTTTAGATTTAATCAGTTTATATTTAAATTTAGTTTCCTTGCGCTCAATTAAATTTGTTGCAACCAAAACAAGGTAGTTAGCAAACAGCTGATAGGTTAGACTAAGTTTAACACTTCAATATCGGTTGTTTGAAGTTGACTGAAAAACTGCGTACTGAGTTTACACTCAGTTACACGACAAACAGGAACTGAAAAACTGGCCATTAGTAAATGAGTGACATGTACATACATAACATATGTGGTTGCACCTCAGGTTAGGTTAGGTTAGGTTAGAGTGGCTGCCACCGCGCAGACACACTTAGGCTGAAAGTTATGAAGCCCGTTGTGATACCACTGGCGCAGGCCAGTTTTTTAATTTAATTTTTTTCCCATTCCTTTAAAAATTGAACCATCCCGTCCGTTCGATGTAGAGTAGAAAGTTAGGAATGCTCGAAGAGTTAAGAAGTAATTTTTGAAGAATTGGTTGCGCCGTAATGGAGATAATTATTGAAAAAAAAATTTAAGGTTTTGACGAGTTAAACGACTTTTGGTATAATTTTTCTGGGTTTGGTAATTTTTTGTTTAGAGTTTTGGTATTAAATAAAAATCTTTGCGGCAACGCTGTCACTATCTTGACGTCACTCAGCTGTGAAATCAGAAAAATTTTAAGTAACTGTCAAATCAGAAAAATTTCCGTAACCCGGAGGGCGCAATCTTCTCTATCGATTAAATTTCATAGCAAATTTTGTGTCTTTGGACGATTCATTCGTGAAATGTTTCGTTTGATTTTCGGACTCTGGTCTTGCTGTTTCTATACTTGAAATAAAGCATATACGTATAAAGTTATTTTAAGCTTTAATACTGTTAAGTTCTAGCTGGACTAAGTGAAGATGTGATTTCCTTTTTGAAATTAAATTGAAAATTTTATTATTTTTACATACATACGAGTATAGCCTTTCAAGAAGAGACGCTGGCACTTATCAACTTTAGCTAGTTATTATAAGCAGTCTTAAACACTTTAGTTCATCCACTATTTACATGTAGCATGTAGTTACATAGTTCAAACCGATTATCGGGGGATATTTCTAGCATATTACTCTAAGATCATGAATTTATTTGCTATTCAATCTTCAATCTTTCAATAAGAATTACAATAAGTTAGCCAGCAAATACAAATTACAAGGCAATAAACACATGTATAAAATTACATATATACAAATATGCTTACCTAAGTAGGTCCTTCGAAGTTATGCTCTCCCATGACATGACTTTAATGTGCAAATTTTGCTAAAATTAAAAAAAAAACAATTGAAGACCTCACTAATTTTATACATTTATTCTATATCTGCTTATCAAAAATGAAGAGAATCTGTTTTGTTTTTTGTTAACCACGTGCTAAACTGACTATTTTATTGTTTGTTATTACTACATACATATGTACTTTTGCAATCCAAAACGTTAATACAATAAATTCGTGTTCATGCATACATAGGTACATAGATACCTACATATATACATATTTATGCAGCATCTTGTGTTTGATGCATTCATACATACATATATCAGCTTTAATTATATCAATTCGAAAGCGTGAACCTTAGTCCCTTGTAATTTCCTTCATGTCCATTAAATTTATTAACAGTTTAGTATGCAACTTATTATATTAAGAGAGATTAAAGTTTACTAGTCTTACAATCTTTTTTAAATATGCAGAAAATGTAACTCGATTTATTAATTCACAGCATTTTCATTTCGATACGAACCCTTTACAGCATTTTCTAGCTAATTTTTAAAGTTGATATGTTATTGTTAATTTAGACGTTTTCGTCTTTGCTGCTTTTTATGGAAATTAAGTCACTTGACCTTTCATGTTATGTCTTTCGGAACTTTCCACTGAGTAGTTTGGCACTAGTACCAGCGTCAAATCAAATCAAAATATTATTTACAGTCATTGATTCCATTGATTCAATGTCACTTGCAGAATTGTATAAATTTATGTACGTACATTACTTGCGCTGTTGTTGATATACATATTTAATAGGTTTTTTATGGCCTCCCGTATATAATAAAATTAATCGAATCACACACCTGATTCCCGTAAGAGTGAATTTCCAAAAAAAAACACACAATCTTGAATAAATGCCGAGAGTTGCTTACACAGATTTCAATGCGTTCAAATTATATTTATATTTATAGCAAAATCGTTCAAGAACTTGTAGCAGTTTCACGTTAACGTTTGTATGTCAGAAGAGTATGTATGAAACAAACTTCATGCTCCACGCAATAAACAACATTGATGCAATCCGTCAGCACAGATGACTTGAAGTACAAGTCTCGTTGGCTTTTTGTTTTTTTTTGTCACTCAATGTAACTATTCTATTCAGCAATGATTCGTTAATGTTTGCTGTTGGTAGGATTTCTAATTATTGTCCTCGTTTTTGTATCGTTGTGGTCCTTTCGGCATCAACGTTAGCTCTGTCATTCATTCGGCTTTGTCAATTCTCTTTAATACGTATTAAAATACCAATGTATGTACATACATATTGTTAGGGAAATGTTTGCTCACCTTCAACCCAAGGTTTATATGCATAGAAGAGGTTACGCATTACGCAGGTCCGTTTTATTATTCTCTCACAAAATATAGCAATCACAGTGACGTAGAAAGGCGAGTGTCTAGGCGAATTGTAAACAAACTACACTAAATAAACGCAAAACGAAAGTGAAACTTTCAAATACATACGTTCCGCGAGTGAGAAGAATAATGTATGTATATGTACATACACTGTTGGTAAAATAATAGGGACACAACATTGATTATTGAGATAAATTATAAAATTTATTTGATAACTTTGATTTAAAAAATAAAAATTAATGCATTTTGTAATGCGGCCTGGAAAAAATAAAAGGGACAAACACTAAAATAATTTTTTTTTTTCAAATTTAACTATAAAATTATTTCTTTGATCGCTCTTATACATATAATATTTAGTTAAAACGCGTTTGTTTTTAATGACTTCCTGACATCTTCGCGGAATGGAATCGTCCAAATCAGCACTAATACTGACCGGTGTTGAGTACCAACCTTCTTGTATTTTTTTTCCACAGCTCTTGCTTTCAATTTAAAATACTTATTTGATTTCGTTCAAACCAAGATTTAACAACTCTGGACGCATGTTTCGGGTCATTGTCGTGCATAAGGTCCCACATCTAAGCGGGATGTGATGCTTTGAATAGGCCAACATTACACTATGTATAAATGATATCCAAAAAATTAACCCTGCCCTACTCGCCGAAAAGCGGGCGGGGTTAAATCCCCAAAACTCCCCACGTGCATACTGCCCTGCTCTGGCTAGTTATTAGAACATCCTTCCTTGATATCGTTTAAGGGCAAAAAATTATACCTACTATACGTACGTAGGTATGTGCATAAAATTCTACATAACCCGACTAACCAATAGCATCCTAAAATATTTTTCATGAATTGAAAACCTTATTTCGGAGCTCTTCCTTCATAAATTATTAGCTCTTTTTGGAATCCTAAAGACTCAGTT
Source organism: Philophylla caesio (assembly GCA_963971545.1). Classification (NCBI taxonomy): domain Eukaryota; kingdom Metazoa; phylum Arthropoda; class Insecta; order Diptera; family Tephritidae; genus Philophylla; species Philophylla caesio. The sequence goes on from OZ020605.1 coordinate 22,197,779, forward strand.
AGTCAACACTTAACTTAACTTTACTTAAGGATTGGGAACGATTACCTAATGCGTCAATGTAATTTTTGACGGTTAATTTTTGTTGCATATTGTTTTTTTGAATATTTTCGTTGACACAAAGTAGCACTAGTGCGATTATATTTGAATCGCATATTGCTTGTAAAAATGTTAAGGAAAATCAGTTGTGTCGAATATTTTTCAGTTTAGTATAAAAATGTTCAAAATATGCAAATCAGTCACTTGGTCAGAGGAAAAGGTGGTGGCAAATCCACCCGATTAAGAGAAACTTTTTGGTGTGCTTATTATCATCCAGGGCAGAATTTATCATACAGTGGAGGAAACGATCAACTTTTCGTCATTCATTTATGAGTGTAAATTTTCTTGTTGTCTATAATTCCATTTTCAGCTATTTGGCCGTTCGCCGCCTATGTTACCACATGAAATAAACTCGTTTACATTTACTTTAAAAAATCGTCAAAATCAAGATCTGGTAAGCCTGATCCTCAATTTCCGTTAAATGAACGCGTTCAAGAGCATTAAAAAAAAAGGTGCATTTTTTTTGAAGTTCTCATATCTCATTCCAAAAAGCTCGTTAATAGAAATTATGGCGGTTAATTTTTTCGGAACGATCTCTATTTGGTTAGCCTTTTAAACAACACACAAACACCCACCAACGACACACACGCACACACACACACAATTCAAGTGAAAGCAAAAATGTTATCGCCTTTTGACGACATAAGCAGAGAAAGCCAATTTTTGTAACGCAGATTGCGTGATTCTTGCCTTCAACCTTCTACCAATGCACATATGTATGTATGTATGTACATAAGCAGCGTTTCAAAACTATAGTACACCCGTATATTTCCTTTATTTACTTTCAAGAGAAATGGTAAAGCCTATGTAACAAAATAACGATTCTTAACAACTTTTGTCTTGCGCTCTTCCGCGGTTTTTTTTTTTCAAATATAATGCATGCTCGGGTTCTTTTTTTGTATGGTAAGCGCCAAACATTCGGGACAATCCTTTCCTTAAATACATTTGCATACATTGTTTATACAATTTTGATAACATTTCAACAAATAAATTAAATAACGAACTATATTGAAGAGATTGGTTATGAGATTATTGATGATTCCGAGAGTGACTCTGATGATCTGATAAAGACACAGAATGCAGACGCATCAATTTGCAATGTTGCCGTTATTGATGACCATTTTGAGGATGTAGTAGATTTAAGGTTCAATTAGAGGTACCATACCATAACGCCATAACCATAATCGTAGTCATAACCATAACCATATTTAAGCTATCGATTAGTGGTGCCATAACCATAAACAGCTGATATTTGCAATAAACTGAAAGTAAATAAAAATTTAGTAAAGTATGTAAAACGCGGACGCAAAATATAAATTAAAACTCATCAAAACAAAATAAACTGCACACGAAGAACAAAAATATCACAATAAACAAGGCGAATCAGCAATCATTTGTTTATGGTTACGGCAAAAACCAAAATTCAGTTGGTCGCTATGGTTATGGTTATGGTTATGGCGTTATGGTATGGCACCACTAATCGATTACAGTGTAACCCATAAGGTTGGTTGGATCAGCTGTTTTCTATGGTTATGGTTATGGCACCTCTAATTGAACCTTTATGATCTTCGCTACATGATTCCTTTGTGAACATGATAAATGATGACGATAACATATGATACAGATGAACCTATCGCCATGAGGGTTTCCTCAAATTTATTTCCAACATTATTTAAACACTTTTCTGTGGAACCTAAGTCTTCTGAATTTGATATGTAATATGGAAAACAGGAAAATATTCAGTATACCAATGCTGAAATTGGCATTCCTATTTCCAGAATCTTTAGAGCTCAAAATAGTTGAACAAACCTAAATTTACTCCAAACTTAATAAAGCTTTTAATTTTGATATATGTATTCGATTTACATAAATTTATTGGTATCTTATTATACCCGAGCGTACTTGTACACAAGGGTATTATAACTTTGTTCGCATAAAGGTTGTTTATAACAGCAAAAAATAATCGAGATAGATATAGACATATACATATATACTAAAATGATCAGAATGAAAAGAGGAATCGATTTAGCCCTGACTGTCCGTCCGTCCGTCTTTCCGTGGTTACAATAAGTTGAGTAAAAATTGAGATATCTCAATGAAATTTGGTACATAGATTGCCCTTTGGACAGGGTAGGTTGGTATTGAAAATGGTCAAGATCGGTCAATAACCACGCCCACCTCCCATATAACGGAAGTATTGGAAAATGCAAAAACTCCGTTTTTTCGGTATCTATTACAGCAAATTGAGTGAAATTTGATATTTGAAGCGATTTTGAACTAAGAAGTTAAGTATTTATGAAATTTTAAAAAATAGGCTTTGCCACGATCACTTATAAAAAAATATCTGAATCTCAATAACGGTGTAAGGTATTGTCACAAAATTTGGTGAACAAATTTTCCTCAATATCGCTACTATCATCGTTAAAAATTGTTGAAATCGGACCATAACCACCCCCACGGAAAATTTGAAAAAGGCAAAAATTTCGTTTTTTCTTTATCTATTCAAACATATTAATTAAAATAGGATATTTAGAGAGATAGTTAATTAAGGAACTTGATTTTTATGAAATTTTGTAAAATGGGCGTTACCACGCCCACTTATGAAAAAACGTCTCAATAACGATGTAAGGTATCGTCAGAAAATTTGGTGAAAATATTGTAATTGATACCATTTGCATAACCGTCAATAAGTTTAGAAATCGGACCATAACCACGCCCAACTTCCAAATAACGGAAATTTTGAAAAATGCAACCAAGTTCGTTTTTCAGTATTTATTTGAAGAAATTGAGTAAAGTTTATTACTAGCTGCGATTTGAAACCAAAGAAACGGGAATTTTATGAAATCATGGGCACCGACCATACAAAAATATATCGCGAGGGTATATAAAAATCGGTTTCGCCCGAATTTATTTATTTATTTATTTATTGAGTCTATTGAACAATAATTTCCTTACAGACTATTAACAATATTATGCTTAATAACTAAGAAAAGAAAATTTCAAAATTTAAAAAGTTGAATCCAAAAGATTTTTAAAAACATTTTTTGCATAAGAAAAATCTAATAATACCTTGTTCGATATCATATTAAATTCACCAATGGCACGGGCAATAGGGGCATTACGACCATATTCAGTTTTGTAATTAACACCATAAAACGGCAAAAAATTGCGTAAACTGCGCTGAGGAATGTTAAAATTAAGTTTTACTAATAGAATGGGGCAATCAATAGCGCCATTAACCAAATTAAAAATAAAAGACAAAGAGCGTATGGATCTTCTGGAATCCAACGATTTCAAATTTATTAAAAGTAGGCGTGAACTATACGAAGGTACTGGTTCCGAAAAATTTAAAGAGCGTAAAGCAAACTTAAGGAATACTTTTTGGACACGTTCAATTCTGTTAACTAAATTGGCATGGTATGGTCTCCAAATGATCGTTGCATATTCTAAGTTAGAGCGTACAAAAGCCGTATATAATAATTTAAGAGTGTAGGGATCAGAAAATTTCGTGCTATTACGCCTCACATAACCTAACATCGCATAAGACTTTGCAACAATATGCGAAATATGACTGTTAAAAGTAAAATTAGAAGAAAAAATTACGCCAAGATCCTTGATTTCATTGAGAGATTCTAAGACTGATGAAGCAATACTATAACACGTAGGCACAATATTGTGAATTTTAGCAAAAGTGACTTTAAAGCATTTGCTGATATTCAAAGGAAGGCGGGATTTAATGCACCAGCATTGCAGCTTGTCTAAATCAGCCTGAAGCTTAATTGCATCAGCTGAGCTTTTTATAACCGAAAATACTTTTAAATCATCAGCGTACAGCAGAAAATTAGCAAATGTGAAGCAATTGGTAATGTCATTTATAAATAGCACAAAAAGTAAAGGGCCTAAAATACTCCCCTGAGGAACCCCAGAAGACGCTATAAAAGGATTAGATGTTGCACCATCTACCATGACTACACAGCGTCTATTCAGCAAATAAGATTTAATCCACTGCAAAAAATTAGAATGGAAGCCCATGCAAGATAACTTGCTAACTAAGATCCAATGAGAAACTTTATCAAAAGCCTTGGAGAAATCTGTATAGACACAATCAACTTGAAAACCATCCAAAAAGGAATTAATACAGTACTCACTAAAGACCGCTAGATTAGAAGCAGTCGACCGATTGGAGACGAAGCCATGTTGATTTGGCGAAATTAAGCTCTTAGATACAAAATACATTTTTTCTACAATAATACTTTCAAATACTTTTGATACTGAAGATAACTTTGAAATTGGCCTATAATTGCACACATCACTTTTATTCCCGCTTTTGAAAAGCGGAGTAACAGAGGTCAATTTCCAATCGTCGATAAAAACCCCTGAAGCTAATGACTTATTAAAAATGAGTTGCAACAAAATGCCTGACAAACCATCAACATCGGCCTTAAAAGACGGTTTCAATTTGGAGATACCATTAGCAACGTCTTCGAGGGACAAATTTAAGGATCCAAAACTAAAAGATGAATTCACCATGAAATCATAATTAAGTGGCGAAGCGCCCACATCACTGGTGAAGTTCGAACTGAAAAATGTAGCAAACATATTGGAAACGTCAGCTGGGCAACGTGCAAATTTACCTTGAAAGAAAACTGATGAAGGTATATTGGCACTTGAATTCTTAGACTTTATAAACTGCCAAAAGGTCTTCGGATTTGATTTTAATTTAGACTCTACATCAAGAATGTAGTTTCTGTAAAGAAATTTGTCTAAGCAATTAAATTGCTTCTGATAGGCTTCATATTTAAGACGAAAGAACTGGTTCCTAGTTGACTTAAATTTCTTAAAAAATTTATTTCTGAGGTTTTTTAGTTTTTTTAACTCCCGATTGTACCAAGGTTGCTTATAAGGTCTTTTTTTTAAGACTGGAATATTGTTAATACATAAATCGATTAAAAGCGTTTTAAAAATTAAGAAAGATTTTGCAACGTCAGAGCCATTAAAAACTTCTTTCCAATCAATGTCAGATATTAAATCATTAAATTTAGAGTAATCACAGGCTGAGTAGTTAAAGCCAACTATTTCAGCGGACTGATTAACAGAAAATTCGTAAAACTCAAATTTTAGAACCAAAGGTACATGATGTTTATCACAAATCGATATTGGAAAGTAACATTCCTCCACATTGCAACTTATATTATCACTTATAAATATGAGATCAAGAACTCTATTCAGTTGATTAACAAAATTATTAATTTGCAATAAATTAAGACTTAAAAGATTGTCAAGCAGATACGTCTCAAAAGAGGCAGTAACATTTATTGGCGTAAGGCCAAAATTTGAAAATGAACCGCACCATGTCACGTTGGATAAGTTAAAGTCGCCTAACACACACAAATGGTTATCGCCTAGCTTATTTAAAACTAAAGATGTTATATTATCAGCATGCGCACGATAAAGGTCATCATTGCCATTTGGAGGAATATAAGATACCAATAAAAAAAGAGAGCCCTTAGAAGAGGACCCACGAACACAAATACAGAGCTGATCGATAACAGAATCATTATTAGCTAATTCCACAAAATGAGCGCATATCTTTCGTTGAACTGCGATAAGAACTCCACCACCTCTCATACATCCAGTTTTCGCCGCATCTCTGTCCTTTCGATATACACTGTACAAATTGCAGTCAAAAAATTCCTCGTCACGGAAATCCGGATTAAGCCAAGTCTCAACAAGAACAAAAATGTCATAATCCAACTGAGAACTAAATGAACGAACAGCTTCTGATTTTGTTCGAAGGCCAGAAATATTCTGGAAATACACCTTCAAACCACAATTTACGCTAATAGGCTTGTTAACAATTACCCGACTCTCTGTTGCAATTCCTCTTTTCGAAAAAAACGAAAAGGGCGTAAATTAACATTGGCAGGCCAAATCTGAGGTGAAAGCAAGTTGTTGTACAGCGCCGCCGACACTCCTAACTTAAAATTAACATGATTAATTTTAGCAGACGGAGTTTGTTTCTTAACTAATGCATAACAAGACAGATTATTTCTGTCAATACCAGTGTGCTTGTTAACATAGTCTATTATGTTATCTGCGGATACGGTGGGGAGGAATGATGATAAGTGAAACCATTTCTTCACGTCTGCCACCTCTAAATCAGAGTTAGTGCTCATACCAGAAACACTCATTCGTTTGCGCCGTTTGTTATTCACCACTTTCTTCCAATCCGCATGGGTGGGTAATACAGATGATGTATTATGTCCACTAGCCACTGCATTTGGCTGTGACGAAACTGAAACCGAAGATGAAGAAGTCGAAGCAGTAACAGGACCACTAGCTAAATAATTCGAAGCAGTAGTTTTATCAGCAACAACCACATGCGAATAAGTAGACGAAGAAGTCGAAGCAGTAGCATTGTCACCAACAACAGCTTGCACATAAGATGATGGGGTGAGAGTCATTACACTCTGCGAACTTGTTTTAGCGAACAGACTCGGTAATTGAGCATTATCAGCATTACAAACAGCAGCTATTGGCGAAGGTTTAGCAGCAGCAGCATTGATGCAGGCGATAGAAGTATTGGAGACAACTCTCTCAGCAACAGGCAACTCAGTTGATATTTGCTTAGAAGCAGAAGACAAAGCAGAACAAGAATCATTGTTTACAGCAAGTGGAGACGGTGATAACAGTTGAGTACGCGTACCCAATGTTGATGTTTTCTCCTTCGTAGGCAAACCGTTTTTCTTGTTTCTGTTGTTGTTCCCAGCAGTTAGGTTATTCGCACTCATATCATTGTTGGTATAATGCATAGAAGTTATTAGATTTTTTAGAGCATCGAATTCCTTTGACAAGTCTTTCAATTTAGCATCAAAGGCATTTGTAATTAAATCAAGGCTAAGCTTTTGAGTTACAGCGACCGCATCGAGAGCCTTGCACAGTTTCTCCGGCATAAAAACACACTCTTCACATAGGTACACTAAGTGACGATTAGTTTTTATGCAATTTAATTCAAATTCAGAAATTTTAACACAGCAGGCACGATGAAAAATTTTTTTACAAAAACCATTGCATGGCAACAAACTCGAATCAGTTCGCGAAAAAGATTTATTACATTTACCGCAAAAACTGTCCATTATGATCAAACAGAAATTAAATCAGAGAGCAAAACACAAGCACGTCCGCACACGTTGACGGTTACTATGATGTTTAGATTTTCTTACTTGTTTTGTATGTCTTACTTCAATCTTCCGAGTACAAAAAGCGATACACTATATCTCATTAGACCACTTATTGGCCGCTGTGATCGAGTTGGTAGCGGTGCGTGCTATAACTTGATATGCCGGTGAGTTCAAGGTTTGAATCTTAGTCAAGTCAAAAAATGTATGTGGGTCATTTCATCTCAAGTCGTCCAGGCAGTAAAGGTTAGGTCTGTTTTTTTCAATACATTTTTTTTATAGTTTCTACATCAAAATCCATGAGAAAATTTGTCTGAAAACTCGATTTTGCTCTATTGGTGCATGTTGGAGCAATGTTACGGCAATACGAATGGACTTTAGTGGAATGAATTTGAGTGTATAAAAATATTTCTAATACCAAATGTACTTAATAAATGCATTATAAATTGCCATTATTTCACTTTGACTTCAAAAAATCATAATTCATAAACAACGTATTTTGGATAGTAGAGGCTGCTACATAATTTAGTGTATAGATACTATATATGACTATAATAAAAAATGTATAAAGGAAAAAAATTATTTTTGAAATTTTTTATGTCGAACATTTTGTGCCTTTTTTTTATTATGACGATAGAAATTTTTTTTTTTTAATATATCATGTTTCACAAATTTAATTTTAGAGGAACCCTTTAACTACAAACAGAAAAAATTTCGAAGATCGGTCATTTTTTCGCAAAGTTATCGAGTTTTCCATAAAAATTAACATGCACCAATAGGGCAAAATCGAGTTTTCAGACAAGTTTTCAAAAATTCCCCACGACGAAAGAACTCAAAATCAAGCAAAAAGAAAAATACGTGTCTCATGGATTTCGATGTAGAAACTATAAAAAAAATTTATTGCAAACAAAAGGTCCTAACCCTAACTGCCTGAACGATTTGAGATGAAATGACCCACATTCATTTATTACAAAAATCGGATGCCTTGGGCATTTAAGGGTAAGTGTTTTGCCGACCTTCTCCTACCATTTATGATGTTCGTCTTTACATACTAGTATATTATACAACAAATGTAGGAACCTAAAGTTTTGTGCCAAATCCGAACAGCAGATGTATTTTATGAGTAGCGTCTTCATGGCAGAACAATCCAATTTTATTTCGCTTTATGAAACAGTGAAATACATAAAAAAAACGCATTTATTACATCCTTGAGTTAAGCAACGAGCAGGGCGAAAGTAATAAAAAGTTCAACATAAGTTCAACTACACATTAAAATATAAAATTTATATTTTTGAACATTGATAATTAATCGATGTTGTAAAATAATTTTTTTTTATCCATGAATGCTATTTAGCTACATTGAAAAATAATAATACTTTAGTTGTACATATGTATGTAAAAAAAACCTCCCAGTCATTTCTGAGAGCGGAATTCACTCAGTTTCTGATGGTGACTTCGATGGCTGGAGGTGGAAAAGTGTTACAACTGGTTGCAGACCGAGGTCATGACCAGCCAAATGGTGAGATGACTCATTACTTGGTAGATACTTCAACCGAAGTTGTGTTAGCCTGGGTCAGGCTTTCAGACTTAGCATAGAGCCACAGGAACAAAGTTAACGGTGGCGTACTACCCTGTCGCATTGAAGCAGCGTTGTCCACGGCCTATGCGCACAACAGCGCACGGACAGTTGTACAGCAAGCCAGACACCTCACACCGACAAGTGTCTGTGAAAGCACGATTGTGCTACTGTATTCAACTTCGTAGGCAAGCAAAGCAGAATTTTGCGATCAGTTGACGCTAGAATTTCAAGCAAGCAACATCATTCATGTTTTACGCTTTAAAACAGAACGCACTAAAAATGTTCCAACAAATTTGGGAAATATGTTTTTTTTTTTATTGAGAACAATGAAAAGCATGCAGAATGCATAATTTGTTATAAAAAAATAAAGCGTTGTAGCAAACATGATATAAAAAGACATTATGAACGTTGTCACAAAAATGTTGTAAATATCGAGGGAGACGCCCGAAAAAGTCTTCTTGATAATTACAAAAGAAAATTTTATTTACAATTAAATTCTCAGCCTATGGCAAACAAAAAAGTATGCCCACGTGAAAAGGCATCTTTTGTAGTTGCACTTGCATTAGCAAAGCAAGGCAGACCTTTCACTGATGGCGAGTTTTTCAGAAACTTATGCGACAATGTTTTGCAATGCTTTGATGAAGGTAAAGAAATGCAGGAAATTTTGAATTTAATAAGTATGCCAAACCTATCATCACTTGCAGAGGAATTTTCAATCACAAATAAATTAGAATACTATAGCCAAATTATATCCCGCATTTTAGAAAATTACAACAAAAGATTTAAAGATCTAGCTCAAATACAACCAATTATAAACCTATATGATAATCCATTGACGTGTGATGTTGTTACCTTTGATCCGTTACTTCAAAAAGAAATCAGAGAAATGCGATCAGATTTTTCGTTACTTATTGACTCCGGTATTGATTTTTGGAAAATTATTGATGAAAAAAAGTATATTCAAAGTATATTTTCATTGTTCGGATCAACATATAAGTAGTTACGAAGTGGCATTTTCCACTTTAAAGCATATTCAAAGCAAATATAGAAATCTATTAACCGTAATTTTTAAAAAGTACGTTTACCTATTTGTACGCACTGTTCCGTATTCGTGTTGTCTGCTTGTAGCTTTCCGAATGTACGCTAATAACCAACACAAGCATAACGTGAACACAGTCACGTTGGACAACACTGCATTGAAGTGAAACAAGTGTTTATACGAGTATCTACGCTACCAGCAATTTCTACCTCGACCCACTCAGAGTTTTGCCAACATCCGATTCTTAAATGCATACATACATACATATATGGTTGCATATTGGGCAATATTAATTTATTGTATCATGTAAATATTTTTATGTAGAAACACACTTAAAAAACTAAATTTAAATCTGATTTTATAGCGTTGCCTCTGAAGAGAGACAATTAGATTTAGATTTTAAATTGTGCATTTATAAATGCACACATAGTTTTATTATAATTATGTTACCTGGTATTCGCTTCTGAAAAAATTTTGTTAAATTTAATATCTGTTTTTTTTTTATACGAAATCGTTCTTCAACCATCTGTAAAAAGGAAAATAATTTTTTAATTATCAGCATAAAGGAAAAAAAAATAATTAAATGAGAATATAAAGATGCAGTTACAGGCAAGTCCTGCCCTCGCAGAGGCGAACAATCTCATACCCATATTTTAATATTTCATATAACATTTGTATATGGTCAAGATCGGTCAATAACCACGCCCACCTCCCATATAACGGAAGTATTGGAAAATGCAAAAACTCCGTTTTTTCGGTATCTATTACAGCAAATTTAGTCAAATTTGATATTTGAAGCGATTTTGAACTAAGAAGTTAAGTATTTATGATATTTTAAAAAATAGGCTTTGCCACGATCGCTTATAAAAAAATATCTGAATCTCAATAACGGTGTAAGGTATTGTCACAAACTTTGTTGAACAAATTTTCCTCAATATCGCTACTATCATCGTTACAAATTTTTGAAATCGGACCATAACCACGCCCACGGAAAATTTGAAAAAGGCAAAAATTTCGTATTTTCTTTATCTATTGAAACATATTAATTAAAATAGGATATTTAGAGAGATAGTTAATTAAGGAACTTGATTTTTATGAAATTTTGAAAAATTGGCGTTACCACGCCCACTTATAAAAAAACGTCTCAATAACGATGTAAGGTATCGTCAGAAAATTTGGTGAAAATATTGTAATTGATACCATTTGCATAACCGTCAATAAGTTTAGAAATCGGACCATAACCACGCCCAACTTCCAAATAACGGAAATTTTGAAAAATGCAACCAAGTTCGTTTTTCAGTATTTATTTGAAGAAATTGAGTAAAGTTTATTACTAGCTGCGATTTGAAACCAAAGAAACGGGAGTTTTATGAAATCATGGGCACCGACCATACAAAAATATATCGCGAGGGTATATAAAAATCGGTTTCGCCCGAATTTAGATTTTCTTACTTGTTTTATATGTCTTACTTCAATCTTCCGAGTACAAAAAGCGATACACTATATCTCATTAGACCACTTATTGGCCGCTGTGATCGAGTTGGTAGCGGTGCGTGCTATAACTTGATATGCCGGTGAGTTCAAGGTTTGAATCTTAGTCAAGTCAAAAAATGTATGTGGGTCATTTCATCTCAAGTCGTCCAGGCAGTAAGGGTTAGGTCTGTTTTTTTCAATACATTTTTTTTATAGTTTCTACATCAAAATCCATGAGAAAATTTGTCTGAAAACTCGATTTTGCTCTATTGGTGCATGTTGGAGCAATGTTACGGCAATACGAATGGACTTTAGTGGAATGAATTTGAGTGTATAAAAATATTTCTAATACCAAATGTACTTAATAAATGCATTATAAATTGCCATTATTTCACTTTGACTTCAAAAAATCATAATTCATAAACAACGTATTTTGGATAGTAGAGGCTGCTACATAATTTAGTGTATAGATACTATATATGACTATAATAAAAAATGTATAGATAAAGGAAAAAAATTATTTTTGAAATTTTTTATGTCGAACATTTTGTGCCTTTTTTTTATTATGACGATAGAAATTTTTTTTTTTTAATATATCATGTTTCACAAATTTAATTTTAGAGGAACCCTTTAACTACAAACAGAAAAAATTTCGAAGATCGGTCATTTTTTCGCAAAGTTATCGAGTTTTCCATAAAAATTAACATGCACCAATAGGGCAAAATCGAGTTTTCAGACAAGTTTTCAAAAATTCCCCACGACGAAAGAACTCAAAATCAAGCAAAAAGAAAAAATACGTGTCTCATGGATTTCGATGTAGAAACTATAAAAAAAATTTATTGCAAACAAAAGGTCCTAACCCTAACTGCCTGAACGATTTGAGATGAAATGACCCACATTCATTTATTACAAAAATCGGATGCCTTGGGCATTTAAGGGTAAGTGTTTTGCCGACCTTCTCCTACCATTTATGATGTTCGTCTTTACATACTAGTATATTATACAACAAATGTAGGAACCTAAAGTTTTGTGCCAAATCCGAACAGCAGATGTATTTTATGAGTAGCGTCTTCATGACAGAACAATCCAATTTTATTTCGCTTTATGAAACAGTGAAATACATAAAAAAAACGCATTTATTACATCCTTGAGTTAAGCAACGAGCAGGGCGAAAGTAATAAAAAGTTCAACATAAGTTCAACTACACATTAAAATATAAAATTTATATTTTTGAACATTGATAATTAATCGATGTTGTAAAATAATTTTTTTTTATCCATGAATGCTATTTAGCTACATTGAAAAATAATAATACTTTAGTTGTACATATGTATGTAAAAAAAACCTCCCAGTCATTTCTGAGAGCGGAATTCACTCAGTTTCTGATGGTGACTTCGATGGCTGGAGGTGGAAAAGTGTTACAACTGGTTGCAGACCGAGGTCATGACCAGCCAAATGGTGAGATGACTCATTACTTGGTAGATACTTCAACCGAAGTTGTGTTAGCCTGGGTCAGGCTTTCAGACTTAGCATAGAGCCACAGGAACAAAGTTAACGGTGGCGTACTACCCTGTCGCATTGAAGTGAAACAAGTGTTTATACGAGTATCTACGCTACCAGCAATTTCTACCTCGACCCACTCAGAGTTTTGCCAACATCCGATTCTTAAATGCATACATACATATATGGTTGCATATTGGGCAATATTAATTTATTGTATCATGTAAATATTTTTATGTAGAAACACACTTAAAAAACTAAATTTAAATCTGATTTTTATAGCGTTGCCTCTGAAGAGAGACAATTAGATTTAGATTTTAAATTGTGCATTTATAAATGCACACATAGTTTTATTATAATTATGTTACCTGGTATTCGCTTCTGAAAAAATTTTGTTAAATTTAATATCTGTTTTTTTTTATACGAAATCGTTCTTCAACCATCTGTAAAAAGGAAAATAATTTTTTAATTATCAGCATAAAGGAAAAAAAAATAATGAAATGAGAATATTAAGATGCAGTTACAGGCAAGTCCTGCCCTCGCAGAGGCGAACAATCTCATACCCATATTTTAATATTTCATATAACATTTGTATAATTGATTTTATATTTCATATTTTCAAACCGAATAGGGATGCATTCAAGAGGCGAGCCATCTGATGTCCATACGAGTATATGAATATTTCATATTACTTACATATTTATGTATATTTGAGAATCGTTCAACATTTCAAACAGGTGGCAACCTTCTTCAAACTATAACCGTCAACGTCCTTCTCGCCAAGACGAACCATTCGACAGACATATTTTTAAAATCCTTACAAACATAATAAAAATAACAATTTGACGCTTACACTATACGAGTATATAACTAGCTCTGAGCAAAAATGAACAATTTCTTAAGGTTTTGCCATTGAAATGGTTCGTTTTTAATGCTATGGCCAAGAGTTAAGCTTTATTATAAAGATAAGGATTTGCTACTATGTTTTAAAAATGATTTCGAAGTGACCGCCGAGGCTGGCTCAAATAAATTCGAGCCGAAAGGCCCAATTTTTGCAGCAATTGAAGCCGTATGTCAGTAATAACGCGCCGAATATTCTTTTACGAGGCGTCTTGAAATGGCAAACCAAACTGAGTATAAATCAAGTAACAGCTGTCAAAAAGACCAACTCCGAAAAAAGTATTGCCTCATTTAAAACCACATGTGTAAAAAACGACTGTTAAAATCTAGTTCTAATAACCACAATACTCTGTTCTGACTGCGCCGTTAACTCGAGTTTATGAGCAATTTCGGAGTTTAACGTCAAACACTTCTCATAAACTCGGAGTTTACCATACAATAATTTTTTGTCTATTTGGTGTTTATGGACATGCAACCCTTAATTGCCCCAACATTAGGCCGCACTGTTGACAAATTTTGGCATCATTGTTCAAAAGTTTTGCTGCACTGTTTACTAGTTTGACAGCTCATAATTTCAAATACGAGGACTGTTTGATAAGTCCTAAGTGACCTTTTGATTTTCTTCTTGACTTGTAACAAAAATTTAAAATTAGTGAATTTCGTGTCCTTATTAATGTTTATTTTTTGCGTAAACAACCTTCGCCGAAACCAAGGAAAGGCTTGGAAATGCTATAGATATTAATTTCAATGGTTAAGAAGTGATGGGGGCCGCGATTGCTCACACTCGACCATAAGCGTAAACGTGTGACCCCTTCAAAGGATTGGCAAAAATCTTTGAATCGGACAACAAACTGCTATTCTTCAGATTCAGCCCCTTAGGACTATTTTCTATTCCCAAATCCGAAGAGATGGCTGGGTGGTAAGAGATTTTTTCGTCTTAGAAAATAATTGGAAAACGTTAAGTGTAATGAGTTAAAAAGAGATTATTTTGAGAAAACCATATAATGATTTTTTGCCGAAAAAAATATAATTTATTAAAAAAAATCACTGGTTTATCAAAGCGCGCTCGTACAATATTTGTAAACAAATGGAATAAAATTAAAGAAATTAAATCTTCGCATAATGATGCAACACCACCATCGCCTTCGACCGTTGCCTTCACCTTCACCATTGACTGAGCCTTCCCTACCATCGCCGTTGTCATTAGAATTTCCGCCGTGTTCCAATGCTCGAGCATGAACACAAACCGTTTAGCTTTTGCTGGTGTTGGCATCAAATATGCTTATTGCTCAGCTCCGGGAAAAACTATTTATTGGCTAGTAATTGCGATGCTTTTTAAGCAAAACAATATAAATTTCATGCTCATATTATTTAAATATTTCTAAATATATGCACAAATGTATTTTCACAAATATTTTTGAATATAAACAAAACAATATTTTTATTCAGAAGTAAATAAACAATTGTCAATTAAACTCAAGGTTTCTTAAACACCACAATGATAACGCTTGACAATTGTTCATAAACTCAAAACCACAAACTCGAGTTTACTGCGCAGTCGGAACATAGTAAAAGATTTTACAATAAATTCTTAAACTGAAAAAATTTCGCGATAGGTCTCAACAGCTCTCCCTCAGATGTCTTTAAGTTCACGATTCGGACGCGGTTATCTGCACCGGGGAGACTGCTGAGGACACGGGCAAGCCTCCATTTGATGGGCTGTGTGTTGTTGTCATCACAAGAGAAAAAGAACGGTAATTTCAATACACCTCTCTTTATTGATTGTTCGCTGTTGAATTCCAATTACATTTTTTTTTTGTTTTTTTTTATGTCCTTTCTTACAATCTATGTTTTACAATATTATATTATATTTTAATATTTAATAATTTTCCTAGATATTCAAATCTATATCTTCCCAATGCCTTCGTTAGTATATCTGCAATATTAAATTCAGATTCTACTTCTATAATATTAATAATTCCATTTTCATTTACAAAGTGATATATATTGAGAATTTCTTGTTAAATTTCCAAATTTTTCAATATTTATTGCACCCGAATTGTCTTCGTAAATATTAACAATCTTATCTACATACATAAATGTATATTCAAATCATTCAATAAATTCAATATTATTTTTATTTCACTAACTGATTCAGACAGAGCAACGTATTCTGCTGCTGTTGAAGACTTTGCAACACTGTTGTTGCTTTCTGTCAACCTTATCACCTCCCTAATCTGCATCAACATAACAATCCAGATTATGGCATTCAAAATTCCTTTCAAAATTTAATGTTAAATTAACAGTTTTATATAAATATTTTAATATTCTTAGGGCATATTTATAGTGTCTCATTGTAACAATTTTGGAATTTACTTAGGTACTTTACAGCATAACTAATATCAATTCTTGTACTTATACATACATATGTACAGCAACGCTCCAATTAAGTTTCTATATTTAATTTCTTTTTTACATTCATTTGAAAAAAAAAACGCACCGTAGGCCTTATCAGATAGTGTGCTTTAAATATTGGTGCAATATTTTATATTTCATAATAATAATAATAATAATAATACATTAATTTGCCTGTTCTACATTTAAATTCTGTTCCATTGGAGTAGCATATAGTTTAGCATTCTCCAATTTATATTTTTTGACAAGAGATTCTATGTAATCAATTTAATCTAATGTCATTTTTACATTTTTCCTATCATAATTAATTATAATTCCCAAATAAGCTTTTATTTCACCTAGGTCTTTCATAGAGAATCTTTTTGATAATTTTACCGTAGTTTCTTCTATTTTATCTTTTACATTTCCACCAATCAACAAATCATCTACAAATAATATGATAATTAATATTACATTAGCATTAAATTTTATATATAATTAATAATCCTTTTGCTTCTTTTAAGCAGAGCTGTTAACTAATGATTAATAATCTTAATGATTAATAATCGAACTAAAATATTTTTGATGCCCTTTTAATTGATTAATTAAGATTAATTCCCAAAATTTGGAATTAATAATCGATTAGGATTAAATTTTTGTCAGGATTAATGAGTATTATTTAGGATTAATACATTTTGAGAATTAATCCTAGGATTTATTCACTTAATCCAAAATTTTAATTCGATTAAAATTTTGGATTAATTTTGATTTATCACGTTTAAAACACATTTAATCTTAAAATTAATGAAATATTTTACATTCTGTGTTACTCTGAACACCCGATTAGAATTTTATTATTTGCTGTTTGACTACTCTATAATAAATTGCTTATGTTTGATTATGAAGAATTATAGTACATAAATTATGTATCAGATATTAGAATTTACGTATGGAATAAGTTATCAATCGGTACTTATGTATTAGTTGCAAACGTATTTAAGGAGAAGAATTTGTGAAATAAATATAGAATAAGATGTTTAACTTTATAATTAATCAAATTTTATTTTTTTTAAATATGTATGTAGGTGTGTACATGCACATTTAAATTCAGTCATATGTAAATGGTTCAGTTCATTAATATAAATATATAAACATCTGAACAAAAAAAAAACAATTCATAAATTTAAAGATATGTATGTACACATGTATATACATACATAAAATGTCAACAATTAATAAATACGTACATATAAAGCAAAACATTAATTCTGACAATAACCATTGGACTTTAACAAAACTAACTTTTCGAAGGACAAATCTGATAAGGCATTCCGCCGAGGATTATTTACAATACCGGCGAAAGAGAATAGCCGTTCCACTGGGGCAGATGATGTAAGAGGTGTATTAAAATGTAAAGAAGCGTCCTTCAGTATCGGATATTTCTCCCAAATTCCTGGTTCCACATTAACATCATTAATGTAGGCATACAATTGATTGGAAATTGCCACATCAATGCCAACATTGTCCATCTGTTTGAAGCATGACCCGAGCATTTCGGTATCGCTTCTGAAAAGAGAATATTATGTTGTTGATTTATTTTGAACCGTATACAGATTATTAACATACCATCTACATCAAAATCAAAATAATCGTTATTGCTCATTGGATCATTAATTATAAGTTAAAGCAAGATCTGATGCTTCAGCAAAGGAACAAATGCTCGAAATTACCCTCTGAAAAATAAGCTCCCTCGTCAGACCAGGTGTGAATCTTTGTAATACACTGAACCACTTCATTTTCACCTGTGGAGTCAATACAGCGGCTGTTATTGCAAAGTATGCATCAGGTTCGAAAGAGAAAATAATCTCGAAGCGTTTCTTCAGTGCTTGCTCCAATTTTCCCGCTATTGAGCTGAACTGAAACTCTTTCCTGCTGAGTTTGTGAAGTTGGTACAAGGAACCCGAATTGAAAATTTTTCTCGCCTTGCAGAAAATCCAACGCCTGTGCAATTGGCGCCATCAACAACACGTATGACTCCAAATACTGTATTTCGCCAGGTGAAAAAGTTTGGAGAGTCAATATTTCGCACAACCTTTTCAAATTGTTTTTGTGGCGCAAAAGTGCATTGACGGCGTCAAAAAGGGAATTCCACCTCGTCACAGCGGGCATGACCAAGTTCGATCCTAATACTTCAACAATGTGCTCAGAGGACTTTGGCCAGTTACACTTTTTCCAAAGTGCGCTGCATTTTTCAAAAATCTTAAAAGAAACAATTTTGTAATGCTACCTTTAGTCCTTTGTATTTAGAAAATTTACCATTTTATGTTTTTTATAAACAGCATCTTCCGATTTTAATATTTTTGACAGATCAGTCGTTGTTAGCAAGTTCAATGTATGACTAAAACATTTGTGATGCTTTGGTAAAAGCGCTTCGTTCTGAAACACAGGCGCATCATCAACATCATCACTTTCTTCTTCCAAATCAAGGCCTGCCACACCATGATCCCTAAAAGCTTTGACGAAGTTCGAGCCATTGTCAGTGACTTTAGAACAATGTTCTTGCTATTGAGGCCATAGAATGCATTGATCTCCGAAATGAGATGCGCTATGTTGGCTGCGAAGTGAATTCCTTTGAACCTGATACACGCTAATGCCACTTACTTTCTTTGGAAGTCGCTTGTTAGCCAGTGACATGTGTAGCCAAAGAAACTATTGTGGTTCCCAGACCAAACATCTGCCGTTGTACAGAAATATTCTACAGAAGAAATATCTGTTTTTATTTTTGTATATTGGGTTTGGTAGTGATCTTCCAACTTTTTCATTGCTGTTTGCCTACACATTGGTATCAGACCAGTGCCTTCAAACAACGAGGCAAAAGTCGGTCTGTCAACGACAGATACAGGCAACGCTGCATCAACAACAAAATTTAAAATTTTCTGATTGAGGCAATCTTGCAGTGATGAAGACTGATCAAAATTACCCAACTTCAAATTTGTATATTTTGTGAAGACTTCAACGTGTTTCAGTTTAATATGTGTTACAAAGTTGGAAGATACGTCTCCACATCCTTTAATTTGGCGTCCACATGTCACGCATTTGGCTATGGTGGTATTCTTTCTACTCGCAGAAACCTATCAAAAATATATATATTTATTTTCGGTTTGAAAGAGTTTTGAAATAACAACTTTATTACATACGTTATGAACATATACAATTGACAACGATTGCACAAATTCATCACGATCTACTTGCACGAAGACAAACAATGAAATAAAAGAACATTTAAACATACTTTAACAACATCAGTGTAAAAGTCTGATTTAAAAATAACTTTAGTGGAAAAGTTGTTAGCCAATCGCCGCTCCTTTACATTAACGCTGCACTCGTCTGTGAGTTTCCTTTTTAATGCTGTTCTCTGTGGCCTATATGTGGGATCAGTAACGTCATCATCCGCGGAGAAGTCACTACCACTGAATATATTTACTGTCATTGTCCCTAAACAGAATAAATTTTATAAAAATGCACTTTTCATACATAAGTCTACTGTAAATAAATTTATAAAACTGATACTTACTTACCAACTAATGCTATAGCAATAAGTCAAGGATAAGAAATAGAAAAATGGGAATGCAGCAATTCTGCAGGTATGCTTATAAGTTAAGCTCAGTAAATGCAAATAATAGACTGTATTAGCGAAAGCGTACGTACAAACATACATACATACCTACCTATAATTGTAAGAACGCAACCAAGCTGGAGCATATCGAGCCCTAACCGCGAAAATAACGTAAGCGACATTTTTTCCAAAATTAACTTTTTGATGCAGAACTGTTCTAGAACTGATAATACGTCATCTGGCTAAATATTGTTTCGCTAATCGTTATAGTTATGGAGATGTACGACTTTACATTTTATCGTAAGCGACATTCACTCTTAAAAAAAAAAAAAAATATTTAAAAAAAACCTTCTCCTGTAAAATTTGGTTTTTGTCGCTTACGCTAAAATGGCGGTAAAGGCTCGATATGCAAGGCAACAATATCAGTATAGCTGTACGAGTATGTATATACATACATATGTACATATGTATGTAAGTATGTTTTTTTTTTTTTTTTTTTTTTTTTTTTTACGAGGAGGAAGCATCGAAAGCCTAACCGTCACCGGTTTGTCAGTGTGGGACTTTAACCCTAACTAAACCTCCTACTGTCTGAGTACCATTTCCCCCGGTACTACCGTCAGGTATTTCGTCGGGAGATGGCTTGAGCTTACGCTCTACGTACGTGAAGTCTGTTTGTACCGCCCTCTGTACTGTTGTTTGTTACATCTTTGTGGGGGTTTAAATTGCCCCGTTTCATTTCCAAGCATTTTTTTTTTTTTTTTTTTTTTTTTTTTTTTTTTTTTTGCTTGACTGCCGGTTGGAATGAACGAGGTTCCAAGCCGCTCAACATGGTATTTCTCCTATTATATAAACTATTGATTTTAATATAATTTACGATTTTAGATTACCTTGCCCGCCGGTCGGAACGAACTGGGTTCCGAGCCGCTCTGTTACTCTCTTAACTTCTTCTCGTCTGGTTTTTCAAAATTTATGGTTTCCAACTATTCTGCAACGGTCGGAACGGACTGGATTCCGAGCCGTCTACTTACTTAATTCGATTTTTTCTGCTTTGTATGAACTATTGGAAAAAACACAATATTTTATAGCTGAGGATTTAACATACATAAATATATAAATTTCTCAAAAGTAGTTTATTGAGCACTAACCTTTCTTGGTAGCCGGAACGGACGAGATTCCGGGCTACCCGGCCGTGTGTAACCGCTTTGGGCTGTTCGTTGGGAGCTGTGCTTAGAGCCAAAGAGCCAAACTGCTTACATTTTTTATTTTTGTTATTAGTGCAAGCAGTCGGAACGGACTAGGTTCCGAGCCGCCGATTCGGTGTGAAGTTTGTTGCCGTCAACCGACATTAAAAGATTATGTATTTCTGCGGAGTCGTTCCGCCTGACGTAGTTTCGATATTACCATATTTGCCATGTTGCAGACCGCAGACCAGTTTTCGATCGATTCGAGCATTATATCGAGCAAATTCTCTACTTTTGTCAGCCGCCCTACCTGTACGTTTAGGCAGTTTCGTTCATCTTCAAAATATGTGCAGGCAAAAAAGCAATGATCAGCATCTTGGATATCGTCCTCTTCGCAGAGAGTGCAGTAAGGGTCATCATCGATTTTAAATCTATAAAAGTAAGATTTAAAACAGCCATGCCCCGTAAGCATTTGGGTTAACTGGAAGTTTACTTCTCCATGTTTCCGGCTTAACCATTTTTCTATTGATGGTATGAGACGGTGTGTCCAGCGACCTTTATCTGTCTGGTCCCAACGGCATTGCCACTGTTGCCAGCAGATCTTGATTTCTGCTTGGCGATTCGCCTTGTTTACAGATCTTGCCAACGTCTGCGTCGCCAGGATATCTATTGGACATAGGCCAGCAATAACCAACGCAGCATCTTCCGATGTAGTTCGGTAAGCGCAGCATACCTTAACCGCGCAGAGCCGGTATAAAGACTTCGCTTCGCGTGCGTATGACGTCTTCTTAAAGGCTTCACCCCAGATTTGAAACCCGTTTAGCAGGACACTTCTGACTATATTGGCGTATAACTGCCTTCGCTGTTGCTTTGGACCTCCGACGTTAAGCATCAGTCTCGAAAGCGCTACTGCGACTTTTTCCGCTTTTCCGACTGCATATTCAATATGCCGCTTGAATGTTAATCTAGCATCCAGTATGATTCCGAGGTATTTCAGATCTGGGGCTGATTCTATTTCATGGCCACATACGTTTATTTTTGCCACTTCTCGGATCTTCCTGCTGCTAATTAGCACTGTCTCGGTTTTTTGCTGTGCAAGCTCTAGACCTGCATCGAGGAGCCAGTTTTGAACACTAGTGATCGAGTTGTTTGCACTCTCTTCAATGTCTTTTATGTGCTTAGCTACGACCACAATGGCTATGTCATCAGCAAAACCAACTATTTTCGCCCCTTTTGGTAGATGTAGTTTCAATATGCCATCATAGATTATGTTCCATAGCGTTGGACCCAGCACTGAGCCTTGTGGAACTCCGCCTGAAATCTTATATTTCTTTCTGCCTTCATCGGTGTCGTAGAGTAGAAGTCTGTCCGACAAGTAATTGTTTAGGTGTATGTAAGTATGTGCATATAAGCATATGTATTCAAGCAATTTATCATAGAGTTGTCAAACAGCAAATAATAAAATTCTAATCGGGTGTTCACAGTAACACAGAATGTAAAATATTTCATTAATTTTAAGATTAAATGTGTTTTAATCGTGATAAATCAAAATTAATTTTAATTAATTCGATTAAAATTTTGGATTAAGTGTGTGACGTAGCATTTGCTGCGTTACAATGCTTTACCAACTTCACAGTGCTACAGCACACTCTAGATCTACGACCGCAGTACGCACATACATATGTACACACTGCCGCTCCGACGCTAGTAAGAGTAACCGCTGTACGACGAGTACACACTGCCGCTCCGACGCTCCTGAAGAGTAACCGCTGTACGACGAGTACACACCGCCGCTCCGACGCTTCTGAAGAGTAACCGCTGTACGACGAGTACACACCGCCGCTCAGTCTTGCTAGTCTTGCTAGAGTAACCGCTGTACGACGAGTACACACTGCCGCTCCGACGCTCCTGAAGAGTAACCGCTGTACGACGAGTACACACCGCCGCTCCGACGCTAGTAAGAGTAACCGCTGTACGACGAGTACACACTGCCGCTCCGACGCTCCTGAAGAGTAGCCGCTGTACGACGAGTACACACCGCCGCTCCGACGCTCCTGAAGAGTAACCGCTGTACGACGAGTACACACTGCCGCTCCGACGCTCCTGAAGAGTAACCGCTGTACAAGAAGTGCCACGCCGCTCCGACGATCACGAAGAATAACCGTGGTACGCTCCCTCTCTCTCTCTCTCTCCTAGACGAAAGGCTGTTCACACTCTAAAGCCGTGTGTGTGTGTCTGTTCGACATAAACACACGCAAATACTGTGTTTTATTCAGTGGGGGTTAGTGGCATCAACACTCGACCCTGGATCGGCTGAGCTCACCTCAGCCTTTGACAAAACCCACCTCATAAATGGCGCCCGAGCAGGGACCCGACTCCGCAGGCGCATGTGCCAAAGCAACAACAAGCACCAACACTGCGGTAGCGGGTCTACCGAACACACACCAAGAGACAGATGACACACGCACCAGCGAGAATAACAACCACACGCTGGATGCCAACTCCCTGAGTTGGATATACTTGCTGAAGAAAGAGAAGTTTATTGAAGAGTGTAAGCGACACCGCGTGTTCGTAGACGGACTCACGGTCGCTGACCTACGCAGCGCACTGAGCGCATACGTTAAAGCTAAACGCAACCGTAAGTCAACGGAAAATTTATTAAGAGACCTCGAGATGGAGGTCAACGCTGAGGAGAGGAGTCCCGTTAAACAACAGCCAAACCGGCTCCCCTCCATCCCGGTTGACTACGCCAAGAAATCACCGGAGGAGACGAAACACGCTTCATCCAGACGAAACGAGATGAGTGATGCCGAGCTGATGAATACTGTCCGACGCTGGGACGTTCATTTTTCAGGAAGCGAGACGCTGCACGAATTCCTGGAAAGAGTCTCAGAGCTAGCCGAATGTTACCTCATCCAGCTGGACAGCATTCTCTTCACCCTACCGGAATTGCTGCGCGGAAAGGCCCTCCAATGGTACCGTGTGCGAAATTCGCAGATTTACACGTGGGCTGCTTTCCGTGCAGAAATCGAACGGTTCTTTCTGCCACGACGTCATATGAGCCAGCTAGAAGACGCCATACGACAGCGCAGACAGCAGCACCGAGAACGGGCCAAAGATTATATTTTGGCACTACAAACGCTCATCCGCCAGCATCCGACCATGTGTAGAGAAGACCATTTGGAACGCATCTATGACGGCCTCCGCGTGGAATATCGCCTCTTCTTTAAGAGAAGCGAATTCACGACAATCGAGCAGCTCATGGAGCTTACCGACGAATTCGACATTCTGAAGAGCGAAGAAGCCAGGCAAAGCAGGCAGCCCGCACACAGCCTAGCACCGCTGGACGAATTTTACGAGAGCCAAGAAACCTGCTGGCGTTGCAAACAACGTGGCCATCGACGCTTCCAGTGCCAAGGAGTCAGGAAGCTGTTCTGTTCCAAATGTGGTCAGGACGATATTCTTTCCCGAGACTGTACTTGCGACTCCCCCGAATCCAGGCCGCCCGCGAAAAGGCCTAAGGCGAAAGCATCACCGACTCCTATGGCTTCTACGGACGCTAACACACAAACGAAGATGAAGATGGACGGCCGATTCTATGCTAAAGTGATAATCGAAGGCATGAGCGTGCGAGCGTTGGTGGACACTGGCGCCACGCTCACCTATATCAACAACACCATACATCAACATCTAAAAGGGAAAGGAATCCGACCGCAGCCCAACCACCGCAATGTGCAGCTCGCTGACCAAACGTGCGTATCAAGCTTGTTTACGTACCCAGTAAAAATGCAGTATAACGGACGGACAAATGGCATGCTGGTCTCAGTGCTTCCGAATCTCGCTGAAAGCATGATATTAGGAATGGATTTCCTCAGGGAAAAGGGTGTTGTCCTCACACTAGACGGCCAACCGCTGCCCGCCGCCACTCCTCAGAAGCCAGGTACACTTGCCAAGTTATCCGCACTTACCTTAAGGGAACATATAAGCGAACAACAGAATAAGCAGCTTACCGAATTTCTATCGCTTCACCAGGAAATTTTTGACGAAATAACGGGGCCTAGCACTGCCACAGAACACGTCATCACCCTCAAACACGACCGACCGCTGAAGCAGCGTTATTACCCTCGAAATCCTGCAATGCAGCAGGTAATCAACGCTGAAGTCGACGAGCTGTTGGCTGGAAAGCGAATCGAGCCATCAAAAAGTGCATACAGCTCACCAATCGTACTTGTCCGTAAGAAGCAGGGGAGCTAGAGGATGTGCATCGACTACCGTCAGCTCAACGCTGCCAGCCAACCCGACGCATATCCACTACCACAGATCAGCGCAACCCTCGACCAGCTCAAAGAAGCAAAATTCATATCCACAATTGACCTAAAGAACGGCTATTGGCAGATACCGCTAGCCAAAAAGTCATGACCGTACACAGCATTTACGGTTCCAGGAAGGGGACTTTTCCAGTGGAAAGTCATGCCGTTCGGATTACATTCCGCACCGGCTACCTTCCAACGCGCTTTGGACACGATCCTCGGCCCCGAGCTTCAACCAAAAGTATTCGCCTACCTGGACGACATCATCGTTTTAGGAGACACCTTTGATGAACACATGGAGAACTTGCAAGAAGTCTTCAAGCGGCTCCAGAGGAACCCGTTGCAGGTAATCTTCAGCAAATGTAGCTTTGTCCAGCAAAAGCTCCACTACCTGGGGCACATAGTAAGCTCTGAAGGAATACACACCGACCCCGCAAAAACAGCCGCAGTAAATGAGATGCCAGCGCCACTGAACATTCGTGAGCTCCGACGATTCCTCGGCCTTGATTCATGGTACCGACGTTTTGTAGCTGACTTCTCCACGCTCGCAGCACCCCTAAACCAACTACTGAAGAAAGGCCAGGCATGGGCATGGGACACACCGCAAGAGCTAGCTTTCCTAGCCCTGAAGGAAAAGCTGACCAGCGCACCGATACTCTGCTGCCCCGACTTCAACCGTCCGTTTTTGCTCCAAACCGATGCCAGCAGCGAAGGACTTGGTGTCGTATTGTTCCAACGCCACTCCGACCGCGAAAGAGTTGTGGAATACGCCAGCCGAAGCCTAACGAGCCTAGAAAAACGCTATCCCGCCACCGAGCAAGAATGTCTAGCTGTACTGTGGGGCATACGCAAGATGAGGCCGTACCTGGAAGGATACCACTTCACGGTAATTACTGATCATCATTCTCTGAAATGGCTACATTCTTTGCAGAACCCATCCGGACGCCTGGCTAGGTGGGCACTCGAGGTCCAGCAATACAGTTTCGATATCGAATACCGGAAAGGAGCACTAAATGTAGTTGCCGATGCCTTGTCCCGATGCCCACTATCAACAACCGATAACGAAGAAAACGCACTTTACATCGTGAATACTAGCATTGCGGACTGGTATGATAAAAAGATGAAGAAAGTAGAGCAGAAATCCAGCTCCAACCCGGACTACCAGATCATCGACAATCGCCTATTCCGTCACATCGTGCCACGCAACAAGCTCTCCCAAGCACCGCAATGGAAGCTATGCGTCCCCACCTGCCGCAGACAGGAAGTCCTACAGGAAGTACATGACGCCGCATTTGCAGGCCACCTGGGCGTCAAGAAGACGCTCAAGCGCGCGCAACAGTCCTACTATTGGCCTGGTATGTATCGCGACGTCTTACACTATGTACAAAGGTGCCGGTGCTGTGCGGAATATAAGGTCGAACAAAAGCGACCAGCGGGGTTGATGGCTACAATGCAGTGCTCACGGCCTTGGGAAATCGTTGCGGCCGACTTCATCGGGCCACTACCACGCTCCAAACAAGGAAATACCTGCCTGCTCGTCCTGGTCGACAAGTTCTCAAAATGGGTCGAACTAGTCCCAGTACGCCAGGCAACCACCGCAACCGTCATTAAGGCACTACAAGAAAGGATCATCTACCGATTTGGCTGCCCAAATGTGTTCCTCAGTGACAACGGGAGGCAGTTCATTGGTAGGACGCTAGCTGCATATCTCAACGCGCACCACATTGAACACAAATTCACCGCGGCATACGCACCCCACGAAAATCCCACCGAACGAACCAATCGAGTAGTAAAGACTATGATAGCCCAGCGCTCGAAAACGGACCACCGTACCTGGGATCAGGAAATCCCACAAATCGCCTTCGCTATTAATACGGCACACCACGAATCAACGCAAACGTCAGCCGCAGAAATTAATTTTGAGCGGAACCCAGCAGTACCACACCAGATACGCATAGAAGGTGCAGTACCAGTAGAAACACCAGCAACACCCGCAGTCATAACCGAGTTATGACTAGAAATAAAGGGACATCTAACGTCCGCCGCAAAACAACAAAAAAAGTACTATGACCTACGAAGGATACCATGGAAGCCAAAAGTAGGGGAAATGGTCATGAAGCGAGACCACCCACTCTCATCCGCTCCCAATAACTTTGCACAAAAATTGGCACCAAAATTTTCTGGTCCGTACGTGGTTGAGAAATACGTATCAGTAAACACAGTAAAACTCACCAGTACCGAGCGGCCCGACAACCAACCAGCGCACGCACACCTGCAAGACCTCAAGCCGTACACAAACTAAAAGAGGGAAAACCCGAATTTTTTTCCCTCCCATCACATTTTTTACACCCTCATCCCACCTGATAATCCGCACCACCCCAACGAGACACATTGCACTCTCTTTCCAGATTCAGGAAAAAAAAATCATTCAGATCCCGCAATGAGTCAACAACGCAGACAGCCAGCACCTCCCGATGAGCCACAGCAAGTGCGTCCCTGGCATCCACCATTCGAGGCCGTGCCCTGGCCTCCAAACAAGCCACGGATCCAGCGGGTGCGTATCTTCCACGGACCACCACTGATACTGGCATCAGCATCACCGAACGAACCCCTGTGCACAATAACCGAAACAGAGGGCGAACAAGCAACCGGCGAGCAACCAGAGGAAACGCTGCATGATGTCGAACGGGGAGTCCCATTGGCTATCCTCACCGAAGAGGACCCCGGCGAAATAAGCGGCACACCACCAGACAGCAAAGACTGTGACGCACTCAATGGCTTCATATTGAAACGCCCAACGAGCAACAAAAGGCGATGGGCTACACGCTTCAAGCAACAAACAGTCCTGGTAGCACTACAAGGAGCAGACCATGCAACGGTAAAATACAAGGGCAAACGGTATCATATGAGGTTCACGGACTAAGCTGAAACACCAAACTTAAGTATTACTTAATTATAATTTAATTATTGAGCCAAAAAAAAAAAAAAAAAAAAAATTTGTATCTATATATGAATAGATCTCAGTTATGAAATTTTTGCTTAAATGTTAAATGAATTACCTTATCTTCATATGTACAAATCTACAATTTTACAAAATCTACAAATGTACAAAAATTATACCCTAGGAATAAGCATACATTAGAAAAAAAAAAAAAAAAAAAAAAAAAAAAGTTGTATATATGAATTATACCCTAGGAATAAGCATACATTGTTAAAACAAAAACAAAAATAAATTCACACGATACTCACACACACACACCGGCCGAGCCGCCGCACACCGCGGTGGCAAATAATACCTAGGCTTTGCCTAAGGTAGTGCAGATCCACTGGATCACAAACTCCAGAACACAACAGCCTTTCGTCCGCCGAAGTGGGAGGGGGACTGTAACGTAGCATTTGCTGCGTTACAATGCTTTACCAACTTCACAGTGCTACAGCACACACTAGATCTACGACCGCTGTACGCACATACATATGTACACACTGCCGCTCCGACGCTAGTAAGAGTAACCGCTGTACGACGAGTACACACTGCCGCTCCGACGCTCCTGAAGAGTAACCGCTGTACAAGAAGTGCCACGCCGCTCCGACGATCACGAAGAATAACCGTGGTACGCTCCCTCTCTCTCTCTCTCTCCTAGACGAAAGGCTGTTCACACTCTAAAGCCGTGTGTGTGTGTCTGTTCGACATAAACACACGCAAATACTGTGTTTTATTCAGTGGGGGTTAGTGGCATCAACACTCGACCCTGGATCGGCTGAGCTCACCTCAGCCTTTGACAAAACCCACCTCATAAATGGCGCCCGAGCAGGGACCCGACTCCGCAGGCGCATGTGCCAAAGCAACAACAAGCACCAACACTGCGGTAGCGGGTCTACCGAACACACACCAAGAGACAGATGACACACGCACCAGCGAGAATAACAACCACACGCTGGATGCCAACTCCCTGAGTTGGATATACTTGCTGAAGAAAGAGAAGTTTATTGAAGAGTGTAAGCGACACCGCGTGTTCGTAGACGGACTCACGGTCGCTGACCTACGCAGCGCACTGAGCGCATACGTTAAAGCTAAACGCAACCGTAAGTCAACGGAAAATTTATTAAGAGACCTCGAGATGGAGGTCAACGCTGAGGAGAGGAGTCCCGTTAAACAACAGCCAAACCGGCTCCCCTCCATCCCGGTTGACTACGCCAAGAAATCACCGGAGGAGACGAAACACGCTTCATCCAGACGAAACGAGATGAGTGATGCCGAGCTGATGAATACTGTCCGACGCTGGGACGTTCATTTTTCAGGAAGCGAGACGCTGCACGAATTCCTGGAAAGAGTCTCAGAGCTAGCCGAATGTTACCTCATCCAGCTGGACAGCATTCTCTTCACCCTACCGGAATTGCTGCGCGGAAAGGCCCTCCAATGGTACCGTGTGCGAAATTCGCAGATTTACACGTGGGCTGCTTTCCGTGCAGAAATCGAACGGTTCTTTCTGCCACGACGTCATATGAGCCAGCTAGAAGACGCCATACGACAGCGCAGACAGCAGCACCGAGAACGGGCCAAAGATTATATTTTGGCACTACAAACGCTCATCCGCCAGCATCCGACCATGTGTAGAGAAGACCATTTGGAACGCATCTATGACGGCCTCCGCGTGGAATATCGCCTCTTCTTTAAGAGAAGCGAATTCACGACAATCGAGCAGCTCATGGAGCTTACCGACGAATTCGACATTCTGAAGAGCGAAGAAGCCAGGCAAAGCAGGCAGCCCGCACACAGCCTAGCACCGCTGGACGAATTTTACGAGAGCCAAGAAACCTGCTGGCGTTGCAAACAACGTGGCCATCGACGCTTCCAGTGCCAAGGAGTCAGGAAGCTGTTCTGTTCCAAATGTGGTCAGGACGATATTCTTTCCCGAGACTGTACTTGCGACTCCCCCGAATCCAGGCCGCCCGCGAAAAGGCCTAAGGCGAAAGCATCACCGACTCCTATGGCTTCTACGGACGCTAACACACAAACGAAGATGAAGATGGACGGCCGATTCTATGCTAAAGTGATAATCGAAGGCATGAGCGTGCGAGCGTTGGTGGACACTGGCGCCACGCTCACCTATATCAACAACACCATACATCAACATCTAAAAGGGAAAGGAATCCGACCGCAGCCCAACCACCGCAATGTGCAGCTCGCTGACCAAACGTGCGTATCAAGCTTGTTTACGTACCCAGTAAAAATGCAGTATAACGGACGGACAAATGGCATGCTGGTCTCAGTGCTTCCGAATCTCGCTGAAAGCATGATATTAGGAATGGATTTCCTCAGGGAAAAGGGTGTTGTCCTCACACTAGACGGCCAACCGCTGCCCGCCGCCACTCCTCAGAAGCCAGGTACACTTGCCAAGTTATCCGCACTTACCTTAAGGGAACATATAAGCGAACAACAGAATAAGCAGCTTACCGAATTTCTATCGCTTCACCAGGAAATTTTTGACGAAATAACGGGGCCTAGCACTGCCACAGAACACGTCATCACCCTCAAACACGACCGACCGCTGAAGCAGCGTTATTACCCTCGAAATCCTGCAATGCAGCAGGTAATCAACGCTGAAGTCGACGAGCTGTTGGCTGGAAAGCGAATCGAGCCATCAAAAAGTGCATACAGCTCACCAATCGTACTTGTCCGTAAGAAGCAGGGGAGCTAGAGGATGTGCATCGACTACCGTCAGCTCAACGCTGCCAGCCAACCCGACGCATATCCACTACCACAGATCAGCGCAACCCTCGACCAGCTCAAAGAAGCAAAATTCATATCCACAATTGACCTAAAGAACGGCTATTGGCAGATACCGCTAGCCAAAAAGTCATGACCGTACACAGCATTTACGGTTCCAGGAAGGGGACTTTTCCAGTGGAAAGTCATGCCGTTCGGATTACATTCCGCACCGGCTACCTTCCAACGCGCTTTGGACACGATCCTCGGCCCCGAGCTTCAACCAAAAGTATTCGCCTACCTGGACGACATCATCGTTTTAGGAGACACCTTTGATGAACACATGGAGAACTTGCAAGAAGTCTTCAAGCGGCTCCAGAGGAACCCGTTGCAGGTAATCTTCAGCAAATGTAGCTTTGTCCAGCAAAAGCTCCACTACCTGGGGCACATAGTAAGCTCTGAAGGAATACACACCGACCCCGCAAAAACAGCCGCAGTAAATGAGATGCCAGCGCCACTGAACATTCGTGAGCTCCGACGATTCCTCGGCCTTGATTCATGGTACCGACGTTTTGTAGCTGACTTCTCCACGCTCGCAGCACCCCTAAACCAACTACTGAAGAAAGGCCAGGCATGGGCATGGGACACACCGCAAGAGCTAGCTTTCCTAGCCCTGAAGGAAAAGCTGACCAGCGCACCGATACTCTGCTGCCCCGACTTCAACCGTCCGTTTTTGCTCCAAACCGATGCCAGCAGCGAAGGACTTGGTGTCGTATTGTTCCAACGCCACTCCGACCGCGAAAGAGTTGTGGAATACGCCAGCCGAAGCCTAACGAGCCTAGAAAAACGCTATCCCGCCACCGAGCAAGAATGTCTAGCTGTACTGTGGGGCATACGCAAGATGAGGCCGTACCTGGAAGGATACCACTTCACGGTAATTACTGATCATCATTCTCTGAAATGGCTACATTCTTTGCAGAACCCATCCGGACGCCTGGCTAGGTGGGCACTCGAGGTCCAGCAATACAGTTTCGATATCGAATACCGGAAAGGAGCACTAAATGTAGTTGCCGATGCCTTGTCCCGATGCCCACTATCAACAACCGATAACGAAGAAAACGCACTTTACATCGTGAATACTAGCATTGCGGACTGGTATGATAAAAAGATGAAGAAAGTAGAGCAGAAATCCAGCTCCAACCCGGACTACCAGATCATCGACAATCGCCTATTCCGTCACATCGTGCCACGCAACAAGCTCTCCCAAGCACCGCAATGGAAGCTATGCGTCCCCACCTGCCGCAGACAGGAAGTCCTACAGGAAGTACATGACGCCGCATTTGCAGGCCACCTGGGCGTCAAGAAGACGCTCAAGCGCGCGCAACAGTCCTACTATTGGCCTGGTATGTATCGCGACGTCTTACACTATGTACAAAGGTGCCGGTGCTGTGCGGAATATAAGGTCGAACAAAAGCGACCAGCGGGGTTGATGGCTACAATGCAGTGCTCACGGCCTTGGGAAATCGTTGCGGCCGACTTCATCGGGCCACTACCACGCTCCAAACAAGGAAATACCTGCCTGCTCGTCCTGGTCGACAAGTTCTCAAAATGGGTCGAACTAGTCCCAGTACGCCAGGCAACCACCGCAACCGTCATTAAGGCACTACAAGAAAGGATCATCTACCGATTTGGCTGCCCAAATGTGTTCCTCAGTGACAACGGGAGGCAGTTCATTGGTAGGACGCTAGCTGCATATCTCAACGCGCACCACATTGAACACAAATTCACCGCGGCATACGCACCCCACGAAAATCCCACCGAACGAACCAATCGAGTAGTAAAGACTATGATAGCCCAGCGCTCGAAAACGGACCACCGTACCTGGGATCAGGAAATCCCACAAATCGCCTTCGCTATTAATACGGCACACCACGAATCAACGCAAACGTCAGCCGCAGAAATTAATTTTGAGCGGAACCCAGCAGTACCACACCAGATACGCATAGAAGGTGCAGTACCAGTAGAAACACCAGCAACACCCGCAGTCATAACCGAGTTATGACTAGAAATAAAGGGACATCTAACGTCCGCCGCAAAACAACAAAAAAAGTACTATGACCTACGAAGGATACCATGGAAGCCAAAAGTAGGGGAAATGGTCATGAAGCGAGACCACCCACTCTCATCCGCTCCCAATAACTTTGCACAAAAATTGGCACCAAAATTTTCTGGTCCGTACGTGGTTGAGAAATACGTATCAGTAAACACAGTAAAACTCACCAGTACCGAGCGGCCCGACAACCAACCAGCGCACGCACACCTGCAAGACCTCAAGCCGTACACAAACTAAAAGAGGGAAAACCCGAATTTTTTTCCCTCCCATCACATTTTTTACACCCTCATCCCACCTGATAATCCGCACCACCCCAACGAGACACATTGCACTCTCTTTCCAGATTCAGGAAAAAAAAATCATTCAGATCCCGCAATGAGTCAACAACGCAGACAGCCAGCACCTCCCGATGAGCCACAGCAAGTGCGTCCCTGGCATCCACCATTCGAGGCCGTGCCCTGGCCTCCAAACAAGCCACGGATCCAGCGGGTGCGTATCTTCCACGGACCACCACTGATACTGGCATCAGCATCACCGAACGAACCCCTGTGCACAATAACCGAAACAGAGGGCGAACAAGCAACCGGCGAGCAACCAGAGGAAACGCTGCATGATGTCGAACGGGGAGTCCCATTGGCTATCCTCACCGAAGAGGACCCCGGCGAAATAAGCGGCACACCACCAGACAGCAAAGACTGTGACGCACTCAATGGCTTCATATTGAAACGCCCAACGAGCAACAAAAGGCGATGGGCTACACGCTTCAAGCAACAAACAGTCCTGGTAGCACTACAAGGAGCAGACCATGCAACGGTAAAATACAAGGGCAAACGGTATCATATGAGGTTCACGGACTAAGCTGAAACACCAAACTTAAGTATTACTTAATTATAATTTAATTATTGAGCCAAAAAAAAAAAAAAAAAAAAAAATTTGTATCTATATATGAATAGATCTCAGTTATGAAATTTTTGCTTAAATGTTAAATGAATTACCTTATCTTCATATGTACAAATCTACAATTTTACAAAATCTACAAATGTACAAAAATTATACCCTAGGAATAAGCATACATTAGAAAAAAAAAAAAAAAAAAAAAAAAAAAAGTTGTATATATGAATTATACCCTAGGAATAAGCATACATTGTTAAAACAAAAACAAAAATAAATTCACACGATACTCACACACACACACCGGCCGAGCCGCCGCACACCGCGGTGGCAAATAATACCTAGGCTTTGCCTAAGGTAGTGCAGATCCACTGGATCACAAACTCCAGAACACAACAGCCTTTCGTCCGCCGAAGTGGGAGGGGGACTGTAACGTAGCATTTGCTGCGTTACAATGCTTTACCAACTTCACAGTGCTACAGCACACACTAGATCTACGACCGCTGTACGCACATACATATGTACACACTGCCGCTCCGACGCTAGTAAGAGTAACCGCTGTACGACGAGTACACACTGCCGCTCCGACGCTCCTGAAGAGTAACCGCTGTACGACGAGTACACACCGCCGCTCCGACGCTCCTGAAGAGTAACCGCTGTACGACGAGTACACACCGCCGCTCAGTTTTGCTAGTCTTGCTAGAGTAACCGCTGTACGACGAGTACACACTGCCGCTCCGACGCTCCTGAAGAGTAGCCGCTGTACGACGAGTACACACCGCCGCTCCGACGCTCCTGAAGAGTAACCGCTGTACGACGAGTACACACTGCCGCTCCGACGCTCCTGAAGAGTAACCGCTGTACAAGAAGTGCCACGCCGCTCCGACGATCACGAAGAATAACCGTGGTACGGTCCCTCTCTCTCTCTCTCTCCTAGACGAAAGGCTGTTCACACTCTAAAGCCGTGTGTGTGTGTGTGTTCGACATAAACACACGCAAATACTGTGTTTTATTCAATGGGGGTTAGTGGGACCAACACTCGACCCTGGATCGGCTGAGCTCACCTCAGCCTTTGACAAAACCCACCTCATAAGTGAATAAATCCTAGGATTAATTCTAAAAATGTATTAATCCTAAATAATCCTCATTAATCCTGACAAAAATTTAATCCTAATCGATTAATAATCCAAAAAAATAAAATAATTATTAATTAATCGATTAAATTTAAAAATTATATTCAATTCAAAGATTTTAATTTTAATCTAAGTTTAACAGCTCTGCTTTTAAGTCCACTATTTTATATAAATTTGTCGAACGTTTCGTACCAAGTCCTTGGACTTTCTTTCAATCCATACAAAGATTTTAATAATTTGCAAACCTTATTATTATTACATTCATATACAGGTGGTTGTTTAACATAAACCTCTGATTTTACCCTTACATTAAAAAAAGCAGTTGTATGTGGATTTGATTTATCATTAAACCTAGATGACAACAATAAGCTAATAACACTTTAAATGATTGCATTTTTGCAACTGGTGAATAAATATCTTCCTTTCGCTTTGTTAATAGCCTCTAACGACTAATCTAGTTTTTTTTCTATTTTCTGACTTTGTAGTGAATACCCATCTCAGATCGAATACCTTTTTATCTTCAGGCTTTTCAACCAACTCTCAAGTATTATTCTTGTACAAACAATGCATTTCCTTGTCCATCGCTTCTTTCCATAAATGAGATTCATTACTCTTTACTGCCTCTTTAAACGTTATAGGATTTGTTGCATTAACAATATTTACATACATATAATTTGTTTCTATATTATCACCGTATATTTTAGGTTTCTTTCTTTAATTCATTTTCGTCATATTCAGATTTGTTACTTAATTTTCTCATTTTTTTTATTTTTATTTACTCCAATTTTTGCTTGTTAATTTTCCATTTTTTCTTCACGTTGAGTTTCTATATCATTAGCTTCAGAATTTTCACTATCAGAATCACTAGAATCATTAATTCAACTGAAGTTTCTCTGTCTTCTACAATTTCTACATGTCTAGATACAATTACTTTATTCTCTATCAAAATTCTATAACTATTTTTATCGTATCCCACTAAAATTCGAATTTGAGCTTTATTATCCCATTCAATTTTTTTTTTACCTCTGGGATTCTCACATAAACTTTACTTCCAAATAATTTTAAATTGTCCGATTTCGGCCTTAGTCCAAACATAATTTCATATGGAGTTTTTTTTGTGTTTGAACTATTTATTACCCTGTTTTTCAAATAACATGCAGTTAAAATCACTTCAGACCAATATTTTACATTCAATTTAGAATCCTCCAATAAACATCTTGCTGAATTCATTATTGTTCTATTGAACCTTTTAGAAGTTCCATTTAACTCATGAGTACGTATACATATATGGTGGACAAGACTCTAATTGTATTCCTTTACTCTTTAACAAATCTTTCATTTTATAATAAATATATTCTGTTCCATTATCTTATATTAACAATTTACTTTTAATTGTAAATACTACTACATATTTACTGTAATCATCGATTAAGGTTATAAAGTATTTATTCCCATCAAAACTTGTATAAGTGTGCGGTCCACATAAATCAGTATGATTGCCAATAACTCTTTAGCTTTATATTTAAATATTATTTTCAAATTTTAGATTATGCATTTTATTTTTAATACATGTTTCACATTTACAAATTTTTTTTTCAAATTCTCTTCGAATTCCTTCATCACTTGATTTTTGCTCATCTTATCCAAATAACCAAAATGAACATGCCCCAACATTCTATGGTATTTTTCTTTAATAGTCATATTTCCTACGTTAGTATAATTTACTTCTTTATTATCAGAAATACTTATAATTTTATATAATCCATTTTCTATTGTAGCAACTCCAATTAAATTACCATTTTTTTTTATAAATTTTTTAAGTATTATTTTGTGGGATGATTCCATTCTTTTCAGTACATTTTTCAAAACTTTTACCATAAAAACATTTACTAATTCTATTTTTATTTTCTTTCCATAGACCATTTGTTTTAATCTTACCCACTTTTGTTGCTTTCAGTAATCTACCATCACCCAACATTTATTGGTTTCTTTAGTAACACACTTTCAGCAAATAAATTCCTGTCATTTATAATATGGTCAGAACAACTACTATCCAATATCCATTCAGTATTCTCATTACAATAATACGCCTCAATTATATTATCAGAGCTTTTATTTTCTACTTGAGCCTAAAATAAGTTGAGTTCTTCATTATTATCTTGTTCAGCATAGTATCCCGTGTATAACGTGTATAACCTCTTGAATTTCCTTGAATGCGACCTCGACCACGTTGTTGATATTGGGTTTGGTTTTCACCTCCTTTGTTTAACCAGCATTCTTTTATATAATGGCCAAATTTACCAAGCATTCTACAATTTCCATTTCTTTCAACTTTAAAAACACTAGTTTTTTTCTCGTTTTTTTTCACTTTTCATCTGCCTTTCGTGCATCATTATCTTATTCTTGATAATTTCACAGGTTCTGTCATCATCCTTCATTGAATCAATCAAATCTCCAAGATGGTACATATTACTTGGCAAAGTTTTTAGTAAATAATCTAGTTTCTCCTTTTCTTTAACACTAGCACCAGCACTTCTCCACTCATTTATATTCTTTTCAAAATCACAAAACAATATTGTACAGTCTTCATAATCTGTCAATTTCATTTTTTCTATTTTACTTCGTTTGCATAATTGCAATGCAGTTGATTCCTTTATGTAAATTTCATCCAATTTTTTCATATTTCTATAGGCTGATTCTTCTTCAATGACAAATTCTAATTGCACATTATCAATTGCAGCATATATATAATTCATGGCTTTCAAGTCACTTTCAAGCCAATTATTCTCATTTTCATTTTAATTTCTTGTTCTTACCGCTTGTGCATCAAACTTTTTCAATTTTAAAATAATAGAATTCTCCTATTCCATATTTTGTAATCTTTTCCATCTGTGCTTTAAATTCTTCTTTACTCGCCATTTTGTCCTGCACTTCTTTCTTATCACAATCGATTATCAATTTAATACTAATAATGTCTTTTAATATTTTAATTAACACTTTTTCAGCTGACTTCTTATATTTCAAGAATTATTCGTCTTCAAAATTGTATTCATTAATCTCGATAATATGTTTCCCGTTTTGCGGATCCAACATGCGCACAGTGGGCGATTGGGCCTCGCTAGCGGCATTTAATTCAAATTTTCAAATTTGAAAAAGCGTTAATTTTTTTTCACAAATCGAAAACAGATGCTTTGATTAGATTTTTGGCGGTTTTTTATAAGCTCTACGATCAGCTGATCATCAGCTGTGAGCTGTCAAACACAAAATATGTTTTAGCAAGTGCTTTACAATATTTTTTCTTTGTTGTGCGCATTGATTTCGAGCTCCTTGGAAATTTACAATTTTTACTTGTTTTATTAAAAGTGTGGCTTTTTATTAACTTCAAGGTATGTATTACATAAAAAATCAGTGTTTGTGACCGGTCTGTAAATGTGTTGTTCATAAAACGTAGTGGTAATTAAGTGTATTAACAACTAGCCCGCACTAGCGTGCACCTGTCGTTCGTGGAGTAGAAGTTACAACATTCGCACGGATTAGGTCTAACTCTTTTTTTAGCTGGAAGTATGAGTCATTGTGCGTCCAAAATGTGTAATATGAACTGCTATTACCTGCTAACCTTTAAATCATGGCACTTTTTAGGAACAATGTCGGTAGCAAAACGGGTACTTTTTTTAGTATGGCATGAAGAAGCGATCCCAACCAAGAAGTTTCTCACCATGGAAAACTTTGTATTTGGTACTGTTCTCAAAAACCTTAAACATACTCAGGAGGAGCAGTACGAGATTGACAAAAAGCTGCGAAATTTTACTAGTAAGCTTGTAGAAAAGTGGAAAAACTGTAGAAGAAATAAGGTTTTTTTTGAAAACAAAAACCAGGAATGGCTAGATACGCCGTTAGTATTGATTGAAAGATCATCTTCCGAAATTATTGGACGTCCACAAAAAGATATTTCGGAGTGTTGCAAAAAAACGAAGGTTAAGAAATTGTCAGGCCTTACTGAAGATGTGCCATCAGAAGCATTGTTGGTAGCTGCAAGCTGCAGCTTGTATAAAGGTTGAAAACGTAGTGCTTCACAGGTGGTGTCAATGCTAAACGCCGACGAAGAGTTTAGCGGTAAGATTTTGAAAACTATGAGTCCCCCTCAGCGTCTACCGACAAAACTTTCTGATGAAAAAGCACTGGCGCTATTTGTAGATGTTGGACATACCAAGTACACATGGAATTTGTCAAAGAGAGCCGCTAAAGGGCAAAACGCCGATATATATCCATGCTACGACAAACTGCGTTGTGCGAAAAAAAAATGCTATCCTAGTGTCATCACTGTCACTGATCATTTCGCTGAAGTACCATTACAAAGCTTAGTAGACCATACGATTGCTAGGATTATTGAAGCACACCCAGAAAGTTTTCAAAACCATATTGAAAATAACAATAACACCCAATTAACTGCTACCTACAAATGGGGTTGTGATGGCAGCAGCGGCCATTCTACTTACAGGCAAAAATTTAATGACTTCGATGGAGACATGATAGATCAATATTTATTTTCAATTTGTATGGTACCATTGATAGTGCAGAAAGGATCGACAGTTTTATGGAAAAACAATCGGCCTTCTTCTACCCGATATTGTCGACCCATTAAATTACTTTGCGAGAAAGAATCGGCAGACTTGTCTCGCAGAGAAATTCAAAACATTAAGAGCCAAATATTAAATATTTTTCCAACATTTGTGAGTACCTTAAGAATTGATCACCAATTTCATATGACCATGCTTGATGGCAAAACGTTCAGTGTCATATCGGAATCGGCTTCGCAAACATGCGGAATCTGTAGCGCGACTCCCAAAAATATGAACGATCTAAATTTGGTGAAAAGCTTTCCTATTAATGCAAACCTATTTGAATATGGCTTATCAAGTCTTCACGCATGGATTCGGTTTTTCGAGTGTGTTTTGCACATTGCATATAGAATACCAATACAAAAGTGGCAAGCTCGTGGTGCTGACAAGGATGTCGTTGAACAAAATAAAAGAAGTATTCAGCAGAAGCTAAGGGAAGAAATGCGTTTGTTGGTGGATATACCAATAGCTGGTACTGGCAGCACGAACAACGGAAACACTGCAAGGAGGTTTTTCCAACAACCAAATTTGGCTGCTCGTATAACAGGAGTAAGCTATGATTTAATATATCGATTTAGCGTAATCTTACGAGCATTGGCTTGTGGATACGACATAAATTCGGACGCATTCGGATCTTACGCATTGGAAACTGCCGAAATTTTTGTTAAAGCATGCTCCTGGTTTTACATGCCATCGTCTGTTCACAGAATTTTAATTCATGGAGCAGATATATTAAACCATTTTTCCCTTCCGATTGGTATGATGTCCGAAGAAGCTCTTGAAGCCAGGAACAAGGACTATCGAAACATACGCGAGAGCAATACAAGAAAAAATTCCAGGAAAAATACAATGGAAGATATCATAAATGCTTTATTAGTTTCGTCTGACCCTTTGATATCTTCATTGTCAAATGGGTCTTCAATTTCGACTGCAAAAAATATTATTATGGACGATGATGTTAAGAGCTTGCTTTTAATGAAGCATCTAGATATGCCTGATTCTGATTCCGAAGATTCCGAAAATAATTTTGATTTATAAAATTTGTTTATTGAAGGTAAAAAAAAATTTTGAAATTAAAAAAAAATAAATAAAATTAAAAAAAATTTTAAAAATTAAAAAAATAAATTTAAACAAAATTTTTTTTCTTAAAAAATTCTATGACTTTTTTCTGAGCTGTGAAAAAAAACCGTTTGAAGATATCTTTTTTCGTTTAGAAGTTATTAATTAAATGCCGCTAACGAGGCCCAATCGCCCACTGTGATGCGGCCACTTTCAATCACTTTGCATCGCAGTCATTTATTCATCAATTCCCAAATTTCACTCATCCATGTCTTTATATATCTTTTACTTTTTCAAAGTAATATTTTTCAATTTACTGTATTTAATTTTAATTTCTCCATCAATTAAACCTAGTTCTGCTACCATGTTGAATAAAACAATTTTTTATTTGTCTCAATATGCTCGTATTATTTATTACACAGCTGGATGGCGAGAGAGTTGTCGCTTTTACATTATTTATTACACACCACGTTTAAAACCAACACATACTCGCGCAAATTGAAATCACAAGAGAAAAATAGCGGTAATTTCAATAATAACAACCTCGTCGCCTTTTTGTAGGTTGGGCGAACCCATTTCGTTCGACGTTGAAGGTTCAGAAGATATTCATCTCGCCATCGCTCCATCATCTCCAAATACATTTAACAAAGAACAACAAAACTGAATCAAAAAGACACTTCATTAAAATTTGTTATTCTAAAAACAACAGGACAATTTAAAAACTTGTTAATAATTGTTAGGTGCTGATCAATTTTATATTTATGTAGTTGCAAATAGGCTTTTTGATCTAACGTTATTGAGTGCAAAAGAAACAAAAACTTTTGTTCTTTTCACTTTCTGCCCAACGTTTCGCTAATTTCCTTAGCTTCCTCAGGGGCGACAACCTTTATTAAAACAAAAAACAGAAGCATTTTTTACACACATTAACAATGATCAAGACATAAAATAACAAACACAGCTGTTGTAAAACATTAGTAAACATAAATCAACAAACACTTACATGAAACAATAAATATAAATAAAACTATGCTTAATAACTAAACATCATCGGTACCAACTGTAGGTGGTACTCTTGTCGAACTAAATTTGTTTTGTAAACAAAGTAAATAACTAGCTGCGATGTCGTGAGTGTCTTCTTTTTTGTTAACTGTCCTGTCTCTATTTTGCATAATGCGGAGACTTTCTATGGTGTATCGTATTTTTTCTCTCTTCTCTATGTCTAATATCTTAGCATTGCTAAGATCAGCTTTGTGACCGCTTGTTAGTATGTGTTGTGCTAGTGCCGTGTTGTTTTTCTTCTTCCGTATGTCCGCTTCGTGTTCATATAATCTTGTGCCTAGTGAACGCTTTGTTGTTCCTATGTATATTTTGTTGCAGTCTTCGTTCTGATTACCTTTGCAAGTGATTTGGTATACAACGTTGCTTTGTTGTTGTGGTTGGATTGGATTTTTGGTATTTGTAAAAACAGAGAACAAAGTGCAGTTTGATTTATATGCCGGAATTATTAGTTGGTTATTGTTAGTTGTGAAGCGGGAGAATTTCCCATTAAGTGTGGGTACATATGTAACACCATAGAAGCGTTTTGTTTCATTTTCTGTTTTTGTTTCTGCTTCCGCGACGATGTGATTTCGGTGTTGGTTGTTTATTTTCATGAGCGCTTGGTCGATTATATTATTAGTCAAGTGAGTCGGATAATTGTTACTTTTCAGTATCTTATGTATCCTTTTTATATTTTCTGTTCTAAATTTGTGGTGGCTTAAAGTTAATATCTTTGTGATTAAATTCTTCGCGGTGTTAATTTTATATTTATATGGTTGAGTTGAAAGAAAATTTATCAGGCGCCCAGATGAAATAGGTTTCGAATACCAGTCAAGTAATAATTCGTCATTTTCTCTATGTATCATAACGTCCAAGAAGGGTATGCATAGGTTTTCCTCTTTTTCTGTTGTGAATTTTAATTTTTCATGATACTGGTTAAGCGTCTGTAAAATTGTGTCAAGTTCGTTTCGTCTAATAATAGCAAAGATATCGTCAACATACTTAACTATAAATTTAATTTCAATGTTATGCAGCTTTTTTAGATCCGATATAGTTTTGTCAAGCAGGTCATCCATGATTATGTCAGCGATAGTTGGAGATAGGGGGTTGCCCATTGGCATGCCAAATGTTTGTGTGTACACTTTATTGTTATATATGAAGTAATTGTTGTCTTTTAAGCAGAAGTTCAGTATATTGTGGAAGATATTTCTGGGTATGTTAATTTTTTGTTGTATTTCGTCAAACCTATTCATAATAATTTTTGTTGCTAAATGGGTTGGTATGTTTGTGAAGAGAGACACCACATCAAAAGACACCAACAATTCTTCGTCGCTTATGCGTACGTTGGTGAGCCTATTTTTAAGGTTAAATGCGTTTTTTATGTTGTAGTCTTCCGAAGTCAAACAGTTTAGAAAATTGCCAATGAATTTGGAAAGGCCATAGCAAGGGACGTGGAATGATGACGCTATCGGTCGTAACGGCATGTTAGGCTTGTGTATCTTTGGTAGGCCGTAGAGTCGGGGAGCGTTGGCTGAGCTGCAGTTAAGGTTTTGTTTTTCCCTCCAACTTATTGCCTTGCTTTTGTAAAGTTGGTCCACAAAGTTGTTGTTCTTTTTCTGCAATGCGTTTGTTGGATCATTT
Organism: Philophylla caesio; assembly: GCA_963971545.1. NCBI lineage: Eukaryota > Metazoa > Arthropoda > Insecta > Diptera > Tephritidae > Philophylla > Philophylla caesio. The sequence continues at coordinate 22,241,246 of OZ020605.1, forward strand.
CTCATTGTCCTATAGGTGTTTTTATCTTCAACTAGTTTGTTCATTTTTGCCATGTAATCTGCTTTGTAAATTACGACAGTTTTACTACCCTTATCCGAATCTGTGATAATAATTTCGTTTTTATGTTTATTTAAAATTGCTTTAGTTCTATTGAATGTTGCCAAAATAAATTTTTCCATCGTATTGCTTTTAATATTTCTTCTAAATTGTATTATTCTGTGGCTTAGTTTATTTCTTTCTACTTCTTTGTCTCTTTCGTCGTCTATCTGCTCAATCATTTGCTCCATCTCAGCAATCACCTTGATTGGATCAAGAGTGGTTCTAGTGGAAGGCAGCGCAAACTTTCTTCCAAGGGAGAGAAGCCATTTTACTTCCTCTGGAAAAATAATGGTAGTTGTGTTGATGAACCACTCACTATTGACGCATATTCCTAATTTTTGTAGCTGCTTAAGCTTTAGTCTTTGTAGTTTCGCTGTTTTCGTTGTTTCTTGTTCCTCAGTTACTCTCTGGCTGATGAAATTTTGGTGGGAAACAGCTGAGTTGAAATCAACCTCGTTGAGAATTTGTCTTAACTGTCTTTCCGCGTAGTTGATGTGATCTGTTACTGATTTAATGTTCATGTTTGTTTGTGTAATCTCTATGTTTAGTACTCTCTTTAGAAATAATCGTTTAGTTGCTTCAATTTGTTGTTTAATTTTGTGTGAAGTGGTATTAATAGTTAGTCTCACTGCTGAATTTGATAGGTGAGCTGGTATCAGGTCATACTTTCTGCATTCTAGTAGGAACTTTAGCTGTGCTCTTAGTTTTGCTAGTTTTTGTTTGTTTTTGCTATAATATTTTAATGTCATGCAAGTGTCTACGCCGTACTTGTACTTTATGTGTTGGTAGTAGTGCTTCATTATTGTTGTTTTTGGTTGCTATAATAATCTAAAAACGATTTTGTCGGCAGGCCTTCCGAATTTTGTAAATAATTGTTAGGTGCTGATCAATTTTATATTTATGTAGTTGCAAATAGGCTTTTTGATCTAACGTTATTGAGTGCAAAAGAAACAAAAACTTTTGTTCTTTTCACTTTCTGCCCAACGTTTCGCTAATTTCCTTAGCTTCCTCAGGGGCGACAACCTTTATTAAAACAAAAAACAGAAGCATTTTTTTTTTTTTTTTTTTTTTTTTTTTTTTTTTTTTTTTTTTTTTTTACACACATTAACAATGATCAAGACATAAAATAACAATCACAGCTGTTGTAAAACATTAGTAAACATAAATCAACAAACACTTACATGAAACAATAAATATAAATAAAACTATGCTTAATAACTAAACATCATCGGTACCAACTGTAGGCGGTACTCTTGTCGAACTAAATTTGTTTTGTAAACAAAGTAAATAACTAGCTGCGATGTCGTGAGTGTCTTCTTTTTTGTTAACTGTCCTGTCTCTATTTTGCATAATGCGGAGACTTTCTATGGTGTATCGTATTTTTTCTCTCTTCTCTATGTCTAATATCTTAGCATTGCTAAGATCAGCTTTGTGACCGCTTGTTAGTATGTGTTGTGCTAGTGCCGTGTTGTTTTTCTTCTTCCGTATGTCCGCTTCGTGTTCATATAATCTTGTGCCTAGTGAACGCTTTGTTGTTCCTATGTATATTTTGTTGCAGTCTTCGTTCTGATTACCTTTGCAAGTGATTTGGTATACAACGTTGCTTTGTTGTTGTGGTTGGATTGGATTTTTGGTATTTGTAAAAACAGAGGACAAAGTGCAGTTTGATTTATATGCCGGAATTATTAGTTGGTTATTGTTAGTTGTGAAGCGGGAGAATTTCCCATTAAGTGTGGGTACATATGTAACACCATAGAAGCGTTTTGTTTCATTTTCTGTTTTTGTTTCTGCTTCCGCGACGATGTGATTTCGGTGTTGGTTGTTTATTTTCATGAGCGCTTGGTCGATTATATTATTAGTCAAGTGAGTCGGATAATTGTTACTTTTCAGTATCTTATGTATCCTTTTTATATTTTCTGTTCTAAATTTGTGGTGGCTTAAAGTTAATATCTTTGTGATTAAATTCTTCGCGGTGTTAATTTTATATTTATATGGTTGAGTTGAAAGAAAATTTATCAGGCGCCCAGATGTTGTTATTACTGAAAAATAATACTATTACCATCTACTTTAATTTCCATTTTCAGTATTTTTATTTAGACACTTTTATAAATTAAACTTTTGCAGTTGAATGTACACGTTGTTTTCGCTTTTATTTTTGTCAACTATTTACTTCTGTGCAAGGCCGTACATATGTTGCTTTCACTCAAGAAGTTCCGTTAGAAATAATCAAAACAAACTCAAAATACATAAATTTGATGGCATATGCAACTATTTATTTAGCTACAAGCCCAATATATAAACATAGACTTTTTTATTTTTGTCGTATGGGAGGAACCACCGTGCATCGCTTCTAGTAATTTTGCTTTAGCGTTGTAATTATTTGCAGGCGATGATGAAGTGTTCCTTTGAATGCCTCTAAATCAGGATCCGGAAGTCCCTTTATTGGTTCTCCAATCATAAAATGCCCCGGTGTTAGCACTTCGAAATCTTTGACTTGTCTGAATTTGGCGAATTAACATTGCACCTAGGTGAGCTGCGTATAGTTCCAACAGAGGTAGTGAGCTAGTTTTCGCAGCGACCAGCACAACACTTACCTCGTCGAACGGCGTTTGAGTACGGCAATAAATAGCTGCTGCATATGCAGCTTCCGAAGCATCTGTAAAAACATGGAACTCGGCGTCTGGAATTGCGCTGGTGCCTATCCAGCGATTTAGTTAAAGCGTTGAAAGTGTGGGGTAGCTCACGTCTATGTGACATCCATTCTGCAGCTATCTCAGGTGATACCAACTCGTCCCAATCAAGATTTGCACTCAAATCTTCTGCAGCCATATTTTTGAGCGGATGGTGCATGGAGCGATAAGCCCAAGCGGATCAAAAACTTTGCTCATATCGGGGTGGAAAACACGCTTCGTAAGCTTGCTCGGTAATTATTTTAAGTTGACTAAAATTGAAAGCGACTCGTTGTCTGTATGCCAAATACAGCCCAGTGTTCGGATGTCGCTTCCATCTGCCAAGAGATGAGATACCTAAGAATATCCATGAAAAATTTGTACTCTTAATGGTTGACAATTTGCCGCCCACTTTCGGAGGTCGAACCCTCATTGAGAAAGAACGTTTGAGATGTCTCTTTGTAGCGCGGTTAACTCTTGAAGAGTGTCAGAACCGGTCAGCAAATCGTCCATGTAAAAGTCTGACGTGATGACCTTAGCAACATTTGTATACAAATCGCTAACGACTTCACAGCAAGGTGTGAAGCAGAAGCTACCCCATAGGTTACCCTTAAAAGGAGATAATACCGTAAGGGTTCTGTTGCATGCTCACGACACACGACGCGCTGAGAGTCGGCATCCTTTTTGGCGACATATACTTGTCGATACATCTTTCCGATATCAGCAATAAGACTGTAGCAATAAGATGAGTACGAAAGCGAACCAAAATCGATAAAAAAATACTTTTACAACTGTGGGCCTACCATTAAAGCGTCGTTCAACGAATGTTCGGAGGAAGTCTTCTGTAGTGACCTACATCAAATACACAACAATTGCATTATCGCTGGCTGTGCAATACAGCAGTGTAAACAAATACATAGCTTTGAGCATTGACCGCTGCACTGCCGCAAAGCTATCGCTGCGCCGGCAGAATATTTCGGTGACACATTGTGCATTGCCAACTGCATGCACTATTTTGATTGGTTGCCCTTCCATCGGCAACAAAGGCATTGGAATAAAGGGTGGAGTTATGGAAATGTCTGTACATGATCAATTCATATAAATAGTTAACAAAAGAGCACAAAGAAATCGGTCTAGAAATATTCTGGGTACATAGGGACAAACTAATAAAAGTATTAGCAAATTACGATTACGACATAACAATACCCCATTCCACCAAACGAAATTTTCAATTTACAAAACAGAATAACAATGTCTGAATTTAAGCTTGATACTGCTTCAAAAGCGATTCCGAGGTTTTCCGGTAATCCCAAAGATTTAGAAGCATTCTTAAAGATAATATAAATCATAATGGTCTAACAGACAGAGGAAAGCATCTCTTATATGTTTCGTGGTTTATGTAAAGTTAAGTCAAAGGGTGAAGACAAACGTGACTGCTATACAAACAAATAAATACAAAAGTACAATAACCATACCACAGCTGCAGACTCAACTCACAAATCTCACACAAAATAATCTAATCACTACCAATTTCAAGAATAAAATTTTACAATTAATTTCCGAACTAAATACATTACAAATAAGACAATTGGGTGTTAATGCAACCACTGAACAAAAAACCCTAATTACACAACTTAACTTAAACGACCAATTTATTCAAACAGTTGGTTGGTTGAAGCGTTGCCTAGTCCTTTAGTGACAAGGGCCCAATTAGCGCTGGAAGCACCATTTTGCTACGCTATTTTCGTGGTACCTCTGGTATGTCCTACGGTCTTTAATTTTCGAACCACTTTGATTTGTGGATGAAGCTATTTAAACAGGTTATATTACACTTAGAGATCTCCCTTAGCCCTCTTGGGATAAACCCAAGTGTTTCTTGTCGAAGGCGTGCCAGAGCTGGGCACTCACACAGATAGTGAAAAATGGTTTCTCTGCTGTCTGCGTGTTTACAGCTCCTGCAGAGGTTATTGAATGGAAGGCCAATCGTGGCCGCATGCTCACCATGCGGCCAATGGCCCGTGATTGTAGCTGTTAGACGGAATATTTCTTTCCTTGATCTATTAAGGAGGTCTACCGTTTTTGGTCGATCATAGGTAGGCCAAATTTTTCTCGCGATTTTGAACGTCGTTAACAAACTTCAAATGTAGTTCTCTCTTGATGACTCTTAGCGGGCAGCGTATTGCTTCCGCCTCGGATTCCTTAAGAAAGGCGCCGACTCGTGCCAGCCCGTCTGCCCTCTCGTTATCGTATATGTTCCTATGGCCAGGAACCCAAACGAGAGAAATGTCAACCGACTCAGCCGCTGAGCTTAACGCACACTTGCAGTCATGGACTATTCTGGAATTGGTTCTCGGTGATTCCAGTGTCAAGAGAGCTGCTTGATTATCTGAGAAGATATATGCTTTCCGTACCCCTTCGCTTCTATCTATCAGTACCTGACAGGCCCTCTCAATTCCCATCACTTCTGCCTGGAAGATACTGGCAAAGTTAGGTAGACGGAACGAGAGCGACACATCCAGCTTCTCTGAGAACACCCCAGCACCCACACCGCAGTTCATTTTTGATCTGTCGGTGTAGAAAGTATTGGTGTTCTCGTCCGCCAGTCTGTCCCTGTTCCAGTCCCGTCTAGGCGAAATTTTACCTTAAGGGTTTTCCTGAAGCGAAGGAGATAGATAATCTGATTGTTTGTTTGCTTCCAAGAGCCCATCGAGAACTCCACTGTGTCCGTATTGCTTCGGCCTCTAACAGCGTGACTCTTGTAGTCTGATTGCAGAGTTCGCCGCAGTTCCTTTATTTGGAGCTCTATTGGCAGTTGATGTAGGATCATATTAAGTGCGTCCTTGGGACATGACCTAATGGCCCCTGTTACACTCGCGGCAAGCTGCGCGTTGTATGCTGCTTAGCTTCTTGATATTATATTGCCTGTCTAGTGCTGGCCACCACACCAGTACTCCGTAGGTAAGTATCGGCCTTATGATGGCCGCGTACAACCACAGGACAAGCTTTTGTTTTAATCCCCAGTTTTTACTAATGATTCGTTTGCTGGAGTAATAGGCTATGTATGCTTTCTCAACACGCCTCTCAACGTTTCTCTTCCAGCTAAGTTTTGGGTCCAATGTGACACCCAAGTACTTTGCTTCAGAGGATAGAGTCAGAGCAGTTCTGTTAAGAGAAGGAAGTTTAAACGGTGCTATTTTAGTTCTTTTAGTGAACAGCATTAGCTCTGTCTTGTGAGCGTTGCCCGCTTTGTGAGGCCCATTTTTGGAGTCTCCGCAGAGCTGCCTCGAGAATTTCGCTTATCGTGGAGGGAAAAAGACCAGATACTGCCACTACGACATCGTCTGCACATGCAACTACTTTTACTCGATCGCTTTTGAGCTTCAGTAGAATATCGTTCATAGCCACTACCCAAAGTAATGGGGACAGAACCCACCCTTGCGGGGTGCCTCTGTTCGCATAGCGGGAGAGTGTTGATGAACCACTGGTTGCTATAATATGTCTGTTCCTGAGCATCTGCTCAATCCATCCGCAGATATGGGTAGATACCCCCATCATTCGTAGTGATTGAGTGATTGACTCGACCTTTATATTGTTAAAAGCCCCCTCTATATCTAGGAAGGCAGCTAGAGTAAATTCTTTGAAGTTGATTGATTTTTCTATGGTGCCCACCACTTCGTGTAGAGCAGTTTCTGTTGACCTGCCCTTAATATACGCATGTTGGGCTGTCGATAGCTTTGATCCTTGTATGATGGATCTGATATGTATGTCCAGCAATCTCTCTAGTGCTTTAAGCAGAAAAGATGTTAGACTTATTGGCCTAAAGTCTCTTGCTTCATCATGGGTTCTTCTACCTATCTTCGGAATGAAAACAACTTTGATTCTTTTCCAGCTTTGTGGAACATGTGATAGTCGAAAGCTGGCTTTAAAGACCTGATCCAGCCATATGATCATGGGTTCCCCAAGCTTTTGCAGCATTATCGGTAAGATCCCATCTGGACCGGGGGATTTGTACGGTTGAAAATTGTTTATTGCGAACTTTATTTTAGTTCTGTCTATAACAGTTTCCAGTTCCACCTCGGAGGGTTCCGGAAGATTGGTTTGAGTCCATATCGTTGGTCTCTGGCCGCACCCCGGGAAGTGGGTGTTAGTAAGGGCTTCCAATGAATCCCTGGCATTATCTGTCCACACTCCATCCTGCTTCCTGAGAAAGCTTGGATTTGAGTGCTCTTTTGACAGAATTTTGCTCAGTCTGGCGGACTCCCTGCATGTTTCTACAGATGAGCAGAATGACCGCCAGGATTCTGACTTGGCTTTCCTTACTGCTTTCTTGTATTGTTTCAATGAGTCCTTGTATGGCTGCCATACTTTTGACCTGTAGCTATCGTTGAATGATTTCCTGACTTTAGCCCTGAGTTCCCTAAGTTCTCAGACCATCAAGGTGGAGATTTTTCCTTACGGGTACTAAAAGGGGTGGACTTCTTAAAGGCTATTTCGATAGATTTCTCCATCCTACCAACTGTTTCGTCTAGTTCGCTTGCCGTTATAATCTTTTTGATTTTACCGCTTCCTAAACTTTTCGACGTGATATTATTGAATTTAACCCAATTCGTTCTTCGAGGGTTCCGAAATAGAGATGGGGTGCAGGATTCACCGCGTATGCTGAAGAGTATCAAACAGTAATCTGACATCGATGCTTTGTCTGACAACCTCCAGTCATCTACGATTACACCATCTGACGATAGCGTTATATCCAACACCTCTTCCCATCCCGAGAACCTTTCTGAACTGGGAAAAATGAAGGTAGGTTTCCTGCCCTTGTTACAAATACAGAGATTGGTATTTAGTATAAAGTAGAGGAGAGACTCACCTCTTTCGTTTGTTTCGGAGCTGCCCCATATAGTGCTGCTGTCGCTTCCTATTATGATGTTCGTCTGGTTTTGGTTTTGTGCGATGAAGCGCTTCAGTTCATCTGGAGGAGCATCCCTGTCATGTGCCATGTAGGCAGACACCAGATGTAGGTTCCGATGCTTCCCGGACTCTATCTTCACCACTGTTAAATCTGCTGTGCTGTAATTTGAACAGAGAAATGCATTTAAATCTTTTTTGATTAGAATACACGCCCTGGGTTTACCTGTGTTACCACTATAGAGGAGGTTATGTGTTCTGCTGGTTAGGCCTAGAATCTGCAGGTCTTTTACCCACGGTTCCTGGATGAGGCCGACATCGATGTTTTCCTCACCGAGCAAGATTGACAGATTATCTGTCGCACATTTAGAGTGCTGCAGATTCATCTGCACGCATTTTATCTTGCCCGGGGTCATCATCCGTGATTGCGACGTCTCGCAGCAACTGGCTTGCGTCGTCGACCTCTTCAGTGTCGTCTTCGTCAGGAGCCTTGTCGCCTCGAAAGATCTTCATCTTGGCCATACGGATCCCAAAGCGGATTTTGTTGTCCGCTTTGGCGAGGGCCTCCAGCGATTCCTCGCAGATGGCCAAGAGTAGGGGACCGCTTGCCTTATTCGGCTGCTCAACTTTAATAAGTTGCCAATCCGAAATTGCCGGTATGTGCCCGTTTTGAATTTTCAGGCAGCGTAGCAGCTTCTCGCCCGACTCCTCAAATGGGGGTAACCAGATACGCGCACGTGGCCTCCTGGGGACCTCTCCGGCCGGAATCAGCCGTAGCTTAGGGCCGACGAATGCATCACTTATTTTAGTGACGCATCCGGCAAGGAAGTCCAAGGAAGTTTTATTTTCGCACCTGATCACCCTGTAACCCCGGAAGGTTTCGCAGAAGTCAAACTCCGGGTGGGGACCCGCCGGATTGTCGAGTACGTGATCCATGACGAGGCTCGACAATTTGACGTCAATCTCCACCCAGTGCTGCTGAATCGCCGCCGGCGACTTCGAGTTATCGTCGACGATTGCTACCTGCAGGCCATCTTTGGCTACCTCGAAATAGTTGCGATGGGATGTGTCTGAGCGCGCAGGGGTCGCCTTTTTGAGCTTCTTCGCGTCATTCCCATTGCCGTTTTCGTTCCTTGAACGGTTTCTCTTCTGAGATCCCGTATTCTTAGGCTGGCTGGGTGTGCACGAACGAATAGATGGCTTCTCTTTCAAGAAGTTCTCATATTCCTCTATCACCTGCTTATAGTGCTCAACCCCCTTCGACTCAATAGAACCGGAGGCGGTACCAGTGTTGGACAGTTTGTCCATCATATATACCGCCATTTGGTATCTACTTTTACGAATTTGGTTGAGCTACTCTTTCCGCTTATTTCTTACAGCACCCTTTTTGGCAGTGTCATCCTCTTCTCCGGCCACCGGTGTACTGTGAATGGTAGGTCCGGCAGCTTACCGAAGTAGATGGTTTTTCATCTGGAGGGCTACTTTGGGTGGTAGCGTTTTCGGGGGTGATCTCGGCTTGTGCATTTGACTTACTTTTGGTGGTAACGCCTGATGCACTTTTTATCGTCTCCTGACTGGAGGCGAGCAGGGTGTCCTCATCGGACTCCGTGATGATTCATCCCGGATTCCAATAAGGGAGGGTCGTCGCTCTCGTTTGTCCGTTGTTCGTTGCCGTTGTCGTCGTCGTTGTTTCGTCAGTTGATGTTTGTGTTGGATTTTTATTGTTGTTTTCATTGTTCATTGTTGGTCCCACGAGTAGGCACGGAAAGGGTTAGTCACTCGTCCGCAGAGCCGGCATGCATAGAGAAGGCGCTTGTACACTCCGACCTTGCCCGGGCATCGGAGTGGACCGTTCGAGGCCAGCTATTCGATATCCACCCGCTGACCATTCATCTCTCGGCACGGGTACGTCAACACCTTAGCTTAGGGTGGTGCTGATGCGGCTATCTCCACATTCCTCCCAGACCCGTAGGGACAAAGGTTTTCTCTGCCACTACATGGCTGCAAGGAATATGAAGCTCTCCTCTTAGTTCATCCCGGTCTGAAAGCTCCCAGCGGGGAACTCTTAGAACGGCATTTAAGCCCCTTCGCCGCGGCAAGGCGACCAGCAATGAAGCAAGCAGTACTTGCCGCAATGCCCAAATCTTTTGATACCGCCATTGAACTAGCTCTAGAAATAGAGCGCACTTGAGAAAAACCACAGAACACTTAACAAGTATTTACTTTCATTTGCCTACGATTATAATTATAAGTATTTGGCCGAGCTTCTCCTACCATTTGTGGTGTGCGTCTTTATATTATACCACAAATGGAGGGACCTATAGTTTTGTGCCGACTCCGAATGGCAGATGTATTTTAATGAGAAACTTTTTCATGGCAGAAATACCCCGGAGGTTTGCCATTGCCTGCCGAGGGGTGACCGCTATTAGAAAAAACTTTATCTATGATTAAGATTTTGCTTGCCCTGACTGAGATTCGAACCTCGAACTCACCGGCATATCGAGTTATAGCACGCACCGCTACCAACTCGACCACAGCGGCCACTTTGCCTACGATTACGAATGGGATAAATGGATATCATATTACCCTTTCGCATACAACAACCCCACACGCAGATACTTTGTATTCACCATATGAATTAGTATTTGGTAAACTACCAACTCTGCCAAGCGATAACATAAACAAACAAATCAAATTGTATGACATAGATAATCATGCTAATGAATTGAAAATGAGACTTCAGACCTCAATAAAAAACGCAAGAAATACGAGTATAATAAATATTGTAAATAGTAAACAAAACGGAAAATATGACAATAATGTAGGTATAAGTAATTCTGAAATAGGAGACTTAGTTTATGTAAAAGTAGAGAATTGAAAGAAAAACCAAAGTCCATACCATAGCCCATATAAAATTGTAAACAAAAGAGGAGTAAACTCCACATTAGATATTAATGGTAAACATAAAGCACTACATAACAATATATTAAAAAAAAGAAAAAGAAATACATTAAGAACAGACAGTTTAATGCAACAAAACCATAGTAATAAGCAAAACATTATCATATCCATACACATGTAAAGCTCTTGTATACTTATCTCCTCAAAAAAAAAATAAGAAAAATTTCATTACGCAAACGAAATAAATTTTCTCCTCTTAAGGCCGGCCGGCCAAGTGCACGTAGCGCATCAAAATTTTTTTGAAAAATTTACACTTTTCTTACAACTACGAGTATGTGAAATGCCGCATATGTACTGTGCACATGTATCTAATAAGGCGATTTTCAAAAGTTCAAAAATTTCATAAAATATATTTATTAAATCTTAAAAAAATATAATGGGCTGAAAGATAATTGATTATTCTTTCTAATAGCATCCATTTCTATTTGAAGTTTTCGAAAATTTTCAAAATATTTATACTTGACTTACAACTATGTGAAATGCCGTACATGTACTGTGCATGTCCAATAAGGCAGTTTTCAAAAGTTCGAAAATTTCATAAAAACTATTAATATTTTTAAAGGAATATATAGATTTTTAATGAGCTCAAGGCCGGAAAATAAAACAATTAAAATATATGTCGTCAGCATATTATTAAACAACAGCTTAACATTCAAGACTCCACATCATTCTTTCAAAGTGAAGAACTATTGACCAAGAAACTAAAAACGACAATTAAAAAGACACAAGTGAATAAGTACGAAAATTTGATATACAAACAGCAACAACTTCTTAACATTAGGGTGATACCAGAATGGATTTGCAATACGACCGACATAAGTATCCCGACTGACATTCTATGGCTCATGTCCCTCGGACCTAAACATGCATTACCTCTTAACAATAAAGAGTTTTCTCTATTTAAAGTAATAGCGGACGGTGAAAATAATGAAATTGTTCAGAAAATGTACATCAATAATAAAATTGACTTAAAAGAAAAGAACGACCTTGTTTGCAAAACAGCTAACCCGCCAAGAATTTATGGCTTGCCCAAAATTCATAAGGAAGGTATTCCACTCAGACCCATTTGTTCGTCTGTCAACTCCCTGTCATATAATTTGTGCAAATATGTAGTTAGAATTTTCAAAAACGTAACCACGACATCCAAAGATAAGATCAAAGGTTCCTATGTTTATGACGACGAAAGCTTAGTGTCAATCGATGTCGATTCATTATTCCCCAGCATCCCGGTTGATATGGCCCTGAATATCATATCTTCAAGGTGGAATGAAATCAAAGAACATACAACCATGAGAAAAGATCTTTTTTTGACTATAGTATAATTTTGCATTAAGGAAACCCAATGGGTTCACCGGCGTCACCAATTATAGCCGACATTGACATGGAAGAAATTTTGAAGAACTTTGAATTAGACTGTGATAACAAACCCCGACTACTTACAAAATATGTGGATGACTTAATTGCCATTATAAAAACTGAGGACGCAGACAGGATGCTCCAATTATTAAATAATTACAACAAGACAATTAAATTTACAATAGAAATAGAGAAAAATGAACAAATTCTGGACACCCTAATAATAAGAAAAAACAACAAAATAACAATAGACTGGTACAAAAAGCCAACAGCATCAGGGAGACTTACATATAAACTTCTACTCAAAACATGAGAGAAAAATAATTAGAAACACAGTCCAAAACTTTATAAAGCGGGTTCTCTCCATTAGTGATAAATTGTACCACAGCAAAAATATTTTTATCATTAAGAAGACCCTGACAGACAAAGACTTCCCAAAAAAATTAATCAATAGCCTCATTGGCAAATATGACCCACGTAACATAAAAAACGAAAGACATGTGCCACCAGATAAGATACACAAAACAGCAACGTATGTTCCAGGGTTATCGGAGAGAATCAAATATTCCAATCTGTACAATAAAGAGAAATACCAATAAGCCTTCAAGTACGACAATACTTTGAGAAATATTTTCAGCAATATGAAAGATAAAATCCCGAGGCAGGAAAAATTGAATGTGGTATATAGGATTCCATGTAATGGCGACGGGTCCCTCTTATGCGTGAGAGTATATGTTGGGACAACGAAATCAAAATTAAAGACAAGGATATCCGCTCACAAATCAAATATTAAATTAAGGCTCATCTCCTCTGATAACAAAACAGCATTAACAACGCATTGTAAAGATACTGGACATTATCCGAATTTTGAAAGCATCATTATTTAAGAGGAGGAAAAACATTACTACAAAAAAGTAAAATTGTGAACACCCCTAATAGTATGAGGATGAATTTCAAAACGGACACCGACAATTGTGCACATGTCTACCGCAACTTAATATTAAGGAACAGCAAATATTTAAGGCATATGAGGACATAGTCCAACAGCTGTTCCGATTCCAAAATCGTCCCTTGCATTGTTGTTTGTTTATTTTTGTTCACAATTACTGTACTGTATTCATTTACATTCTCACGTGTTGTTGTTCCTAAAATAATTTTTTGTTTACAATTACTGTATTTTAACTTGTTTACATTTTCACATATTGTTGTTCCTACATATTTTTGTATACAATTACTGTTCTTTTATTGTTTACATTTTCGGCTTATGTTTCGCTCATCTCCAATTTTTGTTGAGTATGCACTATAAATTAAGTTTTTTGTAAATATATCACATGTCAGTCTACCAGGCGCAGCTGACAGTGTAAGTTGTATTAATTATTGTTTTAGTGTATACATAGCGAACGCCTTCTGTTGTTTTTTGCAGTCCTGACGATGATTTCAGACTGAAGTCGAAATATTGACGAATAAATAAAATAATATACATATTATTCAATTGTTTTATTTTTCCGTAATTATCGTACATTTAAAAAAAATGTATACTTGACTTACAAGTATGTGAAATGCCGTACATGTACTCTGCACATGCAATAAGGCAGTTTGCTCAAGTTGAAAGTTTCCATAAAAAATATTAATATTTTTAAATGAAAATAACATGAACAGAAAGATAATTGAATTTTCTTAGTAATGACAAGCATTTCTATTTAAAATTAATACACATTTTTGAAAAATCAGTACTTCACTTATAACTATGTGATTTTCGTATATGTATACTCTGCATGCAAAAAGGCAATTCTCAAAAGTTAAATATTTTAACAAAAAAATCTAACTAAACTTAAAAAAGTATATTGGACTAAAAGATAATTGATTTATCTTTCTAATTACACCGTTTTAATTAAAAATTATAACACATATTTACAAAGTGTACACCTTACTTGCAACTTTGGGAACTGTGTACATGCATTAATACAGTTCGCAAAACTTGCAGAGGTAAATATGAAGTGTTAGTTTATATAAATGAAACTATAATGGACTGGAAGGACATTTAACATTCTTTCTAATAATCACAATTTCTATTGCAATTATCAAACATTTTTGAAAAAATAAGGCTTGGCAAACAACTTCTAAAAAATTCGTACACGTACCGTACCGTAGTTTTCACAGAATCTCTAAATTTTTGCACAGAATGGTTCTAAATTTAAATAACAATACTACGTATAGAACATTAGTATATTAATATACTCTCTAATTAATATTTACAACTACTATTTTCGTTGTTTTTCGGCCTTATTGATTTTTAATAATTGACAATTTTATTGAGCTCGAGGCCAGTTTATAGAAGATTTTATTGGAAAACTGTTGTTATTTTTCCAATAAAATCTTCTATAAACTGGCCTCGAGCTCAATAAAATTGTCATTTATTAACTACTATTTTCTATTCAAAAAAACACAAGATTAAGCTAATTAATTTAATTAATTAAGCTAAATAAATTTTAGTTGTTATTACCTCTAACATGCATGAACAGCCTGTGAAGATGTCATGTCAGGTTAGTGAAGGCAGGAACTGAATTTTAGCCTGAATGGAAAGAAAAGCCAATTAGTTCTGAGTTAAATATTTCAAATTTATCTTAATTGAACCACGTACCTACATTTAATTTACAAATATGAAACCGCTCGCATGTCGATATTTCCTCCGTGCTCCGCTCCATGGTGGTGTTTACATGTGATCTGAAAAAAATATTGTTATTTGTTATTATACCAGATTTCAATATTTTTTATGATATATTTACACATATGAGTGCTTAATAAAATAAGTTTTATTTTATTATCTTTTCCAACATGCACACCCACAGAAATTGTTAAATTTCAATCAGATGGCGCGTGTTGGACATTTGCATCTATGATTTGGACCTTGAATGGATATGGACATTCTTCGTTTTCGTTCAACAAATATTTCCACTACACTTCACTAGCTCTTAAAAGTAATGCACTTTACTCACTTTTTCCAATGGTGCCTCTGCAGCCTATTCTCCGGAGAATTTGATGCCCGCTGGGTTGCGAAATTCCAGCAAGTTTTAATAAAATTAGTTAAAATATATGTACGTGTCGAAATTTCTATACATACCTTTGAAATGCCCCTTCGGGGTTGCTTCTGCTGAAATTAAAGTGCAAAATATCAATATTTTGATTAATTACACTGAAAATAAATGCAACTAATCGCAAATTCAACGAAGCTTCAACACAAAGTGATCATATTTTACGATTCGTAAACATGGTTGTGCTGCGTATTGCTAGCACACTGTAGGTTAGGTTAGGTTAGGTTAGAGTGGCATACATAGGCTGTAAGAAGCCCATTGTGATACCAGTGGCGTAGGCCATGCATTCCCTCCCTCCCTTTTTCAAATATTGAACCATCCTGTGCGCTTAACGAAGAGTAGAAAGTCTTGGCCAAGACAGGGCAGTGGCAGAGATAGTGCTCAATACTCTCCACCTCCTCCTCGTTTCTGCAAATGGGGCAAAAATCATTTGTTGGGTAACCTAGTCTCTCCCTATGCGTGCCCATGAAGCAGTGCCCGGTTATCACCCCAACTACTGATCTGAGGGAGGAGCGGCCCAGCATAGTGAGAGATTTAGAGCGCTTCCCATCAACTTCTGGCCATATCTGTCTGGAAATAGGGCAGGTGGGCTCCGATGTCCACCTTAAATTTACCTTACCCATAAGCTCAGATCTTGATATGTGTTAATAGGATGATAGGAGTTAACCCGCCTCTTGAGCAGAGTTTATCACAGTTAGCTCCGTCCCTTTCCTTGCTAGTTCATCAGCCAGGCAGTTGCCAGCAATGTCCTTATGGCCAGTGACCCATACAACACATACGGAGCGCATATCTGCCAGGTTTAGAACTGCTCAGCATTCAGTGGCTACCTTGGAGGTTATACCGTAGGAGTTTAGAGATTTGATAGCAGCCTGGCTGTCAGAATAAATGATAATGCCTCATTCTAAAGAGGTGCACGTTTAAAGGCCACGAGCTGCTTCCAATATTGCATTTAGTTCGGCCTGGAAAACACTACAGTGGTCCGGTAAACGAAGACTGAGGTTTTGATCGAGTTTACTAGAGTAAATCCCGCTGCCTACTCTTTCCTTTAACTTGAACCATCTGTGTATACAGCCGTTGATCCTGGATCCAGGTTCAAGGTACCTATCCATTCACTCCTCCCTGATTCTTGTGGAGAATCTATTTCCAAAAAAAGAAGGGGGTAAAGTGTAATCCAACCTCCTCGGGTTGTCGGGCAGAGTTTCCAGGACCTTTGCGTGCCCGTAGTTGAGATTGAGATTTCTCCATGGAAGGATCGCATTTAGCCCTAGCAGCACTGCAGGCCGCCAGAAATTTGCCGTAGAGATCCACCGGTGGGAGATTTAACATTATCTCCAGAGATTTGGTAGGTGTAGAAGGCAGTGCTCCCGTGGTGAGCATTGCGGCTGCCCTCTGGACTCGTTCTAGCTTGGCTCTGGTAAGAGTCTTGCTCAATGCCGGCCACCATACGATGATCCCGTAGAAAATAATGGCTCTTATCACAGATGTGTACATCCAGTGTACAATATGTGGTTTTATTCCCCATTTCTTCCCCACGGCCGTCTTACAAGCATATAGTGCAACAATAGCTTTCTTTCCAGTCGAGTTTTTTATCTAGTATAATTCCGAGATATTTGACCTCGGTTGAGAGACAAAGTACCACTCCATTTACAGATGGTAGTTTGAAATCGGGAATTTTGTATTTCCTTGTAAAGAGCACTGCTTCGGTCTTGGTAGGGTTGACGTTAAGTCCACATTCCACAGACCAGCAAGCAACGATATTTAGAGCGTTTTGCATTAAGTCGCTAATGACTTGAAGATGTTTGCCCGTTGCTATGATTGCAAAGTCGTTAGTATATGCCATGACCTTGCAGCCGGTGCTCTTGAGGTTTAAGAGTAAGTCGTTTACAGTACGGTTTCAGAGTAAAGGTGACACAACACCTCCCTGGAGTGTACCTCTAGCCGCATGTTTGGATTTAGAGCTAGGAGACATCTCTTAAAAATATGCCCAGCGTGAACTCCTTTATGGCCAATCCTTCCTCGATCGTTGAGACGATGTCATGGAAAGTGGTCTCCACGGATTTGCCTTTTGAGTATGGATGCTGGTTCGAGGAGAGTTTGTCTCTCCTTATATCTCGCCGAAAACGCTCGTCTATGAGCCTCTCAAGAGTTTTCATAAGGAATGAGGTGAGGCTTACGGGCCTGAAATCCTTGGTTTTCGTGTGAGCAGTCATGCCTCCCTTCGGTAGAAAAACGACTTTCGCGTTCATCCACTCATGAGGAATGTGGGTGAGGGTCAGGCACGCTGTAAAAATCTGTGTGAGCAGGTGACAAAGAAAGTCCTTCGCTGCTTGCAGTTGTGCGGGCAAAAATCCGTTTGGTTCTGGAGATTTGTACGGTTCGAAGGACATTACTGGCTTTTTTTAAGAGTCGTAATAAAAACGATATCACCAATTATAGGCCTATTTCAAAGCTTTTTGCAACTGCAAAGCTCTTTGAATACGTTATCCAAGAATATGGTGTGCCCGGAGCAACATGGAATTTTTAGGGGCCGATCAACTGTGTCAAATTTAACTGTATTCTCTGATGATTGTATAGCGGCCTTTAAATCGGGTAGTCAGGTTGATACCGTTTATACAGATTTCTCTAAAGCTTTTGATCGAGTCTCCCACGTTATTCTAATAAAGAAATTGGCCAGCATTGGTTTCCACTCAGTTTTTTTGAAATGGATTGCATCTTACTTGCATAAGCGTCGTTGTGTGGTTGTAGTGAATAATGTAAAGTCTACTCCTTTCGTTGCTTGCTCTGGGGTTCCGCAAGGTAGTATTCTGGGACCTACATTTTTTGTTCCGTTTATCAATGACATTTGTTCCTGTTTCTCTTCAGCAAAATTTCTGCTTTATGCAGATGCTCTTAAAATCTATTCCTCGATCACAAGCCGTCATAACTCTGAATTGATGCAATTGGACTTAGATAAGGTTGGAAACTGGTGCGTCAACAATCAGCTATTCTTGAACATAAAAAAGTGTTTCCAAATTACCTTTTCTAAACGAATCGATGTCATTGGTACCTCTTATCATATCTCTAACTCGCCTCTGACTCGAGTTAGTGAAATTAAAGACTCGGGATTAATATTTGACTCGAAGTTCACTTTTGTCAGTCCTATAAATTCCATAATTTCTAAGTCTGCGCTATGCTTGCTTTTGTTAGGCGTCAAAGTATGGATTTTACCGACCCGTATACGCTGAAACTTTTGTATACGTCTTTTGTGCGGTCAAAACTTGAGTACGCATCATTCATTTGGTCACCCTATTATATGTGCCACATTGCCAGAACTGAACGCATCCAAAAAGTATTTTTACATTTTGCATTGCGTAAATTTCGATTTTCTGATCCTATCCCAACCTATGAATCGCGGTGTTTATTGATAAACCCCACTGTGCGGTAGTTGCACGGAACGAATGAAACGGAGCAGGGTTGTGTTTTTAGTGCGGTGAGCCGAAAGGCAAGTCCCATACTTCGGCTTTCAATGCTTTGTGCCACCTCACAGACACAGTTAGCGTAAGCGTCCAGCTGAAAGAGAGCGTCGTCTGGTTCCTGGCGAGCTACATGTCCCAAGACAGCCAATCTCTCCCTCCAAAAAGACTGAAGGAAGCCATCAAAGGGCTGACAAGGAAAGACTCCCGGTCATAATTGGAGCTGACTCGAACTCACATCATGAGATATGGGGCTTAAACGATACCAATCCTCGAGGTGAGTGTCTACTTGATTTTAGATTAGTAAATAATCTATATATATGCAACCGGGGAACCAATTCCACCTTCAGAACGTCCTCTCAGCCTCTCTGTCCAGACACGTTTATCTCGATAGGCTAGGCCTATCGCAAACACCTGACGAAGCGAGACCCTCAAACACGAAAGTCGTTTCTCTTGGTGAGCTTGACTCATCGTGAAAAATAGATGAAGCGGTAGACCTTATAACAAACGCATGTAATTCTGCTTTCAGAGTCTCCTGCCCTAAGACCCTCCCGAGGGGTAAAAAGAAACCCCAGTGGTGGAATTTAAAGACTTCAGCACTCAGGAAAGAGAGCCGGCGACTCTTTAACCTAGCCAAGAGGACGGGTCTTTGGCAGCCATAGAAAGACGCTCTTAAAGTTTTTAAGAAGGCCATTAAGACAGCACAACGCAAATCTTCTGTAACAACATAAAAGAAAACTCCGAAGCCAAAAGGCTGAGGAAGGTTCTTTCGAAAAGTGCTCCAACGATAAATTCTATTCAGAAATCAAACGGAGAATGGACATCTACGACCGACGAAATGCTGGAGCTACTAATGACCACCCACTTTCCTGGGTGCTCTGATGACTCCAACATCTTGCCAGGTCTCCAAAACCAACTCACAATTAGAAAATACCGCAGGGGATATAGTGAGGTACGACAAGGTGAAATTTATTTATTTATTTATTTATTTAAGCCAAGTAGTACAATTAAGTTCTTATAGGCTAACTAGACATAAATTAAGTTTAATAAGCAGTTATGAAAAAAAGTATAAATATGCTATTTATAAAATGAATTCAGTGAATTCAAAAAGCGATCTTTTGAATATGAAAAATCTATCTCGATATGTTTAGAGACTCTATTGAACTCAATCAGAGCTCTAGAAATAGGAGCCTTTTGAGCATAAAGAGATTTAAAAACCCCAACATTAAAAATTTCCGAGCTTCTAAGTGCCCTGGCCGGAAAATGAAAGAAAATTCTCTCAAGGAGCGGTGTACAGTCCACAGCCCCACGGAGCAAATCGAAAATGAAATACAAAGATAATATTGTTCTCCTGTTCTGCAATTATTTCAAGTTTATCAATAAACACCGCGATTCATAGGTTGGGATAGGATCAGAAAATCGAAATTTACGCAATGCAAAATGTAAAAATACTTTTTGGATGCGTTCAGTTCTGGCAATGTGGCACATATAATAGGGTGACCAAATGAATGATGCGTACTCAAGTTTTGACCGCACAAAAGACGTATACAAAAGTTTCAGCGTATTCGGGTCGGTAAAATCCATACTTTGACGCCTAACAAAAGCAAGCATAGCGCAGACTTAGAAATTATGGAATTTATAGGACTGACAAAAGTGAACTTCGAGTCAAATATTAATCCCGAGTCTTTAATATCTCTAACTCGCCTCTGACTCGAGTTAGTGAAAGTTAGTGAGCTAGCGTGTTGTAAGTTTTCATCGGGTAAACTTGGAAAATTTGTTTTTTCTTCAAATTTTTCTACTTTGACCGCATTTTATTGCAGTAGTTTACTAAAAATATATCAAGTATGAGGAATCATTTTGAAAGTACATTCATGTCCAAAAATTTTGAGTGCTCATGCAATGAAATCGGACAAAAATTGACGAAGCTATTAAATTTTTTCTGCTATTATATAAATTTACCTTGCGAAAAGTTTTTTTTTTTTTTAATTTTCTACTTTGACCGCATTTCATTGCGTTATTTTACTAGAAACATAGCAAGTGTGAGGAATTATTTTAAACACATTCATTTCCAAAAATTTTGAGTGGTCATCTAATAAATTTACGCCGTCAATTCAACCTTGCGACCGCTTCGCAATTATATTGTGTAATAAGTGTGGTAAAATGTGTGATAGGCGCAACAAATTTTGTTACGCCTGCGATCTATTTGTTGATAAGAAATATCGGTTCGATTTAAGAACAAATAAAGCTGTGGTTGAAGCGTTCAACCTCTTTTTTAGTTGCTCATACGTGGAAAGTGCTTGGTATGAACCCGAATATATTTGTTCGATGTGCTGTACAACATTAAAACAATGGAAAACCGGTAAATGCGATGACCAGCGTCTGCCGTTTGTGACTCCTATGGCTTGGCATTATCAAATATATCACAAGCCGGAGGATTGCTACTTTTGCCAAACAAAAATCACTGGTCACCACTATAAAAGTCGCCACCTCATAGAATATGCCAATGTGTTGACTGTATCGAAACCGATTCCAAGAGGAAAACAAGATCAGCGAACTAAAGACAAAAATTTAGCTACATTTCCTGATTCAAGCCACAAATCTTCTAATGAGGTAAATGACGAACCGTACCTTCCAACCAAAGCAATAGAAACGGAACGTCATTTCGTGTCAAATCACGATTATTGTGATCTTGTGCGGGATATGGATCTGTCTATAAGACAGACAGAGATTCTGGCCTCCAGATTAAAGCAGTGGAATATAGAAGACAGTAACTTTAAAGTAACGTCTGCACGAGACAGAGACCTATCTTCGTTCGAACACATTTTCAAAGCTGATGACACCAATAACAAACTAGTTTATTGCGTTGATGTGGATGAATTGTTTGCTGCACTTGATCACGTGCACTGTCCACAAGATTGGCGATTATTTCTAGACGGTTCTTGCAAAAGTAAGTATTTAATGTGTTATGAGTGTGAGAGAACTAAATTTGAATACAATTTATCAATTCATTTTCAATTGACTAACATCGTAGGTCTGAAAGCAGTATTGCTGCACAACAGAAATGAATTGCCATCAGTTCCAGTGGCATACGCTACTGATATGTAAGAGACTTATCAAACGGTGGAAAAAACTCTACGATTGCTAAAATACAATAAATTTCGCTGGCAGATTGTCTCGGACCTTAAAGTCCTGACAATTCTACTTGGAATGCAAGGTGGCTACACTAAATATCCTTGTTACTTTTGTGAATGGGACAGTCGTGCCAAAAATCATTACAAGTGTAACATATGGCCACCGAGAAAGTTTCAAATTGGCAAAAATAATGTTCTCAATATTGCATTAGTTAAGCCTGATGATATAATTTTGCCGCCATTGCATTTAAAAGATAATCAAAATGTATGAATTTTTAAATATGGTCATCATCTAAAATAATTTAAATAGTAATAACTCTGTCAATTTCCAACCGATTTTCGACTGAAATAGCTTAATCGACGCAGTACTAAATTCACTTTAATAATATTGTCTTTGATAGGTACCTTTCTGAATGAAGACTATCGTAAAATCGTAGTCAAAGTTTCAAAATTAATTTTTTTTTATTAAGTTACGATTTTTTTTCTCTGTAGCTTCGTCAGTTCTCGTTTGATTTTGATGAGTTATATGCCATTAAAATAGTGATTTGTCACCTTTCAAAATATATAAACAACTTTTGAATCGGATGAAAATTCGCAAAGATATTGATGATTGACTAGCGAATGACCTCAAAAACAGTTTTTTGGCCCTAAAATGAGATTTTGGGGGTGTTTCGCAAATTTCAAGTATACAGTTTTTCTTAGTTTTATAAGGCCTAACGCCTAGGCTAGGTCTCTTTCAAAGTTCATTTTCAGTGTTACACAGTGTAATGTATGCATTATTTTTATCAGCTCCAAGTCAACTTTCGTTATACTTGCAGATAGTTCTGCATTTTGGAAGAAACGTCTGGCTGTATTTCCATCATTACTATTTCCACATCCAGGTTTTGGTTGATCAATGATTAATCCAGCTTTTTCTCTAAACTCCTTTATTATTCGATTTTTATTTTCATTTACGACTTTTTTATCACTTTCTGATCTGGCTTGCCATTTCTTTATTGGTAACTTATATGACAAGTGAAGAAGGCATTCGAAAAACCTTATCCATCCGTGTAATGTAGATAATCCAAATTGTAAATTTTCTATTTTTACCTCCTTTTCGGTCATTTTGTCATACATACATTTTTCCATACTTTAGTAAGCTTGTTCTTATATTATTGCAATGAGTTTATGATGAAAAGTTGAATATTTTAAAAAAGGCACAAAAGGGCAAATTTTTTTTTTTTTTGAATATTAGTCCAATATGCACAGATTATGGTAAATGCAAAATTATAATCTACACTCACGCACAAAAAAACATATGTATATATAAACATGAAAAATACCAATTTTTTTAAGGTTTGAAACAAAAATCAATTAAAAATATAAACACACTTTTTTTCAAACCCAAATATACAATATAAACACTTGAACTACCTGAGGTTGAATGTTCCATACTAACTTTAAATCTTTCTTTGGAAATTATTACGAAAAAATACTTTAGTCACCGACGAAATTACACAAATCACCTCTTGCTAACAAACTTGTTATAAATAGTCAACTTTGTGAGATTAGTGTTGGAAAACGGTTAAGGAAAGAACAAAAATACTTTAAGTTAGTGATGTGAAATATTGTCTAATTTTAAGTGGTACCAAATACATCAAACATATTTCAATTTCATTTTTTGAATTAATTCGCTAAATCAGTGTGAAATAACCCAGGGTGTACCGTTAGGTATTACTTCGCGGAGGGGGAGCGGCCTATTGCCTTTCTACGAATTTCTGTGAAGTTTTTCCACTTGATGCAGTTTAATTAGGATTTTCTTCGCCATATTGCAAACATCGGACCAATTTTCTGCAGACTCGAGCATAGTATCTATATGGTTTTTAACCGAAAGCGATCTCCCCAACTTCGTGTTCGAGTCATCCCTTTCAATTGCAAACCGCGGACAGACAAAAAAAACAGTGTTCGGCGTCTTCAACCACTTGATTTGCACAGAAGGTGCAGTAAGGGTCATCGTCGTGTTTGAACCTGTGCAAATAAGACTTAAAGCAACCATGGCCCGTAATAATTTGGGTAATGTGGAAACCAACTTCGCCATGTCGCCTATCTAGCCATTTATCCAAACTGAGAATCAACCTAAATGTCCAGCGTCCCTTGCCCACTGCACTCCACCGACTCTGCCAACTCCGCATGCAGAGGGGTGCCACAACCTCTTTCGAAAAATCTCTACTGTACACAGTGCCAGTGCTGCTTCTTCCGACGATGTTCTGAACGCGCTGCACACCCTGATCGCGCAAAGGCGATATAGTGATTCTTATTATCTCTCGTGCGTACGAAGTCTTTTCGAGCGCAGCCGACCAAATTGGTGCACCGTACAGCAGTACAGACAGTATCACGCTTGCATATACATATGTAGCTGTCTGCTTTGTTGCCTAGGGCCTCCTTTATTCACCATAAGCCGTGATAGGGCCGCTGCAACTTTTTCTGCTTTCTCAACTGCATATTCTAAATGAGGCTTAAATATTAACCTCGCGTCGAAAAGTATGCCTAAATATTTAGGGGTACGTTTCGAGACAATTTCATGTCCCCCAACTTTGATTTTGATGACTTCACTTTTCTGCTACTTATTAAAACTGCCTCTGTTTTTTGTTGGGCTAACAGGAGGCCGGCATCTTCGAGCCAGGTCTGAATTCGCTGAATTGTTAGGTTTGCTCTTTTCTCGAGATCTTTTAGGTGCTTGGCCACGATAATTAGAGCTATATCATCCGCAAAACCAATAATTTTCGCACCCTCGGGTATTTGCAGACGCAGAATGCCACCATGCATGCGTATACGCGGATAAATCAATTCGGGCAGTTTTCCCCTAAAAAACGGTATAAACATTATCCCGGTTTCCAGAAAAATATGTTTTCTCTGTTCTGCGATACACTTTTGAACAACCGGAGCAACAGCATCATGAATTTGCCTCAGCCACCACAACAGGTAATATCACCATATTTTGTACATATAACAATAAAATTTAATCTCCGCACAATAAAATTCATATACGAAAATATATACGAAAACATTTTGAATTTTCATTTTTCATATCGAAAATACACCGGTGCCATTACGGACAACCTGCCTAAGCGCACCGTGTTCATGGTCCTTTTGCGACGAGAACCTATGGAACCAGTCCACCATTGGGAGCGATAGCTACATCACATTAAGTAGCAGCGTTAATACAGTCCACTTTTTCCAACAGGATTTTCAACTGCGTGTAAAACACATCGTCGACCACCATCACGATTTTGATACAGCACTGTTCACCGCAACTCAACTAGCTACAAAAGCACTTGCCATATCAACGCGCATCGTCATCACTTAACGAGCTCCAGTTAAACTGCACGAAAGGTACGTGATTGACATTTTTTGCACATATATTTACATAGGCTTCGTTATTCGCTTAAAATTTAGTGCGCAAAATTAGAATAATAACCTGAAGCGATTTGTGGAGGTAGTCAGTGTTTAAAATATACTTTATTTTCTATATCCAGCGAATGACACACCGTTTTATTTTGCACACATACATACGCCTATTTGCGAAGAAGGCTCACTAGTGTTGTTGGTGTAACATTTAAATCAAATTAAGGTCAAACACGATTAGTTTAGTTTTCTTGAATTTGAATCATTTTTAATTTGCAAAGCACGTAAAGGTTTTCGTTTTTTAACACATTATTTATCGGCTTTCAGAAATTTTTTCTTTAATCGTGTTTTTATTACTTTTCAACTTTCAATTTGCCTAATCATTGCACTACACTTGTATGAAGTATTCATAACCTCATTGTTTCAACACACTGTTTTGATCAATTGCACATTTTGATTTCTCTGATCTGTCGGAGAATTTCACATCCACAAAATCACTGCGGGCACAAATTTAAACAAATTTTGATCGATAGTCCATCAACACATATTGGCGAAAGTTGGGTGGCGAGTATCTTTAAAGATAGAATTAGAGTTTTCGTTAATATACATATAATATAAAAATAATATAAGCATATACATATACATACTTAAATTTGCATTAAAAATAAAATCAAGTGTGTGATTGTACATATACATACATACATATATATATTTTAAATTCTGTTGTTAAAATTTTTTGGATTGGTGGCTTAATAGGCTTTTGTTTCACATTCTTGGGAAACACTATATTTTTCTCTTGAGCTTTCGTTTGTCGATTTTTCCAAACTATGGACTCATTCATTCGGTCAGCAGAAGCTGTAATCGATTTCGAATCTGATTTCAGCAGCACTCCAAGCTCTGAACAAAACAAACATGGTCTTGCAATACAACAAGACGAATTAAAAGCTCTATGGGAAAAGACAAAGGTAGCTTACGATGCGCTTAGCAACTCAGAGGGGTTAACTAAAGAAGACATTAGGACAATCAAGAAAAAACATAAAATTAGCTTCGCTAGCTACATCAAATGCACGTCTGCAATGGCTACTCAAGCGGAGGAGCTTGCTACCTCTGAAAAAGGTATTAAAGAAGAGTCATTTCATGAGTACAACATTCGTCTCCCTCCTTGTGATACGGAAGTGTTTAAAGGCGATTATATTTCATGGCCTATATTTCGGGATATGTTTACGGCCATATGCATACTCAATAAGCGCCTCAATCCCGTAGAAAAACTTTTCCATTTAAACCAAAAAAGGCAAGGAGAAGCGAAAGACATAGTTAGAAAATGTCCTCTAACAAATGAAGGATTCGCAACTGCATGGAAAAACTTAAGCGATAGGTACGAAAATATACGTATTCTAGTGAATTCACATCTAAAAATTTCAGCTTAGATGCGGTAGAGAGCGAATGAGGTAGCTCCATTAAAAAATTGCAGCGAGATATAAACAATTGCATCTCGTCATTACAAAGTCATCAAATTGACATATCAAACTGGGATGCAATAATAACATAGCTCTGCTAACCTAAATTGCCTGAAAGTACATTAGCATTGTGGGAACAAATAATTGAAAACAAGACGGAGATATCCGATGGAAGGATATGGATAAATTCCTCTCCAATAGGTTCCAAACTTTGGAAACAGTCTCAGGCTTAAAGGGTGTCAAACAAACTCGAACTGACAAACAACAGTTCAGAAAGTTCCCGTCTGAACCTCCACAAAAAAGACTTGGCGTTTTCCAGGCCAGTGTAGCAAAAGTTACTTGCCAACTGTGCAAATTGCAAAATTGCCCACGGTTTTGTAAACTAACGACGGCCGATCGGATCGCATTTAAAAAAAATAATAACAGTTGCTTAAACTGCCTTTCTTCAGGACATACGGTGCACAAGCTCATTTAATTGCAGCACTTGCCACCTGAGACATCATACGCTCCTACATATACAGTATTTTCAGCCAAAAGCAACTGGTCAATCGCAAATATCAAGTCCCGCAGATGATGTTCCTTCCACCTCGGCTCAGGCTCGAATGAGACACGATTCTGCAAGGGCAAATAAAAATTCAGTAAAAGCTTCAATTGTTTCGCAAACATAAATAAAGGCATTCTTTTGGGTACAGCTCGCGTCAATATATGCCACAACGGCACTGAATTTTCAGCTCGGGCATTAATAGACTCTGGTTCTGAGTGCACGTTTATAACAGAACGCCCTAAACGCAGAGTGATTTTACCGACAAAGTGGTTTCATGCACAAGTATCAGGCATAAATAATACTGTATCAGCGCAGGTAAAAGAAGCCTGTCTGATTCAACTGCGGTCTTCTATTGACCCTGTAATAAAAATCGACACCACAGCATTGGTGCTTCCGCAACTAACAGGGAATCTGCCAACATGCAAGATAGATGCAATAAATAAGCAAGCCTTTCCTGACTTAGAATTGGCGGACAAGAGATTCTTAATTAATGAGCAAGAAACTGTATTCGGTTGGATACTTACCGGCCAAACAGACTCGACTGCTCCAACTAGTAGATGTGTTTCATTTTTTAATGAGGTTTCTCTAGACAGATGCTAAACGTCCTTCTGGGAACTGGAAGATGTTCCGAAAACTAGAATATATACTGAAGATGAAATATTTTGCGAAAATCTTTACAAAAGTACTACGAAAAGGAACTCAGATGGCAAATATACTGTATCATTGCCATTCAAACAAGATTTTCAAAAGAACGCTTACCTGGGACCTTCACTAAAAATCGCCTGCTCACAGTTCTTTCGAAACGAAACGCGTTTAGTAAAGGATCCACCATTGCAGACGGAATACAACAGAGTTTTGTTGGAATATGAAACTTTAGGACATATGACTCGGGTTGTAGAACATGTTCAAGGCGACAATTGTGCGAATTATTTCCTACCGCATCATGCCGTAAAGAAGGAGGAAAGTACTACCACCAAAGTATGAGTCGTCTGCAATGCATCGTGTCCGACTGCAAATGGAACTTGCCTCAATGATGTCATCCATCCTGGTCCAGTACTTCAAAGCTATCTGACGATGGTAATACTAAGGTGGAGGCTGTTCAAATATGTTTTCAATAGCGACATCGAAAAGATGTATCGCCAAATTCTGTTGGACCCGAAGGACACAAAATACCAACGCATAGTGTTCCGAAAAATTCCGAGGAAACCGATACGCCTGTACGAATTAAACACAGTCACATTCGGTGTTAATTGCACCCCATATCTCGCAATTCGAACCTTGCTTCAATCCTTGTTCCACTGATTGCTTCTTCTGCTAATTTCTTCACCAGCATAGCCGCAGCTACAGTTGATCGCCCTTTTCTAAAACCGAACTGCGCTTTTTCGATTTCATTTATCAGCCTGTTGCTTATAATTCGTTCAAGCAGTTTACCTGCTGTGTCTAGCATGCAAATTGGACGGTACGCTGTAGGGTCCCCTGGGGGGTTTCCCGCCTTAGGTAAGAGTACCAGTCGTTGCCGCTTCCATATTGGTGGAAATATACCGTCTTTTAGACATTCGTTATATGTACGAACTAGGGTTTCTATGTTGGTATTAGCAACTAGCTTTAAAATGCGATTTGGAACGAGATCTGGACCTGGTGCCTTTTTGTCTTTCACACTTTTAAAGGCCAATTGAACCTCTTCTGCTGTAATCGCAGGTATGTCATTTATTATAGAGGAAAATTTTTCCCACTCAAATGGCGGTTGAGCTGGGAATAGAACACACACTATTGTTTTAAGCTTTTTAGAGCATGTTACCTGCGGTTGAATCGATTTCTGTAGCTTTTTTGTCATGATTTTGTATGCTAAGCCCCACGGGTCTTTATCTGCGTTGTCACATAACCTTCGAAAACACTTAATCTTGCTATCTTTTATTGCCTTTTTCAGTGCAGTTCGTTTTTGTTTGTACATATTTTGCTGCTCTGTAAAGTTTACAATACGACTTCTGGCTCTCTGATAGTTTCGCCTTGCGCTATTTCATTGCCGGCGAAGATCCGCAATGCCCTCGCTCCACCAGTACACTGGTGCTCGTCTGGACGATACAGACTTTTTTCTCATAGAGGCGTCGCAAGCTTCTTTAATACTATGCATTAAATAATTTTCCGTGTTTATCGCTCCTTCCGGTAGCATTATGTCTGTTATCATTACCTCAAGTGCTTCTTCATCGAGCGTATGCATCTTCCAGCCAACTGATTTCGCCCTTTGGTTGTTTTGTACCCCTACTTTATCTTTTATCGAGAATATTATTGCCTGGTGGTCGCTGTGTGTATAATCTTCGCACACTTGCCATGATGCTCTTCGAAAGAATGGTTTACTTACGAAAGTAAGGTCAATTATGAACCCCCTTCCATCTCTTTCGAAGGTAAGTTTATCGCCTGTGTTTAACAGAGCTAATTCTAGCGATGATAGGGCCGTAAGCAGTGCCCTTCGTTTAGCATATTTACAACGGCTGCCCCATTCTCGGGCCCATGCATTAAAGTCGCCGGCAATTACAATTGATGATCTGGATCTCGCGTCTTCAACCAGATTGTCTAGGACGTTTTCGAATTCAGCAAGACTAAAACTAGGATGTACATAGCAGCTGTATAAAACAATATCCGACACTCGCACGCAGGTTTCCACCTTTAGTTGCTCAATCGGAGTTGGCCTTCTTGCGGTGTCAACCAGTGTTTAAAAAACTGCAATTGCTTTTAAATAACTTGCTTTTGCTTCTGCTTGTGCTTCTGAAAAAGCGGAAGTCGCAGTCGAAGCAAAAGCAGAAAATGATAACTGACAAAATGAGCAGCACTTTCGGCAGTCGTCAATTTCAAATTTTCATTCAGTCGTCAGCAGTCGCAGTCGTAAACAGTCGCAGTCGTAAAAGCAAAAATTCGTGTGCTTGCACAGTCGTCAGCAGTCGCAGTCGTAGAAGCGAAAATTCGACTGTTTTCACAGTCGGCAGCAGCTGTAGAAGCAAAAATTCGTTAGCTTAAGTAGCCTGTGTTTATTTGATTCGCTCTTGTTAAATAATTATGCACATATATATACATAGATATATTGAAAAATACATCCTTTATTAATTAATATTTTCTTATATATAAATACACATATACATATTTACTATATCATTTACTATTATTAAACTAATACTCAATAATAAAAAAAATGAAATACACATTGGTAGGTACATACATAAGTATTAAAAAAATAAAATAAAATAGCTCATTATTATGTTTCTAGTATAAATAAATTAGTAAAATTAAACTTATTTCATATCTATTATTCACTATCATCAACTTCATCTTCAAAAAGAGGCAATCTTTCTATGGCTGTGTCAAGAAAACTTGGGTTTAATTTTACCAGCAAAATATTTTCAAGAACCTCTTAACTAATTCGATTCGAGAGTAGGTAGAAAAAACAGTGTGCAATAAAAAGGCGCAATGGCACATGAAGTATTACGAAGTAAAGTTGATTTTCATAAAAAAAAATCCAAAGCATATTTACACAATTCTGCAGGCTAATTATTTCTTAAAGTTTTTGCGCGAATCCTTTTGTTTCGAGATTTTTTACATTTTGAACTGTTATATATGTATGTGTTTAACTAAATCTGCACTAATCACTTCTTTTTTACCTAAAAGTTAGTATACATACATACATGCTTATACAGGAAATTTTTTTATCAATGACCTGCTACTTTGTAACATGTCCTTGATTTACTTCCATTGAACCGTACTGATTAAGCTAATTATTTCAATAAGCAACAAACCCAAATGCAAGAAAAAAGGGATTTGTGCAACAAATTTAAGGAGTAAATAGTCTGAAGAATTTGGTTTTTACTAACGATAATCAGCTATTCTTCATAACATTTACACTTGTCATATTGCGCATTTTTATGGCACTTTTTTCTACCTACTCTTGCTTGACATAAAAAATTGTAAAGGGTTTGGTCGGCTAAGTAATATCCTAATTATTCAGTTATTATTTGATTTATCAACGGAATAGTGTGACTATGGCGGCTAAAAATTTGGAATTATTTTGAAAACATTGCAGACGACGGTTTAGCTATATGTAAAACGTGTAAAAAAAAAACTAAAAAATAATCGAATATCTAATTTAAAAGCTCATTTATGCAAATTGCACAAAATTAATTTAAATGAAAGACATAACGAACTATTTGAATCAGAGTCGGCAACTTGCTCTAATAATGTAACAAAAACAATTCGAAAAAAGAAAATCAAAATAGAAGTGAATAAAAAGCAATTTTTGAGATCATATATTGGTTTGGTAACCGAAGACTGTATTGCCTTTAATGTTTTAAACTCACCAAATATGAGAAATATTATAGACCCAATTTGTGATGGGTTAAATGCTACAGATGGAAGAAAGCTAACGTTGAATGCATCAACCTGTAAAAATACCTTGCAAACTGTAGCAAGTCGTATAAAATTGGAAATCACAAATGGAGTGAAGCACAAGTTATTATCTTTAAAAATAGACAGTGCTACACGGCTGTCCCGAAATATGTTTGGTGTAAGTGCACAATTTATTGATGCGGCGATAATAAAATCCATTATTTTGGGAATGATCGAATTGAAAGGAACTGGATTAAGCACATCCAAAAATCTTGCCATGGAGGTGTTAAATGTGTTAAAGCGATATAATATTAACTTAAACCAAATCGTTTCCATAACATCGGATAATGGCGCAAATATGCTTAAAGCGACAAACATTTTATCTTTTGTGTGCGAAGAAGAAAACGATGAATTGCACACCAATGAAGATTATTTAGAAAAAATAGCCCTTGTTGAAAAAGTACCAAACCTGCTAGTAGGAAACATTCAAGTTTGCCGTTGCGCTGCACACACATCCCAGTTGGTTGCTATCGACGTAGCAAAATCGACAGACATTCTTAAATACCTATGGAATTGTCGCAACCTAACAAAATATATCAGAAAGACGTCAAATAGGTATCGCCAAATATTTGATTTAAAACAATTGAAAATGCCCCAACTAGATTGCCCAACCAGATGGGGCTCTACATATACAATGCTGCAAGATTTACTAGCTGCCAGAGATGTGCTTAACAAAATTGAATCCGTAAAAAATAGAAATCAAGATGAAAACTTCGAAATAGGATCGTCATTTTGGGATTTAGTTGAAAGCTATTGCATAGTTTTCAGTCCCTTGCAAAAAGCCATAAAAAAATTTCAAGAAGAGCAATTGCACTATGGACATTTTTTCGCTCAATGGTTAAAATTAAAAATATGTACCGAAAAAATAACACGAGAATCAAATCAAGAATTCATAATAACACTTGGCAACAAGATTTTAAAGTCAATAGAAACACGAACGCCAATATTATTGAATAATAAGTTCTTGATTTCGTGTTTGTTTTTGGACCCTCGTTTCCAACATACTTTGACGACACAACAAAAAAACGATGCCGTTCTTCACCTGAGGACTGTTTGGGATAGAATTCGTGAATTCAATCCTGTTAGCTCTTTGTGTCCCACTACGACTTCAACTGCAAATCCATCCCTTAACCAATTTTTTGATGAGGGAGATGAACTTTTGAACGAGTATTTGGTGCAAGGGATTCAAGAAAATATAAGCGGAATATTCGACGTATATACAAAAATAGAAAATCCACAACTTCCTTTTCAAAGAAGTGATGTAGATGTAATTACGTTTTGGAAAAGAAAACAGTACACGGATCCAGAACTGTGCGAAATAAGTAACGTCTGTTTTGCAGTGCCACCTACACAGGAAAATATACTTTAATTATTAATATGTAGATGACAGTTTAATAATTTTCATTTGCCACAGGTCACGATTGAGCGAGCATTCTCGACATTAAGGCTAGTGCTTACTGACTATCGCAATCGAATTAGTCACGAGGTTCTTGAAAATATTTTGCTGGTAAAATTAAACCCAAGTTTTCTTGACACAGCCATAGAAAGATTGCCTCTTTTTGAAGATGAAGTTGATGATAGTGAATAATAAGTTTAATAAGTTTAATTTTATTAATTTATTTATACTAGAAACATAATAATGAGCTATTTTATTTTATTTTTTTAATACTTATGTATGTACCTACCAATGTTTATTTTTTTTTTTATTGTTGAGTATTAGTTTAATAATAATAAATGATATAGTATGTATATGTGTATTTATATATAAGAAAATATTAATTAATAAAGGATGTATTTTCCAATATATCTATGTATATATATGTGCATAATTATTTAACAAGAGCGAATCAAATAAACACAGGCTACTTAAGCAAACGAATTTTTGCTTCTACAGCTGCTGCTGTAGCTGCTGCCGACTGTGAACAGTCGAATTTTCGCTTCTACAACTGCGACTGCTGACGACTGTGCAAGCACACGAATTTTTGCTTTTACGACTGCGACTGTTTACGACTGCGACTGCTGACGACTGAATGAAAATTTGAAATTGACGACTGCCGCAAGTGTTGCTAATTTCGTCAGTTATCATTTTCTGCTTTTGCTTCGACTGCGACTTCCGCTTTTTTCAGAAGCACAAGCAGAAGCAATGGTTTAATTTCAGCAGTTACAAAAACCCAAAGTAACGAAAAGCTGAAATTTTACGACTTTTGCTGCTTCGACTGCAGCAATTTAAACACTGGTGTCAACCCACAGTGGAGCGTTTCCGAACATATACGGTTCGCTTATTATGGCTATGTCAATATTTTTCTCTATTACCGTCTACCCCAGAAGCTCTTGCGCAGCTTTGCAATGATTTAAATTTAGTTGCAGCAGTTTCATTGTTTATTTAATAATAATAATAATTTTGGCGCGTACACTATATAGCTCAGTGTTTGCCCGAGCTTCTCCTACCATTTGTGGTGTGCGTCTTTATATTATACCACAAATGGAGGGACCTACAGTTTAGTGCCGACTCCGAACGGCAGATGAATTTAATGAGAAGCTTTTTCATGGCAGAAATACCCTCGGAGGTTTGCCATTGCCTGCCGATTGTTTATTTAACGCCTCCAAATATTAGGGACATTCTCTGTCATCAGTTCTGTTGTTCACTTGGGGTAAGTTTCTTCTTGAGCATAATGCGCATTTCACTTCCTTTTTGTATTCTATTGCTTTGTGATGTGTCTCTCCGCAGTTGAAGCACGCATTCTTTATGTCGAACGCACTCTTGCAATTTCTAGTAAGGCTTCCAAACTCTAGACATTTAAAGCATTTCATTGGCTGGATTTTCATTCGTATTCGGGAGATTACCACCCCTACTCGCACTTTACCCGCAGCTATCAGTTTGTTTGCAACTGTAACTGGAAGAACAAGTGTTGCTGTTTTAGGTCTGCAGTAGGCGCTCCTTAAGGACTTCACGCATGTTTTAGCAAACTGTATCCCATCAAACTCTTTCTTTACCATAGTACACAGCTCTTGTTTGCTTGTAAGTTCGTCCAGGTCTCTAATTTTTATAGGTGTTACCGCTGTTAGCGTCTGGACCGAGGCTTTGTCGCCTAGCGCTGCTTTAACCGCACGTTGTAACTCTTCAGTATGTGCGTCTGTGGGCTTCGCAAGTTGAAGTAAGAGATTACCACCGGCCGTTTTTCGTACATTCGAAATCATACTTCCAACATCTTTCAGTTGTGGGATGCTTTTTACTGCTATTAGTACATCTGCGTATGATCCCCCGCTATTACTCTTTATAATAAGCGCATCTAGGCGTACCTTCCTATTCTTCTTTGGTTTGGGCAGTACAGTCTTCCATTGTGGTTCTTTCTGGGGACCTGATGGTATAAAATGGCCAACATCTTTGTTTTTTTGCCTTTATAGATGCCGCTGCTTTATTTTGATGCGATGGTTTTTTACCGCTTTCTTCATTTTTTTACTTGCCCCTGGTGGCTTTCGGGGTTGTTTGCGAGCTACATTAATCATATCCAAAGGGGTCTCAACGATTACCTTGCAGTATAAGATGGAAAGCTCTGAAATGATGTCCCGCATCTGTTGGTTGACTGGCCTTCTTTTGCCATCATCCATCATAACGTTGAGCTCACGTATTTTTCTCCTAGCGTGAGCCATGCAGGACGTTCTATACCCGGAGAAGACGGCAGGAGCTTCGGTGGCGAGTACAACAGCCTAGGACGCTTCGCAAGTGGGTTCAATATACCCTCATCTGACGCATTTTTTTCTGATAGGGCTACGCCTACTGTCTCTGAGGTATTTCGCCCTGGAGGGGGCGACCTAGTAACACTCATAGCTTTATTGTTATTAGTATTATTATTCTTTTATGTTATTTAGATTGAGTTAGTTTTAGCTTATGTTTTAATACATTTTTTTTTTACTTTTTAAAATTTTTTTTTATTATTTATTTATTTAACTCTATATATATTTGATTTTAATTATTTTTGTTGATATTATTATTATTTATATTTTATGTTTTCATTCTATTTTATGGGTGTTTTATGTAATATAATTTTAATTTTATTTTTATTTTTTTGTTTTATATTTATGACCTGCCCTAATGATCTATTACTTTATAACCTTGCTAGTATCACTATCCTACTACAGTGCCTTCACAACTGCAAGGTTTGCTACTTCACTAACAGCTGTTCTTGCTTTGGGAGACAAGCTCAGCTGTATTTGACAATTAGTCAAAACACATTCAACCCTTACCTGCCTTGTTCACTTTAAAAATTTCTCACAAAAGTAAAATTTTCGCGCGAATTTACGAAAAAAAAAGAAAAAAAGCAAGGTGAGAACACTAAAAACCGCCAAACTAATAGTTTTCCCGTCGAAAACTAGTATCACGGACCTTTGGATAACCAAAAATGAACTACCAAGCACTTCTAGCGTATGTTGTGTGGTGAAGACCCACTTCCTATTTCTACAAAAAATCCGTATTTATTTTGCGGTATACTTGTCCTTCTCCTTACGTATACCGACGCTATGTAGTTCGAACTATGCGTCTACCTTTATGAACCCTGATTCGATGTTGCTGGCTTCATCGTGTGTGAGCTCGTTGGTGCTTTTCTGACTATCGTTTAAGCTCATGTTAGCGTGTCACAACTGTACTGTCCGTTACTTTATGTGCCGTTATGGTTGCGACTTTTGTGCGAATTTTCGGCCATAAATTTGTGATTATAAGTATTTTTATTATTTTTATAAATTATTATTTTTGCTTCGAAGTTATATTAAGTAATTCGGGTAGACTGGGGAGGTTTAGTCGTTCTTGTGCTTTTTTTATGACATGGCAATATTCTGTAATGTGTTTTATAGACATTGTTTCCATGCTGCAGAGTCTGCACATTGGTGCATTTGATGATTTCATTATGTGTTCGTGTGTAAGGAGTGTATTTCCTAGTCTTAGCCGGAGACATTTTTTACATATATTCTTTTGCAGTCGTTGGGAAAAGAGGGAGTTTTACCATCCATGTTAAATTGCTTGTAGTGATGTTGATAGTCCCGCCATTTATCTAGTCTTGTATTTGATAGACACTGTTTGAAAAAGCGATGTATATCGAGTTTCGCTGTTGTTTGTTGGTTATGTATTGGTGCTTGTAGTGCGAACTTAGCTGCTTTATCTGCGATTTCGTTGCCTTCGATTCCAACATGACTTGGAACCCACATTAAGTTTTATTTTTGTTGGAATTGCATAAGTGTGTCTCGAGTTTCGATTATTGTGTTATTTTGGTGTGTGGTGTTACCAATTGCTCGAATAGCTGCCAGTGATTCGGTGCAAATTACGTGCTTGCCTTTTTAAAATTGTGTGGCGGCTAAGATCGCCTCTGAGCCTGCCATAAAAATAGAGCAATATTCATCGAGACGTGCACGATGTAGCGTGTGGTGTTTATTGTCCACTATAGCATAACTGACCCCATTACTGGATTTTGAACCATCAGTGAAGTGAAAACTCCAGTTATTGTGCATACTTCTAATTTCCCAAAAGCTATTGGTATACACAGTTGCACTGGTGCTTTCTTTTTTCTTATATGTTAATATTGTCTATGATGCTATCCTTTTTGAAGAACCATGGTAGGTTTTTTGGCGTGTGTAATGTTTTTTGTTGGTGCGTAATTCCCATGTGTATTGCAATATTTATTATGTTGTGTATGGTTGTCGGTGTCTTTATATTTTTTTGTCTTTTTATTTTTGAGAAGCTGTAGAAGGTAGGTTTTTCTGTCACGTTGATGATTTTGGAGTACATCCTTCCGGTTGCCTCTTCTATCCTCTGCTCGAAGATTGGTAAGCCGGCCTCTGTTTGTATATTTGTAATTGGTGTAGATGTGAACGCGCTTATGCAATATCTTGCTGCAGCATGATACATTGATTTTAGTTTGTTCATGTTAGCTTTAGATGTACGTCCGTATATTGCTAGTCCATAATCCAATTTAGACAAAAATATTGATTTTAAAATGATTATAATAGTATTTGTGTGGGTGTTGCTGTGAAAGCTGGAAAGTCATTTGATTAGGCTGAGTCTGTTTGTTAAGTCTTTTTTTAGGTATTCTACGTGGTCCGACCAGTTGTATTTTTTGTTAAAAGTTAGTCCCAGGATTTTTAATTGGCTCACGTGCTCCAGTATCGAGTTGTTTAGATATAAGGTGGTAAGGTTGCATGTTTTTTTCCGGCAGATGTGTTATACTTTGCATTTTGTTGTGTAAACCACATTTATTGATCTCATCGCTTAATTTGTTGAAGTCGTTTTGTAGGTTTTGGTCTGATTTATATTTCGCATTTATGTAGGTTATCATGAAAAGGTCCTCACCATCATATTATTGTCAACAGCACATCCGGTTGACTTAAGCTTCACACACTTGACGGCGACAAATATTTCACACGAGTCGCAACGTCAGCAGAATTGCTTTCACACAGTTGACGGCGACTAATATTCAATACGAGTCGCAACGTCAGCAGAATTGCACTCACACGGGTGCAACGCAAGCAGAACAACAGCAGCGCAGCCCGACGCCGTGGGTTAGGAGTAGGTTAAACAACTATTGTAAGGTCAGTTAGAAAACTCGTTCCTAATCAACCGCAACAGATGCGGAAATAAATCAAATTTATAAAACAGTAAAATAATCGTTTAATTGGCGCCCAACGTGGGGCGGCGCGAATATTATTACAATTATTAATTAAAAGTTTATATGTCGCAAACGTTGTAATCGACATTAAAGGAAGAAACAAATTACTTCCTACTGTGAAATCATCTGAAAGGTCCTTAACGGAAAGCGGACTTAGTGACTAGGGAACGATTTTCCCTGGCAGCGCAACAGAAACATAGTCACCATGGAACGATTTTCCTTGTGCAGCGTGGCCGACATTCACCAGTGAAGCAGTGCAACGGAAGCAAAGCCAGCGAGGAACGATTTTCCCTGGACATCATAGCCTACATTCACAAGCGAGAGCCTGAGGACGGGCCAAGCAATACAGCAAATAGCAATAGTTAAGCTTATTATTTAAGCAATAATGGAAAGGTGAGTGAAGTGCTCAATTTAAAATAAAATGATTAAAAGATACATAGAAACTGTTTGTGAAAATAAATGAGTTAAGTGTTGGAAGATAGTAAGATAAAAAACTAGTTGCAAAAAAAATGTGTGAGGTGTTGGAGGACCTCTTTCAAAATTTTGAAATTAGGTATATCCGATAGCAACATGAACGCAGAACAGGTGAGCGAACTGGTTAAAGCGGAAGTAAGAACTGCAGCACAGAAATTGGAGTTCGATAGGAAACTAATGACAATCCAAAACCAAGTTACGATTGCCAAGCCCAAAGTAGAAAAATATAGTAAAGTAACAATAAACTCATTGGTAGGATGCGACATTACATTAGACGCAATAAAAACACTACCTGAGTTGCAGGGACATGGCACATATGTGTCATGGCGTGAGGCGGCGCACAACGCCATTACCTGGCCGTAACTATTTTAAGGAACAAGATAATAGGGGCTGCCGATGCAGTACTCTCATCATTTAGCACCGTGCTTAATTTTAATGCCATTATCGCAAGATTAGACTTTACTTATGCGGACAAGCCCCCACTTTACCTCATAGAACAAGAGTTGTCCACTCTTTGGCAGGGTTCCTTGTCGTGTTTGGAATTTTACGATGAAGTCAAGAAAAAGCTAACATTATTAGCAAACAAAAGCATAATGTCTTACGAGTGTAGCGTAGCAGATGCCATTAATGAAAAATACAGGGCAGATGCCTTGAGGGTGTTCATATCTGGCTTAAGGAAGCCCTTGTGCGACATCCTTTTCACTTCGAGGCCATCAGACCTTCCATCTGCTCTTGCCCTGGCGCAAGAGGTAGACGCAAATAACGAACGCTACACATTCGCAGCTAATTTTGAAACAAGGCATATCGAAAATAATTATAATAAAAAAACTAACAGTAGCGCGAATTCAGGTACAAACGGTCAGAGGTTTAACAATTCTGAGTCCCACACAGGATACAATAATCCGCACTATTCAGGTAATAAACAGTACAGACCCGGACAATCACAGCATTTGACTGAAAATCAAAAGCTAAATAACGGACGGGACAATGATAATCAAAAACGTGTAGAACCAATGGAGGTAGATCCATCCATCTCACATTTCAGACGTCAGCCATATAACAGGGATCACAATCCGAACCAAGAAGGCCAGTATAGAACCCAGCAGGGCAATCAAACAAAGCGTGCAGCGAATTCCGGACGCTATACAGGACCAAAAGTTCATCGTGTAAAACACTTAAAAGATGAGAGTGATTCACGTAGCGAGGCGGCATATGAGGAAGAGGCCGAACAGACGGCGGACGACATTAAATTTAACCAACTAAATTTTTTAGGGGAAGGTCCCTCCTACCTTGGATCTCCAAATCTATAGGAGGGATGAAAATTAAACTCCTCATTGATACCGTTGCGTCGAAAAGCTATATGAAACCGTTGCCGGCGCTCAAAGGAATACAAACTGTTAGGGACACCTTTTCAGTAAAATCTATTCACGGGGTTACCCCCATCAAAGAAAAGTGCTACATAAAAATATTCGGAGTAATTGCGGAATTTTTCATTCTGCCAGACTTGACATCATTCGACTGTGTAATTGGGCCCTATGTACTAAACAAGGTGCATGCGAACATCGATTTGAAATCAAACGTAATAACCCATGACTTTGGGAAAGAAGAAATCTTCTTCATTACTAGCCAAGATGTTAGTCATCTTAGGCTTCAGGCTGATGCGGTTCCAGCCGACGTTAGCGACAGCTTCTTTAAAATGATTAGACGAATCAACGGTGTTTTCGCCGACCCCAACGAAGCACTACCGTGTAATACAAAGGTAGTAGCAACAATCCGCACCGAAGATCAGGACCCAGTGTACTTTAGGTAATACCCATATCCATTGGGTGTAGCGGATTTTGTTAACAGGGAAATTCAGGAACTGTTAGCTAATGGTATTATCCGACCATCTAGGTCGCCGTTCAATAACCCCATAAGGGTAGTTAAAAAAAAGGGTGTAGATGAAGCTGGACAAGCAAAACAAAGGTTAGTTATCGATTTTCGCAAACTCAACGAAAAAACTGTAGGTGACAAATATCCGATACCTGACATTATAGGGATTCTGGCTAATTTGGGAGGAAGCAAATATTTTACAACTCTGGACTTAAAATCTGGTTTTCACCAGATTAACTTATCAGAGCGAGATAGAGCGATGCCATAATTTTTTCACAAGATAAACAACAACATTTGAAGGATGTAGAGGAAATACTTAAAAACTTATTCAATGCCAATATAAAGGTATCAGCTGAAAAGTCAAAATTTTTTAGGTCAGTAGGATTCCTGGTATCACAGGGAGGGATAACAACCTGTTCAGACAAAGTTGACGCTATTTGGCAATTTTCTGAGCGTACCACCCTGAGGGGTCTTAGGCTTAGCAGGGTACTACAGGTGTTTTATAAAGGACTTTGCTAAAATAGCCAAACCACTATCAACCATAATGAGGGGAGCATACGGTCGAGTGACTGCGTCACAGTACAAAAAAATCGAAATTGATTTGACTGATGAACAGAAAAAGACCTTCACTACCCTAACAGAAATACTGGCGTCCGAGGACGTAACATTAACCTATCCAAATTTCAACAAACCATTCGACTTAAGTACCGATGCGTCTTCACACGCTATAGGTGCTGTCCTC
Source organism: Philophylla caesio (assembly GCA_963971545.1). Classification (NCBI taxonomy): domain Eukaryota; kingdom Metazoa; phylum Arthropoda; class Insecta; order Diptera; family Tephritidae; genus Philophylla; species Philophylla caesio. The sequence goes on from OZ020605.1 coordinate 22,282,468, forward strand.
TCGCAAGACGGCAAGTCTATTACCATGATTTCTCGCACCCTATCTGGTAGCGAGGAGCATTATGCGACAAACGAAAGGGAGCTGCTGGCTATCGTTTGGGCATTAAAAATGCTTAGAAATTATCTCTACGGCGTAACAAAATTAAATGTATTCACGGACCACCAACCCCGAACGTTTGCGGTCTCGGGCAGAAACCCGAACTCGAAAATTAGGAGGTGGAAGGCCTCCATTGACGAGTGCAATGCTAAGCTCATCTACAAACCGGGTAAAGAAAATGTGGTTGCGGATGCATTATCGAGGCAGCATATAAACGCCTTAGATAATATGAGTGTTGAAACGATTCACAGCGATGAATCTTCAACTAATACAATTGAATGAACCGATAAGCCGGTAAACTGCTTCCGCATAGATGAAGGTGCACAACCGCATAAAAGAACCTTCATTATTTTTGGGAAAAACTAGACATCTACATATGTATGTAGTGACCTACATTAAATACACAACAAAGACAATCGCTGACTGTGCAATACAGCAGTATAAACAAATACATAGCTTAGCGCATTGACCGCTGCACTGCCGCAACGCTATCGCTGCGAAAGCAGAATATTTCAGTGACACATAATGCATAGCTAACTGCATGCACTCTTTTAATTGGTTACGCTATTATTGGAAAGCGGAAAACTAAAATCATTGGAAAAAGAGGGGGAGCTATGGAAATGACTTTCAGTTACATTTTAGTATAAATAGACTTAAGTTTTGTAAAATAAATCAGAATTAGATTAAACAGAACTATCGCTGTTTTGATTTCTTTCTCAACTTTCTGGCAACTTGTTAGCTGCCTACTGACTGGCAGAATTCTCCCTGCCTTATAAAGAGGAGTATAAACATAAACACCAAAGGACCACCACATGGCGACCATTTACCATTTACTGCCAAACTACTAAAGGACCAACACATGGCGATCCTGCCAAACTACTAGGACCATGGCGATCCTGCCAATCACAAAAATTAATAAGATTGTAATCATGGCATACTGACTTACAAACGCGATCAACATGAATCCGCTAAAGATTTTCTATTTCGTGGCTTTACCTGTGGCCGCCGCCAGCGCATCGCCCAGGCATGGCAAGAACAAGGACAATACTGTGTCGAGTAGTTTGAAGCCCACCGATTGGTTGTCGCTGTCCGAACTCGAGTCGACGCAATCAGTTGACGATATCGCTTTGCAACAGTTAGAGAATATGTAATAAATGAGTTGCAGATTTTGTCATTAAACTACACTCAATATATAAAAATAAGCTAAAAAAGAATATCACCTACAATATCAAACAAGACCAAGTTTAAAAAAATTATGGAACATTGGTCAAAAATTTTCAAAAAGATAGAGGTAGAAAAAGAAAATTTTAATAAATCCTACAAATGTTTAAATAAAACTATAAAGGTCAAAGAATAAACACTAAATAAGCATTTAAGAACATTAATTACATCACTAGAGAACATTAGAAGTATACTAAATGTTCACATAACTAGGTTAACCAAAGAACATAAAGAAATTGGACTAGGAGTATTTTGGTCACATAGGGACAAATTACTTAAAGTATTAGCAAATTACAATTTAGATATAAACATACCACATACAATCAATACACAAATAATAATCCCAACTGAAAATTTTAACATTGAGTCCGGCCAACAAATAATTAGAATGTCTGAGTTTAGTTTACAAACAGCTATGAAAGCTATTCCGAGCTTTTCCGGAAATCACAAAGATTTGGAATCATTTCTAAAAATTATTGAAATAATCTATAACAGCCTAACCGAAACAGGCAAAACAGCACTAATAGATTTTGTGGTGTACGTAAAACTGAGTCAAACGGTGAAGACAAACGTAACTGCAATACAAATAGCACAAACATTAGAGCAACTAAAAAATTCACTGACAAATAAATACAAATGCACAACAACTATACCCACATACAAAACCAACTCGCCAATCTCACCCAAAGAAATCTAAGCATAGCAAATTTCAAAAATAAAATATTACAGTTGATATCAGAACTTAATGTATTGCAAATAGGATAGCTAGGAACAAATTCAACAACTGAACAAAAATCATTGATCACTCAACTCATTGAACAATACATTTTGACAATATTTAAAAACGGACTAAATGACCACAATCTCAAGGAAACGTAGGCGACCCGGAGGATTACCACACCACTCCTCCAGGGGACAGGGACACGTAAATCACAATAATTTAAAAAATATGTATGTAATTACGCAAAATTTAACAAATTACATAACAATACACAATTTAGAATTTAATAAACAAATGACATTCTTAATAAACACAGGAGCAGATATTTCGATATGCAAAAACCCATTTTACAACGAATTTGACTTTGCACCAACTCAAAATGTAAATTAACAGGAATAACAAAAGAAGAAATTTATTCTCTAGGGACATCAAAGCTTAATTTTCTTATAGAAAAAGATAAAGCAGGTATCGATTTTCAGCTTGTAAATGACGATTTCCCAATAGCAACAGATGGAATCCTAGGTAGAGACTTTTTAATAAATTACCTTTGTAAAATTGATTATGAAACATTCACAATAATAATAAATCTTAAAAATAAAGACTATATTTTACCAATAAATACAAAGTTACCCATAAGCAAATGCATAGAAATACCACCCAGAACAGAAATTATCCTACCAATCAAATTGAATATAGAAGAACATAGCGTAATTTTTAACCAAGAAATAAAAGAAGGTGTATTTTTAGCAAATTCCATTGCACCGGCCAAGGGGATTTGTTACGTAAAACTAATCAACGTTAATAGTCACACAGTCAATATTAAAGAAATAAAACCTCTAACGGAAAAATTAGCTAATTACAATATACTAAATACACATAACCAAACAAACACATACAACAATGAACGCTTTAATAGATTAATGAAAGAATTAAATTTTAAAAACCTAGATAGAAATACAGAAACAGAATTAACAGAAATTTTTCACAAATATCAATCTATTTTTCACTTGGAAGGAGAAAAACTTTTAGTAAATAATTTCTATAAGCAAAAACTCAATTTAACTGACAACTCACCGGTGTACATAAAAAACTACAGACGACCACAAACACAACAAGAAGAAGTACAAACGCAGGTACAGGGAATGATTGACAACGACATCATTGAACCTTCTGTCAGTCCATACAATTCTCCACTGCTTCTAGTACCTAAGAAGAGTAAAAACAACAAAAAGAAATGGCGTTTAGTAGTTGACTACAGAAAATTAAACGACAAAATAGTAAACGATAAATTTCCGATAACAAGATTAGAGGATGTATTAGACGTTTTAGGAAGAGCTAAATACTTCACAACTTTAGACATGACAAGTTCTTTTCACCAAATACCTTTGCTAAACGATTCAATTTAAACGTCTGCCATTTGGATTAAAAATTTCCTCAAACAGTTTTCAAAGAATGTTAACAATTGCACTTAGCGGTTTAAAATCAGAAGCATTCCTCTACGTAGACGACATTATTGTTTTTGGATGTTCATTAAAACACCACAATACAACCTTAAATTAAATGCAAGCAAATGTCAATTCCTTAAATCAGAAGTAATTTATTTAGGACATTGAATAACAGACAAAGGAATCAAAACCGACCCAGCTAAATGCGAAGTAGTACGCAATTACCCAAAACCAACAAATCCAGACGAAACAAGAAGATTTATAGCATTTTGTAATTATTATAGACGTTTCATACCAAATTTTGCCCACATCGTAAAATGTTTAAATTCATTATTAAAAAAAGGAAAACCTTTTATTTGGTCAGAAGAATGCGAAAAAGCATTCAATAATTGAAAACAGAAGCTAATTAGCCCTCCGATATTACAATATCCAGACTTTGACAAAGCTTTTATTCTCACAACGGACGCATCTGACTTTGCTTTAGGAGCTATTTTATCACAAGGAGAAATAGGTCATGATTTACCAATATCATACGCAAGTAAATCGTTGCAAAAAGACGATATTAACAAACCAATTATAGAAAAAGAATTATAAGCATTCCTTTGGGAATTAATTACTTTAGAACATATCTCTATGGCAGAAAATTGATCGTAGTCACTGACCACAGACCATTAGTATCACTATTTTCGCACAGAAACCCATCATCAAAAATGACAAGATTTATAATAGATTTATCTGAATATGACTTTGAAATTATATAAGTTAGCACATAATACGCTAGCCACTGCCACTGCCAAAGTTAGCACATAATACCACTGCCACTGCCAACAACAACAACAACCACTCCATAGCAGAGGAATGCAGGCGAACCGACACCTTACCTGAAGGCCATACTGCACGCGCAAGCCAAAAGTGCTGACGGCGCGTCTACGCTCCCGTGGGAATGGAATGTCGACAGTTCCGGCGAACCACAGCTGCAGCGCAGCTTTAGAAATAAGCTTTAGTCAAGTAATAATTAGAATAGATTTTTCAGTTGCATTTTAGAATCCAAAATAAACGCACGGGACATCTCCCTAAAAAATTGTGTTTTGCTTTCCGCGCAACTCGCGATACTAATTGGCGCCCGAGCTAAATATCTCGGCTGGTGAAGTGAAGGCCAAAGTGACTTTATAAAGTGCCGCTAAAAATAAAAAAAAAAAGGGCCACACATAAAAGCTAACAATTTTAAAGTGCCGACGAAAAATAAAAAGCGCCACACATAAAAGTTAACAATTTTAAAGTGCCGCCGAAAAATAAAAAAGCGCCACACATAAAAGCTAACAATTTTAAAGTGCCGCCGAAAAATAAAAAGCGCCACACATAAAAGTTAACAATTTTAAAGTGCCGCCGAAAAATAAAAAGCGCCACACATAAAAGTTAACAATTTTAAAGTGCCGCCGAAAAATATAAAGCGCCTTCACTGCAGAACGTGAAAGGGACAGGGCCCGAAAAGGATCTTCCCGAACGTGGCCAATCACCACCAGCCAGAAGAAAGAAAAAAAAAACCAACACCCTGAGGAAAAGAGGCCCCTGAGTACGAATACATCGAAAAAGGAGTTCTTCAAGAGGAACAGCCGCCGAAGGATGACAACAACCATACTACTGTAAGTCTTAAAATAGTTTCAAACGGAAAATGTTGTGAAAATTAAATAAATTTTTAATTAAATTAACGTAAAATTAACGTAAAAGAAATTTTGTAAAAGCAAAAGATGTTTTAACTGGAAAAATATTGTGAAAATTAAATTAATTTGTTATAAAAGAAAAATTCTTTAAAAAAGAGAAAAAATATTGTGCAAAAGCAAATATTCATTGTTAAGGAAGTAGAAGAAATTTAAGAAAGAAATTGCGTCAGAGCAAAAATTGTTCAAAAGACAAAAAAAAAAAAAACTGTTCAAAAGAATAATATTGCTAATTGAAAACATTATTTTAAGAAAGAAAGAAAAAAAATAAAAATTTATTTAATAAATATTTAAAAAAATTAATACAAATTGATTATTGAGATATTTCAAATCGACAATATATTTTTATACCTATACAAACCATACTAAAGAAAAATAAATTAAAATACAGTAAAATAAAGGCTCGTACAGCCTATAATATAAAAACATAAAAAGGTCCGTGATTAATCACCCTCAAGTGACACTCCGGTTCTTATAAAAAACTAACTATTTCTGCGATTCACCACCTTCGGGGGGACCCTCCAGAGATTTATATAAAAAAAAAAATATAAAACATATAAATAGTAATATTTACTAATAAATTTTTTAAAGTGTTAGCAGAAACCACAAATATGGCGAATCCCAATAACCTAATTAGGCGCCCAACCTTAGTAAATAATCCTACGCCAGCCCCATCTGTTTCCAATCCACAAGTTTCACCCGACCTATCTGACCTTATCAGGACTTTGGTGACACAAGTCATACAAACAGACGGACAGAGTATTATTCAAAGAATGTTGAATGATAATGCAAACCCCACATTTTCTGACCAGACTATAGAAGCACGTTTCCAAAATAATATGAGCGAAATGGACAAAATCCCTGACGTAGTACGCTCACTACGCGAATTCTCCGGAAATGCTGCAGAATTCAGCTCCTGGAAGAAGAGTGTAGAGAGAATTCTCAAAATCTACGAACCCTCAAAGGGAACACCACGTTATTTCGGAATATTGAACGTGATCCGAAATAAAGTTACAGGAAAAGCAGATATTGCGCTCGAGTCTTACAACACACCGTTAGACTGGACCGCAATGGCCCGCTGCTTAACCACCCACTACGCGGACAAAAGAGATATTGGCACACTGGAATACCAGATGACATGTCTCATACAAGGACGACAGACAATCAACGAATTTTACCAAAAAGTGTATTCCCACCTATCGCTTATACTGAACAAAATAGGATGTATGGAAATAGGTGATGAAGCAGTTCATTTGCTTACAGAAAACTACCGCGTTAAAGCCCTTGACACATTTATCAGAGGACTTTCTGGCGACCTTCCCAGACTCCTTGGCATAAAAGAACCAAAGAACCTGCCTGAAGCTCTCCACCTTTTCTTGAAGCTTGAAAACCAAAGCTTTAGAGCAACTTATGCAAATAATCACAACGACAGAAACCCTACGACTTTCAACACACCTTTTGCAAGTTATCAGCAACCTAACCAGAGACAACAATATTCCCAACATAAATTACCCCCTGTCCCAATCCCACAGTTTCATCAAACGAGATTTCACCCTGAATTAGCTTACATACCCCAGCCTTTACAAGCTTATAATCCTTATAGCCAACAGAGAAATTACCGATACCCTACCACACAGCAACTTAACCATCAAAATCAGAACTTGCATCAGAGAAATCCCCCTCCAAGGCCACCAAAACCACCTACACCAATGGACGTAGACGTGAGCCTGCGGACAAACGCTATTAACTATGCAAACAGACCAAGCCCTAACATTCTTGGTAAGCGACCCATAAGTGCATCCAATAAAAATGAAAGCCGACCGAAAGTACAGAGGAATTTTCACGTAAATTCAACCCAGGATCCACCCAGCGAACAAAATTACCAGGATAGTAATTATGATTACGACTACCAAGACCAAGACTATAACCATAATTATAACCAAACACAGGACGATCAAAACGAACCGTCGCTAGACCTGACAGACGTACATTTTTTAGGCTAAATAGCTCTTCGTTGCCATATTTCAGATGCAAAACGAAGAGCGGAGAAATTTTACAAATATTGGTCGATACTGGTTCAAATAAGAACTACATTCAATCAAGTTTGATACAAAATCCCAGAGAAAACAATAACACTTTTATGCAAATTACTTTTTATGCAAATTCCGTCGGTGGTAAAATAAAAATTACGCACCACACTTTTCTCAACCTTTTTAATATCGAAGAATGTAATCTAAAATTCTTTTTGTTACCAACTCTCACCACTTTTCACGCAATATTAGGAAACGATAGTCTAAAACAACTTTCAGCAGTAATTCATACTAAAGAAAATTTCATGATTGTTGCAAACAAAAGAAAAATCCAACTCCGACAATACAGAGCACAGGACGTTAACTCAATACAAATTCGTGACGAACATATGAGCGAATTAGAAAAAAATAAAATTATACAACTTGTACAGAAACACCGAAATCTATTTTCCGACCCAAACGAAAAGTTGACTTACACAACAAAAGTTGTAGCTGAAATACGTACGAATTCCGATACTCCAATTTATTCAAAATCATATCCATATCCTATAAGCCTTAAACAGGAGGTAGAAAACCAAATAAACAAATTACTAGAAGACGGCATCATTAGACAATCACGATCACCATACAACTCGCCAGTATGGGTTGTCCCCAAAAAAGACGACGCATCAGGTGAAAAAAAATTCAGACTGGTAATCGACTACAGGAAATTAAATACGGTTACAATTGCAGACAGGTACCCGATACCAGAAATAAATGAGGTACTGTCCCAATTAGGAGAAAACCGAGTATTTTCAGTAATCGATTTAAAAAGCGGCTTCCATCCAATTCCTCTAAAGGAATCTGACGTGGAAAAAACAGCTTTTTCTGTGAACAACGGAAAATACGAGTTCACTAGATGACATACTACGACAATATATAGGCAAAATATGCTATGTTTACATATGTAGATGACATAGTCATATTTAGCAAGGACGAAAAATCACATTCTGAGCACATCGTAAAAATGTTTGATACACTTAATAAAGCTAACATGAAAGTTCAAGCAGATAAATGCGAATTCTTCAAAAAACAAGTTGAATTTTTGGGATTCATCATTTCCTCTGCAGGAATTTCTACAAACCCTTCTAAAGTTAACGCAATCGCGAACGTACCATATCCCAAAACTCTCAAGGACCTTAGATCATTTTTAGGACTATCAGGTTATTATAGACGTTTTATAAAAGATTACGCAAAACTAGCAAAACCACTTACTAATCTGCTTCGAGGAGAAGAAGGCAGAATATCCAAAAATATTTCAAAAAAAACCAATATACAATTAACCGAAGAAGCCAAAGGAGCATTCAATAAAATTAAATCAGCACTTATATCAAAAGACGTTATACTTCAATATCCGAATTTTAACAAATAATTTAATCTTACCACAGACGCTTCTAAATATGCCATAGGCGCAGTTTTAGAACAAAACGGAAAACCAATAACTTTCATTTCCCGAACCCTAAATAAAACCGAAGAAAACTATGCAGTTAATGAAAAAGAGATGCTTGCCATTATTTGGGCACTCAATTCCCTTAGAAATTACTTGTATGGTAAAGCAAAAATAATAATATATACAGATCATCAACCCTTGACCTATGCGCTTAGCAACAAGAACAATAATTTGAAATTAAAAAGATGGAAATCTATACTAGAAGAGTATAATTACGAAATAAAGTATAAAACCGGAAAATCTAACGTTGTTGCAGATGCTCTCTCCAGACCATTTCAAATTAATTCATTATCCGTTGCCACAAACTCAGACGACAGCTCGTCTCATAATTTAATTCCAGCAGTAGAAGCTTCAGTAAATGTTTTTAAAAATCAAATTTGGATATCAATAGGACAAGAAGACAGTTACCAATTCAAACTACCTTTTCCAACATATCACAGACATATAATTGTTAAACCAAGTTATTCAGCAGAAGATTTAATATCAATCTTAAAAAGACGACTTAACCCCTCAGTAATCAATGCAATTTTCACTTCAGAAGAAATAATGGGACAAATTCAGCAAATTTATCCATCCCACTTCCGCAACTACAAAATAAGATTTACTCAAACAAAAGTTAAAGATCTACGCACAGATGAAGAACAAGAAAATCAGATTTTAATAGAGCACAAAAGAGCTCACAGAAATTCGATAGAAAATAAAAAACAGCTTTTGGAAAAATTCTATTTTCCCAAAATGTTACAGAAAATTAAAACAGTAATTAAACAGTGCAGTATATGTGCAGAGAATAAATACGATAGACATCCTAATAATACAAAAATTCAAGCAACCCCACTTCCAGAATATCCCGGACAAATAGTACACATAGATATTTACATAGCAGACAAAAAACTTATACTTACAGCAGTCGATAAATATTCGAAATACGCCCAAGCGAAAATTTTAAAATCAAGATCTACAGAGGACATTAGAGAACCCCTCAGGCAGATAATTTTCAATTTCGGAGTCCCACAAAATATTATAATAGATAACGAAAAGTCATTAAACTCTCACTCAATAACCTTTATGCTTGAATACCAACTTAGAATAAAAATACATAGAATACCCCCGCATACTAGTACAGCTAACGGACAAGTTGAGCGTTTTCACTCAACCCTAACCGAAATTTTAAGATGCTTAAAATCAGAAAATACAGAAAGATCATTTAACGAACTACTAGGTAGAGCAGTGTACGAATAAACTATTCAATACACTCAACTACAGGACAAAAACCGCTCGAAGCATTTTTTGGACGCAAAATCTTTACCGACCCCGAACAATATGAAAAAGCTCGACAGGATAACATACAAAGCCTTAGGCAAAAGCAAGAACAAGACTTAACATTTCATAATAAAAACAAAAAACCCTTAAAAGACTATAACATTGGACAGACAATTTACGTCAAAATTAATAAACGTTACGGTAACAAACTAACATCACGGTACAGAAAGGAAATCGTAAAAGAAAATAATAATTCAACAGTTTTAACACAAACCGTCAAAATAGTACACAAAAGTTTAATAAAAAATTAAAAACAAATAACCCTTCTCCTTTTAGATTTTTTGCCGCGGCTACAACCGCAAGCGTACAGATCCTTGACTACAGTTCATCCCAATTGGTTACAATTGATAGTGGACCAGCTAAACTACAGACAGGAACATTTAAAATCATACATATAATCGAGCTGAACTATTACGATGACGCAATAACGAAGATAGAAACCATAATTAACGGAAAACTAGCCACTCATCCACTTTACCCCATTCTATCGTCCCTAATAAATCAAACCAAAATCAGTTTAGATAGAGTAAAAGTAAGTAAAAAAATAAAAAAAAGATCACTAGATTTTATAGGATCAGCGTGGAAATGGATCGCAGGAAATCCTGACCACAGCGATTTTAACATACTAACAGAAAAAATGAATAACGTACTTGAAAATAATAATAGACAAGTAATTATAAATAAATTAATAAACGAAAAAATTAACGAAATAATTGATAAAACAAATAAAATAACTAAAAATATTCAAAAAGACGAACAAGTCGAAAACGACATAGTTTTGCAAATAAAATTTAAATTAGAAGTTATTAAGGAAGAACTTATTAATACAGCCTACGCAATTCATTGGGCCAAAGCAAATATTGTAAATTCATTTATTTTATCAAATAAAGAACTAGAAATAACAAAACATTTCGTAGAAAATGAAAATATACCATTTATAAACATCGACGAAGCTTTAGAATTCGCTGAAGTCAAAATAGCTGCAAATGAAAACAGCCTAATTTATGTAATAAGTTTACCCACAACTGGGAAAGAAGATTGTAGGTCAGTAGAAATACGACCAGTAAAGAAAAAGAAATTGATAAATAAAATAAATTTTAAATTAATATTATTGTGTTCAAATAAAATATTCGGTATATCTACCAATTGTAAAACTTATAACATGTTATCAATTTGTCCACAAAATATAATAAAGGACATTTCAAATGATACGTGCATTGCACACTTATTAGAAAGTTAGATTGAAAATTGTACAAAAATAAACAATGAACATGTAAAATCAGTCGAAGAAATTTCAAGCGACTTGATATTTTTGAATCAATTTGACAATGATATAACAATTAATAACAAAACTTTTAGAGTTAATGGAACATATTTAATAAAATACCATAATGCTAGTATAGAAATCAATGGCCAAATTTTTAATACAAAAGAAATTACGGAAAAAAACCATTACCAGCAATATTACAACCATTTTCAAATAGTAGCATATTAGAAGAGATTCTATCTCTAGAATCAATAAAAAAATTCCAAACTAATGAAACCATTCACCTAAATTTACTAAAAAACAAAGCAATATTTTTTTACAATAAATTTATTGTCATTTATTATAATTGTAATTTTAATAATTGTAATTGTAAGAAAAATTATATAATTAAATAATGAGAATGGACCAGGAGCCGAAGAAGCTGAAATCGGTATCCAAAATTTAGCAAGATTTTTTGTTAGGCCATCGAACTAGGACATTCGAACTTAAGGGCGGAGGAGTTAGCACATAATACGCTAGCCACTGCCAACAACAACAACAACCACTCCATAGCAGAGGAATGCAGGCGAACCGACACCTTACCTGAAGGCCATACTGCACGCGCAAGCCAAAAGTGCTGACGGCGCGTCTACGCTCCCGTGGGAATGGAATGTCGACAGTTCCGGCGAACCACAGCTGCAGCGCAGCTTTAGAAATAAGCTTTAGTCAAGTAATAATTGGAATCGATTTTTCAGTTGCATTTTAGAATCCAAAATAAACGCACGGGACATCTCCCTAAAAAATTGTGTTTTGCTTTCCGCGCAACTCGCGATACTAATTTATACAAGCAAGGCAAGATAAACGCCAACGCACATGCATTATCACGCAGACAGATAGACAGTGACATACTTAAAGCAATGATTCCAACAAGTAAAAATGAAAAGGAAGATATTAAAAGCATTAACGTTATAACAAGGAGCAAGGCCGCAAAATTAAGGAATATTGAAGAAAAAGAATTAGCGCAAAAGAATATAAATACCGGTACACGCATTATTAAAGAAAATACAGCTCTCAAGAAGCCTGATCAACTTCATATTTGGGAATGTACATCCTTTAATGACGTAAAGAAAATGAAGAAATTGAAATTTTATATTGAAAAAGAAAGTAGTACTACAATTAAAATAATTGATAATGAAGTGCACGTAACCTGTAGCGATGACCCTTTGAATCTAGATTCATTGTTGGAGAAACTACATGGTTCACTAAGAAGTTCACGTATAAAGGAGCTGGCCCTTTGTGACAAAGATTTTATATTTAAAAACATTGATATGAATGCATTCAAGAAAAAATACAATGAATTAGAAATGAATAAATGCGCGCCAATAAAAATACAAATATATAGAGCTCAAAGAGAAGTAGAAAGTATGATACTTAAATATAAATTGATAGATAAATTTCACTGCTCTAACATTGCAGGTCACTTAGGAATCCGAAAAACTATTTTAAAACCCAAACAAAGATATACATATTTGGAAAAATATGAGACAGATGGTAAAAGAATTTATGAACAACTGCAAAAAATGCACACAAAACAAAGTAGCTAGACATACAAAAGAACCACTTGTAGTGACAGACACACCAACCACAACTTTTGACACCATAACAATTGACACTGTAGGCCCATTGCGCATATCTAATGGCTACAGATACATATTGACAATGCAATGCGACTTATCAAAATTTGTAATAGCACACCCAATTGAAAGTAAAGACGCAAAAACAATAGCAACCAATTTAGTTGAACAACTCATTCTAAAGTACGGTTTCATTAAAACATTAAAATCAGACAGAGGGACAGAATTTGTAAACGAACTAATGAGTAACTTATGTAATTTACTCAACACAAGACAAATATTTTCCACTCCATATCACCATCAAACAATAGGCGCACTTGAGAAAAACCACAGAACGCTTAACGAGTATTTACTTTCATTTGCCGACGACTATGAATGGGACAAGTGGATCTCATATTACACTTTCGCATACAACACCACGTAGACACATTGTATTCACCTATGAATTAGTTTTTGGTAAACTACCAACTCTACCAAGTGACAACATAAATAAACAAAACGAAATTTACGACATTGATAACACTTGTTTACAAAATTTAACTTTTTGTCTGTTGCCGTGAATTTTGTGGTTAATAATGTTCAGTTATAACTAGTTTTTGTCAAATCTACCATCAAAAATTTTAGAGCAGCTCGATTTACTTTGTTTTTGATTTTTGACATTTAAGCGTTTATATTAATTGATAATACGCCTGTTATTTTACTGTGTTAAGATTAGTATCTTAAGTTTTTGCGTCATGAGTAGTTAAAGAGACGTTGTTCAAACAATCCAGATCATTTTTACTATATTTGCGGACAATATGTGTTTAACAACTGTAGAGAGTTATATGAACGTTTAAGAAAAATACCTATTTTGAGTATTTTGGGATGCTCTGGATAAAAATGCGAAGTCTTGGACTCCCAATTGTGTTTGTAAATCGTGTGTGGAATATTTAAGATTGTGGAAAAGCGGTAAAAGAAGTGCCTTTAAATTTGGAACACCGACTGTTTGGCGATAACCACGAAATCATCTCACTGTTTAAACACTAAAAATCGAGCTAAATGGCAGTACCTAAGTACTAGTTGTGTTCAAGGCCCAGTGAAACGTCCACTTGACTCTTCAGTGCCTAAAAATATATCTGAACCCTTAGAACAAGACATTGAAGTACCAAGCTCATCACAAAATAATTCTGATGATGTACGCTGGGGTACCTATTGCCCACAGTACAAAGTTGAGGGAAGAATATTGTAATATTTCGCTAGTCTTGAACATAATAAAATACGATGACCATAAGTGGCAAATTTGTGTCGATTAAAAAACATTCTTCTTGGTCAACAAAGAGGTTATACATAGTTCCCCTTTTGCAACATATGTACTGTAAACTAGTGTAATTATGCCAATGAATTGAAAATGAGACTCCAAACCTCAATAAAAAATGCCAGAAATATTATAAATATTGTCAAAAGTAAACGAAAAACAAAATATGACAATAATGTAAATATAAGTAATTTTGAAATAGGAGACTTAGTTTATGTAAAAGTAGAAAATAAAAAGAAAAATCAAAGCCCATACCATGGCCCATATGAAATTGTAAACGAAAGAGAAGTAAACTCCACTTTAGATATTAATGGTAAACATAAAGAACTACATAATAACATTTTGAAAAAATACAAAGAACTTCATTAAGAACACAAAAATAATTATTAAGCATACATTTAATACAACAAAATTATAGCAATAAGCAAAATATTATAATATCCATACACATGTAAAGCACTTGCATATCTCCACACAAAAATAAAAAAATAAAAAATTAAATTATTTCATTACGCGAACGAAATATATGTTTCCTCTGAAGGGTAAGGGTGTAGTGACCTACATTAAATACACAACAAAGACAATCGCTGACTGTGCAATACAGCAGTATAAACAAATACATAGCTTAGCGCATTGACCGCTGCACTGCCGCAACGCTATCGCTGCGAAAGCAGAATATTTCAGTGACACATAATGCATAGCTAACTGCATGCACTCTTTTAATTGGTTACGCTATTATTGGAAAGCGGAAAACTAAAATCATTGGAAAAAGAGGGGGAGCTATGGAAATGACTTTCAGTTACATTTTAGTATAAATAGACTTAAGTTTTGTAAAATAAATCAGAATTAGATTAAACAGAACTATCGCTGTTTTGATTTCTTTCTCAACTTTCTGGCAACTTGTTAGCTGCCTACTAACTGGCAGAATTCTCCCTGCCTTATAAAGAGGAGTATAAACATAAACACCATAGGGCCACCACACCTGATTACATACAAATCTTCTGACGATCTGATGAAACTTCTACAGGAATCTGTGAAAGTCGACGTAGTTAACGTAATATACTGCGATCTACACACATTAGCACAGGTTCAACATAAATTAATAGAAATCTTTCCAACGGTAAAGTTTAGGCATACGGAGAAGTTTGTAAACGATATTTCGGACCCAAACGAGCAACAAGAAATAATTGCGTCTGAACATAACCGCGCACATCGCGCAGCTTAAGAGAATGCAATACAGATACTAGAAGATTATTTTTTTTCCAAAATTAGAAAAAAAGGCCAAGCAATTTGCGGCCAATTGTCGCGTATGCTCCCAGGCAAAGTACGACCGCCACCCAAAAAAGCAACTTATTGCTCAAGCACCTATACCAACATATTGCGGAGAAGTCCTACACATTGACATATTCTCTTCTGGATCAAAATACTTTTTGACTTGCATCGACAAACTTTCAAAGTTTGCAATAGAATAGTCGATAAGGTCTAGGACGATAGTGGATGTAAAACCACAGCTCCTACAACTGCTCAACATGTTTTTCGGTACAAAAACCATCTATTGCGACATCGAAAAGTCTTTAAACTGATTTAGTGTCAAAGCGATGCTAAAAAATCATTTTAACATCGAAATCGCGAACGCCCCCCCCTCCCTATATAGTACATCAAACGGTCAGGTAGAGCGATTTCACAGCACGCGATGGCTGAAACTTGACAAAAAACTAAAAAGAAATCGAAGAAATAATCCTTTTGGCCACAATCAAATATAACCGCTCTATCCATACGGTGTCTGGAATGAAGCCCATTACTATCTTTCGCTCAATAAAAGACGACGAACAGATAGCGGCTCGCATAAAAAACGCTCAAGGGAAAGAGTTAATACAATAAGAATAGGAGGGATAGAGAATTCGCAGTGGGGGACAAAGTACTATTCAAAAATAATAGGAGACTACGCAATAAATTGACTCCTCATATACTGAAGAAAGTGTGGAAAAAGATGTGGGCACAACAGTGCTTATAAGAGGGAGGAGGGTCCATAAGGACAACCTTCGCAGAAATCAAAACTAAGAGTTATTAAAATTATTAGGGTTATCTTGGAATTGGTCATTGCGATGCAAGTATCGGGAACGTCGGGAAGAATAATAGACTACTCTAATGCGAAGTACATTCCGGTAGTTGACGGTGACCTCATCATCTGGAAAAACTTGGGACATATCAAACAGGTTACTAACTTGACTCTTGAATTATTAAGAGACGAGACAATTAACGCCACAAACAACTTCCCGCAAACGCATATGAGGAAGTTGTTGGACGCGGACATACAACAGATAAATGGACTAATACAGATGCTAAGTACTCATTACAGGCAGACCAGAAGCCTAAACGCACTAGGGACAGTACTGAAATACATTACTGGAACTCCGGATCACGACGACTTTGACAGGCTGACGAACACAGCAGAACAACTGATCGATTCGCAAGACAGACAATTTACCATTAACACCGAGGTCCAAAAAGAAATCAATAGCCTTACGATTACAGTAAATAGGATGTTGAAGGCAGCTAAGCAAAGGGAATTGGATACAGGCAACCTTTACGATGTACTCACGGCTAGAAACAGAGCAATAATAACAGAATTGGATAGCATAATTACCTCCATCACTTTCGCGAAAATTGGAACCTGGAACCCTATCCTTGTAGACAGTAATGAAAGAAATTCCATTATAAAAAATGAGTACTTCACAAACCTAACGGTAACCGATATTATGACCTTAGCTAAGATTAAGATCCTACAATATAATAACGTAATATATTTCTTAATAAGATATCCTATTCCTAAGCCTAGATGTAATAAAGTTATTATTTTGCCTGTAGCCCACGGCCACGAAATCCTACACCTACAAGAATCCACCTTAGCGACGTGCCAAAACCACACACTTGCGGTGAGGAACTGCAGCGACACGATACCAATGTTTTGTCTAGCATCATCGGACACGTCATGCGCTTTACAACTTATGGCACGCAACACTGCCAACTGTGGTACAACATTTAATAACCTCGCACCCATTAGGCAGGTCAGTGATGGTTTGGTAATCATTAACGACCAACTGGTTGACATAGAGGGGAAGGACGAGGCGCCGATCACGGTCAACGGCACTTATCTGGTCGTCTTCACAGACCGTGTTAGAGTAAATGGTACAATATTTTACAACGAAAATGCAACGACGCCTCTGAAACCTGAAGCACCATGGGCCTCCGCAATCAACCTAACGCAACACACAGAGATACTAACTGCCCCTTACCTACACCATGTAAACCAACAGAACTTCAAACACATCGAACATCTGCAACGTCGTGTTAGGCAAGGTCATATCGCAAGTCTGATTGCTATTGTTGCATTATTCATTGTGGGACTGGTCGTCTACGCAATCCGATGCATAGCTGTCACCAGGAAAAGAATTTTTATTGCCAGATCAGTAGAAGTGGCAATAAAATCTGCAGCTACGAGGTCCGGACATCATTCCATCGCAACTATGCCGAGGTAGCCAAAGATGGCCTGCAGGTAGCAATCGTCGACGATAACTCAAAGTCGCCGGCGGCGATTCAGCAGCACTGGGTGGAGATTGACGTCAAATTGTCGAGCCTCGTCATGGATCACGTACTCGACAATCCGGCGGGTCCCCACCCGGAGTTTGACTCCTGCGAAACCTTCCGGGGTTACAGGGTGATCAGGTGCGCAAATCAAGCTTCCTTGGACTTCCTTGCCGGATGCGTCACTAAAATAAGTGATGCATTCGTCGGCCTTAAACTAAGGCTGATTCCGGCCGTAGAGGTCCCCAGGAGGCCACGTGCGCGTGTCTGGTTACCCCCATTGGAGGAGCCGGGCGAGAAGCTGCTACGCTGCCTGAAGATTCAAAACGGGCACATACCGGCAATTTCGGATTGGCAACTTATTAAAGTTGAGCAGCCGAATAAGGCAAGCCGTCCCCTACTCTTGGCTATCTGCGAGGAATCGCTGGAGGCCCTCGCCAAAGCGGACAACAAAATCCGCTTTGGGATCCGTGTGGCCAAGATGAAGATCTTTCGAAGCGACAAGGCTCCTGACGAAGACGACACTGAAGAGGTCGACGACGCAAGCCAGTTGCTGCGAGACGTCGCAATCACGGATGATGACCACGGGCAAGATAAAATGCATGCAGATGAATCTGCAGCACTCTAAATGTGCGACAGATAATCTGTCAATCTTGCTCGGTGAGGAAAACATCGATGTCGGCCTCATCCAGGAACCGTGGGTAAAAGACCTGCAGATTCTAGGCCTAACCAGCAGAACACATAACCTCCTCTATAGTGGTAACACAGGTAAACCCAGGGCGTGTATTCTAATCAAAAAATATTTAAATGCATTTCTCTGTTCAAATTACAGCACAGCAGATTTAACAGTGGTGAAGATAGAGTCCGGGAAGCATCGGAACCTACATCTGGTGTCTGCCTACATGGCACATGACAGGGATGCTCCTCCAGATGAACTGAAGCGCTTCATCGCACAAAACCAAAACCAGACGAACATCATATTAGGAAGCGACGCTAACGCGCGAGTTAATATCGTTCACACGATATGAGTTTAAAAAAATATCTTTTATCGCTACGCCGAAATGCGTGCTCTTTATTGATCTTCTAAAAACTGTCTTACATTTTGAATTCTTAGTTCTATTTATACTATTGAGATGTGGTGGTAGTTATCGTAGTGGATTATTCCATTGTCAGTTGTTTGTTGTTTACGAGTGTAGATATCTATTGTTTGTAGTGATAGTGCATTTCTATTGTTCCAATGATTGTCCGTTGCTTATGTGCAGGTCAGTTGTTTGTTGTTTACATGCATTTCTCGGTAATGCATGTTTATCTGTTGTTTACGTGTTGATAATGCATTTCTCGGTAATGCATGTTTATCTGTTGTTTACGTGTTGATAATGCATTTCTTGATAATGCATGTTTTGGTTGTGGAAACGTTGTGCCTTGTGATGACGTCATTAACTCCCCTCCTTCTTAAAATGAAGCGTCCTCGCTACACTGCTGCTAGGTGTTGTTGTTGAAGACGGTTGAGTTCGATTTCGTAAAGTTCGTCCATTTGCCTTTGTCTGCCAAGTGTTCTTTTATTTTCGCAGTATCGGCAGAGGTGTACTAGACCATAAGTGGTGACTGCTAAGGTAAGGAATGCAATTATGATGAAAAGTGTAAACTGTACAGGGTTCTCCTCGACAGGTATTAAAAACGTTGAGGGTTCTTGAATGTTGTTGAATTTGTATTTTGAGTCTGAGGAAAGGATACGGAGTACCTCAAGTTTTTCGCTATGTTGGTTGTGTATAACTTCTCTGAGTTGTTGTTGATGGTTATAATAAGTGATGCCATCGATGTTTGTAGATTCTTTAAAATGTGTTAGTTTTGGGCCTGATATATGCATGTTGTTCCAAGTATGCTCATAATCCGTCAAGATGTGACCAGTCTCTAGGATTCGGAGTGGGGCGTTATTCTCATGGATTGTTTCGCATTGCGCAGGATTGTCTTTTAATATTTTTAAAGTGCAATTATCAGAGGGTTCTGATTTACAAATAAAGGTACTAATATAATTTTTACATTTTGATACTCTTTGATAATCGTTACATTTTGCAATCTTAGGATCTAAATTAATTTTACCATGCTTATGTGCTAAAGGATATACGTTAAATAGGTTACATTTAGTTTCAAGAATAGGGTATTTGTATATTGTTATAATTGCATGTTGTAGGTCACAGATATGAATGTCCGCATATTCTAATATATTGATTATTGGAAGATCCAACTGTTCATGGTTTATTAACTCATACACATCTTTCAAATTTAATGTGCCAGAATAAAAATTATTATTTTTCGCAAAATTAATAGTGTTCGCTATTGATTGAAGTTCATTATAGACTTCTGATATAACAATATTTTCGCTAATTGTTTTGGGATCAAGAGTTTCGAGTATTCTTTCGAACTGTGAGTTAATTGTTTTTTGCTTATTGTTATTTTCTATTAGCATATTAAGTGACGTTTTAATTTCTATAAGGTCATTGTGGTCTGGTGTGCCAGTGATGAATTTAAGGATGGAACCAAGGAAGTTAAGTGATCTCTTTGGTCTGTAGATATTTGGTATGAGTTGATTTTTTAAAGTTTCAATTCTGTTCACTAAAATTTGAGTCTCAGGGTAGTTTTCTAAATTATATGTAGATTTCATTACACTTTCGTAAGGCGCGAGTATTTTTGAAAGATTAGATATGTGATACAGGAAAGCTGTATTCTGATAAATGTAAACAGGATCTGTTTCCACTAGTACATATTTTCTATTGGTTAAGTCTATTATATTATCGCTAAATGCGATAGGGAAAAGTAAGATAAATACTACTCCGTACATGCCTTCACTCTGATGTTGTCCTTATGTATAATGAGTCCTTTATTTGTTATTATCGTTTTTCCGTTGTCTTCTTTAACTATATGTTTTGCGTATGTTTTTACGTTTTTGTTCCGTCTATGCGTCTTGGAGTATATAACATCACCTTGTTTGTAATTCAGCTGTTTGCGATTGTGGTTGTGGTATCGTAAGACTCTGTCTTGGTTTTGTTGAAGGCGCTCTTTGATGCCAGGATACCCCTTTTGGTTGAAGAACACGTCCTCGGGTTTCTCGTTGGTCACTGAATGGATTGTCTTATTGTATTGTCGGACTGCTTCGTATATCTGTTCGTCAGGTGCTGAACTGTGTTGGTGTGCCAAGACTTTCGCGAGTTCGATTATCGTGCTATGCGTACGTTCGACTTGCCCGTTTGTTGTAGAATGAAAGGCAGGAGTTTTGGTGTGTGTTATTTGTAGTCGTTTGTAAATTTGTTGTGCACATATGCTAGTGAGTGTTGACTCGTTATCAGTCATTACAAACTTTGCGTTTGGGTATATTTGTGAGAGAATCTCGTCAACGTATTTGTATGTATCTTTCTTTGAGGGTATTTGTCTCAAATGGCAAAATTTTGAATATTTGTCGGTTGAGCTAATGTATATGTTATTGCTCATATAAAATAAGTCTAAGTGTATGCATTCGCCTACCTTGTTTGGTATTGGTGCTGAACCTATTGGTTGTTTATTTGGTCGGCGTTCATACTTGTTGGTAAGACATATTTCGCAGTCTTGTACTTCTTTTTTACAAGCGTCACGGATGTTCGGCCAGTAATATCTGAGTGAAATTTCCTGCGCGTTATTTTTATAATTTCTGTGAGCACGTCTGTGTGTGTCTTGTATGATTTGTTTTTGTTGTTCGGTTTCGGTGATGTCGTCTACCATTTTTTGGGCTAATACGATTGATACGGTCGGAAATGTGTCAATAATGTCGTTTTCGACGTAAAATAATATTTGCTCGTCTATTTGAAGAGCGTTAGTTACCTTTGGTCTAATTATATTTTTTAGTCTGTCCAGTAATTCAGCTTTGGTGTTAAAGAAAAGTGTATGTCGACTGTTAGAAAAAATATTTTGTGATGATATTTCGATTAGGTTCGCATCTGATTGTTTTATAACAATTTGATTTTTAAAGCAGTTTAATGGTTGCTTTACTCGTTTGAGTTTTTGTGTTGGTGAGCTTTGTGCCGAATGTTGGGAGTCATCCGAATTTGATGTGTTGTTTATTTGCTGGCGAGAAAGTGCATCAGCGACAACGTTCTGGTGTCCAGGTTTGTAAACAAGTTTTGCGCCGTATTCTTCGATGAAATTCTTCCATCTTTTTAATTTTGTATTGGGGTTTTTTTCCGATATGGAGAAGATTAAAGATTGATGGTCAGTGTAAATAGTCAAATCCGCTATACCATATAAGTAGTTGCGGAGTTTCTGTAATGCCCACACAATTGCGAGTAACTCTTTCTCATTTGTAGAGTAGTTCTGTTCTGTTTGGCTGAGTGTTCGTGAAATAAATGATATGGGTTTTTTATTTTGGGATAATACAGCTCCTATAGCGTAATTGCTAGCGTCCGTGGTTAATTCAAAAGGTTTATCAAAATTTGGTTGGAAGAGTTCAACCTGGGTTTGCAGTTCTTCTTTTATTTTGTTTAGTGCTTCTAGTGCAGGTTCGTCTAAGGAGATTTTTATTTTTGCACTTTGATTTTTTGATATGCCACCGTTGTCTCCTCTGAGGAACGTAGTGAGTGGCTTGACGATGGCTGCAAAATTTTGTATAAATTTTCGATAATAACTGGCGAGACCTAGAAAGGATCTGAGTTCCCTCAGCGATTTGGGAATAGGAAAATCTTTAATAGTTTGTATTTTTATAGGGTCAACAGTTATCCGGTTATATTTTATTATGTGTCCTAAGTATTCTACAGAGTCATGAAAGAAGTGTGATTTCTCATTCGAAATCTTCATGTTGGCTTGGTGAAGTGCGTTTATAATTATGCGGATATGTTCGATATGTTCTTCGGGAGAGGAAGAATAAATGAGAACATCGTCTATATAAACGTAAGCGAACTTCCCGATATATGGTCTAAGAATATCGTCCACGCATCTTTGAAAAATGGATGGGGCATTTTTCAGGCCGAACGGCATACGAAGGAATTCGTACTTAGCTCCATTTACACTAAAGGCCGTTTTTTCTCTGTCAGATTCATTAATAAGGATCTGATGGAAGCCAGACTCTAAATCTAAAGTAGTAAATACTTTTGCATTACCTAAATTCTGTATGGTCATAGCCACATCAGGTATGGGGTATCTATCTGTGATAGTTTGAGCGTTTAGCTTCTGAAAGTCTACGACCATTCTGCGCTTAGGTTTCCCTTGTTCATCGGTACCTTTTTTAGCGACTGTCCAAATGGGAGAGTTGTACGGACTTTTGCTGGGTTGAATTATTTCATTTTTTAAAAGTTTGTTAATTTCTTTGTTAATAAACTCATTATCCGACATAGGGTACGGATATTGCTTTGTCCAAATAGGATCTTCGGAATTCGTCCTAATGGTGGCTTGTATCGTGGTAGTAAATGGTAGTATGGCGTTAGTACTTTCATTTTTTTGCATTATTTCGGCGATTTCCGCCCTGAATTTTTCATTATTAATTGTATAATTTATTCTCTGTACAGAGTCACTTTCTTTCTTGGCCCTATATTTATAACTGAGCTTGTACTCGAAAAGGTTGACCTCTGCTTTGATTGCTCTGAGCCCCTGTTCGCCCAGAAGCATATCAAATTCTTCTAATGCATCTGTTTCAAAAAATGTGAGATTATGTTCTAATAATGTTATTATTTTTTTTGATTTGGTTATTGAGTGACCATGAAGAGTTTTTACTTTTACAGGTTTAATTTGAATAGGCTTACCGATATTGCATTTTGTACTTATATAGTTATTTGTTGCTCCAGTGTCGATGAGGATGTTTATAGTTTTGCCTGTATCCCTGCAGTGGCGTTGCAGACACGGCAAATCGTTCATATGCCTAAAAAAGCACTGCCGGTCTCGTATTCATCATCATCGTTATGTTCTGGTGCAAGCGATTGCAGTTCTTCGTCGCGTGTTTGGTTTACCCGCTGTACCTTCTGTTGTGTGTTGAAGTTGCGAGATGAAGGATTTCGTTCTCTCTTCTGTGGTTCTCCTCTGAATGGGTTATTTGGAGGTAGCCCTTGGTTTTGGCGGTTATAGCTGTTTTGTGGGGGTGCAGGATGGTTTCTGTTGAAGTTTGTAGATCTTATGTATTGGTGTGATTGATCTACTTCCATTGGTTGTTGCTGTTGCCTGGGTGCATTTTGTGTATATTGCACTCGCACGTCTGGTCTGTATCTTCGTGGGTCCTCGTGATATCTTCTGTTCTGAGGAGGTTGATGCTGCGGTGTATTGTTCGGTCTAAGGTGATGGTATTGCGGAACATCGAATTGTGAGTTCACGTTATCGTGATATATTGTGCTTGCGATAGCGTAGGCGGTCTCTAAATCTCTTGGGTTGTGGCTATAGAGGGTGCCGCTGGTATACTTGCTGTTTAATCCGAGAATAAATGTCCTGACGGCTTCCTGATTCGCATATTGTTGCATATCAGAAGGGGATGTTGAGTTCTCCATCTCGATTTTCGTGAGTGCGAGGTTTAATGCCTTGTTGACTTCACAATGGAATTCTGCTAATGTCCTTTTACCTTGCGTTATTTTCTTCATTTCTTCCAGTAAGACATATAGAGGTCTCTGGTCCGCATAAGTGTAATCGAGGCGGTTAATTATTGAATAAAAATTGAACTTTGTATCGTGGTTGATTAGAATATCTGCTGCCTCTCCTTGAATTTTTGAGTGTACAATCGAGAGTGCCGTGTAGTATGTGGGTGTTGTAGTGTATTCCCTTATATTCTCCATGTGTATCCAAGCACGTTTCCTCCATGATCTATATTGATTCCTATCGCCTGTGAAGTTGGGTAACGTTTTGAATATTTCCAAGTTTATTTGCGATTGATCCGTGATGTTTGGTGTACATTCTACATGTTGATCTGTCGTAGTGAAGGTCTGGGTTTGTTGTGCTTCCAGGGTATTTACTTTTAATTGTGTATTGTTTAGAGCCTGTGTGAGGAGTTCTACCTGTGCTCGTAGAGTTGCGATGTCCTGAGCCATTGTATCGTCTTGTGGTATTGGGCGCAGAGAGTTGAAAATTTGTTGGCGTTTATCGCGTGAGTCCAGGGTGAAGGATTCTCTTTAAAATCAGGAATCTTTTATTTCACTTTTCACTTTTTTTTTCGGTTTAGGCTGCCTGCTATTTCAAGGTTTGCCTTTTTACGCGACTGGATAAACTTATTATATCTCACTTTTTTCAGAGACTGGTTTTGTGCTTTTCTTCAAAGCCGTGGAATTTTTTATTTTATTATCCTGTAGTTTCGAGGATATTTGGCTGTAGTCAAGAGTTTAGACCGGTTGAGCCCCCAGTTAATATCGTTCACACGATATGAGTTTAAAAAAATATCTTTTATCGCTACGCCGAAATGCGTGCTCTTTATTGATCTTCTAAAAACTGTCTTACATTTTGAATTCTTAGTTCTATTTATACTATTGAGATGTGGTGGTAGTTATCGTAGTGGATTATTCCATTGTCAGTTGTTTGTTGTTTACGAGTGTAGATATCTATTGTTTGTAGTGATAGTGCATTTCTATTGTTCCAATGATTGTCCGTTGCTTATGTGCAGGTCAGTTGTTTGTTGTTTACATGCATTTCTCGGTAATGCATGTTAATCTGTTGTTTACGTGTTGATAATGCATTTCTCGGTAATGCATGTTTATCTGTTGTTTACGTGTTGATAATGCATTTCTTGATAATGCATGTTTTGGTTGTGGAAACGTTGTGCCTTGTGATGACGTCATTAACTCGCGCAGCACTATATGGGGTAGCTCCGAAACAAACGAAAGGGGTGAGTCTCTCCTCCACTTTATACTAAATACCAATCTCTGTATTTGTAACAAGGGCAGGAAACCTACCTTCATCTTTCCCAGTTCAGAAAGGTTCTCGGGATGGGAAGAGGTGTTGGATATAACGCTATCGTCAGATGGTGTAATCGTAGATGACTGGAGGGTGTCAGACAAAGCATCGATGTCAGATCACTGTTTGATACTCTTCAGCATACGCGGTGAATCCTGCACCCCATCTCTATTTCGGAACCCTCGAAGAACGAATTGGGCTAAATTCAATAATATCACGTCGAAAAGTTTAGGAAGCGGTAAAATCAAAAAGATTATAACGGCAAGCGAACTAGACGAAACAGTTGGTAGGATGGAGAAATCTATCGAAATAGCCTTTAAGAAGTCCACCCCTTTTAGTACCCGTAAGAAAAAATCTCCACCTTGGTGGTCTGGAGAACTTAGGGAACTCAGAGCTAAAGTCAGGAAAACATTCAACGATAGCTACAGGTCAAAAGTATGGTAGCCATATAAGGACTCATTGAAACAATACAAGAAAACAGTAAGGAAAGCCAAGTCAGAATCCTGGCGGTCATTCTGCTCATCTGTAGAAACATGCAGGGAGTCCGCCAGACTGAGCAAAATTCTGTCAAAAGAGCACTCAAATCCAAGCTTTCTCAGGAAGCACGATGGAGTGTGGACAGATAATGCCAGGGATTCATTGGAAGCCCTTACTAACACCCACTTCCCGGGGTGCGGCCAGAGACCAACGATATGGACTCAAACCAATTTTCCGGAACCCTCCGAGGTGGAACTGGAAACTGTTATAGACATAACTAAAATAAAGTTCGCAATAAACAATTTTCAACCCTACAAATCCCCCGGTCCAGATGGGATCTTACCAATAATGCTGCAAAAGCTTGGGGAACCCATGATCATATGGCTGGATCAGGTCTTTAAAGCCAGCATTCGACTATCACATGTTCCACAAAGCTGGAAAAGAGTCAAAGTTGTTTTCATTCCGAAGACAGGTAGAAGAACCCATGATGAAGCAAGACACTTCAGGCCAATAAGTCTAACATCTTTTCTACTTAAAGCACTAGAGAGATTGCTGGACATACATATCAGATCCATCATACACGGATCAAAGCTATCGACAGCCCAACATGCGTATATTAAGGGCAGGTCAACAGAAACTGCTCTACACGAAGTGGTGGGCACCATAGAAAAATCAATCTACTTCAAAGAATTTACTCTAGCTGCCTTCCTAGATATAGAGGGGGCTTTTAACAATATAAAGGTCGAGTCAATCACTCAATCACTAGGAATGATGGGGGTATCTACCCACATCTGCGGATGGATTGAGCAGATGCTTAGGAACAGACATATTATAGCAACCAGTGGTTCATCAACACTCTCCCGCTTTGCGAACAGAGGCACCCCGCAAGGGGGGGTTCTGTCCCCATTACTTTGGGTAGTGGCTATGAACGATATTCTACTGAAGCTCAAAAGCGGTGGAGTAAAAGTAGTTGCATATGAAGACGATGTCGTAGTGGCAGTATCTGGTCTTTTTCCCTCCACGATAAGCGAAATTCTCGAGGCAGCTCTGCGAAGACTCCAAAAATGGGCCTCCAAAGCGGGCTGGGTATCAACGCCGATAAGACAGAGCTAATGCTGTTCACTAAAAGAACTAAAATAGCACGGTTTAAACTTCCTTCTCTTAACGGAACTCCTCTGACTCTATCCTCTGAAGCAAAGAACTTGGGTATCACATTGGACCCGAAACTTAGCTGGAAGAGAAACGTTGAGAGGCGTGTTGAGAAAGCATACATAGCCTATTACTCCAGCAAACGAATCATTAGTAAAAACTGGGGATTAAAACCAAAGCTTGTCCTGTGGTTGTACAAGTTATCGTAAATAAGTTCTCACGATAACATTTTCGTCAACAACAACATCTTGTTGACGCAACCCCACTCGGGGTGGTTGCACCTAACGTTCCACACGCGCAACCATGTCAGCAGAATTGCGCTCACACGGTTTGGCTGCACCGAATATTCTACACGCGCGGCCATGTCAGCAGAATTGCGTTCGCGCTAGGAGTAAGCTAGGGCACGATTGTAAGTTCAGTTTGAAAAACTCATTAAAGACAACAGCTAGTGCGCTGTAGAAAACAATCGAATAAAATTAAATCGTTTTATTGGCGCCCAACGTGGGGCTCGCGAATATAAAACCGAAAATTAATTAACACCACTACTGGATAAGGAAGAAAGGCGATTAACGGGACCAATCCTGGAACGCGAATATAAAACCGAAAATTAATTAACACCACTACTGGATAAGGAAGAAAGGCGATTAACGGGACCAATCCTGGAACGCGAATATAAAACCGAAAATTAATTAACACCACTACTGGATAAGGAAGAAAGGCGATTAACGGGACCAATCCTGGAATATTATAAGAATATGTTAAGGATGAAAGGGTGAGTGAAGTGCTTGTCTCGTTTAAAAATTACTTGTAGTAATAGTGAAATATAATAAAGTGAAAATACAATTTTTGCGAATAGTTGATGAGTGAATTACTTGAAATAAAATAAAGTTAAAATAGAACAAGAATTTTTAGGGGAAGTAGATGATTGAAGTGTTAGAGGACTTGTTTAAAAATCTTAAATTAGAAAACACAGAGGAACATATCATGAACGCTGACCAAGTAGGCGAGTTGATTAGAGCAGAAGTGAGCAGGGCATTAGCGGCTCAAAAATTACAATTCGACAGAAAGATAATTGCAATTCAGAATCAGGTCGCTTTGACGAAACCAAAAATAGAAAAGTTTACAAGGGTTGCTATCATTGCTACAGTAAGTTGCGAGATTACACTTGACGCTATTAAATCTCTTCCTGAATTCTTTGGCCACCCAGGTACGTATGTGTCCTGGCTTGAGGCTGCACATAATACATACGAATTATTTAAAAGATACGATGGCAGCGAACGCCACTATCAAGCAGTTACTATTTTGAGAAATAAGGTACGAGGGGCGGCCGATGCAGTACTTTCGTCCTTTAACACGGTGCTGAATTTTAGCGCAATAATTTCTCGCCTCGACTTTACCTACGCGGACAAGCGACCAATATACCTCATTGAACAGGAACTATCTACACTGAGACAAGGTTCAATGTCATGTCTAGAATTTTACGATGAAGTAGAGAAGAAACTAACTCTGTTAGCAAACAAAACTATTATGTCCTACGAAAGTGGAGTAGCAGACACCATAAATGAAAAGTACAGGGCCGATGCACTCAGAGTGTTCATATCAGGTTTAAGGAAGCCACTATGTGACATCCTGTTCGCGTCTAGGCCTTCGGACCTTCCATCGGCCCTGGCCTTGGCACAGGAGGTGGACGCTAATAACGAGCGTTACGCATTTGCAACAAATTTTGCAAACAGATCTCATGAAACTTCTTACAACAAGAAAGCCAACGCTATCCAGATCCTCAGTAATCAAAAGAGCTTTAATTCTGACCACAGTGGGGGTCACAAGAATCCACATTATTCAGTTAGTAAACAAAATAGGCAGGCCGGTCATGCACAAAGTTCCACTAATAACTTGAAGCCATATACTAGTAGTAACTATTCAGGTCAAAGGCGTGTCGAGCCTATGGAAGTAGATCCTTCCACATCCCACTTTACACACCTTCTCAATAGTCCTGGCCAAGATCATAACGGCAGGCAGCAGGGGAATCTGCAGAAGCGCACAGCGAATTCGGGACGGTACACCGGCCCTAAGATACAGCGCGTAAATCATCTGAATGACGAGCCTGATTCATCTAACGAACCAACGTATGACAAAGAAGCGGAAGAAGCAGCAGATAACATTGAAAATGATGAGCTCAATTTTTTAGAGCAAAATCCCTCCTTCCCTGGATTTCGAGGTCAATAGGAGGGAAAGAAGTCAAACTCCTTGTCGATACTGGCTCGTCAAGGAGTTATATCAAACAATTGCCAGACTTAAAAGGAATACAGTCGGTTAGGAATCCATTTTCAGTTAAATCAATTCATGGGGTTACCCCCATTAAGCACAAATGCAAAGTTAAAATTTTTGGAGTAGTGGCAGACTTTTTCATACTACCGAATTTGACATCATTCGATGGTGTAATTGGCCTCGACTTATTGAACAAGGTACACGCGACTATTGATCTAAAGACAAATACAATTAGGCATGACTTTGGCAAGGAGGTTATTTTATTGATCACCAGCCAGGATGTAAGTCATCTGCAACTGCAGTTTAAGTCAATTCCCAATCATTTAGAGGAAGCCGTCGTCAAAATAATTAGTAGTGTAAATGGGGTATTTGCAGATCCCAATCAGGCGCTTCCATATAATACCAATGTCGTGGCAACGATTCGCACAGAGAACGAGGAACCAGTGTACTCAAGGTTATACCCGTACCCACTGGGCGTTTCGGATTTCGTAAATAAGGAAATCCAGGACCTTTTGGCGAATGGCATCATTCGGACCTCTAGGTCCCCATACAACAACCCTATATGGGTAGTTAAGAAGAAAGGTCTTGATGGAGACGGCAGAGAAAAAAAACGATTGGTTATAGATTTTCGGAAACTGAATGAGAAAACAATCAGTGATAAGTACCCGATCCCCGATATTACAGGGATCTTGTCCAATCTGGGCGGGCGCAAATTCTTTACTACTCTAGATTTGAAGTCTGGTTTTCACCAGATAAAACTATTAGAGCGCGATAGAGAAAAGACTGCCTTCTCCGTGAAGAACGGAAAGTATGAATTCTGTCGGCTACCCTTCGGCCTGAAGAACGCTCCCAGTATCTTCCAGAGGACAATAGACGATGTGTTGAGAGAACACATAGGAAAAAACTGTTTCGTCTACGTAGACGATGTCATTATATTCTCAAAGGATGAGCAACAACACTTAAAGGATGTTGAAGCAATTCTTAGAAGTTTATGCGAAGCCAATATGAGGGTTTCGGCAGAAAAGTCAAAATTTTTTAAAAGCGAAGTTGAATACTTCGGATTTTTGGTCTCGCAAGGGGGAATTAAAACATGTCCAGACAAAGTTGACACAATTCGGAATTTCCCTGAGCCCACCACTTTGAGGGGGCTTAGATCATTCTTGGGCCTGGCGGGGTATTACCGCTGTTTTATAAGAGATTTCGCTAAGATAGCAAAGCCCCTGTCAAATATTATGAGGGGAGAATACGGCCGAGTTACTGCATCACAGTCGAAAAAAATCAAAATTGATTTGACTGACGAACAGAAAAAGACCTTCAATACATTAAAGGAAATTCTAGCATCCGAGGACGTAACACTAACATATCCGGATTTCAGCAAACCGTTCGATTTGACTACTGATGCGTCCTCACACGCTATCGGTGGCGTCCTTTCACAGGACGGCAAACCTATTACCATGATCTCTCGCACCTTGTCCGGTAGCGAGGAGCATTACGCCACAAACGAAAGAGAATTACTAGCCATCGTTTGGGCATTAAAATCGCTCAGAAATTACCTTTACGGTGTACCCAAGCTTAATGTGTTTACGGACCACCAGCCACTAACCTTTGCGGTTTCCGACAGAAATCCAAACTTAAAAATTAAGAGATGGAAAGCTTTCATGGATGAATGCAATGCAAAGCTCATCTACAAACCGGGTAAGGAAAACGTGGTTGCGGATGCATTGTCTAGGCAGCATATAAACGTTTTAGACAATATGAGCATTGAGACAATACACAACGAGGTATCGTCTACTAATACTATTGAAAGAACCGATAAGCCGGTTAACTGTTTCCGAAACCAAATACTTTTAGAAGAAGGCGTAGAACCTCAAAGAAGAACTTATATTATTTTTGGAAAAAACACAAGGCATTTAATTTCATTCAAAACCAAGGATGATTTAATGAAACTCCTGCAAGAGGCAGTGAAAGTGGATGTAGTGAACGCAATACATTGTGACCTACACACCCTAGCACAATTTCAACATGAATCGACTGAACTCTTTCCAACAGTAAAACTCAGACATACAGAGAAATTTGTTAATGACATATTTGACCCAAACGAACAACAAGAAATAATTGCGGCTGAGCATAATCGAGCTCATCGCGCAGCTCAAGAAAATACAAAACAGATATTAGAAGACTACTTTTTCCCAAAATTGGAAAAGAAGGCTAAGCAGTTCGTGGCCAACTGCCGCGTATGTTCTCAGGCGAAATACGACCGCCACCCAAAAAAGCAACTTATTGCTCGGACACCCATACCGACATATTGCGGAGAAATTCTTCACATCGACATATTTTCTACTGGATCGAAGTATTTTTTGACTTGCATCGACAAATTTTCGAAGTTTGCAATAGTACAGTCGCTTAGGTCTAGGACGATAGTAGACGTAAAACCCCAGCTTCTGCAGCTACTTAATATGTTTTCCGGAACCAAAACCATATATTGCGACAACGAAAAGTCCCTAAATTCATTTAGCGTCAAGGTGACACTAAATAACAATTTTAGTATAGAAATCGCGAACGCCCCACCACTTCATAGTACATCAAATGGACAGGTAGAGCGATTCCATAGCACACTGACGGAAATATCGCGATGCCTCAAAATCGATAAAAATCTTGAAGATATCGAGGAAATAATCCTTTTGTCCACAATTGAATATAATAACTCAATTCATACGGTAACAGGAATGAAGCCCATTACAGTCTTTCGTCCAAAAAAGGACGATGCGCAGATAGCGTCTCGCTTAAAGGATGCGCAAGAAAAGGAATTAGTAGCGCACAATAAGAATAGAATAGATAGGGAATTCTCAGAGGGCGACAAAGTCCTGGTCAAAAACAATAGGAGACTAGGCAATAAGCTGACACCCCTTTATACTGAGGAAAATGTTGAAAAGGATTTGGGCACAACGGTGCTCATAAGAGGGAGGAGGGTCCATAAGGACAACCTTCGCTAAATTAAAATTAAAAATTATCTAATTACTTTTACGTTCATGTACTTCTAGGGTTATCTTAAATCTGATCATGGCTATACTAGTGTCGGGAACGAAGGGACGAATAATAATAATAACAGAATTAGATAGCATTATTACCTCCTTTACTTTCGCAAAAATTGGAACACTCAACCCCATACTCCTGGACAGTAATGAAATAAATTCCGTTATATCAAACGAGCACTTCACAAACCTTACAGTAACCGACATTATGTCTTTAGCTAAGATTAAGATTCTACAATATAACAATGTCATTTATTTTTTAATAAAATATCCTATTCCTAAGTTTAGATGTAAGAAACTTAATATTTTGCCAGTAGCCCACGGCCACGAAATCCTGCACCTACAGGAGTCCATCTTAGCTACGTGCCACAACCGCACACTCGCGGTAAAGAACTGCAGCGACACCGTACCAACGTTTTGTTTAGCATCTTCACTTATGTCATGCGCTCTACAACTAGTGACACGCAATACCGCCAACTGCGGCACAACATTTAACAACCTCCCACCTATTGCGCAGGTCAGCGACGGTTTGGTTGTCATCAACGACCAACTGGCGGACATAGAAGAAAATTATGAAGCTCCCATCACAGTCAACGGTACCTACCTGGTTGTCTTCAAAGATCGTGTGAGAATTAGTGGTACGACATTTTACAATGAAAACGCAACGACGCCTTTGAAACCGGAAATACCATGGGCCGCCACAATCAACCTTACGGAGCACACAGAGATACTTACCGCACCTTACATTCACCATGTAAACCAAAAGAATCTGCAGCACATCAAACATCTGCAGAAACGTGTAGAGAAAGTTCATGTCGCAAGTCTAACGACCATCGGGGTAATATTCATTGTGGGTCTGGTCGCCTATGCAGTCCGACGCATGATCGCTTACAGGAGGAAGCTTTACATAACCAAATCGGTCGAAGTAGCAATCAAAAACGCCGCTACGAGGCCCGTGAACGTCCCTGTCTTAGAAGGGGAGGAGTTATCGTAAATAAGTTCTCACGATAACATTTTCGTCAACAACAACATCTTGTTGACGCAACCCCACTCGGGGTGGTTGCACCTAACGTTCCACACGCGCAACCATGTCAGCAGAATTGCGCTCACACGGTTTGGCTGCACCGAATACTCTACACGCACAGCCATGTCAGCAGAATTGCGTCCGCACGGTAGAACGCTAGCAGAACAGCAGCAGCGCAGCGCGAAGCCGTGGGCTAGGTGTAAGCTAGGGCACGATTGTAAGTTCAGTTTGAAAAACTCATTAAAAACAACAGCTAGTGCGCTGTAGAAAACAATCGAATAAAATTAAATCGTTTTATTTACACGGCCATCATAAGGCCGATACTTACCTAAGGAATACTGGTGTGGTGGCCAGCACTAGACAGGCAATATAATATCAAGAAGCTAAGCAGCATACAACGTGCAGCTTGCGCGAGTGTAACAGGGGCTATTAGATCATGTCCCAAGGACGCACATAATGCGATCCTACATCAGCTGCCAATTGAGCTCCAAATAAAAGAAACTGCGGCGAACTCTGCAATCAGACTCCAAGAGTCAGGATGCTGGAGGCCAAAGCAGTACGGTCACAGCAGAGTTCTCGACGGGCTCTTGGGAGCAAACGAACAATCAGATTATCTACCTTATTCGCTGGACTTCAGGAAAAGCTTCCAGGTAGTATTTCCATCTAGGCGGGACTGGAGCAGGGCTGACTGCCGGACGAGAACACCAATACTTTCTACACCGACAGATCAAAAATGAACTGCGGTGTGGGTGCTGGGGTGTTCTCAGAGAAGCTGGATGTGTCGCTCTCGTTCCGTCTACCTAACTTTGCCAGTATATTCCAGGCAGAAGTGATGGGAATTGAGAGGGCCTGTCAGGTACTGATAGATAGAAGCGAAGAGGTACGGAAAGCATATATCTTCTCAGATAATCAAGCAGCTCTCTTGGCACTGGAATCACCGAGAACCAATTCCAGAATAGTCCATGACTGCAAGTGTGCGTTAAGCTCAGCGGCTGAGTCGGTTGACATTTCTCTCGTTTGGGTTCCTGGCCATAGAAACATATACGGTAACGAGAGGGCAGACGGGCTGGCACTAGTCGTCGCCTTTCTTGAGGAATCCGAGGCGGAAGCAATACGCTGCCCGCTAAGAGTCATCAAGAGAGAACTACATTTGAAGTTTGTGCGAATAGCAGGATTGATATGGGGTAGGTTAACGACGTGCAAAATCACGAGAGAAATTTGGCCTACCTATGATCGACCAAAAACGGTAGACCTCCTTAATAGATCAAGGAAAGAAATATTCCGCCTAACAGCTACAATCACGGGCCATTGGCCGCATGGTGAGCATGCGGCCACGATTGGCCTTCCATTCAATAACCTCTGCAGGAGCTGTAAACACGCAGACAGCAGAGAAACCATTTTTCACTATCTGTGTGAGTGCCCAGCTCTGGCACGCCTTCGACAAGAAACACTTGGGTTTATCCCAAGAGGGCTAAGGGAGATCTCTAAGTGTAATATAACCTGTTTAAATAGCTTCATCCACAAATCAAAGTGGTTCGAAAATTAAAGACCGTAGGACATACCAGAGGTTCCATGAAAATAGCGTAGCAAAATGGTGCTTCCAGCGCTAATTGGGCCCTTGTCACTAAAGGACTAGGCAACGCTTCAACCAACCAACCAACGAGGTCCGGGGACGTACCTGTCTTAGAGGGGGAGGAGTTATCATGAATAGGTCCCCACCATCATATTATTTTCAACAGCACATCCGGTTGGCTTAACCTTCACACACTTCATGTACATACATCAAATATTCCACACGAGCCGCAACGTCAGCAGAATTGCGTTCACACAGTTGACGGCGACAAATATTTCACACGAGTCGCAACGTCAGCAGAATTACGTTCACACAGTTGACGGCGGCAAATATTCAACACGAGTCGCAACGTCAGCAGAATTGCGATCACACAGTTGACGGCGACAAATATTCCACACGAGTCGCAACGTCAGCAGAATTGCACTCACACGGGTGCAACGCAAGCAGAACAACAGCAGCGCAGCGCGACGCCGTGGGTTAGGATTAGGCTAAACAACTATTGTAAAGTCAGTTAGAAAAGTTGTTCCTAATCAACCGCAACAGATGCGGACTTAAATCAAATTTATAAAACAGTAAAATAATCGTTTAATTTGTACAGGTCATCTGCGTATATGCTGTGTTTGAATTTTTTGTGTTGGTTATAATTTTGTTGAGTTTTTCGAAAGCGATTTGGAATAGAACAACCGATTACGTTGAGCCCTGTGGTATCCCGTTTTGAAGAATGTAAGTTTCGGAGTGATAACCATTTAGGCGTACACGAAACTGTCTGTCTTTAAGAAATGCAGTTATATATGATGTTATCTTCTGACCTACTTTCCACTCGACTAATTGGTCTAAAATTGTGTGCATGCCAACTCTGTCGAACGCTTTTTCGAAATCTATTTAAATCACTGAGATGTTTTTTTGTGTTGATAGGGCATTTGTTGTTTCGTGATCGATAAAAAGAAGTGCATCCAAAGTGTTTTTGTTGTTTCTAAACTCAACTTGATTTTGTGATAGTAATCTGTTTTTGGTCATAAACCAGACCAGTCGTTTAGCAATTATTTTTTCGATTAGTTTGCTGGCGCATGGAATGAGAGAGGTAGGTCTACATACATATATGCCTCAAAGAAAACTTTTGACTTTTGCATCATTGGAAGTGGGACAATGGTTGCTGTTTTCCATTGTTGCGGTATGATTTTGTTGTAAATATTAAGCAGTCGCCTTGTTGCAATGGTCGGAAGGTTTTCCAACATTTTGTAGTTGATTTTGTCATGACCCGGGGTATCTCCTTTTAGTTTAATTAATGCATCGTTGAGTTCGGTTAATGTAATATCTGTTTCTATTTTTTGTGCGTCTTTATTGGGAATGAAGTAAATGATAGTTATTGCATTATGTGTGTATTTTAAATTCAGAAAATTCTGATCGAAATTGTTATCGCTGGAGTAGGTAGACCATTGTTTGGCAAAGAAGGTGGCTGTGGGTTCAGTGAGGGCATTGCCAGAGTTATCTTTCATTACTCTAATGCTGTTTGATGTGTTTTTAAAATTAAATTTTCTAACGGTATCCCAGATTGTTTAAATTGGGGTATTTGCGTTGATTGTGTTGGTGAATTCGAAGAAAGCCTTCCTCTTTGCAAGTTTTGCTTGCTTTTTGAAAACTGCATTCGCTTTTTTGTAGGCCATTCTTCCTCACTTGTCATGTTGTTTTTGAATCTGTGCCACATGACTTGCTTGCTTGATCGCAGCTCAGTTAGATTTTCGTTCCACCAATGTACTTTATTTTTCGAGGTGTGGTGCCGGATGTGTGCGGTTAGTATGTATTTACGGAGCTTGGCGGGTTCTCGGTTAACGTCGTTGGAGATATCGGAATTTTTCATATTTAAATTTAGGATGGTTTGGTACCTCGACCAATTCGCTTCAGATACTTTAAAATGTGCAATGTGTTTCTTTGTAGTTGATTGTACATTATAGCCGTATTTTATAATAATGGGATAGTGGTCGCTACCGTGCATGTTATTTAAGGTTTCCCAGCTTAACAAAGTTGTGAGGCTCGCTGAGGCGAGAGATATATCCACGTGGGTGAAAGTGGAATGTGTGGAGAGGTGCGTTGGTGTGCCATTGTTTAGTATTACCAGGTTAGATTGCGTTGCTAAAGATTATACTATATTACCTCTCGTGTTGGTTTGGTTGGATCCCCATAGAGTGATGTGCGCATTGAAGTCTCCGACGAGAATGACGTTACCGTTTATTTGATTTAAGATCGTAGCTAGTTCTGTTTGTGGCATAGGCTGAGATGGTTGTATGTATATTGATATTAGTGTTATTTTTATATTTATGTTTAATTCGACTATGGCTGCTTGTATGTTGAGTGGTGAATTCAGAAATTTGTATTGGATGCTCTTTTTGACCAAAATGGCAGTACCACCTCATGCATGGGTTGTTGATTGACTTTTACATGCTACTGTTGAGTAGTTGTCTAATTTTATCTCATCGCTTTTGTGGTGGGTTTCCTGTAGAGTTATAATGTCCGGGTTTTGTGTTTTGATTAGGATTTGTAGTTCATGTAGGTTGTTTTTAAAACCATTCAAATTCCCCTGAAGGAGTTTGAGGTTCATTGGGGATATTTTGGGTAACAATCAGGAATAATATACCTGTATATTATTCAGAAAGTTATTTACAAGTCCTGGTCGTAAGACATGTAGTCTGAGCTGTTGTTGATGTCGCAAGGTTCAATTCTTTGTAGTTGTGATTTCGTGGGTTTATAGTTTATTTTTTTATTAGTTGTTGTTGCATCTGCTTTCAGTTTTGATATTAATCTAATGGAGGTATTTTTGGGTAGTATTTTTATTTTTGTGCCTGAAGCGTTTTGTGGTGTGCTCGTGATGACTGGGGATGCTGTGTATACTGTTGGCAGGACGGTTGTTGGTAAGTCTTCATTGTTTGTGGTTATTTCCAGGTCATTATATGATACTTTTGATCTGTTGTGAATTATTTGTATTGTGAGTCTGACTGGGGCATGAATGGAATTTTGTTACATTGGAATATATATATCATTTATAGGGTATCTGTTTTTGTATATAGAGTGTGCAGTTTTATTGTCCACTTTTTGTAGCGTTTTAATTGCTTGTATTTCCTTTTCTTTAATAAATCTAGGACAAATTTTACTTGTTGTTGGGTGGTTTGTTACTTGCAGTATTTTTTCTGCGCATACATATTTCATTGGTGTCAGGGTGATGTGGTTGAGCACAGTTGTTGCACAGTTTGATACGTATGCACATTTTGCTAATGTGACCAAAGCGAAGGCAAATGTTGCATTTGATAGGTAGGGGGATATAGGGGCGCACTTTTACCTTTTCGTAACCAATATTTATGTTTTCTGGTAGTTTTTGAGGGTTAAATGTGATTGTGATGAGGC
The DNA here is from genome assembly GCA_963971545.1 of Philophylla caesio. Taxonomy (NCBI): domain Eukaryota; kingdom Metazoa; phylum Arthropoda; class Insecta; order Diptera; family Tephritidae; genus Philophylla; species Philophylla caesio. Next base: position 22,321,070 of record OZ020605.1, read on the forward strand.
CAGTTTCTTTTAGTTCATTGTCCTGTTTTTTTAATATTTTTTTTAACTTCAGTTATGTTTTGAGATTTAAGTTCTTCGAGTATTGTAGACCCATTAATTTCACGCAAGTCATTGCAGTAGATTACCCCTTGTGATATTAAGTGATTTGTGAAGTGAAACACTGACGGGAATGTTGTAATGCATTGATGTAAAGTAAAAGCTAAATTGTCTGTTCTTGCTTTGGTCAAAAACTTTGATTCGTCCACGTTTGGAGGATTTCTTCTCCTTCGAGTCAAACTGATATTGATGGTTTCTCAGTTCTTTTTTTGAAAAACTGTCCAGCGGTTATTTAATAAATCTCTATTTACAGGTACTTTTCTAGACGATTGGAAATTGACCACCATTACCCCAACTTTTAAAGCTGGCAAAAAGAATGATGTCTGTAACTATCGTCCTATTTCTAAGCTTTCATCTGTCTCCAAGCTATTGAGAGTATAGTAAAAAAGAAGATGTATTTTGCGACTAAGAGTTTAATTTCACCTAAACAGCATGGTTTTGTTCCTGATCGTTCCACGGTTACTAATCTAGCAGAGTTCAGTGAATATTGCATAAATTCTTTTTCACTGGGATCCCAAGTTGATTGCATTTATACTGATCTTTCAAAAGCATTCGATAAAGTTCCACACTTTATTGTTTAAACTTGCTAGTTTAGGTTTTCATTCTGTGTTCCTGTGCTCGTTGAAATCGTACCTAAACAATAGACGTTGCGTCGTCACAGTCGATGGTGTTTCCTCTGAACCATTCATTGCCACGTCAGGTGTACCACAAGGAAGTATCTTAGGGCCGTTGCTCTTCGTTTTATTCATCAATGATATTGGCGAGTGTTTTTCATTTAGCAAATACCTGTTATATGCAGATGACTTGAAAATATTTTCAGTAGTAAATAGTGCAACCGATGTGACAAACCTCCAAGCTGATTTGGATAATTTGTCTCTTTGGTGTCAACAGTCACATCTCTCTCTTAATATTAAAAAATGCTTTCATATGACTCTTGCTAAAGCTCGTTACATCAGGCACACATCTTACTCTATTTCGAATACAATACTCAAGACTGTCGATGAAATCAAAGATCTTGGAGTTATATTTGATTCCAACTTCTCTTTTAATAATCACATCAATTTTTTTATATCTAATGCTTACTCAGTTTTAGGCTTTGTACGCTGGCACAGTACAAATTTTACTAACCCATTTACTCTAAAACTACTTTTTTCGTCTCATGTTAGATCTCGACTGGAATATGCAGCGTTTATTTGGAGACCTTATTCACAGTTTTTGATAGATAGACTTGAACGTGTGCAAGAGGTTTTTTTAAAATTTGCTCTACGTTCTTTGAAATTTTCGGATCCCTTACCGTCTTACCATTTGCGTTTGCTTCTTATAAGTCTTAAATCGCTCGAGAAGAGAAGGACAGTTCTTTCACTTTCTTTTGTGTATGGTATAATTAATGGCACTGTTGATTGTCCGTCTTTGCTCCAAAGTATTAATTTCCTTGTGCCATTTAGGACTTTACGTAATTTCGATCCATTCTATCCGAATAAACTCAAAACCAATTATGCAAGAAATGCCCCTTTGTCGCGTGCACTTTGCGAATTCAACGAGATCTCGAATTCTGCCTTCCTCGATTTTTCTTTATGTAAAGTTGAGTTTCTCTCATTATTATATTCTGCCTTGTGAAATTTGTTATTGTTAATTTATTTTCTGTTATCGTGAAGTTGTAGCTCTAAGTAGTCAGTAAGAACTTTGTTCCATTGTGTATAGTAACAAGTGAGATATCTTTTCGATAAACGTCAAAATTTGGAACAGCTGAGATCACCTGTTTTTGCAAAGTAAATTCGCAACCCTGGCGTTCCTCGTATATTTTACCCGAATGCAGGGACGGATACAGGGGAGGGTTTCTGGGTGTCTGGATTCCCCCCAAAAAATCGGTAGTCTCAGAAAATTTCAACCGAGTTTTCAAATTCGTAGCACACACAAAAACTCACTCTAGACAAAAAAAATTAAAAAAAATTACAAAGAAATGATTTTTTGCCGAAAAGTATATTTTATTCTAAAAGTTTATGACTTATCAAACCGCATTCGTAATATGCAATTTTACAAACACATTTACCGAACGTGTCGGTCCTTTTCTATTTTACGGAGATTGAAGACGTATCTCGAGATATTGAGGTTACTACTGAAATGCATTCAACATTTTACCCAATATTATTATAGGGTTGGCTTTCCAATAAGGAACCATTCGCGATTTCAGCGAATGTAGAAGGAGTTTGGTTACGAAACTTGGTGGGGATGTTGGGGGAGGCCCTCTTTGTCTAATTTAATAACTCTTTTTATTTTATTAATATTCTTATTTAAGAAATTTGCTTTTAAAGTTTCTGCACTACCACCAGCAAATGTGCTGTCAAAATAACACTTGTCGCTTATATTTTATTTAATACACAATATTTGGTTTATTTACGTGCGTATATAGTACTTTGTTAACATTTTTTATTTATATTTAACTTAATAAACGCGTTTATAAATGTGTACCCAATTTTTACCACTTTCAGCAAACAAACAAAAATAACTGTGGCCGACAGAATGAGGCAAAGTGTGCTGCCATACGTTTTAAAAGTAAACACATTGGCCTGTAGTCATAGTCAAGATAAAGTCGGCGCTTTTAATATAAAATGGCCCGATATAATCGCCCGAATAAACCAATGTCTTGTAAAATATTGAAAATTTTTAATAAAAAATCGCGCGATTTTTTATTAAATATTTTCGCCTGCGGCGCTTTTATAGAATAAATCAATATCTCTGTCAATTTTCACCAGCGGACCTTTTCTCATAAAAATCAAAGTCTCGTAAAATATTTAAAATTTTCTCGAATGAATCAAAATCTTATAAAAATTTTCCCTAGCGGCATTTTTCTCGAACTGATCAATATATCGTAAAATATTGCATATCTTTAATAAAAAATCGCGCCGCTTTTCTCAAATAAAACAATATCTCGTAGTATATTGAACATTTTTATTAAAAATCGCCCGCTTTTCTATTAAAAATTCTCGCCAGCGTCGCTTTTCTTAAATAAATCAATATCTAATAATACATTAAAACTTTGTAATTAAATATTTTCATCATGTGTGGCAGCACGGTATTTTCATTTCATTGCTGCACAAAGGAGAAAGTGTGGTTAAAATTGATATTTTTCGCAACTTTAAACGCAAATAACTTAAAAACTATAAGTCTCCGGAGGGTGGGACTTTCAGATTTAGAATCAGAGGACACTCCTCTACCTCCCCTTTAAAGACGTTTTTTTCAAAGCGTGGTTCCTTATTGGAAAGTTTTCCCTTATTATATCTATGTTTATAATGGATATCAATCGAATATCTCAAAATATGTAAAATATCCTAAAAAATTAAAACCCCCCCAAAATATTTTCAGATCAGCTTTTTCCAACTTCGGGCCATTCGTAATTGTCGACATATTGGCGGCCAGCTTAGGTACCCTGTCAAACGCCATCTTAGGTATCCTGTCAAAAGCAACTGACAAATAAGATATCTCACTTGTTGTTATACACAATGCTTTGTTCATTGAGTTATGAAATAAATAAATAAAATAGCAGGTAGGTCAAGCATGTTGACTAATGTTTGTTTGTGTAAATTAACTCGAAATTTATTTGGAGTTGTAAAAAAATTAATTAGTGCTCTATGAGCACATCTTTATTGAGCACAAAAACTGAAGTAAACTAGCATTTACATTTTGTTCTTAACATAAGCTTCTTCTTCTTTTTTTTTTTTTCATTGGCTCGATAACCGCCTATGCGATTTTGGCCGAGCTTAGCACAGCACGCCAGTTATTTCTCTCTTTCGCTAACTGGCGCCAGTTGGAAATACCAAGCGTACCCAAGTCCTTTACCGCCTGGTCTTTCCAACGCAGAGGAGGCCTCCCTTTACCTCTGCTACCACCCGCGGGTACCGCGTCGAATACTTTCAGAGCTGGGGCGCTTTCATCCATTCGAACGACATGACCAAGCCAGCGAAGCCGCTGAATCTTAATTCGCTGCACTATATCTATGTCGTTATAAAGCTCGTACAGCTCATCGTTCCATCTTCTCCGGTATTCGCCATCGCAAAGGCGTAAAGGCCCATAAATCTTTCGGAGAATCTTTCTCTCGAACACTCCCAGAGCCTTCTCATCAGATATCTTCATCGTCCATGCTTCTGCGCCATACATCAGGACGGGCATAAGATAATTATAGAGCGTAATTTTTGTCCGTCGAGAGTGGACTTTACTGCTCAGTTGCCTACTCAGTCCGAAGTAGCACTTGTTGGCAAGAGTGATCCTCCTTTGGATTTCGAGACTGACATTATTATTGATGTTAATGCTGGTTATTAAGTAAACGAAGTCTTCTCCATTTTCAAAGTTATAACTGTCAACAGTAATGTTTGATCCCAGTCGTGAATGTACCGACTGTTTATTTGATGACAGGAGATACTTCGTCTTGCCCTCGTTCACCTCCAGACCCATTCGCTTTGCTTCTCTATCCAGTTTGGAGAAGGCAGAACTAACTGCGCGGTTGTTAAGGCCGATGATGTCAATGTCATCGGCGTACGCCAGCAGCTGCACACTCTTATAAAAGATAGTGCCTGACCGATTTTGTTCTGCGGCTCGAATTATCTTCTCCAGCATAAGGTTAAAAAAGTCACACGACAAAGAGTCACCCTGTCTGAAACCTCGTTTGGTATCAAACGGCTCGGAAAGGTCCTTCCCAATCCTGACGGAGCTGGTGGTGTTGCTCAACGTCATTTTACATAGCCGTATAAGTTTTGCGGGGATACCAAATTCAGACATTGCGGCATAAAGGCAACTTCTTTTTGTGCTGTCGAAAGCGGCTTTGAAGTCGACAAAAAGGTGGTGCGTGTCGATTCTTCTTTCTTGGGTCTTTTCCAAGATCTGGCGCACTGTGAATATCTGGTCGATAGTAGATTTACCAGGTCTAAAGCCACACTGATAAGGTCCATTCAGTTCATTGACGGTGGGCTTTAGTCTCTCACACAATACGCTCGACAGAACCTTATATGCAATGTTAAGAAGGCTGATACTACGATAGTTGGCGCGAATTGCAGTATCACCCTTCTTATGGATTGGGCAAAGTACACTTAGATTCCAATCAGTAGGCATGCATTCGTCCGACCATACTCTACAGATAAGCTGGTGCATGCGCTTAACCAACTCTTCTCCACCGTATTTGAATAACTCAGCTGGCAGCCCGTCAACTCCGGGCGCTTTGTTGTTCTTGAGCCGTGCTATTGCTAAACGGATTTCATCGCAGTCGGGTAACGGAACATGAATTCCGTCGTCATTCATTGGGGTTTCGGGATCATCATCTTCTCCAAGGTGGTCTCTGTCACTACCACTAAGTAGTGTGGAGAAGTGCTCCCTCCATAAACTAAGTATATTCTGAACGTCAGTTACCAGGTCGCCGTTGTCGTTCTTACAGGAATTCGCCCCGGTCTTAAAACCTTCTGTTAGCCGTCGTACTTTCTGAAAGAATTTTCGGGCGCTTTTCCTGTCGGCCAGCATTTCAAGCTCTTCGCACTCACGCATTTCGGCCTTTCTCTTCTTCTCTCGAAAAATGCGTCTCGCTTCCTTTTTCAACTCACGATATCTCTCCCGCAAGGCTCGCGTTGCGCCCGATCGCAACGTGGCCCTGTAGGCAGCATCTTTCCGTTCCGTGGCAACGCGACATTCCACATCGTACCAGTCATTTTTCCAGGCTCGCTGGAAACCAATAGATTGTTCAGCGGCGGTACGTAAAGAGCAAGAGATGTGGTTCCATTGCTCTGAAATATCGCTGTGTTGATTAGAGCTCTCAGAGAGCAGGAGTGCAAGTCGAGTAGCGAAGTGCGTGGCTGTCTGTTGTGATTGCAACTTTCCGACGTCGAGCTTTCCTTGTGTGCCTTTCCGCACTCTTTTTGACGTACAGAGGCGCGTGCGTATCTTGGCTGCGACAAGATAATGGTCCGAGTCGATGGTGGCTCCTCGGATCGTGCGCACATCTAGGACACTGGAAGCGTGCCTTCCGTCTATCACAACATGGTCGATTTGGTTTCGTGTCTTACCATCTGGAGACAGCCACGTAGCCTGATGTATCCTCCTATGCTGGAACCTGGTACTACAAACTACCATGTTTCGGGCCCCGGCGAAGTCGATCAGTCTCAATCCGTTATCAGACGTTTCCTCGCGGAGACTGAATTTTCCGACTGTGGAACCAAAGATGCCCTCCTTGCCCACCTTGGCATTAAAATCGCCTAGCACGATTTTTATATCGTGTTGGGGGCAGCGTTCGAACGTGCGCTCCAGGAGTTCGTAGAAGCAGTCTTTGATTCCATCGTCCTTCTCGTCCGTCGGGGCATGGGCGCAAATCTGGGAGATGTTGAAGAATCTCGCCTTTATGCGGATTGTGGCGAGACGTTCGTCCACCGGAGTGAACGACAGTACTTTACGGCGAAGTCTCTCTCCCACCACAAATCCGACACCAAATTTGCTCTCCTTTACATGGCAGCTGTAGTATTCGTCGCAAGGGCCTACCGTTTTCCTCCCTTGCCCCGTCCATCGCATTTCTTGGATGGCGGTGATGTCAGCCTTCGTTCTACCGAGGTCATCTACCAGCCGGGCAGAGGCACGTTCGGACATTCCAGGTGCATGCCCTCAAATCATGGTCCTTAAAACGTTTGCCGTGGTCGTCATCTAAAAAGCGGGGTCCTGTCCGAGGCTTTGCTTTGCTTTTCATTGGAAGTTGTTTTTTACGTGGCGGGTTCCAAGCCCTGCGCACAACCCATTGCTGGGGGTTGAAATTTTAAATTCGTTTATATAGCGAGCCGCTTGCTCCAAGACAGACGCCCGCTTGCAGCCGCACCTCCTGGTGAACAGACGCTGCGGACTTTAGTGGACCCTTAAACCGAATATGTCGGAGTGGCACCACTAAAGCTCCCTCTATATTAGCCGTGACCCATGGCTCCACACGGGTTGGTTACCATATCTCGCACTGGGTTGCTCACGTTGCCCAGGGTGCACGAAGGTGGACGTAAGAGTAGGGATTGAGTACAGCCGCGCAACTGTATCTGCATACCCAGAAGCACCACTGTACCCCATTGCACCCCAATAACATAAGCTTGTCGCGGCGTTTTGTCACATGCACCCAACATGTGCCAAGTTTGTTTCACACGGTTACGGTGTGATCCGATATCCGAAATTCGTAGACATGGCGTCAGCAGAAAATGCGTTGCGCGTGGGAACTGCGCTGTTAACCCTTTAAGTTCACCAGTGTCCTCGCTGTTGTGGTTTGAAGTACAAGAAAGGTCATCGGCCAGATTTTTTGGTGTTTGTATGGTTACTTTATAGTTCCTTTTGGAGATGTACGTCCTGTATGACAGAAGACTGATAATTTCGACAAGGTTGATGAAATTAGTGGTTAGGCTAGCGCCATATTTGTAAAGGGCGTTTTTTTTACAGGTTTGTTTTTCGAATAGAGATAAAACTGGCATTTTGTAGTCAAATCTGGCAACTCTAATGTCATTTATGTTCAGTTTGGTTTGCCATTTCATCATGAACAGGTTGACAAAAGAACAACGCTTGCAAATCGTGCAAATTTATTTCGAAAATAATGGTTCAGTTCGCGAAGTTTACCGTGAGCTCCGTCCATTTTATGGTCGACATAATCGTCCATCAGAGCAATTAATTCGGTTAACCATGGATCGTTTTCACACTACGTTTACTCTATGTGATAATACGCATCCGCAGAGACGTCGAACAGTGCGCACCGAAGAAACAATTGCCGCTGTAGAGCAAAGTGTTGAAGAGGACCCGAATGAATCGATTCGCCACCGTGCACAGCAATTGGAGCTTTGTCCATCAACTTTATGGAAGATTTTGCGCAAAGATCTTGGCTTGCGACCTTACAAGATCCAGCTTGTGCAAGAATTAAAGCCGACTATTTTGTTCCCGAATTGGATGGCATGAATGTGGATGAGTTGTGGTTCCAACAAGACGGCGCTACATGCCACACAGCGCACGTCACAATCGATTTATTGAAGGAAACATTCGCTGAGCGCATAATTTCGCGGAATGGACCTGTCAATTGGCCACCAAGATCGTGTGATTTGACACCATTGGATTATTTTCTTTGGGGATATGTGAAGTCGCTCGTCTACACCAACAAACCAGAAACGTTAGGGGAATTGGAAGCCAACATTCGTGGCGTTATTGCCGACATACGGCCCCATATGCTCGAAAAAGTGGTTGAAAATTGGACCTGTAGAATTGGCTTTATTCGAGCCAGCCGCGGCGGCCACATGCCCGAAATCATATTTAAACATTAATGGCATAAAATTTCTTGTAATTTATTTCAATTCGAAGTTCTATACCCCTAAAAAAACACCCGTTACTTGATTCCTCTCAGCTGTTCAGTGTTACTTATCTGTAATTCTTTCAGCATCTGTAAGGACAGGGCTTCTTTAAATATATTGGTCGCATTCGAAATTTGTGCTATTGCAGGTAGTGGTTTGGCAGCTGATATATATTTGCTTTTGAATAATTGATTTTGCACCAATATTGTAAAGATACGGATCTGCCATCTATTGGTACCTCTCCTCTGTAATCATTTAGTAGAAGGATGTTGGGTGTTATTTCTTCGATTGTCGGTAAATGTTGATTGTTGGTTGTGGTGCATGTTGAAGGAAAGCTTTTAATTAGATTAGGGATGCACTTAGAGCTAGTTATATTTGTTCGAGGCTTTACAAATTGATATTTCGTCTAAAGTATTACATTTGTTTTTGATCCCCGAAATTTCATTTTTACAAAACATTATATTTTCAAATTCTAACTTAATTTTTACAGGTTTTTGTAACAACTTCTTACGACTATTTTTTTTTTTAATGGTAGTGAAACAATGTAGAACAAAGTTGATTGATTTGATGCGACTTTAATTTCGCTGAACTCCAAGGCTTCTATTAGATTTACAAAAGGCATTTTTTGTTCTTCGAAGAGGGTTTTTGTAATATTAATTTCAAAATTTGATAAGATAAAGGAGTTGACGATGTAATCTATCTGAGCCAATTCCTCTTTAATTATTTCCAGTTTGCGTTCTAAATATCGAATAATCTCTTTTTTTTGCTATTTCACTTGATTGGACTGTGTTTAGAAGTGTATTTGTCGTTTTTGAAATTTCGTTTAGTCGGCTGATTATTACCCGTTTGTCATTATTAGTCAGTAAGTTGTTGGTTTGGTCGGATATCAGTTGAAAATCGTCGTGGTCTGGTGTACCTGCTAACCATTTCCAAGCTGTCCCTAGTATGTTCAGTGATCGTTTTCGCCTAGGTTTGAGTCCGTCAAGTATGTTTTTTACTATTTCAATGTCGTGGTTGAGGAAAAGGTAACTGCTGTCCTTGGACGTCACGTAGGTCTTGGTAGTAGATTCAATGTCTAAGATTGCGTCCTCGTATTGATTTAGGTTAATTTTGTGTATGAGTCTGAATGTACCGGTCTGTAGCAGTGTAATTCCCTTCTCGATTGCAATAATTTGGGAATTGCTGTACTCTAAAACTTGGGTTTCACAGTGGTCTGTCGTCAAAAGTTTTAATAGAAACGGTATGTATATAATGAGGTTTGTCATGTTGTTCCCTGCAAAACAAAAAATAACTATTATCATCTATTATAGCCTTGGTAAGGGTTTCTTTTTTTGTTGTGGTAATTTAGATCAGCATCTTGTTTGCGTTGAAGTCTCTGAATATTCTTTTGTTTTTCGACTTCAACTTGAAAAGGATCAGAGACTACACGTCGTCCGAAAAATAGCTCTACAGGTTTTCATTTTGTAGTAGAATGAATAGAATAATTGTATTTCCAAATGGATTTTTTTGAAACGTTTTTGGGCTTTCGCCCATCTTCTCCCCTTAAAAGGACTGTAAGGGGTTTTGCCAGCTTCGCGTAATCTTTTATGCAGCGGCGATAATACCCTGAAAGTCCCAGGAAAGAACGAAAATCTTTCAAGGTTTGGGGCGTTGGGAAATTCACTATTGCGTCAGTTTCCTTTGGATTCGTTTTGAGACCCTTCTCGGAAATTATAATTCCGAGAAATTCAACCTCAGATCTTAAAAATTCGAAGAAAAAAAAAATTTTATGGGTTCTATTTATTTTTTATTATTTGGTTATTATTGACCTCTTCTTGGAAGAGGGCCCTTTCTACTCCGGAGGGTCCGTATAAGGATTCGCGGAATTAGGGTGATATTATAAGTTGATATTTTAAGAACTTCAACTTTGTTGTATTTTTTTATGATTTTACAGCTTTTTATTGTTGTTAGCACACATTTTACTTTTTGTTTCACTATTTTTTTTTCACAAAATTTTACTTTATAATATTTATATTCTTATTTGCTTTTTTCACAAAAAGAATTTCTTAAATTTTATTTCAATTCTTTTTATTATAGTTACTTCAATTACTATTTTTTATTTTTATTTTTATCATTTAAAATTTCTTATAACTAAGTTATCTTACAAATAATCCCTCGTTGCTCCCGCTGGGTTGCTCCTTTTTGCGCTCGTCCGCGCTACTAACGGTCCTGCTGAGGAGACAATCGTCGAGGTTGCCTGCGGACGGACCTTACAGGCTTGTTTCTTTTGGGTCCGGTAATTATTTAATGCGCTTTTCGCGAACGGTTAGGTATGTTAGCCGCCGATTATTTTTCGGAAATTAAAACGCGTAACTTCTTAGTCACTTGGCACTTTGCTCCTTTAAGGCATTGGGCCATTTAAATACTTTAAAATATTTTATGTTTTGTCGCGCTTACCGTGGCCCTTCTACGTTGGGCGCCAATTAACTCGATACTTATTTGGAGTTGTAAAAAAATTAATTAGTGTTCTATGAGCACATCTTTATTGAGCACAAAAACTGAACTAAACTAGCATTTACATTTTGTTCTTAACATAAGCTTGCCGCGGCGCTTTGTCACATGCACCCAACATGTGCCAAGTTTGTTTCACACGGTTACGGTGTGATCCGATATCCGAAATTCGTAGACATGGCGTCAGCAGAAAATGCGTTGCGCGTGGGAACTGCGCTGTTAAATTTTGTGGAGTTAACTTGTATTTCGCAGAAGTTGTGTTTGTCACTTGTTATGCGGTTGCTTTTGTTTATCACTATTGATAACACACTTGTTTGTCACTAGGCAGATCCGGTTTAAGCACGAAAATAGCGAACAAGGAGATAGCGAATTTGCTTACGTCTGTCTAACTTGAGGCTTGCTTTGTGCTGTATAAGTATTATTATAATATACCTATTGTTGAAATTGTATTAGTAAAGTAAGCTAAATATCGATAACTTTTGCATAAGTCTGGCAACACTGCGATGTTAGTTTTGTATTCTATTTTATCGCATTGTTGCTTTACATCGGTTTTCGTTGTAGTCAGTCAGTCGGTTTTTTGCAGTCTACAAGTTGACTTAACTTTATATTTCGCTGTACAACTTACACATTTTACATTACACAATAATTCAATTGAAATAAAACCGTTTTTTGTCAATTGCTAAAATGGAGTCTTTGATTTATTCCAACAAAAGGTTATGGGCCCAGACGAATAAGTGTCGCGGAGCAAAGAGAAAATACATGGTGTATGGACAGTGGCGCAACCACGCATATGTGCAGTAACAAAAACATGTTCGTGTCATTCTGAGAAAGACTTCGGTAAAACTATCAGCTGATAAATACGTTGAATTGCCCGGCATAGGCACAGTTATCTTAAAGGCAAACCCACCAATGTAATTACTTATAAACAGAATAGCTGACAATATGAATACACAACTTTTTTTGATGATTTTTTTAAAATCAAATATTCTGATCTTAAATAAAAAGCCCAAAAATAAAGACATGTCCGTAATTCGTCAGCGTGCAATATGCTACACGATATACTCGTACATGGTTTACTTTAGTTCCCACAAAAAAAACGTGGCTTATCAAAAGTTAATTGTAAATTTGTTATAGACGGAGGTGTAGGATTTTTTAAAACTTAAATTTCATCTTCTCTGCATAGTGTACAAAAATCAAAAGGCAATGATTCGTCTACAAAAAAAAATAATACAATCAAGCTTTCAAATATAAAAGGCAAACCCACCAATGTAATTACTTATAAACAGAATAGCTGACAATATGAATATACAAATCAAATATTCTGATCATAAATAAAAAGACCAAAAATAAAGACATGTCCGTAATTCGTCAGCGTGCAATATGCTGCACGATATACTCGTACATGGTTTACTTTAGTTCCCACAAAAAAAACGTGGCTTATCAAAAGTTAATTATACATTTGTTAAAGACGGAGGTGTAGGATTTTTTAAAAATTTAATTTCATCTTCTCTGCTTAGTGTACAAAATACAAAAGGCAATAATTCGTCTACAAAAAAAAATAACACAATTAAGCTTTCAAATATAAAAGGCAAACCCACCAATGTAATTACTTATAAACAGAATAGCTGACAATATGAATATACAACTTTTTTTGATGATTTTTTTAAAATCAAATATTCTGATCTTAAATAAAAAGCCCAAAAGTAAAGACATGTCCGTAATTTGTCAGCGTGCAATATGCTGCACGATATACTCGTACATGGTTTACTTTAGTTCCCACAAAAAACACGTGGCTTATCAAAAGTTAATTATAAATTTGTTATAGATGGAGGTGTAGGATTTTTTAAAACTTTGTGTTAACATACAGACTCCGTATCAGCTGAATTCCTTGATAACGGGAGACCTATACATAATTTTGCAGTGGGTATAATCTCAAAGAGATTGTGTGACAGTGGAGCAAAAAGCTTTTTGTTATAAAGGGCGTTAGTTGAATGTGAACCACACCTAAACGTCAAGTTTTTTTCTGCATTTCATTTGACATTTCTCAATTTCAGAATAACTCAATTTGAACATTGAAAGATACACAATCGAGCAACGTGTTAAAGTTATTCAGGCTTATTATGAAAATGTGCGTTCAAATCAAAATGCATATCGAAGAAAATCATCTTCAGTGATGAGGTACATTTTCACCTCAGTGGATTCGACAATTAGCAGAATTGTCGCATTTGGGCGAATGATAATCCAAGAGTGCTTGTCGAAAAACCAATGCAACTACAAATAGTGACTGTTTGGTGCGGTTTATGGTCTGGCGGCATCATCGGGCCGTTTTTTTTTTCCAAAATGAGGCCGGTCAGGCATTACTGTGAATGGTGTTCGCTATAGTGAGATGATAACGAACTTTTTATGGCCCGAATTGGAACATATGGATGTGGACGATATGTGGTTCCAACAGGATGGTGCCACTTGCCACACAGCCAACGAAACAATGGCTCCTTTGCGCGACAAATTCAATGGCCGTGTTATCTCACGTGGTGGCGATGCCAATTGGCCACCAAGATCATGTGATTTGACACCGTTGGACTACTTTCTTTGGGTTTGTTGAAAGAAAAGGTGTACTGTTATAAGAACGTGTATGCTAGGCTTTAAGTATGTTATGTTATCAACGTGTAAACGGGGCATTAAGTGCCAAATGCCCTGTATCGAGCATTCGTGTCATCCCTGGCACATCACCCATCACTAATCCTACCTTAACTTACATACTTAATTGGCGCAACAACCGCCCAAGCGATTTTGGCCGAGGTCAACAAAGCACGCCAGCTGTCCCTATCTTTTGCTAACTGGCGCCAATTGGAAATCCCAAGTATAGCCAAGTCTTTTTCCACTTGGTCTTTCCAACGCAGAGGAGGTCTTCCTTTTCCTCTGCTACCACCAGCGGGTACCGCGTCAAAAACCTTAAGGGCTGGAGCTATTTCATCCATTCGAACGACGTGACCTAGCCAGCGGAGCCGCTGATTCTTCATCCGCTGCACTATATCTACGTCATTGTACAGCTCGTACAGCTCATCGTTCCATCGTACACGGTATTTGCCCTCGCAAAGACGCAAAGGTCCATAAATCTTTCGAAGAATCTATCTCTCGAACACTCCAAGAGCTCTCTCATCTGATGTTGTCATCGTCCATGCTTCTGCGCCGTACAATAGGACGGGCATGATGAGAGACTTAGAGAGTATGGTTTTGGTCGTTGAGAGAGGACTTTACTGTGCAATTGCCTACTCAGTCCGAAATAGCACTTGTTGGCAAGAGAGATTCTGCGTTGGATTCCAAGGCTGACGCTGTTATTGGTGTTAATGCTGGTTCCTAAGTAAACGAAGTCCTCTACTTTTTCGAAGTTATAACTGTCAACAGTGATGTTTGATCCCAGTCGTGAATCTGCCGACTGTCTATTTGATGACAGGAGATACTTTGTCTTGCCCTCGTTCACCTCCAGACCCATTCGCTTCGCTTCTCTATCCAGTTTGGAGAAGGCAGAAGTAACTGCGCGGTTGTTAAGACCGATGATGTCAATGTCATCGGCGTACGCCAGCAATTGCACACTCTTATAAAAGATGGTGCCTGACCGATTAAGTTCTGCGGCTCGAATTATCTTCTCTAGCATCAGGTTAAAGAAATCGCACGACAAAGGGTCACCCTGCCTGAAACCTCGTTTGGTATCAAACGGCTCGGAGAGGTCCTTCCCGATTCTGACGGAGCTGGTGGTGTTGCTCAACGTCATTTTACATAGCCGTATAAGTTTTGCCGGGATACCAAATTCAGACATTGCGGCATATAGGAAACTTCTTTTCAAGCTGTCGAAGGCGGCTTTGAAGTCGACAAAAAGATGGTGTGTGTCGATTCTTCTTTTTCGGGTCTTTTCCAAGATCTGGCGTATTGTGAATATCTGGTCGGTGGTAGATTTAATATAAGGTCCAATCAGTTCATTGTTGTTCTTCAGCCGTGCTAACGCTTTCCGAATTTCGTCATAGTCGGGTGATGGTACATCACGTCCATCATCATTGATTGGGGATTCGGGTACAACATCTTCTCCATCGTTGTTAATTAAGCAGTGTGAAGAAGTGTGAAGAAGTGCTCCCTCCATCATTTAAGTATGCTGTGGACATTAGTCACCAGGTCGCCGTTTTCGTCGGCCAGCATCACAAGCTCTTCGCAATCACGCATTTCGGTCTCTCTCTTTTTCTCACCAAAACTGCGTCTTGCTTCCTTCTTCAACTCACGATAACGCTCCCGCACAGCTCGCGTTGCGCCCGATCGCAGTGTGGCCCTGTAGGCAGCGTCTTTACGTTCCGTAGCGGAGCGACATTCCTCGTCATACCAGTTGTTCTTTCGGGCTCGCTGAAATCCGATCGATTCTTCAGCGGCGGTATGTAGACAGCGAGAAATATGGTTCCACTGCTTGGAAATATCGTTCTGTTGATTATTGCTCTCAGAGAGCACGAGTGCAAGTCGAGTGGCGAAGTGGGTGGCTGTCTGTGGCGATTGCAGCTTTCGTACGCCGAGCTTTCCTTGGGTCCATTTGCGTGCGCTTTTTGCTGCACAGAGGCACGTGCGGATCTTAGCTGCCACAAGAAAATCATCCGAGTCGATGTTGGCTCCTCGGATCGTGCGCACATCTAGGACTCTGGAGGCGTGCCTTCCGTCTATCACAACATGCTCGATTTGGTTTCGTGTCTTACCATCTGGAGACAGCCACGTAGCCTGATGTATTCTCCTATGCTGACACCTGGTACTACAGACTACCATGTTTCGGCCCCCGGCGAAGTCGATCAGTCTCAATCCGTTATCAGACGTTTCGTCGTGGAGACTGAATTTTCCGACTGTGGCACCAAAGATGCCCCCCTTGCCCACCTTGGCATTGAAATCACCAAGCACGATTTTTATATCGTGGTGGGGGCACCGCTCATACGTGCGGCCAAGGAGATCGTAGAAGCGATCTTTGATCCCATCGTCCTTCTCTTCCGTCGGGGCGTGGAAGCAAATCAGGGAGATGTTGAAGAATCTCGTCATCAAAAAAGGGGGGCTCATCCGAGGCTTTGTCTTCATTTTTATTGGAAGTGGTTTTTTACGTGGCGGGTTCCAAGCCCTGCGCACAACCCATTGCTGGGGGTGAAAATTTTAAGTTCGTTTATATAGCGAGCCGCTTGCTCCAAGACAGACGCCCCTTTGTAGCCGCACCTCCTGGTGAACAGACGCTGGGAACTTTAGTGGACCCTTAAACCGAATATGTCGGAGTGCTCCACTAAAGCTGCCTCTCTATTAGCCGTGACCCATGGCTCTACACGGGTTGGTTACCGTATCTCGCACATGGGTTGCTCACGTTGCCCAGGGTGCACGAACGTGGACGTAAGAGTAGGGATTGAGTACAGCCGTGCAACTGTAACCGCATACCCAGTAGCACCACTGCACCTTATTACACCCCTATAATCCTACCTTTATATATAATTTTTACTGATGGAAGCTGAAAAGGGCACGTGTGAAAAATAAATCATTTTACATCCAAAGACTCTTGATAGTTTAAATTCTTAAAACATGTTGAACGTGCTACATGGTGTCAGAAGTGGCGAAAGGTATACGTAATTCGCACTTTAAGCTTAATTAAAAGTTTTTTTTGGTGAACATGACAAGTGAACGCACACCCGCAGAATTGGACTGCACAAATTTGGCGACGGACTGGCCAAATTGAAGGCGCAACTTCCTGGTGTATATGATCGCCATTGGAAAGTCCAAGCCGTTTTTTTTATGGCTGGTTTGCACACAAGGTGCAAACATTTATAACATGTTGTTCCCAAATGACGGCTCCCAGGATTCATTGTTGGGCAAGATCGTGGTTGAGCGCCAAATATTAGCTGTAATCGTGGACGGCGTAGAGCAGCAACCAACACGTGTTGAACGAAATGTACAACAACGAACACTGGAGGAAGTGCTTAACAAATTCGACGCTCATTGCCTGCCTCAACGAAACGTGCCAATGGAATCATATAAATTCAATATGATGTTGCAAAAAGAACACCAATCGTTCAATGAATTTGAGACAGAATTACGCACTCACATACGTCATTGCGAATTCAAATGTGAGTGTGGCAGCTCGTATGAAGACCGAATGATGCGCGATCGTATTGTTGTAGGCGTGTACGAAAAAAAGTTGCAGCTCAAACTATTGGATGGTCGTGATGACGAACTCACGCGCGTTATTGCTACTTGCAAAACATTTGAAGCAGCTAACACAAACAAAAGCATCTTGGATAGCAAAAAGTACTCTTTAAGCATGGTCAATTCGGATGAGAAATCGGACTCTACTACTGTCAGTGCTGTAAATCGTTTTTGTTACAATTGTGGGGACTCCTGGAAACTAGGTCTCATAAATGAGTGCAAAGCAAAAGATGTAATTTGTCGTACTTGCTCCAAGAGAGGTCACTTTATGAAGATGTGTCGCAAGCCAAGGAAGACATCGACGCAAAGAGACACCGCCGTAAGTGCAAACAACAGCAACAGAGCGCACGTAGCCGAATTAAACTGGAGTGATGTGCAAGTTAAAATAGTTGACAATTGTAGAGAAATAAGAAACGTTATTAGTTCGAAAACAATTTTTAGGTTAAATTCAGCAAAACCAAGTTATAAGCGTTGGACCAAGGATCTTAGGATTAAAAATGAAACAGTAACATTCAAACTTGATACCGGCGCAGATGTAAATTGTATTCCTTTAAGTTTATGTAAAAAGTTAAAGATACATTTTGATAATCAGAGAAATGATTTTTCGGTTTACGATTATAATAATAACAAAATTAAAATTTTCGGTACAGCAAACGTAAAATGCTTTGACTTAAAATTAAACACGGAAAGTACAGCTGAATTCCTAGTTTTTAATGACAATTGCGAACCAGTACTCGGACTAGAATCTTGTGAAAAATTTGGATTAATAAATCGCGTAGATATTCAAGGCATTGTATGCTTTCCTCAATCAAAGGAATCGTTCATTGAAAAGTTTAGTAGTGCGTTTCAGGGACTGGGCAAGTTTCCTGGAAAGTTTAAAATTCAATTATCGAACAATTCGAAGCCAGTGCTTCACTACAAGAAACGGATTCCCAATTCTCTCACGGACAGGTTAAAATCAGAACTTGACAATATGGTGCGGGATGAAATCATTTCCCTTGTAGACTACCCCACTGATTGGGTCAATAACTTGCAAATAATTGAAAAACCTAATGGAAAACTTCGTATTTGCCTAGACCCGAAATCACTCAATGCGTGTATCAAACGCGAGCATTTTCTAATTACAACATTTGATGACTTAACGTCAAAACTAGCAAATAAACGAGTTTTTTCGGTTTTCGATCTACAAAGTGGGTTCTGGCACATGGAATTAGACAAAGAAAGCTCTGATTTAACAACTTTTATGACTCCATTTGGGAACCGTGTTCCTTTTGGACTCAACTGTGCACCAGAAATGTTTCAGCGGAAAATGATTCAAATATTCGGAGATGTACCAGGGGTGGTTGTTTACTTTGCTGATCTGGCTGTTTGCGCGGAAAGTGAAGAGGAACATGATAGGATTTTGCAATTAGTTTTAGACAGGGCACAAAAGAATAACATAAGATTTAATCAGGATAAAATATCGCGATGCTGTTTTAAATATGGAAAAACCGAAAGATAAAATGGCAGTTCCGCTATTCTTGGGTTTACTTAAATATCTGGCCAAATTTATCCCAAACCTTTCAAAACAAACAGCGAAAATACGTAACTTGACACGAAATGACGTAGATTTCGAATGGACAGACGAACATAACAAAGAGTTCGAAAATTTGCTTTTTGTCGTAACATCAGAACCGGTGTTGGAAATTTACGATCAAAAGAAACCAGTGGTAGTACAAACCGATGCATCCAAGGATGGTTTAGGTTGTGTAATTATTCAAAACGGGCAACCTTTTGCGTTCGCTTCACGAACCCTCAGCAGTAGTGAGAAAAAATAGGCTCAAATAGAAAAAGAGCTTTTAGCCATAGTTTTTGCTTGCCAACGGTTTAATTTTTATTTGTATGGACGGGAATTCACTGTTCAAAGTGATCACAAGCCGTTGAAATCGTTAATAAAACGAGATATTGATGACGTTACAATACGACTACAAAGAGTGTTCATGTTTTTGCTAAAATATTCACAAATGTCCGTTGTTTATAAGCCAGGAAAAGACATGCTGGTGGCTGATTGCTTATCGAGAGCACAACTGTCAGATGTCTCGGAAATTGAAGGACTATCGGGAGTCATTCATGTGGTGACAAAGTCGGCTTGTGTCTCAGAAGAAAATTACAATTTATACAAAGAAATGTTAAAGGCAGACGAAAAGTACTCTCGGATTTGCAATTACATTGAATACGGTTGGCCGGGATATCATCAACTTGATGATTTTAGTCAGCATTTTTATAAGTCTAAAACCCAACTGCATGCTGAAAACGGCTTGTTATTTTTAGATCATCGTTTGATAATACCGTCACAATTGCAGAGAAAATTAGCGATTTGTTTACACGAGCCTCATCTGGGGGTTGAAAAAACACTTGCGCGGGCAAGAAAGTTATACTACTGGCCAGGAATGAACAAACAAATCAAAGAACTCGTCGCATCCTGTAAAATTTGTGAGAAGTTCAGGAGGAATAATCAGAAGGAACCATTAGTTCCCAAATATCCATTTCATATAGTTTCAATAGATTTATTTGAGTATGCCGGCTGTGATTACATATCGCTAATCGATGCATATTCAAATTATCTGGCCGCAGTGAAGGTTCCGAATAAAACATCTAAACAAATAATTGCCTCTATTTCTCAAATATTTGATAAACTGGGATATCCAACGGTTATTAAATGCGATAACAGTCCTTTTAGTTAGGCGGAGGTTGAACGATTCGCGACTGATGGAAATATACAACTGAAATTTTTAAGTCCTAAATATCCGCAAAGTAATGGTTTGGCTGAAAAAGGTGTAGCAATAGCAAAAAAAACATACTAAAGCGTTGCTACGAAGAAAATGAACCAAATCAGTTCCAGTATCGTTTACTAGAATACAATACAACGCCATTGTCGAGTATGCAGCTCGCTCCTTCGGAGCTGTTCTTTGGTAGACTTCTCAAAACAAAGCTACCTATCTCAAAGGTATCTAAGCAAAAAAGATATAAACAAAAATCTTATTATGATCGTAACGCTAAGGCCTTCTCGGTATTGAGGGTGGGTTATTCAATAGTCTTTAAAAAACGGAAAGGAATGGCACTATGGTAAAATAGTCGAAGTCGTTAATGGCCGCTCATACATTATCAGAGATAGTTTAGACAATCATTTTAGGCGCAATCGACGCTTTATTGCTTAGTCTCATAATGAGGATTTCAGTGCCAATGATTTGCTGTATGAGGAAAGTCTAGTCGGCTATCGGAACAATGTAACGAATATTAGGCCAGCAACGCAGACTACTCGGGTTGAAAATAATGTTAATGCGGACAGTAACGCCAGAATCGAAAATAATATAAGCTACAATACGAATTGTAATGTGGATGAATCAATGATCTCGGATGAGCACGAAACTCCAATTAGAGCTGCTGAAAATATAATGCCCGCGACATTGGAGTCAGAAGCAACTAGTACAAACACGTCTTATGTAAGAACCCCAGAGATGTATAGAACAAGAAGTGGTCGTGCCATAAGAGCTCCACAAAAATTTTGTCGAGATTATGGAGTTGAAACTTGGTCCAAACGCAGTTAGGGTAGTCTCATAATTTCTTAGTTAATTAAAAAAAAAACCAAGTAATAAGAACGTGTAAGCTAGGCTTTAAGTATGTTATGTTATCAACGTGTAAACGGGGCATTAAGTGCCAAAGGGCCTGTATCGAGCATTCGTGTCATCCCTGGCATATCACCCATCACTAATCCTACCTTTATATATACTTTTTACTGCTGGAAGCTGAAAACGGCACGTGTGAAAAATAAATCATTTTACATCCAAAGACTCTTGATAGCTTAAATTCTTAAAACACGTTGAACGTGCTACATGTACGTCGATAAGCCAGCAACAATACAAGAGCTAAAGGATGAGATAATTCGGCCCATTAACGGCATAGAACCTTAATTATGCCTCAGCGTCATCGAAAATTGGGACCATCGGATGGAGGTGTGCCGCCGATGTCGCGGCGGACATTTGGCCAATATTGTGTTCCATACATAATTGAACCACACCATATTATCATAATAAAAAGAAATTACAATAATTTCCAAAATAATTTGTGTTTTATTCAAAATCAACATCGGCCCTTAAAATTTAACCACCCTTTGGTGTCCTACCTAATTTAAAGGAAATATATAATAACAAAAAAATATTATTTAGGAGTATAAATATGGGTCATTCCATCCAAAATTTACATTTAAACATTTTTTTGTGCAAACATTGTTATTGGTGTTCTTTGAGGCAAACTATTGGACACGGTGTTTTTTATTTCGACCCAATATAAAAAATTTTGGGGTTATGAATTTTCTAAACCTTTCAGTATACGAAGAAAAGTATTTCATACAAAAAATAACTAGCAGGCTCAAATTTACCCTTTTTTCTCTGCTTTCCAATAAAAAATATTTTGAATTTGTTCGGCTTTGTTTTTTATAAACAAAAGGTACATTTTTATAAACAAATACATTTTTTTTCAATTTGGAACTATTTTTATTCAGTTATTTTTTTTTTAATGTACATTCGACTTTTCAGTTACTAATTTATAAATTTTGGAGTGGGCCGTACAAAATTTTGATTGTGAAAAATTTTCGAACTTTGTCTCTCGCGCTATCGGCTAGCGCAATTGACATACTAGTGTACTCGTATAACTACAAATAAGTACAAACAAGCGCGCGACTTAGATAAATGTTTTCTTTGGAAAACAAAAAAATCGAACCGTCCTACAAAACTTTAGTTTTGCGGATATAATTTTTGATACTTTACTGCACACTTAAGTATATTTTTCTTTGGAAAATAAAAAAAGTCAAAAAGTTCAACAAAACTTTAGTTTTGAAAATATAATTCACATACGAACTTATTATTGAACTAAAAACTAGAAATGTAATTTCGGTTTGCAACTGCCCGACAGTCGTTACTCCTCCTCTATTTTCGTTTTGTTCACACAGTAAATTTTAAAATAAAATACAAAATAACAATAATTCCGATTACTCAAATATCACCTTTTGTCTCACGATAAATGGTGACTTGACAAAAGTCGATTTCGGCGAATTTAGCATTTTACATGAATAAATCTGAAAAAGAATGCAGACGTTCTTTCTACCAGCTATTCTGTAGGCAAACACCTGCAAATTGTTTACAGTTATGTCACGTTCATCCAAATAATTCTGAATGTTCAAATATTACCCTTCGCCCATGGCAAAAAGCATTTTGCATAAGTTTTGCTGATTTTAAGTTAAATATCAAATTGTCATTAAGGAAGGAAAAATAAAAATAGCAAGAGTAACGAAAGCCAGGGCAAGAGTTGCGCAACCATATTTACTTCTTAAAGTTTATGGTGACAAAGACGTAACTCCTCCCCCTTCTGTATGAGGATTCTCCTGAATTCTCTCTTGTACAACATTTATTCTTATTTTGCCACTTTTTTTGTTTTTAATATAAAGAAATATTACAATTATGATTACAGTAAGAGATATACGAGTTATGTCTATTCCAATCCATACATTTTTGTGAAGCTTTAAGGTTTTCCAAGTTTTTAATTTTTATTTCTTCAAATGTAATATCTGTTTGAAATGTTTGATTATAACTATTGCTCAGATAGAAATATTTTTCAACAAACGTTGTTTTTCGTTATATAGAGTAACATTTAACATTTTTATTTCACAGTTATTATAATTAATTAAATAGTTTTTATTCATTTTTATATTTCTTGAGTCACAATTTTGCATAACATTTAAATTTACAGCATTTTTCACAATAAATGTCTCATCATCTAATATTTCTATTGAGGTTTTATTGTTATATTTTAATTTGCATGATTGTGTGAATATACAGTTTTTGCTTATTTTCAAATTCTTTATTTCTGTGTTTTCTTCGAATTTGTAAGTTACATTTTTTATTTTTACAACGTATTCATTCTCTTCTTGTATTTCAAAATTATATTTGTCGGGTATAGGTATTATTAGATTTAAATCAGTTAACACATACATAAGTGTTTGGTATTTTTATGGCTATTATAATTCACTGGTTGACGTATTTCATTACGCCTATTTTAATTAGTTTAAGCTTATTGAAATCTATATTATACGTTAAAATTTCTTCCCTAGTTAAGATAGCTGGGTGCAAAATATTATTTTTTGCTGATTCTATATTATCCTGAATTTGGTCTATTTTGTTTTCTAAAAATTTGAGTTTTAACAATTGGTCCATGTAGAGTAATTTTTTGGTTATCTCACTATGTCTGAGTTCGAAATCCCTCAGTGTTTGCTTGATTTTAATCCTGTCTTCGTCAATGGCTTCTTTGATCATTTTTATGGATTCATTGAAGTTGTTGTTAATGGAAATTTGATTATTGAGGTTTGTTATTGCATTGTGGTTATTTTCTTCGATAATACTTAGATGCTCCAAAATTTCTTTCCTATCATCATCATCCATAGTACCATATAACCATTTTTGAATTGTGTCCATAGCATTAACTAACCCTCTTCTGTTTCGCTTTATCTCAGTTGGCATTATTGAAATAATTTTTGCTTTAACTGAATTAATTTCGTCATTTATTATGTTTTTATTTGGAAGACTTATATCATTTATATTTTGTTCATAGGCGTTTATAATATTAATTAACTCTACTGGATGAATAACATGTAAAATATTATTTGTTCTATTAACTACAGTTACTTCGCCTAGTCAGATTTGAGTGTAACCTACGTTCTCAGCTATTGGTGTTACCTGTAGTCGTCCTAGTGCCAATTTGGCCAGTATCATTACCGTCATCAATGTTAACCAGTTGACCTGCAAATTTAGTTTTTCTTTTAATGTTACTTGAATGAATGTTATCAAGTTTATAGTTTTTTACATAGCCTTCAGATCGTTAATTTTTATAATTTTCTCGACTCTGGTTAATTTTGTTTATTGTTCTACGTTTTGCTTCTTCTAAACGATGTTTTACTAACGATTTTTCTATTTTTCCCTTTACTATATCCAACGGTCTCTCCTTTGTTGTTGAATGAATTGATTTATTATAGTATTCAATACATTTAAAGACTCTTTCTTTTGTGGATAATAAAGAATTTTCTGTTTCCATTACCCTAACATTTTCTTATAGTGAGCTATGAAGTCTTTCTACATCAGCATTGCCAGTGTGGTTATTCGGTTTTGTAAAATGTACATCAATTCCTTCTTTTCTTAAAAAGTCTTTTACTTTTACGGAATTAAATTCATTATCGGTAACTATTCGGGATGGTTTTGTCCTTGTTGACAAAAATAACCGTATTTTCTCAACTATCGTTATGCTGTTCCTATCCTCTAAATGATACGCTATCGCAAATTTAGAAAATTTATCAATAAAGGTAATAAACCTAAGTATATTTCTTTATTGTATAGACGTCTAAATGAATGATTTCATATGGTCCATTTGGCGTTTCTGTGATAAATAGTTTAGCTTTGATGGGTTTTCTATCGTATTTTGATCTATTGCACGTATAACAATTGTTAATAAATTTTTGGATTAGTTCCTTCAGATTGTTATAATATATTATTTTTTTAAGCCCTTCGGAATTTTCGTTGATTCCATGTCCTGTTTCTAGTCTGCGGTATTTTGAAATTTGCTTATATGTCTCGCTTTCATCCCTCATATCTCTTGCATGATAGCTACATTTGAGAAACTTGATTGAGGTTCCAAAAATATTTATAATTTTAAGTTGAAGTTTGTTATACATGTAATCTGAGAGTTCGCAGTATATTCCCACTTCACCGTGCTGTATGTGTCGTCTAAAAATATCTGTCATGAAATCTGAAGTAATATCACTACTATTTATGTAGATTTTTTTTTATTGTTAACAGATTCCGTTTCTATAGTTTTACTGTCAGAGATTATTATTTGAGTTTGAAATCGATTCACAACTGTTTCCAATATTGGAAAGTGATCGTTATGTTCTTCTGGTTGAGAATGAATTGTTGCATTTGTGCTCATGTTGTCATCGTTTTCGTTTCCGTCACTGTCAATGTTTAATATTTCACCTGATTCACAGTTAATTCTACTTAGGAAATCTGATACTTTGTTGTCCTTTCCTTTTATGTAGTTGATGTCTATATTATACTCTCCAAGGTTTATGAGCCACCTCTGTAACCTTGGGGTTATATATTTTCCGTTATGTTTATGAAACAACCAAACTAGAGGCTGATGGTATGTATGCAGCTCAAACTGTCTCCCATATATATATGGCCGATAATATGTTACCGCCCAGACAATTGCCAAGAGTTCTTTTTCCACTGTAGCATAGTGCTTCTCATTAAGAGTTCTACTAGCACAGCTGATAGGGTGATCCCTTTGCATTAGAATACCCCTAATGCATGGTCACTTGCATCTGTCACCAATTTGAACTTTTTTGAATAGTCAGGGTATTTTAAGATGGGTGTGTTTGTCAGTAGTCTTTTAAGAATGAAAAGAGAAGTCGATTTAGCGATGTCTGTCTATCCGTCCGTCCGTCCGTGCAAACGATAACTTGAGTAAAAATTTAGATATCTCAATGAAACTTGGTAGGTAGATTGTTTTTGACCCAGAGCACCCCACTTCCCATATAACGCCAATTGTCGGAAATGCAAAAATTGCTATATTTCAGTAGCTATGGAAGTTAATATGCTCAAATTTGGTACGTATTGTTGTATTCGAGCAGGAAATCCGACTGTATAAAAATCTGACCATAACCACGCCCACCTGTCATATAACGGTATTTTTCGAAAGCACTCAAAATCGGACATTTCAATAAATGTTGATGGGAAATATCTTGAGTTTGGTATGTGGTGTTGTATTGGAGCCAGAAATCCGACTATATGAGATCATATGTATATGTCTGGAACTACTTTATCAATTTCGTCCAAACTTTGCACACCTGTAAGATTATACCTAGTTAATTTAAAAATTTAGCTGAAAGCGTGCGCCGGGTATATAAAGTTCAATCGAACTTAGCCACTTCTTTACTTGTTTTTATTTAAGTTTTTTGTGACCTGCACAACACCAGGTCACAGTGTATGACCGAATTCAGTAAACAGTCTGTTATAGAGAAAACCGCAATTTTAGACCTGTTGGCATTAATTGGTCTCAAAATAGTATCTAGACTAAAAATAATACCGGAATTCAGTAACTTGGTATAATCTCAAGCATCTAAACGAGCTAAAGATTATTGCTTTTCCTCGCTTTCACTTTCACTTTTACTTTGGTTTTGTTTTTGTTTTTATTTTAAATTTTTGTGACCGACTCAACACCAGATCACTATTTAGAGGCTTTATTTTGAGACTAGAGGCTTTATTTTGAAACTAATGTATGCCAACTGGTCTAAAATTGTAAAATTTGGCTCTATTAGATACCGAGACTGCTTACTAAATTCGGGCAATAGTCTCAAATTTTAAAACTTGAGATTATACCAAATAACTAATTTCCTGCATAAATGTTTTGCAGTCAATCCATTTTTATACCCGAGCGTACTTGTACACAAGGGTATTATAACTTTGTTCGCATAACGCTTGTTTGTATCAGCATAAAATAATCGAGATAGATATAGACATATATATAGACATATATATACTAAAATGATCAGAATGAAAGGAGAAATCGATTTAGCCCTGACTGTCTGTCCGTCCGTCCGTCCGTCTGTCCATGGTTACAATAGCTTGAGTAAAAATTGAGGTATCTCAATGAAATTTGGTACATGGATTGCTCTTTGGACAGGGTATTAAAAATGCCCACTTAGGAACAAATTTCTGTATCTCAATAATGGTGTAAGGTATCGTGACAAAACTTGGTAGACATATTTTCCATGATATCGCTATTATTACCGTAGAAAATTTTTGAAATCGGATCATGATGTTATACAATTTTTTAAGTATTTCCCGTGCTCTTATGACTTTCGTCTCAATATTTATATAAAATCTTCTAAGATCTAAGATGCAAATTATTTTGGTTTCTATGTATGCTGGATGCTTTGTATTGACTCTGACTCCTTTCTTTAAGTACTTTGTCATGTTGAATGCTACTTTGGCGTGGTCTTTTATAAATTTTCTAAAGTATCCCGTTACTCCCAGAAAAGATTTTATTTGCTGTTGGGTTTCGGGTAATTTCAGTGATTGTATTAGTTTGGTTTTTGGGAATTCGGTTTTACGCCTTCAGTCGTAAGTATATGCCCTAAATACTTTGTTTCTTTGCAGAAGAACTTGCATTTGTCAATTTGTATTTTAAGATTATGCTCCTTCAACCTTTCGAAAACTTTTTGGATATTAATCACATGTTCTTTTAAGCTTGTACTAAATATTATTACGTCGTCTAAATAGACAACACATACCTTATTAATTAATTCTCGTAGAACTGAATTCATGAGCCGTTGAAATGTTGAAGGGGCATTCTTTAGCCCAAAAGGCATTCTTAAAAATTCAAAATGACCCAACGGAGTTGAAAAAGCTGTCTTTTTCCTATCATCCTCCTTAACTAAAACCTGATGAAATCCCTTCGCCAGGTCTATTGTGGTGAAATATTGAGCTTTTCCTAATTTATCTAGAATTGACTCAATAATCGGGATTGGAAATTAATCCTCTATGGTAATTTCATTGAGTTTGCGGTAATCAATTACAATGCGCCACCTTTTCTTTCCTGAATTGTCCACTTTTTTTGGGACAACCCTAAGCGGAGAATTGTAGGGGGATGTACTTCCTTTTATAATCTTTTGGTCCAGCATTTCTTTGATTTGTTTGTTAATTTCGTTCTCATGAATTTGTGGGTACCTGTTTATTTTTGAATATACAGGATTATTCGTTTTCGTTATGATTTCGTGTTGAATTTGATGGGTATGACTTAATGTCTGCCCTTCTAAAAAGAATAGATCGCTGTTGGATTCTATTATTTTCCTTACTTCTATCTTCTCTTCCTCGTTCATGTCCTCTCTAATAAGTTTCATGGAAAATTCGTCGGTTTGCTCTACTTCCTCAATGCCATAAATTTCCTCATAATTAAATGGACATGAGTTTATAAATTTTGTCTTCACATTATTAACCTCAATGTACTGCTCTTCTAAATTTATTTTGACTTTTAGTTTGTTCAAAATATTTTGACCTATCAGTCCCTCAAACGCTTTATTTTTTAATTCTGTTACTTTCCATGCCATTAGGTTTTGATCATTGAACTCTGTTGGTACTTCTGTTACTATTTCATATTCAATTTCTGTTTGACCATTCAGCGTATAAAATTTTATTGCTTTTTGTAATTTTGTCTTTTTGTAATGCTTAAGCACATCGCTACTTATTAGTGTGGTTGTTGAACCAGTATCAATCAAACACTTTATTTTACTTTTACCAATTGACAATTATACTATCGGTAAATTTCCTTGGAGGTGGTTGATTGAAAATTTACCTCTTCCTGAGATTCTTCCTCTTCTTGGATGTGGTCAATTTCCATTGGCTGGCTAGTACTTTGTCTCGTTTGCCCTGAGTTATTCTGTCTGTATTGTCCGGAGTTAGTTTGTCGGTATTGTGTTGAGTTATTCTGGCGAAATTGCCCCGAATTTTATTGTCCTTCTATGCGTTGGATGTTATTGTTTTGTGAGCTTGCCTCCTGGGTTTCACTCTTATTTCCTGGGTTTTTTTGACCAAAACTAGTTTCGTTTTTTTGTCGAAATTCTCGTTTTATTAACCCAGTTTCCTCTAGCATATGATAAGCTTCTCTAATATTCTGCACATCCCTACTATACACTATACTAGCAAGATGAGGGGGTATATTACTTAAAAATGTTTTTAAAATCATGGACTCGTTTAGTTTTGGGGAAAATTCGGCTGGTTTAGAGTTATCTTGTTCGTATTTAGTATTAAGTATATCTAGTATATATTTTAAGCTATCATAATATTGACTTACGTTTCTATTTTTAGTATTAATGGCTTTAAAATATAGTTGGTGATATGTCTCTCTGATGCCAAAGTTTTCGATGAGATGGTCCTTAATAACATTCCACGATAGATTGCCTCCGATGGACCGCACTACACTTAATGCCGGTCCTTAAACTTTGTTTAGTACACATCTATGGAAGATGTACTCCTTTACTGGAGTATCTTCGAAAATTGGAAGGAAAATTTCTACTTCTCTTATAAACGATGATAAATCGTATTCCTTTGTCCCACGGTATTCCCTTATTTTTCCGGCTTCCTTCATTAATTCGGTTATTGGGATTGACTCCATCATTACTTTTGGTGAGTTCACTTTTTTGTGTGTTTGATTTACTTCAAATGGTTGGGTTCTCAACTGTTCTAAATTCACTTCGTATGGCTTATTTGGTTTCGTGTTTGTATTTGCCTTATATTTTGGCATTTAAAATTTCACCGAATGTTTGAACGTATACCGACTGCGCCACTTAGATAAATGTTTTCTTTGGAAAACAAAAAAATCGATTTTAAGTTAAATATCAAATTGTCATTAAGGAAGGAAAAATAAAAATAGCAAGAGTAACGAAAGCCAGAGCAAGAGTTGCGCAACCATATTTACTTCTTAAAGTTTATGGGAAAGGGAGTTGGTGACGAAGACGTAACTCGCGCTTGGATCGCGGAGGTTGAAGATTACAATTTTATTGCGGGCGTAGTTTTGAATGGCCCATTCTCAAATGTTACAGCCGTTATTGAAAAGTCTTATGTACATTTAAAAATAAATAACTGAATAAAAATAGTTCCAAATTGAAAAAAACGATATTTGTTTATAAAAGTGTACCTTTGCTTAGAAAAAAGCGTGAACTTTAGGCCTGCTAGTTATTTTTATAAGGAAATACTTTTCTTTTTTTCGTACATATTAAATCGCCGCAGGATACGCCATTTGAATATGTACATATGAATGCTAATTGATTTCTTACAACTACTATGTACGAGTATGTTCATACATATGTACATAAGTAATTGTTATTTCCATTAATCAAGCGCATAACTGACTTGTCTCAATTTTTACTAGAGCGCTACTTTTGGATGAATACAACAATAATAAATAAATATTTATAAGTGGCAAGTTATGTCATTTTGAATGTGGTTGCTTTTGATATGCACAACACTGTAAATATGTCAATAAAGAAAATGTGTGGCTAAACATGAGATAACACGGCAACACCGCATAGAATATGCTTCGTGACTTCTTCGCACAGCCCTGATTATTTATTTCATTCTAAAGTCGTGCCTACTGGTCAGCCCTTAAAATTACACTGTCAAACCGCTGAAATCTATTAAAATTACACTGAGAAAGACATATGGGTTAACTGAGAGAGGAATGGAACGAGATATCTTATATGCAGAGTTGTAAAATGGATATGCCTTGCAATCATATATATAATAATTATAAATTGGCAGTATCGACAAGTTCAGTCAGCAAAAATTATAGATAAATGAAATGTTAATAGAAAAACCAAGTAATCGTATGTAAAAATGACACCTGAAAAAAAAAAAAAAAAAAATCTAGTGGCGTAGCCAAAAATTAGTCATGGTAAGTTGTTATACAGAATTATTTATGCTTCAAAATATTTTTCGTTCACTTTTTTTTATTTGAAGGTATAATTCAATTCACAAAAACCGTATACTTTCTTATTAAATATATACATATATAATATATATAATATATTTATATATATATATTATTAAATACTAAGTGAAAAAAATTAAAATACTCATCAAACAAGATAAAGAGAGCTGCAAATGAAAGAGATTGCTACATATCACTGCCATTTTCAGTTAAGCTACCATACTTTTTTTTCTCTTCAGTTGAATAGTCAATAATTAAATTTTTACTCAGTGAAAAATGTAAACTTATTAAACATTCACATATAAAATTTGCTTATCAAAAGAAATTAAATATATTTTGTTTGATTTCCAAGTAGCTTTAAAATAAAATTTGCAAAAGTAAACATCGCAAAAAAAGGGTATAAGCCCCTCAGAGTAAAAGAATCATCTTCAAATTTATTTCTAGGCGCTTCTGCAGTTATGTCAAACTTGCTTGTATGTGTTTGTCACATATATTCACAGATAATAACACATGTAAAACCTGCGCATGCGCACAACGTTCATTTGTATCAAAGCTAGCTTTGATTGCTGAATTCAAACACATTGCGCAGATTGATTACTACAAATATATAGTAATAAATATATGCCTTGTGATAATGTATTGCTTTTTGTATAATGAAACTTAGTAAGCTATGAAATATAAAAATAGTAGGCTTTGGAAAAAAGCCAATACAATCGGTCATTTACTGTTTAATTCTGAAGAGTACACATATGTTTTTTTTTTACTAAAATGCAGAAAAACGCATTAACTAGCGAAGAAAATCGTAGATCGTGTATGAAAGAGAAATGTCTTAGTGATTTATAAAATATAAATAAAATGGGGAATATAACAACGAAAGGAGAAATCGAGAAGCTTTTCGAAAATGTGTTACGTAATAATGATTCTACTCGAAAAGAATTACCTACAGACATTTGTAGTTGGTGCTTACAGAAACTTTATGGTTCTACCAAATAAACAAATTTTCAAGGAATAAGAGTGCCAGATTTCAATTAATTCAAACCAAATTTGCAGGGAAAATAATTTCAAGAATAATCCAAAATTCTTCAAAGGTGAACAAATTCTTTTTTTAAATATCGTTTGAATAAATGTTTTTCTTTTTGAAATAATTGGTTTTTGTAGTAAATATTTTAATTTTGTATAAAAAAAAAATTGTCATATCTAACAAATATTTGTTTCTATCTTGTTCGATAGAAATTTCATCTTTACCAACGTTAAAGAACAGAAGTTATAACAGATGCAGTGAGTGCTTTTCAATTATTTCCAAAGGTCATTCGCATAATTGTTTTTCCAGCCACCGTGTCTTCAATTTTGAAGAATTTTATCCTAAAATCATAGAGCATATAATTTCATCTTCTCTGCTTAGTGTACAAAAATCAAAAGGCAATGATTCGTCTACAAAAAAAATAATACAATTAAGCTTTCAAATATAAAGACAAACCCACCAATGTAATTACTTATAAACAGAATAGCTGACAGTATGAATATACAACTGTTTTTTGATGATTTTTTTAAAATCAAATATTCTGATCTTAAATAAAAAGCCCAAAAATAAAGACATGTCCGTAATTCGTCAGCGTGCAATATGCTGCACAATATACTCGTACATGGTTTACTTTAGTTCCCACAAAAAAAACGTGGCTTATCAAAAGTTAATTATAAATTTGTTATAGACGGAGGTGTAGGATTTTTTAAAACTTTGTGTTAACATACATACACCGTATCAACTAAATTCCTTGATAACGGGAGACCTATACATAACTTTAGAGTGGGTATAATCTCAAAGAGATTGTGTGACAGGGGAGTAAAAAAGCTTTTTGTTATAGGTGTCTTACCTAATAGAAAATAAATATATAATAACAAAAAAATATTATTTAGGAGTATAAATATGGGTCATTCCATCCCAAATTTACGTTCAAACATTATTTTGTGCAAACATTGTTTTTGTTGTTCTTTGAGGCAAAATATTTGACACGGTGTTTTTTATTTCGACCCAATATAAAAAATTTTGGAGTTATGAATTTTCTAAACATTTCAGTATACGAAGAAAAGTATTTCATACAAAAAATAACTAGCAGGCTAAAATTTACCTTTTTTCTCTGCTTTCCAATAAAAAATATTTTGAATTTGTTCGACTTATTTTTTATAAACAAAAGGTACATTTTTATAAACAAATAAATTTTTTTTCAATTTGGAACTATTTTTATTCAGTTATTTTTTTTAAATGTACATTCGCGAACTGATCGTAACGCGCTCAACTGACAGACAATCGTTATCTTTTTCACGTCATTTTCGCAAGCAGTGCGTCGGCCCAGATTGGTGCGGAACGCGGTATGATAACCCTACAGTACAGAACTCGTTTACTGTGCCTTGGTCCACTGATATTTGGCATTATGCTAGCCAAGCTAGACTGCACTCTTGATGCTTTATTAGCAACGTTCTCTAGATGGGACTTGCAATTTAGTTGGGAGTCAATGAAATATTTGATAGCGGGCTTGGTCGTGATGATCTCTGCTCACACGTGGATATTCAAAGATTTCACGGCCTTTCTACTGCTTATCAAAAGCGCTTCAGTCTTGGGATCGGCCAGCGTTAAGTGCCTTGATTTGAGCATTGTTTTGATATTTATTACGACTTCGCTGGCTGCGAATGGTTTCGATAATGGATTTAAAAATTTTAAATCAGTATTAACAAAAATAAATAAATGATACTGTACATACCATACATATTTATAAATTTGTATTCAAATACATGCAACTATTACATGTTTAAACAAAATGCGTAAATTGAGGTATAAACGCATTATTCGAGCTAAATGAACTTTTGACTACACAAAGAGTTTCTATACGTGTAATACTCCAATTGATACTGCTCGATTATATTCATTAAAATACGATTGTTATTAAGTTATAGCGTGATACTTATGCTATTTATAAGATTTAATTATAATCAAACGCTTTACGTTCTTTTGACGAAATCGAGGAAGGGAGTGAAAGGTTGATACATTGCAAAGGGGTTGTTTGTAAAGTCATCTTGAAAAAAGAGAAGACACATTTTTTTCAGTTGTCTTCAAATAGCAACACCTCACATATGTATGTGAACATCCAAAAGGAGCGCCCTAGTTAAAAGCCATTCCCAATATAATTGAGACAAGTCAGTTATCCGCTTGATTAATGAAAATAAATACACAAATTCGTCGAATTTTTTTTAGTTTTCTATAAAGTTTAAAACTTTGATTTTTATGGTTTATGTTAGTAAACCTTAAAAATAAATAAAGAAATATACGTGGCAAGCTAAGTCATTTTGAATGCCGTTGCTTTTGATATCCATAACACTGTATGTTGCTGATAAAATATTTTTTATTGAATAATTATTACTGAAAACAAGGTAATTATTATTCAATTAATCAGCAAAATATGCATTTTATGATATAAAACAAATAAAACATTTAGCATTAATATGATCTCGTGTAATGATAAATAAGCTAATGTCGAGCGTTTTCGTACATATTAAATCGCCGCAGGATACGCCATTTGAATATATACATATGAATGTTTATTGATTTCTTACAGCTACTATGTATGTTCATACATATGTATGTACATAAGTAATTGTTATTTCAAGCGCATAACTGACTTGTCTCAATTGTATTGGAAATGGCTTTTTACTAGAGCGCAACTTTTGGATGAATACAACAATAATAAATAAATATTTATAAGTGGCAAGCTATGTCATTTTGAATGTGGTTGCTTTTGATATACACAACACTGTAAATCTCTCAATAAAAAAATGTGTGGCTAAACATGAGATAACACGGCAACACCGCAAAGAAAATGCCTTCGTGACTTCTTCGCATAGGCCTGATTATTTATTTCATTCTAAAGTCGTGCCTACTGGTCAGCCCTTGAAATTACACTGTCAAACCGCTGGAATCTCTTAAAATTACACTGTCAAAAGAGAAAGAGACATGGGTTAAATTAGAGAGGGATCAATAACTGCAACCAGTGAAAGGAGTTGTAAATGAAAAGGAATGTCAAATTTCTTTTTTCATGGCAGAAATACCCTCGAAGGTTTGCATTGCCTGCCGAGGGGTGACCGCTATTAGAAAAAACTTTTTCTATGATTAAGATTTTGCTTGCCCTGACTTAGATTCGAACCTCGAACTCACCGGCATATCAAGTTATAGCACGCACCGCTACCAACTCGGCCACAGCGGCCACAGAGATATCTTACTTGCAGAGTTGTAAACTGGATATGCCTTGCAATCATATATATAATAATTATATATTGGCAGTATCGAAAAGTTCAGTCAGCAAAAATTATAGATATATAAAAAGTTAATAGAAAATCCAAGTAATCGTTTGTAAAACTGACACCTGAAATTAAAAAAAAAAAGAAATCCAGTGGCGTAGCCAAAAATTAGTCATGGGGTACAGTGGTGCTTCTGGGTATGCGGTTACAGTTGCACGGCTGTACTCAATCCCTACTCTTACGTCCACGTTCGTGCACCCTGGGCAACGTGAGCAACCCATGTGCGAGATACGGTAACCAACCCGTGTAGAGCCATGGGTCACGGCTAATAGAGAGGGAGCTTTAGTGGAGCACTCCGACATATTCGGTTTAAGGGTCCACTAAAGTTCCCAGCGTCTGTTCACCAGGAGGTGCGGCTACAAAGGGGCGTCTGTCTTGGAGCAAGCGGCTCGCTATATAAACGAACTTAAAATTTTCACCCCCAGCAATGGGTTGTGCGCAGGGCTTGGAACCCGCCACGTAAAAAACCACTTCCAATAAAAATGAAGACAAAGCCTCGGATGAGCCCCCCTTTTTTGATGACGAGATTCTTCAACATCTCCCTGATTTGCTTCCACGCCCCGACGGAAGAGAAGGACGATGGGATCAAAGATCGCTTCTACGATCTCCTTGGCCGCACGTATGAGCGGTGCCCCCACCACGATATAAAAATCGTGCTTGGTGATTTCAATGCCAAGGTGGGCAAGGAGGGCATCTTTGGTGCCACAGTCGGAAAATTCAGTCTCCACGACGAAACGTCTGATAACGGATTGAGACTGATCGACTTCGCCGGGGGCCGAAACATGGTAGTCTGTAGTACCAGGTTTCAGCATAGGAGAATACATAAGGCTACGTGGCTGTCTCCAGGTGGTAAGACACGAAACCAAATCGACCATGTTCCGAGGAGCCAACATCGACTCGGATGATTTTCGTGTGGCAGCTAAGATCCGCACGAGCCTCTGTGCAGCAAAAAGCGCACGCAAATGGACCCAAGGAAAGCTCGGCGTACGAAAGCTGCAATTGCCACAGACAGCCACCCACTTCGCCACTCGACTTGCACTCCTGCTCTCTGAGAGCAATAATCAACAGAACGATATTTCTAAGCAGTGGAACCATATTTCTCGCTTTCTACATACCGCCGCTGAATAATCGATCGGATTTCAGCGAGCCCGAGAGACCAACTGGTATGACGAGGAATTTCGCGCCGCTACGGAACGTAAAGACGCTGCCTACAGGGCCACAGGGAGCGTTATCGTGAGTTGAAGAAGGAAGCAAGACGTAGTTTTGGTGAGAAAAAGAGAAAGGCCGAAATGCGTGATTGCGAAGAGCTTGTGATGCTGGCCGACGAAAACGGCGACCTGGTGACTAATGTCCACAGCATACTTAAATTATGGAGGGAGCACTTCTTCACACTGCTTAATTAACAACGATGGAGAAGATGTTGAACCCGAATCCCCAATCAATGATGATGGACGTGATGTACCATCACCCGACTATGACGAAATTCGGAAAGCGTTAGCACGGCTGAAGAACAACAAAGCCCCGCGGGCTGACGGGTTACCAGCTGAGTTATTTAAGTACGGCGGAAAGGAGCTGGTTAAGTGCATGCACGAGCTCATCTCTAGAATATGGTCGGAAGAACGCATGCCTGCTGATTGGAACTTAAGTGTGCTCTGCCCAATCCATAAAAAGGGTGATCCTGCAGTCTGTTCCAATTATCGCGGGATTAGTCTTCTTAACATCGCTTATAAGGTTCTGTCAAGTGTATTGTGTGAAAGGCTTAAGCCCACCGTCAATAAACTGATTGGACCTTATCAGTGTGGCTTTAGACCTGGTAAATCTACCACCGACCAGATATTCACAATACGCCAGATCTTGGAAAGGACCCGAGAAAGAAGAAGCGACACACACCATCTTTTTGTCGACTTCAAACCCGCCTTCGACAGTACGAAAAAAAATTTCCTATATGCCGCAATGTCTGAATTTGGGATCCCGGCAAAACTTATACGGCTATGTAAAATGACGTTGAGCAACACCACCAGCTCCGTCAGAATTGGGAAGAACCTCTCCGAGCCGTTTGATACCAAACGAGGTTTCAGACAGGGTGACTCTTTGTCGTGCGATTTCTTTAACCTGATGCTAGAGAAGATAATTCGAGCCGCAGAACAAAATCGGTCAGGCACCATCTTTTATAAGAGTGTGCAATTGCTGGCGTACGCCGATGACATTGACATCATCGGCCTTAACAACCGCGTAGTTAGTTCTGCCTTCTCCAAACTGGATACAGAAGCGAAGCGAATGGGTCTGGAGGTGAACGAGGGCAAGACAAAGTATCTCCTGTCATCAAATAGACAGTCGGCGCATTCACGACTGGGATCTAACATCACTGTTGACAGCTATAACTTTGAAAAAGTAGAGGACTTCTTTTACTTAGCATTAACACCAATTACAGTGTCAGCCTTGAAATTCAACGCAGAATCTCTCTTGCCAACAAGTGCTACTTAGGACTGAGTAGGCAATTGCACAGTAAACTCCTCTCTCGACGACCAAAACCATACTCTATAAGTCTCTCATCATGCCCGTCCTATTGTATGGCGCAGAAGCATGGACGATGACAACATCAGATGAGAGCGCTCTTGGAGTGTTCGAGAGATAGATTCTTCGAAAGATTTATGGACCTTTGCGTCTTTGCGAGGGCAAATACCGTGTACGATGGAACGATGAGCTGTACGAGCTGTACAATGACGTAAATATAGTGCAGCGGATGAAGAATCAGCGGCTCCGCTGGCTAGGTCACGTCGTTCGAATGGATGAAATAGCTCCAGCCCTGAAGGTTTTTGACGCGGTACCCGCTGGTGGTAGCAGAGGAAAAGGAAGACCTCCTCTGCGTTGGAAAGACCAAGTGGAAAAAAACTTGGCTATACTTGGGATTTCCAATTGGCGCCAGTTAGCACGAGATAGGGACAGCTGGCGTGCTTTGTTGACCTCGGCCATCGGTTTAGGCGGTTAATGCGCCAATTAGGTAAAGTAAGTAAGTAAGTTGTTATACAGAATTATTTTTTTATTTTGAAGGTATAATTCAATTAACAAAAACCGTACTTTCTTATTAAATACGATGTGAAAAAAATTTAAAATATTCATGAAACAAGATAAAGAGGGCTGCAAATGAACGAGATTGCTACATATCACTGCCATTTTCGGTTAAGCTACCATACGTTCTTTTCTCTTTAGTTGAATAGTTAATAATTAAATTTTTACTCAGTGAAAAATGTAAACATATTAAACATTCACATATAAAATTTGCTTATTAAAACAAATTAAATATTTTTTGTTTGATTTCCAAGTAGCTATAAAATAAAATTTGATCCCTCCATTAGCACACTTTAGTTTATATAAGTAAACATCGCAAAAAAAGGGTATAAGCCCTCAGAGTAAAAGAATCATCTTCAAATTTATTTCTAGACGCTTCTGCAGTTATGTCAAACTTGCTTGTATGTGTTTGTCACATATATTCACAGATAATAACGCATGTAAAACCTGCGCATGCGCACAACGTTCATTTGTATCAAAGCTAGCTTTAATTGCTGAATTCAAACACATTGCGCAGATTGATTACTACAAATATATAGTAATAAATATATGCCTTGTGATAATGTATTGCTTTTTGTATAATGAAACTTAGTAAGCTATGAAATATAAAAATAGTAGGCTTTGAAAAAAAGCCAATACAATCGGTCATTTACTGTTTAATTCTGAAGAGTACACATATGTTTTTTTTACTAAAATGCAGAAAAACGCATTAACTAGCGAAGAAAATCGTAGAAAATTATGTGTGCTGTATATGAAAGAGAAAAGTCTTAGTGATTTATAAAATATAAATAAAATGGGGAATATAACAACTAAAGGAGAAATCGAGAAGCTTTTCGAAAATGTGTTACGTAATAATGATTCTACTCGAAAAGAATTACCTACAGACATTTGTAGTTGGTGCTTACAGAAACTTTATGGTTCTACCAAATAAACAAATTTTCAAGGAATAAGAGTGCCAGATTTAAATTAATTCAAACCAAATCTGCAGGGAAAATAATTTCAATAATAATCCAAAATTCTTCAAAGGTGAACAAATTCATTTTTTAAATATCGTTTGAATAAATGTTTTTCTTTTTGAAATAATTGGTTTTTGTAGTAAACATTTTAATTTTGTATAAAAAAAAATTGTCATATCTAAAAAATATTTGTTTCTATCTTGTTTGATAGGAATTTAATCTTTACCAACTTTACCAAAGTTATAAAAGATGCAGTGAGTGCTTTTGAATTATTTCCAAAGGTCATTCGCATAATTGTTTATCCTAAAATCATAGAGCATATAATTTCATCTTCTCTGCTTAGTGTACAAAAATCAAAAGGCAATGATTCGTCTACAAAAAAAAATAATACAATTAAGCTTTCAAATAAAAAAGGCAAACCCACCAATGTAATTACATATAAACAGAATAGCTGACAATATGAATATACAACTGTTTTTTGATGATTTTTTTAAAATCAAATATTCTGATCTTAAATAAAAAGCCCAAAAATAAAGACATGTCCGTAATTCGTCAGCGTGCAATATGCTACACGATATACTCGTACATGGTTTACTTTAGTTCCCACAAAAAAAACGTGGCTTATCAAAAGTTAATTGTAAATTTGTTATAGACGGAGGTGTAGGATTTTTTAAAACTTTGTGTTAACATACAGACTCCGTATCAACTGAATTCCTTGATAACGGGATACCTATACATACTTTTTAAGTGGGTATAGTCTTAAAGAGATTGTGTGACAGTGGAGTAAAAAAGCTTTTTGTTATAGGTGTCTTACCTAATTGAAAGGAAACTTATAATAACAAAAAAATATTATTTATGAGTATAAATATGGGTCATTTTTCATCCAAAATTTACATTCAAAAATTTTTTTTTTGCAAACTTTGTTTTTGGTGTTCTTTGAGGCAATATATTGGACACGGGGTTTTTTATTTCGACCCAATATAAAAAATTTTGGGGTTATGAATTTTTTAAACCTTTCAGTATACGAAGAAAAGTATTTCATACAAAAAATAACTAGCAGGCTAAAATTTACCCATTTTTCTCTGCTTTCCAATAAAAACTATTTTGAATTTGTTCGACTTATTT
The DNA here is from genome assembly GCA_963971545.1 of Philophylla caesio. Lineage (NCBI taxonomy): Eukaryota > Metazoa > Arthropoda > Insecta > Diptera > Tephritidae > Philophylla > Philophylla caesio. The sequence goes on from OZ020605.1 coordinate 22,361,256, forward strand.
TTTATAAACAAAAGGTACATTTTTATAAACAAATACATTTTTTTTCAATTTGGAACTATTTTTATTCAGTTATTTTTTTCTAAATGTACATTCGACTTTTCAGTTACTAATTTATAAATTTTGGAGTGGACAGTACAAAATTGTGATTGTGAAAAATTTTCGAACTTTGTCTCTCGCGCTATCGGCTAGCGCAATTGACTTACTAGTATACTTGTATAACTACAAATAAGTACAAACAAGCGCGCGCTTGGATCGCGGAGGTTGAAGATTTCAATTTTATTGCGGTCGTAGTTTTGAATGGCCCATTCTCAAATGTATACAGTCGTTATTGAAAAGTCGAATGTACATTTAAAAAAAAATAACTGAATAAAAATAGTTCCAAATTAAAAAAAAATATATATTTGTTTATAAAAGTGTACCCTTTGGTTTAAAAAAATAAGTCGAAAAAAATTTACGTATTTTTTATTGCAAAGCTGAGAAAAAAGCGTAAACTTTAGGCCTGCTAGTTATTTTATAAGGAAATACTTTTCTTCGTATACGCAAATGTTTAAAGATATTTTTTTCAAGCGTCGAAATTTAGAAAACACATAATTCCAAAATTTTTTATATTGTGTCGAAACAAAGAAATACGTGTCCAATATTTTGCCTCAAAGAACTCAAAAAAATGTTTCGCACGAAAAAAAAAATTTTCAATATAAATTATTGTTAAAGCGGAAGAGGAAAAAAGGAAGTGCATTGTTATAAAAGTGTATAAGTTGAAATAGACAAACAAGTTATAGTTTTATATGATATACAGCAGAGGGCGTTAACTGCAGAGTTGCATTAAGGCGTTGGAATTGCTTCATATTTTCCAACACCTCCCCTCGAAGAATTTCAATTACGCCATAAAAGATATGTCAGCTTGCTTCATAACCAAATACAATATGCAATGTTTTAGTGAAGATAATAATTTGGAACTATTTTTATTCAGTTATTTTTTTTTAAATGTACATTCGACTTTTCAGTTAGTAATTTTTAAATTTTGGAGTGGGCCGTACAAAATTGTGATTGTGAAATATTTTCGAACTCTATCTCTCGCGCTATCGGCTGGCGAAATTGACATACAAATAAGTACAAACAAGCGCGCGCTTGGATCGCGGAGGTTGAACATTACAATTTTATTGCGAGCGTAGTTTTTAATGGCCCATTCTCAAATGTATACAGTCTTTATTGAAAAGTCTAATGTACATTTAAAAAAAAAATAACTGAATAAAAATAGTTCCAAATTGAAAAAAAATATATTTGTTTATAAAAGGGTACCTTTGGTTTAAAAAAAATAAGGCGAAAAAATTTGACGCATTTTTAATTGTTAATCTTAGAAAAAAGCGTAAACTTTAGGACTGCTAGTCATTTTTATAAGGAAATACTTTTCTTTTTATCGTAGATAATAAAATGGCCGCAGGATACGCCATTTGAATATGTACATATGAATGTTTATTGATTTATTGCTCGAATACAACAGCATATACAAATTTGAGAAAATTAGCTTCAATAGCTACTGAAATTTAGCAATTTTTGCATTTTCGACAATTGCCGTTATATTGGAAGTGGGCGTGATTGTGGTCAGATTTTGATAAATATCGCTTGAATAGGCATGGTGTAATACGAGTACCAAATTTTAACAAAATCGAGTTTGTGGTTCCAGAGATATACATATAAACTCATAAATGGGCGGTGCCACACCCCCTGTAGAAAATTTTGATACAGTCGAATTTTCCGCTCGAATACAACAATATGTACATACCAAATTTGAGCATATTAGCTTCCATAGCTACTGAAATATAGCAATTTTTGCATTTTCGACAATTGCCGTTATATGGGAAGTGGGCGTGATTGTGGTCAGATTTTGATAAATATCGCTTGAATAGGCATGGTGTAATACGAGTACCAAATTTTAACAAAATCGAGTTTGTGGTTCCAGAGATATACATATAAACTCATAAATGGGCGGTGCCACACCCCCTGTATACAATTTTTATACCTTCGGATTTCCTTCTCGAATACAACACTACGTACCAAATTTGAGCATATTAGCTTCCATAGCTACTAAAATATAGCAATTTTTGCATTTTCGACAATTGCCGTTATATGGGAAGTGGGCGTGGTTGTGGTCAGATTTTGATAAATATCGCTTGAATAGGCATGGTGTAATACGAGTACCAAATTTTAACAAAATCGAGTTTGTGGTTCTAGAGATATATATATAAACTCATAAGTGGGCGGTGCCACACCCCCTGTAGAAAATTTTGATACAGTCGAATTTCCCGCTCGAATACAACAATATGTACATACCAAATTAGAGCATATTAGCTTCCATAGCTACTGAAATATAGCAATTTTTTGCATTTTCGACAATTGCCGTTATATGGGAAGTGGGCGTGGTTATGGTCAGATTTTGATAAATATCGCTTAAATAGGCATGGTGTAATACGTGTACCAAATTTGAACAAAATCGGGTTGGTGGTTCCAGAGATATACATATGAACCCATAAGTGGGCGGTGCCACGCCCCCTGTAGACAATTTTTATACAGTCGGATTTCCTTCTCGAATACAACAATACGTACCAAATTTGAGCATATTAGCTTCCATAGCTACTAAAATATAGCAATTTTTGCATTGTCAATACCAACCTGCTCTGGGTCAAAGACAATCTACCTACCAAGTTTCATTGAGATTTCTCAATTTTTACTCAAGTTATCGTCTGCACGGACGGACGGACGGCGGGACAGACAGACATCGCTAAATCGACTTCTCTTTTCATTCTGAGCATTTTGGTATATATATGTCTATATCTATCTTGATTCCGTTATGCTGTTACAAGCAACCGTTATGTGAACAAAGTTATAATACACTTGTACACAAGTGCGCGGGTATAATAATTATCGAAATCGGTCCAGCCGTTCACGCGTGATGCCGTGACAAAGGGAAATAGGGATTCATTTTTATATATAGAGATATTTCAAATTTTAGTAAAATTAATTTTTCCGAACACCATTTATTAATTGTTTATAATATGTGTCAAATTAAGTAATAGGAATAAGTTTGCATAAATGCCGTTAAATGCAACAGTGAACTTTAAATTGGTTGCTTATGATTATGTTTTGATCACATCATTCGTTCAATTTGTAATCCGCAATTTTTGTAATTTTATTTCTGAAATTGTGCAGAAACCGGGAACTGCTCGTAACGCGCTCAACTGACAGACAATTGTTATCTTTTTCACGTCATTTTCGCAAGCAGTGCGTCGGCTCAGATTGGTGCGGAACGCGGTATGATAACCCTACAGTACAGAACTCGTTTACTGTGCCTTGGTCCACTGATATTTGGCATTAAGCTAGCCAAGCTAGACTGCACTCTTGATGCTTTATTAGCAACGTTCTCTAGATGGGACTTGCAATTTAGTTGGGAGTCAATGAAATATTTGATAGCGGGCTTGGTCGTGATGATCTCTGCTCACACGTGGATATTCAAAGATTTCACGGCCTTTCTACTGCTTATCAAAAGCGCTTCAGTCTTGGGATCGGCCAGCGTTAAGTGCCTTGATTTGAGCATTATTTTGCAAAGGGGTTGTTTGTAAAGTCATCTTGAAAAAAGAGAGACACATTTTTTTCAGTTGTCTTCAAATAGCAACACCTCACATATGTTTGTGAACATGTTTGTATGTATGTACGATTGTCCAACAAATACTGGCCAGGTGCAGCAAGCAAGCTTCCTGACTTTGAATACTGCACTTTGTATTCATCCAAAAGGAGCGCCCTAGTTAAAAGCCATTCCCAATAGTTATAATTGAGACGAGTCAGTTATCCGCTTGATTAATGAAAATAAATACACAAATTCGTCGAATTTTTTTTAGTTTTCTATAAAGTTTAAAACTTTGATTTTTATGGTTTATGTTAGTAAACCTTAAAAATAAATAAAGAAGTATAGGTGGCAAGCTAAGTCATTTTGAATGCCGTTGCTTTTGATATCCATAACACTGTATGTTGCTGATAAAATATTTTTTATTGAATAATTATTACTGAAAACAAGGTAATTATTATTCAATTAATCAGCAAAATATGCATTTTATGATATAAAACAAATAAAACATTTAGCATTAATATGATCTCGTGTAATGATATATAAGCTAATGTCGAGCGTTTTGGTACATATAAAATCGCCGCAGGATACGCCATTTGAATATGTACATATGAATGTTTATTGATTTCTTACAGCTACTATGTATGTTCATACATATGTACATAAGTAATTGTTATTTCAAGCGCATAACTGACTTGTCTCAATTGTATTGGAAATGGCGTTTTACTAGAGTGCAACTTTTGGATGAAAACAACAATAATAAATAAATATTTATAAGTGGCAAGCTATGTCATTTTGAATGTGGTTGCTTTTGATTTACACAACACTGTAAATATCTCAATAAAAAAAATGTGTGGCTAAACATGAGATAACACGGCAACACCGCATAGAAAATGCCTTCGTGACTTCTTCGCATAGGCCTGATTATTTATTTCATTCTAAAGTCGTGCCTACTGGTCAGCCCTTGAAATTACACTGTCAAACCGCTGGAATCTATTAAAATTACACTGTCAAAAGAGAAAGAGACATGGGTTAAATTAGAGAGGGATGGAACGAGATATCTTACTTATAATATAATTTTGGCGCGTACACTATATAGCTTAAAAAATCTAAATTTAATTTCAATTTACCCACTTACTGTGTGAATTAATCAATAACTGCAATCAGTGAAAGGAGTTGTAAATGAAAAGGAATGTCAAATTTCTTTTTTCATGGCAGAAATACCCTCGAAGGTTTGCATTGCCTGCCGAGGGGTGACCGCTATTAGAAAAAACTTTTTCTATGATTAAGATTTTGCTTGCCCTGACTTAGATTCGAACCTCGAACTCACCGGCATATCAAGTTATAGCACGCACCGCTACCAACTCGGCCACAGCGGCCACAGAGATATCTTACTTGCAGAGTTGTAAACTGGATATGCCTTGCAATCATATATATAATAATTATATATTGGCAGTATCGACAAGTTCAGTTAGCAAAAATTATAGATATATAAAAAGTTAATAGAAAATCAAAGTAATCGTATGTAAAACTGACACCTGAAATTAAAACAAAAAAGAAATCCAGTGGCGTAGCCAAAAATTAGTCATGGGGTACAGTGGTGCATCTGGGTATGCGGTTACAGTTGCACGGCTGTACTCAATCCCTACTCTTACGTCCACGTTCGTGCACCCTGGGCAACGTGAGCAACCCATGTGCGAGATACGGTAACCAACCCGTGTAGAGCCATGGGTCACGGCTAATAGAGTGGGAGCTTTAGTGGAGCAACTCCGACATATTCGGTTTAAGGGTCCACTAAAGTTCGCAGCGTCTGTTCACCAGGAGGTACGGCTACAAAGGGGCGTCTGTCTTGGAGCAAGCGGCTCGCTATATAAACGAACTTAAAATTTTCACCCCCAGCAATGGGTTGTGCGCAGGGCTTGGAACCCGCCACGTAAAAAACCACTTCCAATGAAAATGAAGACAAAGCCTCGGATGAGACCCCCCTTTTTTGATGACGACCACGGCAAACGTATTAAGGACAATGATTTGAGGGCATGCACCTGGAATGTCCGGACCCTTAATTAGGAAGGTGCCTCTGCCCGGCTGGTTGATGTCCTTAGCAGAGCGAAGGCTGACATCAACGCCATCTAAGAGATGCGACGGACGGGGCAAGGGAAAAAAGCGAAAGGACCTTGCGGCATCTACTACAGCTGCCATGTAAAGGAGCGCAAATTTGGTGTCGGATTTGTGGTGGGAGAGAGACTGCGCCGTAAAGTTTTGTCGTTAGCTCCGGTGGATGAACGTCTCACCACAATTCGCATCAAGGGGAGATTCTTCAACATCTCCCTGATTTGCGTCCACGCCCCGACGGAAGAGAAGGACGATGGGACCAAAGATCGCTTCTACGATCTCCTTGGCCGCACGTATGAGCGGTGCCCCCACCACGATATAAAAATCGTGCTTGGTGATTTCAATGCCAAGGTGGGCAAGGAGGGCATCTTTGGTGCCACAGTCGGAAAATTCAGTCTCCACGACGAAACGTCTGATAACGGATTGAGACTGATCGACTTCGCCGGGGGCCGAAACATGGTAGTCTGTAGTACCAGGTTTCAGCATAGGAGAATACATCAGGCTACGTGGCTGTCTCCAGATGGTAAGACACGAAACCAAATCGACCATGTTCCGAGGAGCCAACATCGACTCGGATGATTTTCTTGTGGCAGCTAAGATCCGCACGAGCCTCTGTGCAGCAAAAAGCGCACGCAAATGGACCCAAGGAAAGCTCGGCGTACGAAAGCTGCAATTGCCACAGACAGCCACCCACTTCGCCACTCGACTTGCACTCCTGCTCTCTGAGAGCAATAATCAACAGAACGATATTTCTAAGCAGTGGAACCATATTTCTCGCTGTCTACATACCGCCGCTGAATAATCGATCGGATTTCAGCGAGCCCGAAAGAACAATTGGTATGACGAGGAATGTCGCGCCGCTACGGAACGTAAAGACGCTGCCTACAGGGCCACAGGGAGCGTTATCGTGAGTTGAAGAAGGAAGCAAGACGTAGTTTTGGTGAGAAAAAGAGAAAGGCCGAAATGCGTGATTGCGAAGAGCTTGTGATGCTGGCCGACGAAAACGGCGACCTGGTGACTAATGTCCACAGCATACTTAAATTATGGAGGGAGCACTTCTTCACACTGCTTAATTAACAACGATGGAGAAGATGTTGAACCCGAATCCCCAATCAATGATGATGGACGTGATGTACCATCACCCGACTATGACGAAATTCGGAAAGCGTTAGCACGGCTGAAGAACAACAAAGCCCCGCGGGCTGACGGGTTACCAGCTGAGTTATTTAAGTACGGCGGAAAGGAGCTGGTTAAGTGCATGCACGAGCTCATCTCTAGAATATGGTCGGAAGAACGCATGCCTGCTGATTGGAACTTAAGTGTGCTCTGCCCAATCCATAAAAAGGGTGATCCTGCAGTCTGTTCCAATTATCGCGGGATTAGTCTTCTTAACATCGCTTATAAGGTTCTGTCAAGTGTATTGTGTGAAAGGCTTAAGCCCACCGTCAATAAACTGATTGGACCTTATCAGTGTGGCTTTAGACCTGGTAAATCTACCACCGACCAGATATTCACAATACGCCAGATCTTGGAAAGGACCCGAGAAAGAAGAATCGACACACACCATCCTTTTGTCGACTTCAAACCCGCCTTCGACAGTACGAAACGAAATTTCCTATATGCCGCAATGTTAAAATTTGGGATCCCGGCAAAACTTATACGGCTATGTAAAATGACGTTGAGCTACACCACCAGCTCCGTCAGAATTGGGAAGAACCTCTCCGAGCCATTTGATACCAAACGAGGTTTCAGACAGGGTGACTCTTTGTCGGGCGATTTCTTTAACCTGATGCTAGAGAAGATAATTCGAGCCGCAGAACAAAATCGGTCAGGCACCATCTTTTATAAGAGCGTGCAATTGCTGGCGTACGCCGATGACATTGACATCATCGGCCTTAACAACCGCGTAGTTAGTTCTGCCTTCTCCAAACTGGATAGAGAAGCGAAGCGAATGGGTCTGGAGGTGAACGAGGGCAAGACAAAGTATCTCCTGTCATCAAATAGACAGTCGGCGCATTCACGACTGGGATCTAACATCACTGTTGATAGCTATAACATTGAAAAAGTAGAGGACTTATTTTACTTAGCATTAACACCAATAACAGTGTCAGCCTTGAAATTCAACGCAGAATCTCTCTTGCCAACAAGTGCTACTTAGGACTGAGTAGGCAATTGCACAGTAAACTCCTCTCTCGACGACCAAAACCATACTCTATAAGTCTCTCATCATGCCCGTCCTATTGTATGGCGCAGAAGCATGGACGATGACAACATCAGATGAGAGCGCTCTTGGAGTGTTCGAGAGATAGATTCTTCGAAAGATTTATGGACCTTTGCGTCTTTGCGAGGGCAAATACCGTGTACGATGGAACGATGAGCTGTACGAGCTGTACAATGACGTAGATATAGTGCAGCGGATGAAGAATCAGCGGCTCCGCTGGCTAGGTCACGTCGTTCGAATGGATGAAATAGCTCCAGCCCTAAAGGTTTTTGACGCGGTACCCGCGGATGGTAGCAGAGGAAAAGGAAGACCTCCTCTGCGTTGGAAAGACCAATTGGAAAAAGACTTGGCTATACTTGGGATTTCCAATTGGCGCTACTTAGCACGAGATAGGGACAGCTGGCGTGCTTTGTTGACCTCGGCCATCGGTTTAGGCGGTTAATGCGCCAATTAGGTAAAGTAAGTAAGTAAGTTGTTATACAGAATTATTTTTTTATTTTGAAGGTATAATTCAATTAACAAAAACCGTACTGTCTTATTAAATACGATGTGAAAAAAATTTAAAATATTCATGTGCAAATGAACGAGATTGCTACATATCACTGCCATTTTCGGTTAAGCTACCATACTTTCTTTTCTCTTTAGTTGAATAGTTAATAATTAAATTTTTACTCAGTGAAAAATGTAAACATATTAAACATTCACATATAAAATTTGCTTATTAAAACAAATTAAATATTTTTTGTTTGATTTCCAAGTAACTATAAAATAAAATTTTATCCCTCCATTAGCACACTTTAGTTTATATAAGTAAACATCGCAAAAAAAGGGTATAAGCCCCTCAGAGTAAAAGAATCATCTTCAAATTTATTTCTAGGCGCTTCTGCAGTTATGTCAAACTTGCTTGTATGTGTTTGTCACATATATTCACAGATAATAACGCATGTAAAACCTGCGCATGCGCACAACGTTCATTTGTATCAAAGCTAGCTTTGATTGCTGAATTCAAACACATTGCGCAGATTGATTACTACAAATATATAGTCATAAATATATGCCTTGTGATAATGTATTGCTTTTTGTATAATGAAACTTAGTAAGCTATGAAATATAAAAATAGTAGGCTTTGGAAAAAAGCCAATACAATCGGTCATTTACTGTTTAATTCTGAAGAGTACACATATGTTTTTTTTTTACTAAAATGCAGAAAAACGCATTAACTAGCGAAGAAAATCGTAGATCGTGTATGAAAGAGAAAAGTCTTAGTGATTTATAAAATATAAATAAAATGGGGAATATAACAACGAAAGGAGAAATCGAGAAGCTTTTCGAAAATGTGTTACGTAATAATGATTCTACTCGAAAAGAATTACCTACAGACATTTGTAGTTGGTGCTTACAGAAACTTTATGGTTCTACCAAATAAACAAATTTTCAAGGAATAAGAGTGCCAGATTTAAATTAATTCAAACCAAATCTGCAGGGAAAATAATTTCAATAATAATCCAAAATTCTTCAAAGGTGAACAAATTCATTTTTTAAATATCGTTTGAATAAATGTTTTTCTTTTTGAAATAATTGGTTTTTGTAGTAAACATTTTAATTTTGTATAAAAAAAAATTGTCATATCTAAAAAATATTTGTTTCTATCTTGTTTGATAGGAATTTAATCTTTACCAACTTTACCAAAGTTATAAAAGATGCAGTGAGTGCTTTTGAATTATTTCCAAAGGTCATTCGCATAATTGTTTATCCTAAAATCATAGAGCATATAATTTCATCTTCTCTGCTTAGTGTACAAAAATCAAAAGGCAATGATTCGTCTACAAAAAAAAATAATACAATTAAGCTTTCAAATATAAAAGGCAAACCCACCAATGTAATTACTTATAAACAGAATAGCTGACAATATGAATATACAACTGTTTTTTGATGATTTTTTTAAAATCAAATATTCTGATCTTAAATAAAAAGCCCAAAAATAAAGACATCTCCGTAATTCGTCAGCGTGCAATGTGCTACACGATATACTCGTACATGGTTTTCTTTAGTTCCCACAAAAAACACGTGGCTTATCAAAAGTTAATTGTAAATTTGTTATAGCTGGAGGTGTAGGACTTTTTAAAACTTTGTGTTAACACACAGACTCCGTATCAACTGAATTCCTTGATAACGGGAGACCTATACATAATTTTGCAGTGGGTATAATCTCAAAGAGATTGTGTGACAGTGGACTAAAAACGCTTTTTGTTATAGGTGTCTTACCTAATTGAACGGAAATATATAATAACAAAAAAATATTATTTAGGAGTATAAATATGTGTCATTCCATCCAAAATTGACATTCAAACATTTTTTTTTGTTGTTCTTTGAGACAAATATTGCACACGGTGTTTTTTATTTCGACCCAATATAAAAAATTTTGGGGTTATGAATTTTTTAAACCTTTCAGTATACGAAGAAAAGTATTTCATACAAAAAATAACTAGCAGGCTAAAATTTACCCATTTTTCTCTGCTTTCCAATAAAAACTATTTTGAATTTGTTCGACTTATTTTTTATAAACAAAAGGTACATTTTTATAAACAAATACATTTTTTTTCAATTTGGAACTATTTTTATTCAGTTATTTTTTTTTAAATGTACATTCGACTTTTCAGTTACTAATTTATAAATTTTGGAGTGGACAGTACAAAATTGTGATTGTGAAAAATTTTCGAACTTTGTCTCTCGCGCTATCGGCTAGCGCAATTGACTTACTAGTATACTTGTATAACTACAAATAAGTACAAACAAGCGCGCGCTTGGATCGCGGAGGTTGAAGATTTCAATTTTATTGCGGTCGTAGTTTTGAATGGCCCATTCTCAAATGTATACAGTCGTTATTGAAAAGTCGAATGTACATTTAAAAAAAAATAACTGAATAAAAATAGTTCCAAATTAAAAAAAAAAATATATTTGTTTATAAAAGTGTACCCTTTGGTTTAAAAAAATAAGTCGAAAAAATTTTACGTATTTTTTATTGCAAAGCTGAGAAAAAAGCGTAAACTTTAGGCCTGCTAGCTATTTTTATAAGGAAATACTTTTCTTCGTATACGCAAATGTTTAAAGATATTTTTTTCGAGCGTCGAATTTTAGAAAACACATAATTCCAAAATTTTTTATATTGTGTCGAAATAAAAAAATACGTGTCCAATATTTTGCCTCAAAGAACTCAAAAAAATGTTTCGCACGAAAAAAAAAATTTTCAATATAAATTATTGTTAAAGCGGAAGAGGAAAAAAGGAAGTGCATTGTTATAAAAGTGTATAAGTTAAAATAGACAAATAAGTTATAGTTTTATATGATATACAGCAGAGGGCGTTAACTGCAGAGTTGCATTAAGGCGTTGGAATTGCTTCATATTTTCCAACACCTCCCCTCGAAGAGTTTCAATTACGCCATAAAAGATATGTCAGCTTGCTTCATACCCAAATACAATATGCAATGTTTTAGTGAAGATAATAATTTGGAACTATTTTTATTCAGTTATTTTTTTTTAAATGTACATTCGACTTTTCAGTTAGTAATTTTTAAATTTTGGAGTGGGCCGTACAAAATTGTGATTGTGAAATATTTTCGAACTCTATCTCTGGCGCTATCGGCTGGCGAAATTGACATACAAATAAGTACAAACAAGCGCGCGCTTGGATCGCGGAGGTTGAACATTACAATTTTATTGCGAGCGTAGTTTTTAATGGCCCATTCTCAAATGTATACAGTCTTTATTGAAAAGTCTAATGTACATTTAAAAAAAAAATAACTGAATAAAAATAGTTCCAAATTGAAAAAAAAAATATTTGTTTATAAAAGGGTACCTTTGGTTTAAAAAAAATAAGGCGAAAAAATTTGACGTATTTTTAATTGTTAAGCTTAGAAAAAAGCGTAAACTTTAGGACTGCTAGTCATTTTTATAAGGAAATACTTTTCTTTTTATCGTAGATAATAAAATGGCCGCAGGATACGCCATTTGAATATGTACATATGAATGTTTATTGATTTATTGCTCGAATACAACAGCATATACAAATTTGAGAAAATTAGCTTCAATAGCTACTGAAATATAGCAATTTTTGCATTTTCGACAATTGCCGTTATATTGGAAGTGGGCGTGATTGTGGTCAGATTTTGATAAATATCGCTTGAATAGGCATGGTGTAATACGAGTACCAAATTTTAACAAAATCGAGTTTGTGGTTCCAGAGATATACATATAAACTCATAAATGGGCGGTGCCACACCCCCTGTAGAAAATTTTGATACAGTCGAATTTTCCGCTCGAATACAACAATATGTACATACCAAATTTGAGCATATTAGCTTCCATAGCTACTGAAATATAGCAATTTTCGCATTTTCGACAATTGCCGTTATATGGGAAGTGGGCGTGATTGTGGTCAGATTTTGATAAATATCGCTTGAATAGGCATGGTGTAATACGAGTACCAAATTTTAACAAAATCGAGTTTGTGGTTCCAGAGATATACATATAAACTCATAAATGGGCGGTGCCACACCCCCTGTAGAAAATTTTGATACAGTCGAATTTTCCGCTCGAATACAACAATATGTACATACCAAATTTGAGCATATTAGCTTCCATAGCTACTAAAATATAGCAATTTTTGCATTGCCAATACCAACCTGCTCTGGATCAAAGACAATCTACCTACCAAGTTTCATTGAGATATCTCAATTTTTACTCAAGTTATCGTCTGCACGGACGGACGGACGGACGGACAGACAGACATCGCTAAATCGACTTCTCTTTTCATTCTGAGCATTTTGGTATATATATGTCTATATCTATCTTGATTCCGTTATGCTGTTACAAGCAACCGTTATGTGAACAAAGTTATAATACACTTGTACACAAGTGCGCGGGTATAATAATTATCGAAATCGGTCCAGCCGTTCACGCGTGATGCCGTGACAAAGGGAAATAGGGATTCATTTTTATATATAGAGATATTTCAAATTTTAGTAAAATTAATTTTTCCGAACACCATTTATTAATTGTTTATAATATGTGTCAAATTAAGTAATAGGAATAAGTTTGCATAAATGCCGTTAAATGCAACAGTGAACTTTAAATTGGTTGCTTATGATTATGTTTTGATCACATCATTCGTTCAATTTGTAATCCGCAATTTTTGTAATTTTATTTCTGAAATTGTGCAGAAACCGCGAACTGCTCGTAACGCGCTCAACTGACAGACAATCGTTATCTTTTTCACGTCATTTTCGCAAGCAGTGCGTCGGCCCAGATTGGTGCGGAACGCGGTATGATAACCCTACAGTACAGAACTCGTTTACTGTGCCTTGGTCCACTGATATTTGGCATTATGCTAGCCAAGCTAGACTGCACTCTTGATGCTTTATTAGCAACGTTCTCTAGATGGGACTTGCAATTTAGTTGGGAGTCAATGAAATATTTGATAGCGGGCTTGGTCGTGATGATCTCTGCTCACACGTGGATATTCAAAGATTTCACGGCCTTTCTACTGCTTATCAAAAGCGCTTCAGTCTTGGGATCGGCCAGCGTTAAGTGCCTTGATTTGAGCATTATTTTGCAAAGGGGTTGTTTGTAAAGTCATCTTGAAAAAAGAGAGACACATTTTTTTCAGTTGTCTTCAAATAGCAACACCTCACATATGTATGTGAACATGTTTGTATGTATGTACGATTGTCCAACAAAAACTGGCCAGGTGCAGCAAGCAAGCTTCCTGACTTTGAATACTGCACTTTGTATTCATCCAAAAGGAGCGCCCTAGTTAAAAGCCATTCCCAATATAATTGAGACAAGTCAGTTATCCGCTGATTAATGAAAATAAATACACAAATTCGTCGAATTTTTTTTAGTTTTCTATAAAGTTTAAAACTTTAATTTTTATGGTTTATGTTAGTAAACCTAAAAAATAAATAAAGAAATATACGTGGCAAGCTAAGTCATTTTGAATGCCGTTGCTTTTGATATCCATAACACTGTATGTTGCTGATAAAATATTTTTTATTGAATAATTATTACTGAAAACAAGGTAATTATTATTCAATTAATCAGCAAAATATGCATTTTATGATATAAAACAAATAAAACATTTAGCATTAATATGATCTCGTGTAATGATAAATAAGCTAATGTCGAGCGTTTTCGTACATATTAAATCGCCGCAGGATACGCCATTTAAATATGTACATATGAATGTTTATTGATTTCTTACAGCTACTATGTATGTTCATACATATGTACATAAGTAATTGTTATTTCAAGCGCATAACTGACTTGTCTCAATTGTATTGGAAATGGCTTTTTACTAGAGCGCAACTTTTGGATGAATACAACAATAATAAATAAATATTTATAAGTGGCAAGCTATGTCATTTTGAATGTGGTTGCTTTTGATTTACACAACACTGTAAATATCTCAATAAAAAAATGTGTGGCTAAACATGAGATAACACGGCAACACCGCATAGAAAATGCCTTCGTCACTTCTTCGCATAGGCCTGATTATTTATTTCATTCTAAAGTCGTGCCTACTGGTCAGCCCTTGAAATTACACTGTCAAACCGCTGAAATCTATTAAAATTACACTGTCAAAAGAGAAAGAGACATGGGTTAAATTAGAGAGGGATGGAACGAGATATCTTACTTATAATATAATTTTGGCGCGTACACTATATAGCTTAAAAAATCTAAATTTAATTTCAATTTATCCACTTACTGTGTGAATTAATCAATAACTGCAACCAGTGAAAGAAGTTGTAAATGAAAAGGAATGTCAAATTTCTTTTTTCATGGCAGAAATACGGTTTGCCATTGCCTGCCGAGGGTTGACCGCTATTAGAAAAAACTTTTTCTATGATTAAGATTTTGCTTGCCCTGACTTAGATTCGAACCTCGAACTCACCGGCATATCAAGTTATAGCACGCACCGCTACCAACTCGGCCACAGCGGCCACAGAGATATCTTACTTGCAGAGTTGTAAACTGGATATGCCTTGCAATCATATATATAATAATTATATATTGGCAGTATCGACAAGTTCAGTTAGCAAAAATTATAGATATATAAAAAGTTAATAGAAAATCCAAGTAATCGTATGTAAAACTGACACCTGAAATTAAAAAAAAAAAGATATCCAGTGGCGTAGCCAAAAATTAGTCATGGGGTACAGTGGTGCTTCTGGGTATGCGGTTACAGTTGCACGGCTGTACTCAATCCCTACTCTTACGTCCACGTTCGTGCACCCTGGGCAACGTGAGCAACCCATGTGCGAGATACGGTAACCAACCCGTGTAGAGCCATGGGTCACGGCTAATAGAGTGGGAGCTTTAGTGGAGCCACTCCGACATATTCGGTTTAAGGGTCCACTAAAGTTCGCAGCGTCTGTTCACCAGGAGGTGCGGCTACAAAGGGGCGTCTGTCTTGGAGCAAGCGGCTCGCTATATAAACGAACTTAAAACTTTCACCCCCAGCAATGGGTTGTGCGCAGGGCTTGGAACCCGCCACGTAAAAAACCACTTCCAATGAAAATGAAGACAAAGCCTCGGATGAGACCCCCCGTTTTTGATGACGACCACGGCAAACGTATTAAGGACAATGATTTGAGGGCATGCACCTGGAATGTCCGGACCCTTAATTAGGAAGGTGCCTCTACCCGGCTGGTTGATGTCTTTAGCAGAGCGAAGGCTGACATCACCGCCATCTAAGAGATGCGACGGACGAGGCAAGGGAAAAAAGCGAAAGGACCTTGCGGCATCTACTACAGCTGCCATGTAAAGGAGCGCAAATTTGGTGCGGGATTTGTGGTGGGAGAGAGACTGCACCGTAAAGTTTTGTCGTTAGCTCCGGTGGATGAACGTCTCGCCACAATTCGCATCAAGGGGAGATTCTTCAACATCTCCCTGATTTGCGTCCACGCCCCGACGGACGAGAAGGACGATGGGACCAAAGATTGCTTCTACGATCTCCTTGGCCGCACGTATGAGCGGTGCCCCCACCACGATATAAAAATCGTGCTTGGTGATTTTAATGCCAAGGTGGGCAAGGAGGGCATCTTTGGTGCACCAGTCGGAAAATTCAGTCTCCACGACGAAACGTCTGATAACGGATTGAGACTGATCGACTTCGCCAGGGGCCGAAACATGGTAGTCTGTAGTACCAGGTTTCAGCATAGGAGAATACATCAGGCTACGTGGCTGTCTCCAGATGGTAAGACACGAAACCAAATCGACCATGTTCCGCGGAGCAACATCGATTCGGATGATTTTCTTGTGGCAGCTAAGATCCGCACGAGCCTCTGTGCAGCAAAAAGCGCATGCAAATGGACCCAAGGAAAGCTCGGCGTACGAAAGCTGCAATCGCCACAGACAGCCACCCACTTCGCCACTCGACTTGCACTCCTGCTCTCTGAGAGCAATAATCAACAGAACGATATTTCCAAGCAGTGGAACCATATTTCTCGCTGTCTACATACCGCCGCTGAAGAATCGATCGGATTTCAGCGAGCCCGAAAGAACAACTGGTATGACGAGGAATGTCACGGAACGTAAAGACGCTGCCTACAGGGCCACACTGCGATCGGGCGCAACGCGAGCTGTGCGGGAGCGTTATCGTGAGTTGAAGAAGGAAGCAAGACGCAGTTTCGGTGAGAAAAAGAGAGAGGCCGAAATGCGTGATTGCGAAGAGCTTGTGATGCTGGCCGACGAAAACGGCGACCTGGTGACTAATGTCCACAGCATACTTAAATGATGGAGGGAGCACTTCTTCACACTGCTTAATTAACAACGATGGAGAAGATGTTGAACCCGAATCCCCAATCAATGATGATGGACGTGATGTTCCATCACCCGACTATGACGAAATTCGGAAAGCGTTAGCACGGCTGAAGAACAACAAAGCCCCGCGGGCTGACGGGTTACCAGCTGAGTTATTTAAGTACGGCGGAAAGGAGCTGGTTAAGTGCATGCACGAGCTCATCTCTAGAATATGGTCGGAAGAACGCATGCCTGCTGATTGGAACTTAAGTGTGCTCTGCCCAATCCATAAAAAGGGTGATCCTGCAGTCTGTTCCAATTATCGCGGGATTAGTCTTCTTAACATCGCTTATAAGGTTCTGTCAAGTGTATTGTGTGAAAGGCTTAAGCCCACCGTCAATAAACTGATTGGACCTTCTTAGTGTGGCTTTAGACCTGGTAAATCTACCACCGACCAGATATTCACAATACGCCAGATCTTGGAAAGCACCCGAGAAAGAAGAATCGACACACACCATCCTTTTGTCGACTTCAAACCCGCCTTCGACAGTACGAAAAGAAATTTCCTATATGCCGCAATGTCTGAATTTGGGATCCCGGCAAAACTTATACGGCTATGTAAAATGACGTTGAGCTACACCACCAGCTCCGTCAGAATTGGGAAGAACCTCTCCGAGCCATTTGATACCAAACGAGGTTTCAGACAGGGTGACTCTTTGTCGTGCGATTTCTTTAACCTGATGCTAGAGAAGATAATTCGAGCCGCAGAACAAAATCGGTCAGGCACCATCTTTTATAAGAGTGTGCAATTGCTGGCGTACGCCGATGACATTGACATCATCGGCCTTAACAACCGCGTAGTTAGTTCTGCCTTCTCCAAACTGGATACAGAAGCGAAGCGAATGGGTCTGGAGGTGAACGAGGGCAAGACAAAGTATCTCCTGTCATCAAATAGACAGTCGGCGCATTCACGACTGGGATCTAACATCACTGTTGACAGCTATAACTTTGAAAAAGTAGAGGACTTCTTTTACTTAGCATTAACACCAATTACAGTGTCAGCCTTGAAATTCAATGCAGAATCTCTCTTGCCAACAAGTGCTACTTAGGACTGAGTAGGCAATTGCACAGTAAACTCCTCTCTCGACGACCAAAACCATACTCTATAAGTCTCTCATCATGCCCGTCCTATTGTATGGCGCAGAAGCATGGACGATGACAACATCAGATGAGAGCGCTCTTGGAGTGTTAGAGAGATAGATTCTTCGAAAGATTTATGGACCTTTGCGTCTTTGCGAGGGCAAATACCGTGTACGATGGAACGATGAGCTGTACGAGCTGTACAATGACGTAGATATAGTGCAGCGGATGAAGAATCAGCGGCTCCGCTGGCTAGGTCACGTCGTTCGAATGGATGAAATAGCTCCAGCCCTGAAGGTTTTTGACGCAGTACCCGCGGGTGGTAGCAGAGGAAAAGGAAGACCTCCTCTGCGTTGGAAAGACCAAGTGGAAAAAGACTTGGCTATACTTGGGAACTTGCTTGTATGTGTTTGTCACATATATTCACAGATAATAACGCATGTAAAACCTGCGCATGCGCATAACGTTCATTTGTATCAAAGCTAGCTTTGATTGCTGAATTCAAACACATTGCGCAGATTGATTACTACAAAAATATAGTAATAAATATATGCCTTGTGATAATGTATTGCTTTTTGTATAATGAAACTTAGTAAGCTATGAAATATAAAAATAGTAGGCTTTGAAAAAAAGCCAATACAAGCGGTCATTTACTGTTTAATTCTGAAGAGTACACATATGTATTTTTTTTACTAAAATGCAGAAAAACGCATTAACTAGCGAAGAAAATCGTAGTTCGTGTATGAAAGAGAAAAGTCTTAGTGATTTATAAAATATAAATAAAATGGGGAATATAACAACGAAAGGAGAAATCGAGAAGCTTTTCGAAAATGTGTTACGTAACTTACAGAAACTTTATGGTTCTACCAAATAAACAAATTTTCAAGGAATAAGAGTGCCAGATTTAAATTAATTCAAACCAAATCTGCAGGGAAAATAATTTCAATAATAATCCAAAATTCTTCAAAGGTGAACAAATTCATTTTTTAAATATCGTTTGAATAAATGTTTTTCTTTTTGAAATAATTGGTTTTTGTAGTAAATATTTTAATTTTGTATAAAAAAAAAATTATATTATCTAAAAAATATTTGTTTCTATCTTGTTTGATAGGAATTTAATCTTTACCAATGTTAAAGCACAGAAGTTATAAAAGATGCAGTGAGTGCTTTTGAATTATTTCCAAAGGTCATTCGCATAATTGTTTATCCTAAAATCATAGAGCATATAATTTCATCTTCTCTGCTTAGTGTACAAAAATCAAAAGGCAATGATTCGTCTACAAAAAAAAATAATACAATTAAGCTTTCAAATATAAAAGACAAACCCACCAATGTAATTACTTATAAACAGAATAGCTGACAATATGAATATACAACTGTTTTTTGATAATTTTTTTAAAATCAAATATTCTGATCTTAAATAAAAAGCCCAAAAATAAAGACATGTCCGTAATTCGTCAGCGTGCAATATGCTACACGATATACTCGTACATGGTTTTCATTAGTTCCCACAAAAAACACGTGGCTTATCAAGAGTTAATTATAAATTTGTTATACGTAGATGAAGGTGTAGGATTTTTTAAAACTTTGTGTTAACACACAGACTCCGTATCAACTGAATTCCTTGATAACGGGTGACCTATACATAATTTTGCAGTGGGTATAATCTCAAAGAGATTGTGTGACAGTGGACTAAAAAAGCTTTTTGTTATAGGTGTCTTACCTAATTGAACGGAAATATATGTATAATAACAAAAAAATATTATTTAGGAGTATAAATATGTGTCATTCCATCCAAAATTGACATTCAAAAATTTTTTTTTGTTGTTCTTTATTGGACACGGTATTTTTTATTTCGACCCAATATAAAAAATTTTGGGGTTATGAATTTTCTAAACCTTTCAGTATACGAAGAAAAGTATTTCATACAAAAAATAACTAACAGGCTAAAATTTACCCATTTTTCTCTGCTTTCCAATAAAAACTATTTTGAATTTGTTCGACTTATTTTTTATAAACAAAAGGTACATTTTTATAAACAAATAAATTTTTTTTCAATTTGGAACTATTTTTATTCAGTAATTTTTTTTAAATGTACATTCGACTTTTCAGTTACTAATTTATAAATTTTGGAGTCGACAGTACAAAATTGTGATTGTGAAAAATTTTCGAACTTTGTCTCTCGCGCTATCGGCTAGCGCAATTGACATACTAGTATACTCGTATAACTACAAATAAGTACAAACAAGCGCGCGCTTGAATCGCGGAGGTTGAAGATTACAATTTTATTGCGAGCGTAGTTTTTAATGGCCCATTCTCAAATGTATACAGTCTTTATTGAAAAGTCTAATGTACATTTAAAAAAAATAACTGAATAAAAATAGTTCCAAATTGAAAAAAAATATATTTGTTTATAAAAGGGTACCTTTGGTTTAAAAAAAATAAGGCGAAAAAATTTGACGTATTTTTTATTGTAAAGCTGAGAAAAAAGCGTAAACTTTAGGACTGCTAGTCATTTTTATAAGGAAATACTTTTCTTTTTATCGTAGATATTAAATCGCCGCAGGATACGCCATTTGAATATGTACATATGAATGTTTATTGATTTATTGCTCGAATACAACAGCATATACAAATTTGAGCAAATTAGCTTCCATAGCTACTGAAATATAGCAATTTTTGCATTTTCGACAATTGCCGTTATATGGGAAGTGGGCGTGGTTATGGTCAGATTTTGATAAATATCGCTTAAATAGGCATGGTGTAATACGTGTACCAAATTTGAACAAAATCGGGTTGGTGGTACCAGAGATATACCTATGAACTCATAAGTGGGCGGTGCCACGCCCCCTGTAGACAATTTTTATACAGTCGGATTTCCTTCTCGAATACAACACTACGTACCAAATTTGAGCATATTAGCTTCCATAGCTACTAAAATATAGCAATTTTTGCATTGCCAATACCAACCTGCTCTGGATCAAAGACAATCTACCTACCAAGTTTCATTGAGATATCTCAATTTTTACTCAAGTTATCGTCTGCACGGACGGACGGACGGACGGACAGACAGACATCGCTAAATCGACTTCTCTTTTCATTCTGAGCATTTTGGTATATATATGTCTATATCTATCTTGATTCCGTTATGCTGTTACAAGCAACCGTTATGTGAACAAAGTTATAATACACTTGTACACAAGTGCGCGGGTATAATAATTATCGAAATCGGTCCAGCCGTTCACGCGTGATGCCGTGACAAAGGGAAATAGGGATTCATTTTTATATATAGAGATATTTCAAATTTTAGTAAAATTAATTTTTCCGAACACCATTTATTAATTGTTTATAATATGTGTCAAATTAAGTAATAGGAATAAGTTTGCTTAAATGCCGTTAAATGCAACAGTGAACTTTAAATTGGTTGCTTATGATTTTGTTTTGATCACATCATTCGTTCAATTTGTAATCCGCAATTTTTGTAATTTTATTTCTAAAATTGTGCAGAAACCGCGAACTGCTCGTAACGCGCTCAACTGACAGACAATCGTTATCTTTTTCACGTCATTTTCGCAAGCAGTGCGTCGGCCCAGATTGGTGCGGAACGCGGTATGATAACCCTACAGTACAGAACTCGTTTACTGTGCCTTGGTCCACTGATATTTGGCATTATGCTAGCCAAGCTAGACTGCACTCTTGATGCTTTATTAGCAACGTTCTCTAGATGGGACTTGCAATTTAGTTGGGAGTCAATGAAATATTTGATAGCGGGCTTGGTCGTGATGATCTCTGCTCACACGTGGATATTCAAAGATTTCACGGCCTTTCTACTGCTTATCAAAAGCGCTTCAGTCTTGGGATCGGCCAGCGTTGATTTGAGCATTGTTTTGATATTTATTATGACTTCGCTGGCTGCGAATGGTTTCGATAATGCATTTAAAAAATTTTAAATCAGTATTAACAAAAATAAATAAATGATACTGTACATACCATACATATTTATAAATTTGTATTCAAATACATGCAACTATTACATGTTTAAAAAAAATGCGTAAATTGAGGTATAAACGCATTATTCGAGCTAAATGAACTTTTGACTACACAAAGAGTTTCTATACGTGTAATACTCCAATTGATTCTGCTCGATTATATTCATTAAAATACGATTGTTATTAAGTTATAGTGTGATACTTATGCTATTTATAAGATTTAATTATAATCAAAAGCTTTACATTCTTTTGACGAAATCGAGGAAGGGAGTGAAAGGTTGATACATTGCAAAGGGGTTGTTTGTAAAGTCATCTTGAAAAAAGAGAGACACATTTTTTTCAGTTGTCTTCAAATAGCAACACCTTTCATATGTATGTGAGCATATTTGTGTGTATGTACGATTGTCCAACAAATACTGGCCAGGTGCAGCAAGCAAGCTTCCTGACTTTGAATACTGCACTTTGTATTCATCCAAAAGGAGCGCCCTAGTTAAAAGCCATTCCCAATATAATTGAGACAAGTCAGTTATCCGCTTGATTAATGAAAATAAATACAGAAATTCGTCGAATTTTTTTAGTTTTCTATAAAGTTTAAAACTTTGATTTTTATGGTTTATGTTAGTAAACCTTAAAAATAAATAAAGAAATATACGTGGCAAGCTAAGTCATTTTGAATGCCGTTGCTTTTGATATCCATAACACTGTATGTTGCTGATAAAATATTTTTTATTGAATACTTATTACTGAAAACAAGGTAATTATTATTCAATTAATCAGCAAAATATGCATTTTATGATATAAAAGAAATAAAACATTTAGCATTAATATGATCTCGTGTAATGATAAATAAGCTAATGTCGAGCGTTTTCGTACATATTAAATCGCCGCAGGATACGCCATTTGAATATGTACATATGAATGTTTATTGATTTCTTACAGCTACTATGTATGTTCATACATATGTACATAAGTAATTGTTATTTCAAGCGCATAACTGACTTGTCTCAATTGTATTGGAAATGGCATTTTACTAGAGCGCAACTTTTGGATGAATACAACAATAATAAATAAATATTTATAAGTGGCAAGCTATGTCATTTTGAATGTGGTTGCTTTTGATATACACAACACTGTAAATGTCTCAATAAAAAAAATGTGTGGCTAAACATGAGATAACACGGCAACACCGCATAGAAAATGCCTTCGTGACTTCTTCGCATAGGCCTGATTATTTATTTCATTCTAAAGTCGTGCCTACTGGTCAGCCCTTGAAATTACACCGTCAAACCGCTGGAATCTATTAAAATTACACTGTCAAAAGAGAAAGAGACATGGGTTAAATTAGAGAGGGATGGAACGAGATATCTTACTTATAATATAATTTTGGCGCGTACACTATATAGCTTAAAAAATCTAAATTTAATTTCAATTTACCCACTTACTGTGTGAATTTATCAATAACTGCAACCAGTGAAAGAAGTTGTTAATGAAAAGGAATGTCAAATTTCTTTTTTCATGGCAGAAATACCCTCGGAGGTTTGCCATTGCCTGCCGAGGGTTGACCGCTATTAGAAAAAACTTTTTCTATGATTAAGATTTTGCTTGCCCTGACTTAGATTCGAACCTCGAACTCACCGGCATATCAAGTTATAGCACGCACCGCTACCAACTCGGCCACAGCGGCCACAGAGATATCTTACTTGCAGAGTTGTAAACTGGATATGCCTTGCAATCATATACATATATAATAATTATATATTGGCAGTATCGACAAGTTCAGTTAGCAAAAATTATAGATATATAAAAAGTTAATAGAAAATCCAAGTAATCGTATGTAAAATTGACACCTGAAATTAAATCAAAAAAGAAATCCAGTGGCGTAGCCAAAAATTAGTCATGGGGTACAGTGGTGCTTCTGGGTATGCGGTTACAGTTGCACGGCTGTACTCAATCCCTACTCTTACGTCCACGTTCGAGTACCCTGGGCAACGTGAGCAACCCATGTGCGAGATACGGTAACCAACCCGTGTAGAGCCATGGGTCACGGCTAATAGAGTGGGAGCTTTAGTGGAGCCACTCCGACATATTCGGTTTAAGGGTCCACTAAAGTTCGCAGCGTCTGTTCACCAGGAGGTGCGGCTACAAAGGGGCGTCTGTCTTGGAGCAAGCGGCTCGCTATATAAACGAACTTAAAATTTTCACCCCCAGCAATGGGTTGTGCGCAGGGCTTGGAACCCGCCACGTAAAAAACCACTTCCAATGAAAATGAAGACAAAGCCTCGGATGAGACCCCCCTTTTTTGATGACTACCACGGCAAACGTATTAAGGACAATGATTTGAGGGCATGCACCTGGAATGTCCGGACCCTTAATTAGGAAGGTGCCTCTGCCCGGCTGGTTGATGTCTTTAGCAGAGCGAAGGCTGACATCACCGCCATCTAAGAGATGCGACGGACGGGGCAAGGGAAAAAAGCGAAAGGACCTTGCGGCATCTACTACAGCTGCCATGTAAAGGAAATTTGGTGTGGGATTTGTGGTGGGAGAGAGACTGCGCCGTAAAGTTTTGTCGTTAGCTCCGGTGGATGAACGTCTCGCCACAATTCGCATCAAGGGGAGATTCTTCAACATCTCCCTGATTTGCGTCCACGCGCCGACGGACGAGAAGGGCGATGGGACCAAAGATTGCTTCTACGATCTCCTTGGCCGCACGTATGAGCGGTGCCCCCACCACGATATAAAAATCGTGCTTGGTGATTTTAATGCCAAGGTGGGCAAGGAGGGCATCTTTGGTGCCACAGTCGGAAAATTCAGTCTCCACGACGAAACGTCTGATAACGGATTGAGACTGATCGACTTCGCCGGAGCCCGAAACATGGTAGTCGGTAGTACCAGGTTTCAGCATAGGAGAATACATCAGGCTACGTGGCTGTCTCCAGATGGTAAGACACGAAACCAAATCGACCATGTTGTGACAGACGGAAGGCACGCCTCCAGTGTCCTAGATGTGCGCACGATCCGAGGAGCCAACATCGACTCGGATGATTTTCTTGTGGCAGCTAAGATCCGCACGTGCCTCTGTGCAACAAAAAGCGTACGCAAATGGACCCAAGGAAAGCTCGGCGTACGAAAGCTGCAATCGCCACAGACAGCCACCCACTTCGCCACTCGACTTGCACTCCTGCTCTCTGAGAGCAATAATCAACAGAACGATATTTCCAAGCAGTGGAACCATATTTCTCGATTTCTACATACCGCCGCTGAAGAATCGATCGGATTTCAGCGAGCCCGAAAGAACAACTGGTATGACGAGGAATGTCACGGAACGTAAAGACGCTGCCTACAGGGCCACACTGCGATCGGGCGCAACGCGAGCTGTGCGGGAGCGTTATCGTGAGTTGAAGAAGGAAGCAAAACGCAGTTTTCGTGAGAAAAAGAGAGAGACCGAAATGCGTGATTGCGAAGAGCTTGTGATGCTGGCCGACGAAAACGGCGACCTGGTAACTAATGTCCACAGCATACTTAAATTATGGAGGGAGCACTTCTTCACACTTCCTCACACTGCTTAATTAACAACGATGGAGAAGATGTTGTACCCGAATCCCCGATCAATGATGATGGACGTGATGTACCATCACCCGACTATGACGAAATTCGGAAAGAGTTAGCACGGCTGAAGAACAACAAAGCCCCGCGGGCTGACGGGTTACCAGCTGAGTTATTTAAGTACGGCGGAAAGGAGCTGGTTAAGTGCATGCACGAGCTCATCTCTAGAATATGGTCGGAAGAACGCATGCCTGCTGATTGGAACTTAAGTGTGCTCTGCCCAATCCATAAAAAGGGTGATCCTGCAGTCTGTTCCAATTATCACGGGATTAGTCTTCTTAACATCGCTTATAAGGTTCTGTCAAGTGTATTGTGTGAAAGGCTTAAGCCCACCGTCAATAAACTGATTGAACTTTATCAGTGTGGCTTTAGACCTGGTAAATCTACCACCGACCAGATATTCACAATACGCCAGATCTTGGAAAGGACCCGAGAAAGAAGAATCGACACACACCATCCTTTTGTCGACTTCAAACCCGCCTTCGACAGTACGAAAAGAAATTTCCTATATGCCGCAATGTCTGAATTTGGGATCCCGGCAAAACTTATACGGCTATGTAAAATGACGTTGAGCAACACCACCAGCTCCGTCAGAATTGGGAAGAACCTCTCCGAGCCGTTTGATACCAAACGAGGTTTCAGACAGGGTGACTCTTTGTCGTGCGATTTCTTTAACCTGATGCTGGAGAAGATAATTCGAGCCGCAGAACTAAATCGGTCAGGCACCATCTTTTATAAGCGTACGCCGATGACATTGACATCATCGGCCTTTACAACCGCGCAGTTAGTTCTGCCTTCTCCAAACTGGATAGAGAAGCGAAGCGAATGGGTCTGGAGGTGATATACAGTCGACGCATTCACGACTGGGATCTAACATCACTGTTGACAGCTATAAATTTGAAAAAGTAGAGGACTTCGTTTACTTAGCATTAACACCAATAACAGTGTCAGCCTTGAAATTCAACGCAGAATCTCTCTTGCCAACAAGTGGTACTTAGGACTGAGTAGGCAATTGCACAGTAAACTCCTCTCTCGACGACCAAAACCATACTCTATAAGTCTCTCATCATGCCCGTCCTATTGTATGGCGCAGAAGCATGGACGATGACAACATCAGATGAGAGCGCTCTTGGAGTGTTCGAGAGATAGATTCTTCGAAAGATTTATGGACCTTTGCGTCTTTGCGAGGGCAAATACCGTGTACGATGGAACGATGAGCTGTACGAGCTGTACAATGACGTAGATGTAGTGCAGCGGATGAAGAATCAGCGGCTCCGCTGGCTAGGTCACGTCGTTCGAATGGATAAAATAGCTCCAGCCCTTAAGGTTTTTGACGCGGTACCCGCTGGTGGTAGCAGAGGAAAAGGAAGACCTCCTCTGCGTTGGAAAGACCAAGTGGAAAAATACTTGGCTATACTTGGGATTTCCAATTGGCGCCAGTTAGCACGAGATAGGGACAGCTGGCGTGCTTTGTTGACCTCGGCCAAAATCGCTTAGGCGGTTAATGCGCCAATTAGGTAAAGTAAGTAAGTAAGTTGTTATGCAGAATTGTTTTTTTATTTTGAAGGTATAATTCAATTAACAAAAACCGTATACTCTCTTATTAAATACGATGTGAAAAAAATTAAAATATTCATGAAACAAGATAAAGAGGGCTGCAAATGAACGAGATTGCTACATATCACTGCCATATTCAGTTAAGCTACCATACTTTCTTTTCTCTTTAGTTGAATAGTTAATAATTAAATTTTTACTCAGTGAAAAATGTAAACTTATTAAACATTCTCATATAAAATTTGCTTATTAAAACAAATTAAATATTTTTTGTTTGATTTCCAATTAGCTATAAAATAAAATTTGATCCCTCCATTACCACACTTTAGTTTGTATAAGTAAACATCGCAAAAAAAGGGTATAAGCCCCTCAGAGTAAAAGAATCATCTTTAAATTTATTTCTTGGCGCTTCTGCAGTTATGTCAAACTTGCTTGTATGTGTTTGTCACATATATTCACAGATAATAACGCATGTAAAACCTGCGCAGGCGCACAACGTTCATTTGTATCAAAGCTAGCTTTGATTGCTGAATTCAAACACATTGCGCAGATTGATTACTACAAATATATAAGTAATAAATATATGCCTTGTGATATTGTATTGCTTTTTGTATAATGAAACTTAGTAAGCTATGAAATATAAAAATAGTAGGCTTTGAAAAAAAGCCAATACAATCGGTAATCTACTGTTTTTTTTTTACTAAAATGCAGAAAAACGCATTAACTAGCGAAGAAAATCGTAGAAAATTATATGTGCTGTGTATGAAAGAGAAAAGTCTTAGTGATTTATAAAATATAAATTAAATGGGGAATATAACAACGAAAGGAGAAATCGAGAAGCTTTTCAAAAATGTGTTACGTAATAATGATTCCACTCGAAAAGAATTACCTACAACATTCGTAGTTGGTGCTTACAGAAACTTTATGGTTCTACCAAATAAACAAATTTTCAAGGAATAAGAGTGCCAGATTTAAATTAATTCAAACCAAATCTGCAGGGAAAATAATTTCAATAATAATCCAAAAGTTAATTATAAATTTGTTATAGATGGAGGTGTAGGATTTTTTAAAACTTTGTGTTAACACACAGACTCCGTATCAACTGAATTCTTTGATAACGGGAGACCTATACATAATTTTGCAGTGGGTATAATCTCAAAGAGATTGTGTGACAGTGGACTAAAAAAGCTTTTTGTTATAGGTGTCTTACCTAATTGAACGGAAATATATGTATAATAACAAAAAAATATTATTTAGGAGTATAAATATGTGTCATTCCGTCCAAAATTGACATTCAAAAATTTTTTTTTGTTGTTCTTTGAGGCAAAATATTGGACGCGGTGTTTTTTATTTTTAAAAAATTTTGGGGTTATGAATTTTCTAAACCTTTCAGTATACGAAGAAAAGTATTTCATAAAAAAAATAACTAGCAGGCTAAAATTTACCCATTTTTCTCTGCTTTCCAATAAAAACTATTTTGAATTTGTTCGACTTATTTTTTATAAACAAAAGGTACATATTTATAAACAAATAAATTTTTTTTCAATTTGGAACTATTTTTATTCAGTAATTTTTTTTTAATTGTACATTCGACTTTTCAGTTACTAACTTATAAATTTTGGAGTGGGCCGTACAAAATTATGATTGTGAAAAATTTTCGAACTTTGTCTCTCGCGCTATCGGCTAGCGCAATTGACATACTAGTATACTCGTATAAAGGCCATGCCACATAAAACTTCTGCTTCGCTTTACGTCAGAGTTTAGCTTTGACAGCAAAGATGAATACATGCAATTATACGAAATTTCCCACATAGGCAACACCGTCGCCAAAGCGAAGCGAAATCTTGGGCAACTCTCATCTTTTCGCTGACTTTGACAGTTCGCTCTCACCAATTTTGTATATTTTTGACATAAATATAAAATTTAACTGAACTAAATGCTTAAATATACATACATACATATATGGATGTATATACATATGTGGTGATTTACTAAAGGCTTTTTCTTTTATAATAGAGGAGCATTGCAGAGCACGGTGGAAGTCACTTCGTGGCCGGTTCGTGCAGGAGGTGGAAGCAAAGATATAATTCCCTTACCCACATTTTCCGCCTTGATATGTTTTTTAAACATAATAAGGCTTCGTGGAGTGAAAGAACTATTATCAACACTTCCATAATGTCCATAATTATCCCGAATGTATGTAAATATGTTTATAAAGTTCCGTGCGATTTTCACAACTCACAATAAACAAACGAAAAATATGTATTGTCAAAGTTTTATTGTGGCATACCTTTTGCGTTTATCGCTTTTCTGACAAAGTTACAAATGTCACGTAAAGCGAAGCAAGTCTTATGTGGCATGGCCTTAACTACAAATAAGTACAAACAAGCGCGAGTTACATTCTGTTACTCTAACAGAATTGTTATTTCTCTCTAACAGTTTACTATATTAAGCCCTCCTTTAATTTTAAACTAACATTGTAATTTAGTCTTAAGATTCTCGTTGATTAAACCACAAGCTAAAGTTACGACTTGCATTTTTATTCAACATTACTGGCGCAGTCTAACGGAAAAAGAACCGTATTGAAAAATTAAGACATTCAATTTCATAAAAGCACAAATTTGTGAAAACTTTGAAAAAAAGTGAATGTTTCTAGAGTTTATGAGTGAAGCTGATATACAACAGTGTTTTAAAGCACTATATACATTGCGGATATTATGGATATAATATATATTTTAAAAACTTTATCTTTGTGAAAAAGTAAATTGCGTGAAAAAAAAACTAAAAGCAAAATAAATTTGAAATACATTAGTGCAATAATGAAAAAATCAAATACACAAGCAATATTAAAATATTAATACATATGCTATATATGTACATACATACATATATTAACTGTTAAGATGTCACTTCTAACCGTTTTTTTTTAAAGAGAACTTTTATAAAAGGAAAAATACTATGCGAGTTTACGGTTATGACGCTACTCTCAATAGTTGGAGACAGAAAATATATAAAAATTGTTATGTTTTTTACAGTTGTAACGCATATTCCAACATTCCGATGCTTACACTTTAAATTGAACAAAAGAGAGAACTTCCATCGAGTTAAAACAAAAAAAAAAATAAAAAAATAAAAAAAATTGCAATATTGAAGGGGGCCGACAGAGACAACAAATCTTCAAAATAGTAGTTCCAGCAAAACAGTGCTATGAATTGGAAAAAAAAAAACAACATAAAGAGGTTATTCAATTTCTTAATACCTCGTCATTGGAAAACTCATTGGAAAGTGACCTCCATATAAACGCACAAATCGTGCTCAGTGAGTGAAAGTAAAACGAAATTAATTGTAGTGGAGCGCTCATTTCGCCAACCAACAGACAATGGCGCACTCAAATTCTTCCAGTGAAACTCCACAATCAACATTCCAGCTCTCAATGAACGATATTATCAAAGATGCACACAGAGTGCATGAGTTCAGGGCAGATGGAGCATACGCTCTCTCTTAATTTTTACGTGAAGTTGATATTATATTATCAATGCTGCATACAAACACATCGGAATCTGAGTACATTTTACATAGAGTTATTATCAATAAAATACAGGTAAAGCTCTCCATGCAATACGAACATTGCCTGCAAATGCAAATTGGGAGTCGATCAAAGAAATACTCATCTAGAACTTCGGCATAAAAGAGACGTACCATCAGCTTTACCAAGAGGCGTTTTCAGCTCGCAACAATAATATACAAGATTATTTTACATTACTGTTAAACATATTATCGAAATTAAATGAAAAATATGAGTATGATGTTAGTAAGCCATTCGAATTTAGCCCGTCTTTTACGGAAAAAATTATTTTGCGAACATTTTTAAATAATATAGATGCAAACTTAGCATCTGTTATAATTAACAGAAATGTAATTAGTTTAAGAGAATCCTTTAATTTATTAGAAACTGAGGGATTGATTCGTAATAATGTTAGAAACAGCAATAATTTGTATTCAAATAATTTTAATAATATGAAACAAAATAAACATTCACATGCAAATAATAATAACAGATATAATACTTATAAACAAGATTCCAAAAATGACAATTACGGACAAAATTTTAGAGGACAACAACAATATACGAATTCGACAAATCAAAATTGTCAACGCTACTCTAACAGAAATGACGGTACCTGGTCAGGGCTTAATAACAATAGCAATTCACAACAATTTAATCAATTTAGATTACAAAATTTTAGCGCTAATTAATAATAGCACAAATTATAGAAGAAATGCGGTTGAGCCAATGGACACCGACCATGTTCAAGTAGATGAGGTCAAAGGAAACGAAGTATCAAATTTTCATTTAATGGCCTCAAAGGAACACTTCCGTTAATAGAGTTAAGTATTAAGAATGACAAAATCATATGTTTAGTAGATACCGGCTCATCTACGTCAATTTTAAATGAAAATGCCTTATTGCACTATAAAAGAATTCCACTTAAAACTGCCTTAAAATTTAAATCAATTAATAGTGAAACTCAAATTAATTTCGAAATAATAACAGACCTCCCTAAAGAATTTAATAGAGACGCCACAATGTCTTGGAAGTTAAGTAGTTTTAAAGATAAAAACTTTGATGCAATTCTCGGGCAAAATATTTTAAAACCATTGAATGCAATCGTAGACATGAAAAAAGAAATAATTACTATAAACAATTGTGTAATAGAATTTTTAAAAGAATACCCATATAACTTAAATGAAATAAATCAACTTGATGCTATTTATTTAAATAAAATAACTACTGATCACTTATATAAAAAATTGAACTTGGAAGAGAAAAATTCTTTAAAGAAAATATTAAATGAATATCGGAATTTAATTTATACTGAAGGTCAACCATTAACAAATACCAATATGATACAACACGAAATTAAAACAAAAAATGATAAGGCAATTTATTGTAAAATTTATCGATACCCAAAAACCCACGAACATGAGGTAAATAAACAAGTAGCAGATATGCTGAAGCAGGGCATAATACAAGAGAGTAATTCGCCTTACAACAGTCCTCTGTGGGTCGTACCCAAAAAGACAGACCTTGCAGGACAAAGAAAGTGGAGGATTGTTGTAGATTACAGAAAACTAAACGAGATTACGACGGACGATAAATTCCCTATACCAAATATTGAAAATTTATTAGACAAACTTGGACGGGCACAGTATTTTTCAACATTGGACTTGGCAAAGGGGTTTCACCAAATTCTTGTCAAACAAGAAGACCGGTCGAAAACTGCCTTTTCTACTCCTTACGGTCATTATGAATATGTTCGGATGCCTTGTGGTTTAAAAAACGCTCCTGCAACATTCCAAAGGTTGATCAATAGGGTTTTAAAAGATTATATTAACAAATTGTGCGTAGTATACTTAGATGATATACTTATATTTTCAACAAGTTTCGATAAGCATATTACAAGTATAAAATTCTTTAAAGAAAATATTAAATGAATATCGGAATTTAATTTATACTGAAGGTCAACCATTAACAAATACCAATATGATACAACACGAAATTAAAACAGAAAATGATAAGCCAATTTATTGTAAAATTTATCGATACCCAAAAATCCACGAACATGAGGTAAATAAACAAGTAACAGATATGCTGAAGCAGGGCATAATACAAGAGAGTAATTCGCCTTACAACAGTCCTCTGTGGGTCGTACCCAAAAAGACAGACCTTGTAGGACAAAGAAAGTGGAGGATTGTTGTAGATTACAGAAAACTAGACGAGATTACGACGGACGATAAATTCCCTATACCAAATATTGAAAATTTATTAGACAAACTTGGACGGGCACAGTATTTTTCAACATTGGACTTGGCAAAGGGGTTTCACCAAATTCTTGTCAAACAAGAAGACCGGTCGAAAACTGCCTTTTCTACTCCTTACGGTCATTATGAATATGTTCGGATGCCTCTTGGTTTAAAAAACGCTCCTGCAACATTCCAAAGGTTGATCAATAGGGTTTTAAAAGATTATATTAACAAATTGTGCGTAGTATACTTAGATGATATACTTATATTTTCAACAAGTTTCGATAAGCATATTACAAGTATAAAAAAAATTATGTCTAAGTTAAGAGAAGCTGAATTAAAAATACAAATCAACAAATGCAAATTTTTTTCGAAGGAAACATTATATTTAGGTCACCTTTTGACTCCTGAAGGCGTCAAACCTAATCCGGACAAAATAAGACATATATTGGATCTTAAGATACCAAAAACCGTTAAACAAATAAAATCGTTCCTAAGCATGTGCGGATACTACAGAAAATTTATTAAAGATTTCGCCAACGTCGCTTACCCAATGGTCAAGTACCTAAAAAAAGATGCAAAACTTAATATAAACGATCCTAATTTTATTAATTCATTTGAAAAGCTAAAGCGAATAATTACTGAAGTTCCAGTACTTAAGTATCCAGACTTCAACAAAAGTTTTGAATTGGCAACTGATGCTAGCTCTTTTGCAATCGGGGCAGTGTTGCAACAGGATAAACATCCTCTTTGTTACGCCAGCAGGACTCTAAGTGACCATGAGCGTAATTATTCTGTCACAGAAAAAGAGCTTTTGGCCATCGTTCGGGCAGTTGGATACTTTCGTCCTAACTTATATTAAATTAACATTACGTCCGATCATCAACCGCTTAAGTGGTTGTATACAAAAACGCAAGGAAAGGATGCAAATCCAAGACTGTTAATCAAATTAGGCGACTACAATATGAATATAGATTATATGAGAGGTAGAGATAATCACGTTGCGGATTTTTTAAGCCGGACAAACTCTGATACTCATGAGATAAACTTAGGTGGTTATGATGATTCAAATTCTTTATATAATAATATAGACGATGATGAAATTTACATAATAATATTGGCATTTTAGACACTGTAGTCAATAGGTTTCCGGTTCAGATTTTATTCACAACTAAAAAGACAACTGAATTTGAAATAATTAACAACAAAAAGAAAATTTTTATTAGTCCACAGGATCTTAATAACAATTTAGAAGGTATTTTACGTAGACATATTAAGAGTGGAAAAGTAGGTATCTATACAGATCTTGATGATCATATATATAATATTTTACAAAATAAAATACTTGAAGTTTATGAAAATGAACCAAATGTTAAATTTTATAAATGTTCGTACAATGCCAAAGATATGAATTCAGAAAATGAAACTTTTAAACAAATTCATATGTATCACAGCAATGAAACAGGGCACACCGGCATTAACGAAAACTACGAAGGACTAAAAAGATGTATTTATTATCCTAATTTGAAAACTTTAATTCAAAAATATATTATTAATTGCGACATTTGTAATCGAGTGAAATATGATAGAAATCCGATAAAAACGAAATTCTATCTGACTGAAACTCCAAAAGATTCAAATAAAATTATAAACATGGACATATATACCAATTCAAAATCTAATTTTTTAACATTTATCGACCGATTTTCGAAATTTGCAACAGCTTATTATCTTGAGGACCGAAATAATCAGACAATAATTGAGAAAATGAGACAATACAAATCACAAAAGGGACATTTCGAAAATTTAATAGCAGATAACGAATTTAAGAGCATCAATATCAAAGACTTTTTAAAATCAGAAAACATAAGTTTTCACTTAACTAAACCGAATAATCATACAGGAAGCGCTGACATCGAGAGATTACATAATACTTTGACTGAAAAAATTAGAATGTTATATCTGGAAAATAAATTATTAACCATTAAAGAAAAAATTAATAAATCTATTGAATATTACAATAACTCGTATCATTCGACTATAAAAGAAAAACCAATAAATGTAGAATCTGGTAATTGCAATAAAATTAATATATACAAAAATATAATAAATAAAAAAATAAGATATATAAATAAAAGAAATTTGAGTAGAGAAATTTATAAAGAATCTAGAAAAGAAGGGTATATAAAAAATTATAAAAATGTTCGACATAAAGAACAACCTAAATTTGTAAAAAGAGAATTAAATGATGTACACGTTAGTAATATTAAAAGACGATATAAATATGACAATAAATTTAATATTGATGATATTAGTTCAACATAGAAAAACCTAAGATAAGAAATAAGCATTATATGTACATATTTAATCAAGAAAATAGTTATTTGTACTTATGTATATTTGTAAAGAGACATATTTGAAGAAAAAGAAACCACAAATACATTTATATACATACGTATGCATAGATATGCACCTGCTTTCACATTATATATACAATATATATATATATGAGTATATGTAGATGCAACCTTGCTAATGACTGAATTCTTAAATGTATGTACTTTTATTTGATTTTTGGTATTTTAACACTAATAGCTTTAATTTTAGCGAGGGGGAAGTTACATTCTGTTACTCTAACAGAATTGTTATTTCTCTCTAACAGTTCACTATATTAAGCCCTCCTTTAATTTTAAACTAACATTGTAATTTAGTCTTAAGATTCTCGTTGATTAAACCACAAGCTTAAGTTACGACTAGCATTTTTATTCAACATTACTCGCGCGCTTGGATCGCAGAGGTTGAAGATTACAATTTTATTGCGGTCGTAGTTTTGATTGGCCCATTCTCAAATGTATACAGTCGTTATTGAAAAGTCGAATGTACATTTAAAAAAAATAACTGAATAAAAATAGTTACAAATTAAAAAAAAAAATATATTTGTTTATAAAAGTGTACCCTTTGGTTTAAAAAAATAAGGCGAAAAAATTTTACGTATTTTTTATTGCAAAGCTGAGCAAAAAGCGTAAACTTTAGGCCTGCTAGTTATTTTTATAAGGAAATACTTTTCTTCGTATACGCAAATGTTTAAAGATATTTTTTTCGAGCGTCGAAATTTAGAAAACACATAATTCCAAAATTTTTTATATTGTGTCGAAATAAAAAAATACGTGTCCAATATTTTGCCTCAAAGAACTCAAAAAAATGTTTCGCACGAAAAAAAAAATTTTCAATATAAATTATTGTTAAAGCGGAAGAGGAAAAAAGGAAGTGCATTGTTATAAAAGTGTATAAGTTAAAATAGACAAATAAGTTATAGTTTTATATGATATACAGCAGAGGGCGTTAACTGCAGAGTTGCATTAAGGCGTTGGAATTGCTTCATATTTTCCAACACCTGCCCTCGAAGAATTTCAATTACGCCATAAAAGATATGTCAGCTTGCTTCATACCCAAATACAATATTAGTGAAGATAATAATTTGGAACTATTTTTATTCAGTTATTTTTTTTTTAAATGTACATTCGACTTTTCAGTTACTAATTTTTAAATTTTGGAGTGGGCCGTACGAAATTTTGATTGTGAAATATTTTCGAACTCTATCTCTCGCGCTTTCGGCTGGCGAAATTGACATATATGTAACTACAAATAAGTACAAACAAGCGCGCGCTTGGATCGCGGAGGTTGAAGATTACAATTTTATTGCGGTCGTAGTTTTGAATGGCCCATTCTCAAATGTATACAGTCTTTATTGAAAAGTCTAATGTACATTTAAAAAAAAATAACTGAATAAAAATAGTTCCAAATTGAAAAAAAATATATTTGTTTATAAAAGAGTACCTTTGGTTTAAAAAAAATAAGTCGAAAAAATTTGACGTATTTTTTATTGTAAAGCTGAGAAAAAAGCGTAAACTTTAGGACTGCTAGTCATTTTTATAAGGAAATACTTTTCTTTTTATCGTAGATATTAAATCGCCGCAGGATACGCCATTTGAATATTTACATATGTATGAATGTTTATTGATTTCTTGCTCGAATACAACAGCATATACAAAACTTCAGCAAATTAGCTTCAATAGCTACTGAAATATAGCAATTTTTGCATTTTCGACAATTGCCGTTATATGGGAAGTGGGCGTGGTTGTGGTCAGATTTTGATAAATATCGCTTGAATAGGCATGGTGTAATACGAGTACCAAATTTTAACAAAATCGAGTTTGTGGTTCCAGAGATATACATAGAAACTCATAAGTGGGCGGTGCCACACCCCCTGTAGAAAATTTTGATACAGTCGAATTTCCCGCTCGAATAC
Organism: Philophylla caesio; assembly: GCA_963971545.1. Classification (NCBI taxonomy): domain Eukaryota; kingdom Metazoa; phylum Arthropoda; class Insecta; order Diptera; family Tephritidae; genus Philophylla; species Philophylla caesio. Next base: position 22,398,408 of record OZ020605.1, read on the forward strand.
AACAATATGTACATACCAAATTTGAGCATATTAGCTTCCATAGCTACTGAAATATAGCAACTTTTGCATATTCGACAATTGCCGTTATATGGGAAGTGGGCGTGGTTATGGTCAGATTTTGATAAATATCGCTTAAATAGGCATGGTGTAATACGTGTACCAAATTTGAACAAAATCGGGTTGGTGGTACCAGAGATATACCTATGAACTCATAAGTGGGCGGTGCCACGCCCCCTGTAGACAATTTTTATACAGTCGGATTTCCTTCTCGAATACAACAATACGTACCAAATTTGAGCATATTAGCTTCCATAGCTACTAAAATATAGCAATTTTTGCATTTTCGACAATTGCCGTTATATGGGAAGTGGGCGTGGTTGTGGTCAGATTTTGATAAATATCGCTTGAATAGGCATGGTGTAATACGAGTACCAAATTTTAACAAAATCGAGTTTGTGGTTCTAGAGATATATATATAAACTCATAAGTGGGCGGTGCCACACCCCCTGTAGAAAATTTTGATACAGTCGAATTTCCCGCTCGAATACAACAATATGTACATACCAAATTAGAGCATATTAGCTTCCATAGCTACTGAAATATAGCAATTTTTTGCATTTTCGACAATTGCCGTTATATGGGAAGTGGACGTGGTTATGGTCAGATTTTGATAAATATCGCTTAAATAGGCATGGTGTAATACGTGTACCAAATTTGAACAAAATCGGGTTGGTGGTTCCAGAGATATACATATGAACCCATAAGTGGGCGGTGCCACGCCCCCTGTAGACAATTTTTATACAGTCGGATTTCCTTCTCGAATACAACAATACGTACCAAATTTGAGCATATTAGCTTCCATAGCTACTAAAATATAGCAATTTTTGCATTGTCAATACCAACCTGCTCTGGGTCAAAGACAATCTACCTACCAAGTTTCATTGAGATTTCTCAATTTTTACTCAAGTTATCGTCTGCACGGACGGACGGACGGCGGGACAGACAGACATCGCTAAATCGACTTCTCTTTTCATTCTGAGCATTTTGGTATATATATGTCTATATCTATCTTGATTCCGTTATGCTGTTACAAGCAACCGTTATGTGAACAAAGTTATAATACACTTGTACACAAGTGCGCGGGTATAATAATTATCGAAATCGGTCCAGCCGTTCACGCGTGATGCCGTGACAAAGGGAAATAGGGATTCATTTTTATATATAGAGATATTTCAAATTTTAGTAAAATTAATTTTTCCGAACACCATTTATTAATTGTTTATAATATGTGTCAAATTAAGTAATAGGAATAAGTTTGCATAAATGCCGTTAAATGCAACAGTGAACTTTAAATTGGTTGCTTATGATTATGTTTTGATCACATCATTCGTTCAATTTGTAATCCGCAATTTTTGTAATTTTATTTCTGAAATTGTGCAGAAACCGGGAACTGCTCGTAACGCGCTCAACTGACAGACAATCGTTATCTTTTTCACGTCATTTTCGAAAGCAGTGCGTCGGCCCAGATTGGTGCGGAACGCGGTATGATAACCCTATAGTAAAGAACTCGTTTACTGTGCCTTGTTCCACCGATATTTGGCATTATGCTAGCCAAGCTAGACTTCACTCTTGATGCTTTATTAGCAACGTTCTCTAGATGGGACTTGCAATTTAGTTGGGAGTCAATGAAATATTTGATAGCGGGCTTGGTCGTGATGATCTCTGCTCACACGTGGATATTCAAAGATTTCACGGCCTTTCTACTGCTTATCAAAAGCGCTTCAGTCTTGGGATCGGCCAGCGTTAAGTGCCTTGATTTGAGCATTGTTTTGATATTTATTACGACTTCGCTGGCTGCGAATGGTTTCGATAATGGATTCAAAAAATTTTAAATCAGTATTAACAAAAATAAATAAATGATACTGTACATACCATACATATTTATAAATTTGTATTAAAATACATGCAACTATTACATGTTTAAACAAAATGCGTAAATTGAGGTATAAACGCATTATTCGAGCTAAATGAACTTTTGACTACACAAAGAGTTTCTATACGTGTAATACTCCATTGATACTGCTCGATTATATTCATTAAAATACGATTGTTATTAAGTTATAGCGTGAAACTTATGATATTTATAAGATTTAATTATAATCAAACGCTTTACGTTCTTTTGACGAAATCAAGCGAAGGAAGTGAAAGTTTGATACATTGCAAAGCGGTTGTTTGTAAAGTCATATTGAAAAAAGAGAGACACATTTTTTTCAGTTGTCTTCAAATAGCAACACCTCACATATGTATGTGAACATGTTTGTATGTATGTACGATCGTCCAACAAATATTGGACAGGTGCAGCAAGCAAGCTTCCTGACTTAGAATACTGCGCTTTGTATTCATCCAAAAGGAGCGCCCTAGTTAAAAGCCATTCCAAACACAATTGATTAATGAAAATAAATACACAAATTCGTCGAATTTTTTTTAGTTTTCTATAAAGTTTAAAACTTTGATTTTTATGGTTTATGTTAGTAAATGGACTGAACTTTAATTGAAAAATCTTAAAAAAAAATAAAGAAATATACGTGGCAAGCTAAGTCATTTTGAATGCCGTTGCTTTTGATATCCATAACACTGTATGTTGCTGATAAAATATTTTTTATTGAATAATTATTACTGAAAACAAGGTAATTATTATTCAATTAATCAGCAAAATATGCATTTTATGATATAAAACAAATAAAACATTTAGCATTAATATGATCTCGTGTAATGATAAATAAGCTAATGTCGAGCGTTTTCGTACATATTAAATCGCCGCAAGATACGCCATTTGAATATGTACATATGAATGTTTATTGATTTCTTACAGCTACTATGTATGTTCATACATATGTACATAAGTAATTGTTATTTCCATTAATCAAGCGCATAACTGACTTGTCTCAATTGTACTGGGAATGTCTTTTTACTAGAGCGCTACTTTGGGATGAATACAACAATAATAAATAAATATTTATAAGTGGCAAGCTATGTCATTTTGAAAGTGGTTGCTTTTGATATGCACAACACTGTAAATTTCTCAATAAAAAAAATGTGTGGCTAAACATGAGATAACACGGCAACACCGCATAGAAAATGCCTTCGTGACTTCTTCGCATAGGCCTGATTATTTATTTCATTCTAAAGTCGTGCCTACTGGTCAGTCCTTAAAATTATGTACACTGTCAAACCGCTAGAATCTATTAAAATTACACTGTCAAAAGAGAAAGAGACATGGGTTAAATTAGAGAGGGATGGAACGATATATCTTACTTATAATATAATTTTGGCGCGTACACTATATAGCTTAAAAAATCTCAATTTAATTTCAATTTACCCACTTACTGTGTGAATTTATCAATAACTGCAACCAATGAAAAAAGTTGTAAATGAAAAGGAATGTCAAATTTCTTAGCAGCCAACTGAAACGAATAAGAACACAAAGCGTGTTGCCCGAGCACGAGCAACTCGAGCTTCTCCTACCATTTGTTGTGTGCGTCTTTATATTATACCACAAATGGAGGGACCTACAGTTTTGTGCCGACTCCAAACGGCAGAAGTAATTAATGAGAAGCGTTTTCAGGGCAGAAATACCCTCGGAGGTTTGCCATTGCCTGCCGAGGGGTGACCGCTATTAGAAAAAACTTTTTCTATGATTAAGATTTTGCTTGCCCGGTCTGAGATTCGAACCTCGAACTCACCGGCATATCAAGTTATAGCACGCACCGCTACCAACTCGACCACAGCGGCCACAGAGAAATCTTACTTGCAGAGTTGTAAACTAGATATGCCTTGCAATCATATATATAATAATTATATATTTCCAGTATCGACAAGTGCAAAAATTATAGATATATAAAAAGTTAATAGAAAATCCAAGTAATCGTATGTAAAACTGACACCTGAAATAAAAAAAAAAAAAAATCCAGTGGCGTAGCCAAAAATTAGTCATGGGGTACAGTGGTGCTTATGGGTATGCGCTTACAGTTGCACGGCTGTACTCAATCCCTACTCTTACGTCCACGTTCGTGCACCCTGGGCAACATGAGCAACCCACGTGCGAAGCCATGGGTCACGGCTAATAAAGTGGGAGCTTTAGTGGAGCCACTCCGACATATTCGGTTTAAGGGTCCACTAAAGTCCGCAGCGTTTGTAAAAAACCACTTCCAATGAAAATGAAGACAAAGCCTCGGATGAGACTCCCCTTTTTTGATGACGACCGCGGGAAACGTATTAAGGACAATGATTTGAGGGCATGCACCTGGAATGTCCGGACCCTTAATTGGGAAGGTGCCTCTGCCCGGCTGGTTGATGTCCTCAGCAGAGCGAAAGCAGACATCACCGCCATTTAAGAGATGCGACGGACGGGGCAAGGGAAAAAATCGATAGGCCCTTGCGACATCTACTACAGCTGCCATGTAAAGGAGCTCAAATTTGGTGTCGGATTTGTGGTGGGAGAAAGACTGGGCCGTAAAGTACGGTCATTAACTCCGGTGGATGAACGTCTCGCCACAATTCGCATCAAGGGGAGATTCTTCAACATCTCCCTGATTTGCGCCTACTCCCCGACGGAAGAGAAGGACGATGGGACCAAAGATCGCTTCTACGATCTCCTTGGCCGCACGTATGAGCGGTGCCCCCACCACGATATAAAAATCGTGCTTGGTGATTTCAATGCCAAGGTGGGCAAGGAGGGCATCTTTGGTGCCACAGTCGGAAAATTCAGTCTCCACGACGAAGCGTCTGATAACGGATTGAGACTGATCGACTTCGCCGGGGCCCGAAACATGGTAGTCTGTAATACCAGGTTTCAGCATAGAAGAATACATCAGGCTACGTGGCTGCCTTCAGATGGTAAGACACGAAACCAAATCGACCATTTTCCGAGGAGCCAACATCGACTCGGATTATTTCCTTGTGGCAGCTAAGATCCGCACGAGCCTCTGTGCAGCAAAAAGCGTACGCAAATGGACCCAAGGAAAGCTCGGTGTACGAAAGCTGCAATTGCCACAGACAGCCACCCACTTCGCCACTCGACTTGCACTCCTGCTCTCTGAGAGCAATAATCAACAGAACGATATTTCTAAGCAGTGGAACCATATTTCTCGCTGTCTACATACCGCCGCTGAATAATCAATCGGATTTCAGCGAGCCCGAAAGAACAACTGATATGACGAGGAATGTCGCGCCGCTACGGAACGTAAAGACGCTGCCTACAGGGCCACACTGCGATCGGGCGCAACGCGAGCTGTGCGGGAGCGTTATCGTGAGTTGAAGAAGGAAGCAAGACGTAGTTTTGGTGAGAAAAAGAGAAAGGCCGAAATGCATGATTGCGAAGAGCTTGAGATGCTATTATGGAGGGAAGGGTGATCCTGCAGTCTGTGACAATTATCGCGGGATTAGTCTTCTTAACATCGCTTATAAGGTTATGTCAAGTGCATTGTGTGAAAGACTTAAGTCCACCGTCAATGAACTGATTGGACCTTATTAGTGTGGCTTTAGACCTGGTAAATCTACCACCGACCAGATATTCACAATACGCCAGATCTTGGAAAGGACCCGAGAAAGAAGAATCGACATACACCATCTTTTTGTCGACTTCAAACCCGCCTTCGACAGTACGAAGAGAAATTTCCTATATGCCGCAATGTCTGAATTTGGGATCCCGGCAAAACTTATACGGCTATGTAAAATGACGTTGAGCAACACCACCAGCTCCGTCAGAATTGGGAAGAACATCTCCGAGCCGTTTGATACCAATCGCGGTTTCAGACAGGGTGACTCTTTGTCGTGCGATTTCTTTAACCTGATGCTAGAGAAGATAATTCGAGCCGCAGAACAAAATCGGTCAGGCACCATCTTTTATAAGAGTGTGCAATTGCTGGCGTACGCCGATGACATTGACATCATCGGCCTTAACAACCGCGTAGTTAGTTCTGCCTTCTCCAAACTGGATACAGAAGCGAAGCGAATGGGTCTGGAGGTGAACGAGGGCAAGACAAAGTATCTCCTGTCATCAAATAGACAGTCGGCGCATTCACGACTGGGATCTAACATCACTGTTGACAGCTATAACTTTGAAAAAGTAGAGGACTTCTTTTACTTAGCATTAACACCAATAACAGTGTCAGCCTTGAAATTCAACGCAGAATCTCTCTTGCCAACAAGTGGTTCTTAGGACTGAGTAGGCAATTGCACAGTAAACTCCTCTCTCGAGAACCAAAACCATACTCTATAAGTCTCTCATCATGCCCGTCCTATTGTATGGCGCAGAAGCATGGACGATGACAACATCAGATGAGAGCGCTCTTGGAGTGTTCGAGAGATAGATTCTTCGAGAGATTTATGGATCTTTGCGTCTTTGCGACGGCGAATACCGTGTACAATGGAACGATGAGCTGTACGAGCTGTACAATGACGTAGATATAGTGCAGCGGATTAAGAATCAGCGGCTCCGCTGGCTCGGTCACGTCGTTCGAATGGATGAAATAGCTCCAGCCCCGAAGGTTTTTGACGCGGTACCCGCTGGTGGTAGCAGAGGAAAAGGAAGACCTCCTCTGCGTTGGAAAGACCAAGTGGAAAAAGACTTGGCTATACTTGGGATTTCCAATTGGCGCCAGTTAGCACGAGATAGGGACAGCTGGGGTGCTTTGTTGACCTCGGCGCCAATTAAGTAAAGTAAGTAAGTAAGTAAGTAAGTTGTTATACAGAATTATTTTTTTATTTTGAAGGTATAATTCAATTAACAAAAACCGTATACTTTCTTATTAAATACGATGTGAAAAAAATTAAAATATTCATGAAACAAGATAAAGAGGGCTGCAAATGAACGAGATTGCTACATATCACTGCTATTTTCAGTTAAGCTACCATACTTTCTTTTCTCTTTAGTTGAATAGTCAATAATTCAATTTTTACATAATGGAAAATGTAAACTTATTAAAACTTCACATATAAAATTTGCTTATTAAAAAAATTAAATAATTTTTTTTTGATTTCCAAGTAGCTATAAAATAAAATTTGATCCCTCCATCAGCACACTTTAGTTTGTATAAGTAAAAAAAAGGGTATAAGCCCCTCAGAGTAAAAGAATCATCTTTAAATTTATTTCTAGGCGCTTCTGCAGTTATGTCAAACTTGCTTGTATGTGTTTGTCACATATATTCGCAGATAATAACACATGTAAAACCTGCGCATGCGCACAACGTACATTTGTATCAAAGCTAGCTTTGATTGTTGAATTCAAACACATTGCGCAGATAGATTACTACCAATATATGTATAAGTAATAAATATATGCCTTGCGATACTGTATTGCTTTTTATACCCGAGCGCACTTGTACACAAGGGTATTATAACTTTGTTCGCATAACGGTTGTTTGTAACAGCATAAAATAATCGAGATAGATATAGACATTTATATACTAAACTGATCAGAATGAAAAGAGAAATCGATTTAGCCCTGACTGTCTGTCCGTCCGTCCGTCCATCCGTGGTTACAATAACTTGAGTAAAAATTGAGATATCGCAATGAAATTTGGTACATAGATTGGTCTTTGGACAGGGTAGCTTGGTTTTGAAAGATCGGCCCACGCCCACCTCCCATATAACGGAAATTTTGAAAAAATGCAAAAATTCCGTTTTTTCGGTATCCATTAAAGCAAATTGAGTGAAATTTGGTATTTGGAGCGATTTTGAACTAAGAAATTATGTATTTATAAAATTAAATGGGCATTTCCAGGCCCCCTTATGAACAAATTTTATGTATCTCAATAACGGTGTAAGGTATCGTCACAAAACTTGGTGGACTTATTTTCCAAAAATGCAAAAACTCGGTTTTTTCGGTATCTATTACAGCAAATTGAGTAAAATTTGGTATTTGGAGAGATTTTGAGCTAAGAAATTAGGTATTTATAAAATTTTGAAAAATAGCCATTGCCACGCTCACTTAAGAAACATTTTCAGTATCTCAATAACAGTATTAGGTATCGTCTCAAAATTTGGTGAACAAATTTTCTCAATATCACTGTTATCATTGTTAAAAATTTTTGAAATCGGATCATAACCCAGCTCCCATATAACGGAAAATTTGAAAAATGCAAAAATTTCGTTTTTTTATCTATTGGAACTTATTAAATAAAATTTGATATTTAAAGAGATAGGTAATTAAGAAACTTCATTTTTATGAAGTTTTTTAAAAATGGGCGTTACCATGCCCACTTATAAAAAAGCGTCTGTATTTATCTCAATAACGATGTATGGTATTGTCACAAAATTTGATGAAAATATTGCCCTTGATGTCTCTATCATCACCGTCAATAATTTTTGAAATCGGACCATAACCACGCCCAACTTCCATATAACGGAAATTTTTAAAATGCAAAAAACCTCGTTTTTCAGTTTTTATTGGAAGAAATTTTGTAAAGTTTAATACTGGCTGCGATTTGAAACACAGAAGCGTGAATTTTCTGAAATCATGGTCACCGACCTTACCAAAATATATCGCGAGGGTATATAAAAATCGGTTTCGCCCGAATTTAGCTTTTCTTACTTGTTATAATAAAACTTTGTGAGCTATGAAATATAAATATAGTAGGCTTTGAAAAAAAGCCAATACAATCGGTCATTTACTGTTTAATTCTGAAGAGTACACATATCTTTTTTTTTTTACAAAAATGCAGAAAAACGCATTAACTAGCGAAGAAAATCGTAGAAAATTCTGTGTGCTGTGTATGAAAGAGAAAAGTCTTACGAGATTTATAAAATATAAATAAAATGGGGAACATAACAACGAAAGGAGAAATCGAGAAGCTTTTTGAAAATGTGTTACGCAATAATGATTCAGGTCGAAGAGAATTACCTACAGATATTTGTAGTTTGTGCTTACAGAAACTTTATGGTCTACCAAATAAACAAATTTTCAAGGAATGAGAGTGCCAGATTTAAATTAATTCAAACCAAATCTGCAGGGAAAATAATTTCAAGAATAATCCAAAATTCTTCAAAGGTGAACAAATTAATTTTTTAAATAACGTTTGAATAAATGTTTTTCTCTTTGAAATAATTGGTTTTTGTAATAAATATTTTAATTTTGTATAAACAAAAATTTTAATAGCTAAAAAATATTTTATTGTATCTTGTTCGATAGGAATTTCATCTTTACCAACGTTAAAGAACAGACGTTATAAAAGATGCAGTGAGTGATTATCAATTATTTCCAAAGGTCATTCGCATAATTGTTTTTCCAGCCAACGTGTCAATTTTGAAGAATTTTATCCTTAAATCAAAGAGCATATAATTTCATCTTCTCTGCTTAGTGTACAAAAATCAAAAGGCAATGATTCGTCTACAAAAAAAAAATAATACAATAAAGGTTTCAAATATAAAAGGCAAACCCACCAATGTAATTACTTATAAACAGAATAGCTGACAATATGAATAAACAACTTTTTTTTGATGATTTTTTTAAAATTAAATATTCTGATCTTAAATAAAAAGCCCAAAAATAAAGACATGTCCGTAATTCGTCAGCGTGCAATATGCTACACGATATACTCGTACATGGTTTACTTTAGTTCGCACAAAAAAAACGTGGCTTATCAAAAGTTAATTATAAATTTGTTATAGACGGAGGTGTAGGATTTTTTAAAACTTTAATTTCATCTTCTCTGCTTAGTGTACAAAAATCAAAAGGCAATGATTCGTCTACAAAAAAAAAATAATACAATAAAGGTTTCAAATATAAAAGGCAAACCCACCAATGTAATTACTTATAAACAGAATAGCTGACAATATGAATATACAACTATTTTTGATGATTTTTTTAAAATCAAATATTCTGATCTTAAATAAAAAGACCAAAAATAAAGACATGTCCGTAAGTCGTCAGCGTGCAATATGCTGCTCGATATACTCGTACATGGTTTACTTTAGTTCGCTCAAAAAAAACGTGGCTTATCAAAAGTTAATTATAAATTTGTTATAGACGGAGGTGCAGGATTTTTTAAAACTTTGTGTTAACATACAGACTCCGTATCAGCCGAATTCCTTGATAACGGGAGACCTATACATAATTTTGCAGTGGGTATAATCGTGGCCGCTGTGGTCGAGTTGGTATAATGTAAACTTATTAAACATTCACATATAAAATTTGCTTATCAAAACAAATTATATATTTTTTTTTTGATTTCCAAGTAGCTATAAAATAAAATTTGAATCCTCCATCAGCACACTTTAGTTTGTATCACATCGCAAAAAAAAGGGTATAAGCCCCTCAGAGTAAAATAATTGTTTGAAGTGGATTTTTCTTACGCGCAGCGAGGATATCGAAATAACTACAAGAACACGTCTTTGCTTCATGCCCGTATATTTGAGAGTGAAATTAAAAACTATGATACATACAACCAACAAGCATTCAAGTGGTGATGCTGACGCTACAGAAGCTTGCCAGTTTACAGTGGTGCCATATGTTGATGTTGCTTTCAATAATTTATTTATACTTTTGACACTCCTTCTCAACATTTACATATTTTGCCTTACTGTACTAACTTATATAGTATGTAATATTTAATGTAAACCCAATTCATTTCAAAATTTATGATGCTTCGTTTTCTGCAAATTTTTCGTTAAAACGTCAGCTATCATTTCTTCCGTACATACATATTTCAGTTCAATTTCTTTATTTTTATACATGTCCCTAACGTGATGATACTTGATATCTATATGTTTGCTCCTGGCATGATAAACTGGATTTTTTACTAGGTGCTGAGCATTCTGGTTATCGCTGTTTATAACCGTTGGCCCAGTAATTTGGAAACCTAATTCTACAAACAACTTTCGTATGTATGCTGCTTCTTTTGCTGCTGCTGACAATGCAACATATTCTGCCTCGGTGCTGCTTAAAGCCACACTGCTTTGCTTCTTTGATTCCCACGAGAATACGCTACCTGCTGCTATAAATGCGCTACCAGTGTAAGACTTTCTGTCACAGGCATCAGCTCCCCAATCTACATCAACGTAGCATTCAAATAGCGTAAAATGTGTTTAGCACCTTATTCGATGTTCTTCTGTGATAATTTACATACAGAATGAAGGATATCTGGTCTCGTTGATATAGCCAGATACATTAAAGCCCCAATCAGTGACTGATAATTAGTTGCATTTACGCGTTTTTAATCTGCTTTGTTACAACCAACTTGAAACCCTGCACTAAGCGGAGTCACCATGGCCTTACACTCTTCCATACCATATTGCTGTAACAAATCTACTATGTATTTTTTCTGGCATAACTTAATTGCACCTGTATCACCATCACGCTCGACTTCCATACCAAGAAAATATCTTAGTGGTCCACCATCGACTACATCGAACTCACTTGCAATCTTTGCTTTAATTGCCATTACATCTTCTATCTTTGAGCACCCTATAACTAAATCATCTACATATACAGCGATTATGTTATATTTACCATTTGAGTTGTTTGTGTAAACGCAGGGCTCACTGACACACGGTGAATACCCAAACGACTTTAGGACTGCATCCATCTTTGCATTCCACTCACGGCCGCTTTGTTTTAACCCATACAGTGCTTTCTTCTGCTTTAATACACGCTGAGGAAACCTTTTATTTACAAAGCCTTCAGGCTGCTTCACGTAAACTGTCTCATGCAAATCGCTGTTTAGGTATGCCGTAGACACGTCCATTTGATGCGAATGCAATTGATGCTCGCATGCCAATGCCAATAGCATTGCGCACTGTTGCATACCGCACAACCAGAAAGAACGTTTCAGTGAGGTTTACTCTATACTGTTGACTGCAACCTTTCGCTAAGCGACTCTTAAACCGCTCGATACTGCCATCTGCATTTCTCTTGCCGTTGAACACCCATTTGCTGCTGATCGCCTTCTTGCCTACTGGTAACTCTACTGAAGACCAGGTTTCATTATTTACCAACGCGTCGTACTCCTTCTGCATAGATGCCCACGAATGCTTTTCATATGCACTACTTAACGCCTCACCGACAGATTATGGAATCTTCACATCATTGATTTTTGAAAAATTCAAAATATGTCGTTCCTTTCGAGGACGACCACGACTTCTGCCTCTGCCATAACGTATTGGTTCTACGTTGTTGTCTACTTCGCTGCTTGTTTCGCTACCTATTTCTTCAGCCATTTCGTAACTATCGCATGCTTCATTCACACATGGCTCAGCATTATCAAAACTAAACTCAATAATATCGTGGCTGCTTTGCTTATTACCCATGAGTTTGTTTACCATGAATATAACGTCTCTGCTCACTACCACCTTACGTGTATCTGGATCAAAAAGTCGATACGCCTTTGCTGTTTCAGAATAACCAACCATTATCAGCTCTCTGCCCTTTGCACGAAACTTTTTTGCTTGCGTCTTATCTAATGCTATTGCCAATGACCCAAATATTCTTAAATGCGATACACTTGGCTTTTTACCAATAAACTGTTCGTATGGTGTTGTACCAACAAGTGTTTTTGTAGCAGCTCTATTACGTAAATACGCAGCTGTTGACACTGCTTCTGCCCACAAAGACTCGTTTAACCCACTATGTACAAGCATACTGCGTGCCATCTCAACTAATGTACGATTCGCACGATCTGCAACACCGTTTTGCTGCGGTGTGTATGGTACAGTCAACTGACGATGAATACCATTTTCTTTCAAATATTTTTCAAAGTCAGCACTAAGGTATTCACGACCATTGTCACTTCTTAATGTTTTTATCTCTTTCTCAGTTCGATTTTCATTAAGTTCTCTAAAAGATTTAAACGCTGCAAACACTTCACTTTTCGCTTTAAGAAAATATATGCTAACGTACCTTGACTCGTCATCAATGAACGTGACAAAGTATCGGGACCCACCAACTGAACTTTTGTTCATTGGTCCACATACATCTGAATGCACTATTTGCAACAACTTCGTAGCACGATTCTCTGATTTTTTAGCAAATGGTTTTACGCTAACTTTGCTTTTTGCACAAGACACACAGTCAATTTTGTTTGCTACTTTTTTTATATTAAGTCCATGCACAAGTCTTTTGCTTATAAGTTCATTTAAACTCTCATAATTCAAATGTCCAAACCGGTTGTGCCACTTAATAGCTTCACTTACTGCTTTGTTCGTATACAAGCATTTGTGTGTTTGACAATTCACTATGTACAAACCACCCTCTTTTTGCGCACTTAGTATAATCTCTCCTTTGTCTTTCACAAATGTTTGTTTCTCATCAAAAACTACAACAAGTCCGTGCTCACACGCTTTGCTTACCGAAATAAAATTTTTCTCTCCATTCCTATTCGTATGTTCTGCAACGCCGCTGCCGCTGCCACTGCCACTGCCGTATTTACCGCTACAGACGCTCGATTTTTTCTGGAATTTCACTCTTGCAACCAACGCTTGTTGCGATTCCAAACTAACGGATATTGCGCCGTTACGCCGCGTGCCTTCTTCTAGAACAGTGTTGTCCAACGTGACTGTGTGCACGTTATGCTTGTGTTAGTTATTAGCGTACATTCGGAAAGCTACAAGCAGACAACACGAATACGGAACAGTGCGTACAAATAAGTAAACGTACTTTTTAAAAATTACGGTCAACTAAATTATCTATATTTATTTCTTTATTATATTGCTTAAGTCTAATGAGATCAGAAATGTGATTGTTTGATAGTAGATTTCTATATTTGCTTTGAATATGCTTTAAAGTGGAAAATGCCTTGCTTTGCTAATGCAAGTGCAACTACAAAAGATGCCTTTTCACGTGGGCATGCTTTTTTGTTTGCCATAGGCTGAGAATTTAATTGTAAATAAAATTTTCTTTTGTAATTATCAAGAAGACTTTTTCGGGCGTCCCCCTCGATATTTACAACATTTTTGTGACAACGTTCATAATGTCTTTTTATATCATGTTTGCTACAACGCTTTATTTTTTTATAACAAATTAAGCATTCTGCATGCTTTTCATTGTTCTCAATAAAAAAATAACATATTTCCCAAATTTGTTGGAACATTTTAGTGCGTTCTGTTTTTAAAGCGTAAAACGTGAATGGTGTTGCTTGCTTGAAATTCTAGCGTCAACTGATCGCAAAATTCTGCTTTGCTTGCCTACGAAGTTGAATACAGTAGCACAATCGTGCTTCACAGACACTTGTCGCGACATGTTGGTGTGAGGTGTCTGGCTTGCTGTACAACTGCCCGTGCGCTATTGTGCGCATAGGCCGTGGACAATGGAATCTAGAAGCTTCACTTTAAGAATATTAAGTGAAGGCAATGTATCACGCGATTCAATTGCAACTACGAAATTTTCGAATTCTTTTGGCAAACTAGCCAATAACATTATGGCGGACACCTCATCAGGCATGCTTACTCCAATTTCAGCCAAACGCTCGTGGACTTCGCTAAAGTCCGATATGTAGCTTGAAATTTTCTCACCTTCTGAATACCTTAACGACAACAATTGTCGGAACAAGGTAACTTTTCTAGCAGGACCACCTGGCTGATGAATCTCCTTCAGTTTATTCCACGCCACTGTCGCTGTCTGGCAGTGCCTTACGTGGTTCACCTGCGATGGTTTGATACACAGCATTATGCTAGCTAATGCCTTCTCATTTTTGGCATCGAATGCTGCCACCTGCTCAGCCGTTGCATTTGCACTTTTTATTAGCTTTCCGCTAACCACTGCCCACAACTCCGAATGTACCAAAACACTTTTCATGTGAATCGACCACGACACATAGTTCACAACATCGAGTTTTTCGATGGAATATAGTCCACTATGACTCATTGTTCACTTTTTTTTTTTTTTTAAATGAATAACTTTTATTTTATTAAATTAAATACACTTTGTTCTTCCTCAAAGGGACTGTGCCCATAACCTGTTTGAGGGGGATTTTACTTACGCGCAGCGAGGATATCGAAATAACTACAAGAACACGTCTTTGCTTCATGCACGTATATTTGAGAGTGAAATTAAAAACTATGATACATACAACCAACAAGCATTCAAGTGGTGATGCTGACGCTACAGAAGCTTGCCTGTTTACAGTAGTGTCATATGTTGATGTTGCTTTCAATAATTTATTTATACTTTTGACAAGAATCATCTTCAAATTTATTTCTAGGCGCTTCTGCAGTTATGTAAAACTGGCCTGTATGTGTTTGTCACATATATTCACAGATAATAATACATGTAAAACCTGCGCATGAGAACAACGTACATTTGTATCAAAGCTAGCTTTGCGCAGATAGATTACTACAAATATATATGTACATAAGTAATAAATATATGCCTTGCGATAATGTATTGCTTTTTATATAATGAAACTTAGTAAGCTATGAAATATAACAATAGAAGGCTTTGAAAAAAAAGCCAATACAATCGATCATTTACTGTTTAATTCTGAATAGTACACATATGTTTTATTTTACTAAAATGCACAAAAACGCATTAACTAGCAAAGAAAATCGTAGAAAATTCTGTGTGCTGTGTATGAAAGAGAAAAGTCTTAGTGATTTATAAAATATAAATAAAATGGGGAATATAACAACGAAAGGAGAAATCGAGAAGCTTTTCGAAAATGTGTTACGTAATAATGATTCCACTCGAAAAGAATTACCTACAGACATTTGTAGTTGGTGCTTACAGAAACTTTTGGTTCTACCAAATAAACAAATTTTCAAGGAATGAGAGTGCCAGATTTCAATTAATTCAAACCAAATCTGCAGGAAAAATAATTTCAAGAATAATCCAAAATTCTTCAAAGGTGAACAACTTCATTTTTTAAATATCGTTTGTAAAATGTTTTTCTTTTTGAAATAATTAGTTTTTGTAGTAAATATTTTAATTTTGTATAAAAAAAAAAATTTTAATAGCTAAAAAATATTTATTTCTATCTTGTTTGATAGGAATTTCATCTTTACCAACGTTAAAGAACAGAAGTTATAAAAGATGCAGTGAGTGCTTTTCAACTATTTCCTAAGGTCATTCGCATAATTGTTTTTCCAGCCAACGTGTCTTCAATTTTGTCCTAAAATCATAGAGCATATAATTTCATCTTCTCTGCTTAGTGTACAAAAATCAAAAGGCAATGATTTGACTACAAAAAAAAAATAATACAATTAAGCTTTCAAGTATAAAAGGCAAACCCACCAATGTTATTACTTATAAACAGAATAGCTGATAATATGAAAATTCAACTTTTTTGATGATTTTTTTAAAATCAAATATTTTGATCTTAAAAAAAAGCCCAAAAATAAAGACATGTCCGTAATTCGTCAGCGTGCAATATGCTACACGATATACTCGTACATGGTTTACTTTAGTTCGCACAAAAAAAATGTGGCTTATCAAAAGTTAATTATAAATTTGTTATAGACGGAGGTGTAGGATTTTTTAAAACTTTGTGTTAACATACAGACTCCGTATCAACTGAATTCCTTGATAACGGGAGACCTATACATAATTTTGCAGTGGGTATAATCTCAAAGAGATTGTGTGACAGTGGAGTAAAAAAGCTTTTTGTTAAAGGTGTCTTACCTAATTGAAAGGAAATATATAATAACAAAAAAATATTATTTAGGAGTATAATTATGGGTCATCCCATCCAAAATTGACATTCAAAAATTTTTTTGTGCAAACATTGTTTTTGTTGTTCTTTAAGGCAAAATATTGGACACGGTGTTTTTTATTTCGACCCAATATAAAAAATTTTGGGGTTATGAATTTTCTAAACCTTTCAGTATACGAAGAAAAGTATTTCATACAAAAAATAACTAGCAGGCTAAAATTTACCCATTTTTCTCTGCTCTCCAATAAAAAATACGTTGAATTTGTTCGACTTATTTTTTATAAACAAAAAGTACATTTTTAGAAACTAAAAATTTTTTTTTCAATTTGAAACTATTTTTATTCAGTTTTTTTTTTAAATGTATATTCGACTTTTCAGTTACTAATTTCTAAATTTTGGAGTTGGACTTGTCTCAATTTTTACTAGAGCGCTACTTTGGGATGAATACAAAAATAATAAATAAATATTTATAAGTGGCAAGCTATGTCATTTTGAATGTGGTTGCTTTTGATATGCACAACAGTGTAAATATCTCAATAAAGAAAATGTGTGGCTAAACATGAGATAACACGGCAACACCGCATAGAAAATGCCTTCGTGACTTCTTCGCACAGGCCTGATTATTTATTTCATTCTAAAGTCGTGTCTACTGGTCAGCCCTTAAAATTACACTGTCAAACCGCTGGAATCTATTAAAATTACACTGTTAAATAAGAAAGAGACATGGGTTAAGTTATAGAGGGATGGAACGAGATATCTTACTTAGTTTAGGTTAGGTTAGTGCGGTTGTCATTACAGACACACTTAGGCTCATGGCCCATTGTGATGCCGTATTTGGGGGTTGTAACTCCCCACGAAAGAACCACCCCCTAAAACCAATCAGTGCTTCGAAGGAACTTAAAGAGAACTCTTATTTCAATCTCCCCAAGCTCTTCCAGGTCGTTGAAGGACTGTCTGCCCATAGTGGAGAGGCTTCTTCGGGATAGAGCAGAACATTGGCACAGAAGGTGCAAGATAGTATCTTCCTCCTCTTCGTCGTGACAGTTTCTACAGAAGTCGTAGTCTCAGCCCTAATCGAAAGGCGTGTTTACCTATAAGACAGTGTCCTGTTATGACCGATATTATCATGCTCAAGTCGTGTTTATTCATGTTTAGTAATTGCCATGTGCGTTTTGCGCTGAGAGCCGGCCACAGTTGCTTCGATATTTTGCAGGTTGTTTCCTGCCGCCATCTATCGTTCGATAATTTTGTAAACCTTTCGGCTATACGAAGCTTGCAAGTTTGCAAGGGTATTCCTAGTTCATCACATATATCTTCAGTCGAGAGCCCAGTACCGAGTCGGGCTAGCTCGTCGGCCTTACAATTTCCCTCTATTCCGCTGTGACCTGGGACCCATGTCACCCTCGAAGAAATGACTCAGCCATCTCGTTAAGAGATGCGCGGCATTTCATAGCCACAATGGAGGTCGTTGATTGCTTTGTGAGAAATTTTATTGCCGCCTGGCTGTCAGTGAAAATGTAGATATCAATCACGGGTATCGTATCACACTTTACCAGTTGTGTGGCCTTATATATCGCCATCAGTTCCGCCTAAGTGTATCGCCGTAGCACTTGCTACCTGTTTGGCATGCAGGTCTTTCGGAATTAGATTAAGTACAGTATATAGTGACTTCGATGCCGTTGTTTTTTTTTTATCGCACCAGTTATGAGAATGGACGCCAGTCTCTAAACTTTATCCATCATTTTAAAATTTCACCTTTCTGGGAGTCCCACCATACTACTATGCCGTAACATAGGATCGGCCTGATCACCGCTGTGTATAACCAGTATATAATTCTTGGTTGCATTCCCCAACTTTTCCCGATTGTCCTGTTGCAGGAGTAGAGAGCTATTGTCGCTTTACGCACTCTGTCTTGGATGTTTGGCTTCCAGTTAAGCTTCCTGTCCAAAATGAGTCACAGATACTTGGTCTGTTCCTTTACTACGAGGGTGTTTCCCCCTAGAGTTATTTGTATGAGATCTGGTGTTTTGTGCTTCCTAGAAAAGAGCACCAGGTCCGTCTTTGATGCAATTACTCCAAGTCCTCGGCTACTGCACCACAGAGTTAAGCTACTGACGATCTTTGAAGTAGGTCCGTTATTGTGGAGAGGTGTTTGCCTGAGATTGCAAAGTACTTGCAGAGTTGTAAAATGGATATGCCTTGCAATCATTAAATAATAATTATATATTGGCAGTATCGACAATTTCAGTCAGCAAAAATTATAGATATATAAAAAGTTAATAGAAAAACCAAGTAATCGTATGTAAAAATGACACCTGAAATTTAAAAAAAAAAATCCAGTGGCGTAGCCAAAAATTAGTCATGGTAAGTTGTTATTCAAAATTATTTTGATCGTTTCAAAGTGTTTTTCGTTCAATTTTTTTATTTTGAAGGTATAATTCAATAAAAACAATTTCCAAGTAGCTATAAAATAAAATTTGAACCCTCCATCAGCACACTTTAGTTTGTATAAGTAAAAAAAAGGGTATAAGCCCCTCAGAGTAAAATAATCATCGTCAAATTTATTTCTAGGCGCTTCTGCAGTTATGTCAAACTTGCTTGTATGTGTTTGTCACATATATTCACAGATAATAATACATGTAAAACCTGCGCATGCGCACAACGTACATTTGTATCAAAGCTAGCTTTCATTGCTGAATTCAAACACATTGCGCAGATTGATTACTACAAATATATAAATAAGTAATAAATATATGCCTTGTGATAATGTATTGTGTATTTTTGTATAATGAAACTTAGTAAGCTATGAAATATAAAAATAGTTGGCTTTGAAAAAAAGCCAATACAATCGGTAATTTACTGTTTAATTCTGAAGAGTACACATATGTTTTTTTTTTACTAAAATGCAGAAAAACGCATTAACTAGCGAAGAAAATCGTAGAAAATTATGTGTGCTGTGTATGAAAGAGAAAAGTCTTAGTAATTTATAAAATATAAATAAAATGGGGAATATAACAACGAAAGGAGAAATCGAGAAGCTTTTCGAAAATGTGTTACGCAATAATGATTCCACTCGAAAAGAATTACCTACAGACATTTGCAGTTGGTGCTTACAGAAACTTTATGGTTCTACCAAATAAACAAATTTTCAAGGAATAAGAGTGCCAGATTTAAATTAATTCAAACCAAATCTGCAGGGAAAATAATTTCAATAATAATCCAAAATTCTACAAAGGTGAACAAATTCATTTTTTAAATATCGTTTGAATAAATGTTTTTCTTTTAGAAATAATTGGTTTTTGTAGTAAATATTTTAATTTTGTATAAACAAAAATTTTAATAGTTAAAAAATATTTGTTTCTACATATCTTGTTTGATAGGAATTTCATCTTTACCAACGTTAAAGAACAGAAGTTATAAAAGATGCAGTGAGTGCTTATTAATTATTTCCAAAGGTCATTCGCATAATTGTTTTTCCAGCCAACATGTCTTCAACTTTGAAGAATTTTATCCTTAAATCATAGAGCATATAATTTCAACTTCTCTGCTTAGTGTACAAAAATCAAAAGGCAATAATTCGACTACAAAAAAAAATAATACAATTATGCTTTCAAATATAAAAGGCACACCCACCAATGTAATTACTTATAAACAGAATAGCTGATAATATGAAAATACAACTTTTTTTTGATGATTTTTTTTAAATCGAATTTTTTGAAAAAAACGTGGCTTCTCAAATATTAATTATAAATTTGTTATAACGGAGGTGTAGGATTTTTTTAAACTTTGTGTTATCATACAGACTCCGTATCAACTGAATTCCTTGAAAGGAAATATATAATAACAAAAAAATATTATTTAGGAGTATAAATATGGGTCATTCCATCCAAAATTTACATTCAAAAATTTTTTTGTGCAAACATTGTTTATGTTGTTCTTTGAGGCAAAATATTGGACACGGTGTTTTTTATTTCGACCCAATATAAACAATTTTGGGGTTATGAATTTTCTAAACATTTCAGTATACGAAGAAAAGTATTTCATACAAAAAATAACTAGCAGGCGAAAATGTACGCTTTTTTCTCTGCTTTCCAATAAAAAATACGATGAATTTGTTCGACTTATTTTTTATAAACAAAAGGTACATTTTTAGAAACAAATAATTTTTTTTTACTAGAGCGCTACTTTTCGATGAATGCAACAATAATAAATAAATATTTATAAGTGGCAAGCTATGTATATCATTTTGAATGTGGTTGCTTTTGATATACACAACACTGTAAATATCTCAATAAAAAAAATGTGTGGCTAAACATGAGATAACACGGCAATACCGCATAGAAAATGCCTTCGTGACTTCTTCGCACAGGCCTGATTATTTATTTCATTCTAAAGTCGTGCCTACTGGTCAGCCCTTCAAATTACACTGTCAAACCGCTGAAATCTATTAAAATTACACTGAGAAAGAGATATGGGTTAAATTAGAGAGGGATGGAACGAGATATCTTACATGCAGAGTTGTAAAATGGATATACCTTGCAATCATATATATAATAATTATATATTGGCAGTATCGACAAGTTCAGTCAGCAAAAATTATAGATATATATATCAAATGTTAATAGAAAAACCAAGTAATCGTATGTAAAACTTGTTGGATAATATGAATCGTATCGATTGAATTCTCTCGAACTAATGAACTTTTATTTTAAAATATTTTAACAAGTATACAAAAAACGCAAAGCATATTTTGTTGATCTTCAACATTCCTGCTCAATAAAATATCAAATGTTAATTATAACTGAAATGAACAATAACTTCATACATTGAAGTAATAAAATGTTTTAATATGAGACTAAGAAAGGCCTAACATTTCAACAAATTTATGATGCTTATTTTTAGATAAATTTTTCGTAAAAATATCAGCTACCATCTCGTTCGTTGAAGTGTAGTTCAGTTCGATTTCTTGCTTCATATAAACTTCTCGAATATAATGGTATCTTATGTCAATATGTTCACTGCGTGCGTGATATACTGGATTCTTTACGAGATGCTGTGCGCTGACGTTGTCTCCATTCAATACCATCGGTTGATTGTCATAGTGCAAACCTATTTCAGCCAAAAGTTTTCTTATGTAAACTGCTTCCTTTGCACCTGCTGTAAGAGCCATGTATTCAGCTTCAGTGCTGCTCAGTGCGACGGTGGATTGCTTCTTAGACTGCCAAGAAAAAGCACTACCTCCCAATGTAAAAACGTATCCAGTGAATGATTTTCGGTCTATCGTATCACCACCCCAATCTGCGTCGACGTAACACTCTATTGGTTTTCCTAGCTTTCTATATTGCAATTTGTACTTTGCGGTCTTCGAAAGATATCGCAGAATATGTTCCGCTGCATTTTCATGTTCAACATGAGGATCAGTGTTTCTCTGTGAAAGTTTACAAACAAATTACGATCGCAACACAAATGCAATGTCGCTCCGCTATCAATGCACCAAGCCCCTTCACCAATCGATTTTTCTTGCGCTGATGCGAGAATAGAAAAAATTTTCTCATCATCCCTTCTTTCCGTTGACTTCTTTTTTCTTTGGTCCTTGCAGTTCGCCGCAAAATGTCCCTTCTTACCACAGTTAAAACATCTTACATTTTTATTCCTCGTAAACTTCTTGTTGTCTGTTGTTCTTTCACTTTTGTTACGCGCTACGTAAGCTTGCTCGCCCGAATCGTCTGCATTTCGTTCCAGTCCACTTTTCCTGTTGCCTTCTTCCATCAGCTTCACCTTCATTGCGCTCAACGTTGGCAGGATATCTCGCGTCTCTTTCGCGACTATAAATGACTCATACGACTTCGGCAGATTAGACAGCATCATGATGACCAAAAGCTCTTCTGGTAACTCGACATTAATTTCATTGAGTTTTTCAACGATGTCCATAAATGTGTTGACGTATAATGTAATATTTTCACAGTTTAAAACTTTGTGGTTTAGCAAATCCTTAAATAAGGCTACCTTTCTGGCTGGTCCTCTTGGCTGATGAACTTCCTTCAGAACGTTCCAAGCAGCAGCGGATGAATTCGCATGTTTTATGTGATTTATTTGCGTTGGATTTACGCTTAACATTATAGAAGCCACCGCTTTCTCGTCCTGAGATTCCCATTTTGCTTTTGCTTCCGCAGTTAGACATTGCGCCTTCACGCTTCTTCCGCTTACAATTTGCCACAGCTCCAAATATACAAGAACGCTTTTCATTTGTACATTCCATGATTCGTAGTTGGAATCATTAAGCTTCTCTATTTGGCAAATAGAAGACATCTTAACATTTTTTATTGTATGTACCGCGGAAAAAATGAAAAAAAATTTTTTTTTTTTTTTTTTTGAAATTGATTTTTAATTCAAAGCTGAGGTGCCCATAACCTGTTGGATAATATGAAACGTATCGATTGAATTCTCTCGAACTAATGAACTTTTATTTTAAAATATTTTAACAAGTATACAAAAAACACAAAGCATATTTTGTTGATCTTCAACAAAACTGACACCTGAAATAAAAAAAAAAAAAATCCAGTGGCGTAGCCAAAAATTAGTCATGGTAAGTTGTTATACAGAATTATTTTTGTTTCAAAATATTTTTCGTTCACTTTTTTTATTTTGAAGGTATCATTCAATTAACAAAAACCGTATACTTTCTTTTTAAATACTAAGTGAAATTAAAATATTCATCAAACAAGATAAAGAGAGCTGCAAATGAACGAGAATTCTACATATCACTGCCATTTTTAGTTAAGCTACCCTACTTTTTTTTCTCTTTAGTTGAATAGTCAATAATTAAATTTTTACTCAGTGAAAAATGTAAACATATTAAACATTCACATATAAAATTTGCTTATCAAAACAAATTAAATATTTTTTGTTTGATTTGCAAGTAGCTATAAAATAAAATTTGAACCCTCCATCAGCACACTTTAGTTTGTATAAGTAAACATCGCAAAAAAAGGGTATAAGCCCCTCAGAATCATCTTCAAATTTATTTCTAGGCGCTTCTGCAGTTATGTCAAACTAACTTGTATGGCTTTGTTACATATATTCACAGATAATAATACATGTAAAACCTGCGCATGCGCACAACGTACATTTGTATCAAAGCTAGCTATGATTGCTGAATTCAAACACATTGCGCAGATAGATTACTACAAATATATAAGTAATAAATATATGCCTTGCGATAATGTATTGCTTTTTATATAATGAAACTTAGTAGGCTATGAAATATAAAAATAGTAGGCTTTGAAAAAAAGCCAATACAATCGGTAATTTACTGTTTAATTCTGAAGAGTACACATATGTTTTTTTTACTAAAATGCAGAAAAACGCATTAACTAGCGAAGAAAATCGTAGAAAATTCATTTTTATCCTTAAATCATAGAGCATATAATTTTAACTTCTCTGCTTAGTGTACAAAAATCAAAACGCAATAATTCGACTACAAAAAAAAATAATACAATTATACTTTCAAATATAAAAGGCACACCCACCAATGTAATAACTTATAAGACAGAATAGCTGTAGCGCGATTCACTTACTCTTAACAATTCAATATGTTGAATTGTTAGTTAACAATGTTTGCTGTTTGCAATAACGAATGTGCGATATTTATTCAAATTGACAAAAAGTGGCACCTCTGCTTTACGAAATGTCAAAATACGCGAAAAGCACAAGAGGAATAAGAAAAAAACAAGCTAATTTCATCGCGCCAATAGTCTTTGAGCACATATTTCCACAAAAGGGAAGTATTTTTTGATATATTTATTTAATTTGAACAAAATACTGCTTATAAATATTTTGCTTTATTTCAGAATGGCATCAACGAGTGCAGCTGCAGCCAAACGGAGTCGGGCGTCGACAGAGCAACTCCTTGCGCTGCTCGACTTCATGACGGAGCACCAGGGGCTAGCCACCGGCAAATTCCAGCGGCTCCATGGGAAATTGGAGAACGAAAGGAAGTGGGCGAAAATGGCAGAGAAGCTCAACGCCATTGGAGGAGCAAACAAGTCTGTGGAGCAATGACGCACGGTAAGTACCAATCTTGTTTTAAAAGTGCACGTACAAAGGAAGCAGATTTCCGAAAGTGTAGCAATTAGTGTTAATGTATTTTGTTAATATATTAATATATTTTACAATAAGTATTATATAGTTAATATATTAATATAATATGCATATATATATTTCACTATTTTGAAAACAGGTGTGGCGCGACCTTAAAAGCCGGACAAGCACAAAAGTGCGTGACCGGAAGAGGCAGCAGGCGCTGACCGGCAACAGGCCCATCGAAAAGGCGCCTTTTTCAGAGGTGGATAGGCGCTAGTTGCTCTGATTGGCGGCAGCTATGACGAGGGCCACGAGGAGGCAGCCAATATTGTGCCCTTTGAAGAGGTAAGTGTATAGTTAAGCAATTTTTGTGAATAACTTAATTTTTAAAATTTAATACATTTTAGGAGTTTTAATTAATAATGGAGGACGGGGAGTCGGAAGACTTCGGGGAGATACCGGCAGCGCAATTTTACGCGGTGAGCGAGGTGAAAACCAGCACGCCCAAGACGCCGAGGCAGACGCCGCGTATATCTCTGAAACGGAAGCGAGCGGCGGATGAGAGCGATGCTGAAATAAAATTTCAGCAAATCGCTGAAAAGCAGGCCGATGCATTGAAGGTGAGTAAATATAACTGTGAATTTTAGTCTAACTTTCGAGTTTTTAATTAGAACCTTTATATTAAATCAAATTTTACGTAAATCCTAAAATATGTATTTGTTATTTTTAATAGATGATGGCCGAAAGCTACAACAGGCAAGCGGAGGCAACCCTTGCTATGGCGCAGGCCATCACTGTCGTAGGAGAAGGGTTAAAAGCCTGTGCCGAAGCTTTTAACCGCTTATCAAGCAGTAACGTCAACTTGTAAATATTGTATAGTAGTAGTTTTAAGAATGTAAATAATAGTTTTTAAGTCTAGTTTAATTAGTTTTAAGTTTGAATTTTTAAAATAAATTCGTTTTAAAATTATTCATTTAGTATGTATATGAATTTGTACCTGAAGTACATATGTACCTTGATTTTCAATTAAATGTGTTCAATAGTTTAAATATGAATATCTTTTTTTTTGTATAACTAAATTTATTTACCTTTCACACTTCCGTCATTAAATGAAAATTTTCGTTTTATTTAATTATATTCATTTATTTTCGAAAAGTTGAAATCTTACCATAATTAATATTAATAAAGTCTAAGAGAATTTGAATATACATATACATATAATATAATAATATAATTTTGGCGCGTACCCTATATAGCTTAGTGTTTGGCCGAGCTTCTGCTACCATTTGTGGTGTGCGTCTTTATATTATAACACAAATGGAGGGACCTACAGTTTTGTGCCGACTCCGAACGGCAGATTTATTTAATGAAAAGCTTTTTTATGGCAGAAATACCCTCGGAGGTTTGCCATTGCCTGCCGAGGGGTGGCCGCTATTAGAAAAAACTTTTTCTATCATTAAGATTTTGCTTGCCCTGACTGTGATTCGAACCTCGAACTCACCGGCATATAAAGTTATAGCACGCACCGCTACCAACTCGACCACTGCGGCCACGAATATAGTATATATAATGTATAAAAAAACTTGAATTTAAAACAAACTTTTTCTATATTTTAATTTCTGGTTTTAGAACAAATCTTAGAAAAAACGGATGTATCACTATGTATGTATGTATATATTATTTATAATAATTAATTATAATACATAGCACTATAATATTATAACTAGTTAAAAGCTATGGGTACTGGCTGCAGAGGCCATCGACCCTATATTAAAGAAAAAATTTGGTAAGCTTAGTATACAGATATGACACATTTATTTATTTTTTTTCAGTTACTCAATTACTCAGTTTATGCAAACGATGCTTGCCTTATATAAGGTGGTACAAATTAGCAGATTTAAGAAATGATGTGACAATGCTTATGTTCGAGGAGTTCGTAACTGTTAGTAGCGAAGATGGTGTTTTTGATTTGAAGTGTTGGCGCCTTAGTTTGTCCAGTGGTTTACAATCATCCAGTAGATGTTTAACGGTTGGGGATGATCCGCATGCCGGGCATGTTGCTCTACTTTCTCCAGTTAAGAGGTGTATGTGCGATATTTTTGTGTGCCCAATTCTCATACGAGTTACCACAGTGCAGTCGCGACGATTTGAACCGGCAGGGTAGCGTGTGATGTCTTTCGATGGGTTGATGACTTTATATGCATGGTTGAAAGACGACCACTCCTTCGACTCGATTTCTTGGATAACACTTCTTATTTTGTTGAAAATATCTTTTTCAATGTCAGGGATAGTTGTATGGCAGGGACGTGCGCCGGCGTTTCTGGCCGCGGCATCAGCAAGTTCATTGCCCAATATTCCTTGGTGACTGGGGACCCACATTAATTTAATTTTTTTTTGGAGATTTTATACAGATCTCGCGGATTTCGGCGAGTAAGCTGTTGTTATTGTAAACGTTTTCGATTCCTGAGATGGTTGATAGACTGTCAGTGGCAATAACAAATTTTCCTTTGTTGGCTTGAGCGTATTTTGTCGCTGCAAGTACTGCGACTGCTACAGCTGAAAACACTGAGTAATATGGTGGTAGAATGCCTATTTTTATGTTATCTCCATTAGAATTGATGACTGCGAAAGACGTGACTGCTCCGCTTTTCGACCCGTCTGTGTATAACCATCGCCAGTTGTTCGAGTTAAGTTCAGCTGCCTCTTTCGCAAACATTTGTTTATAAACTGCAGAACTAGTGGTTGGTTTTCTATACTTCTGGAGCGTCGTGTTGATAGATGAAGGCTTTAAGAGCCAAGGAGCTGTTGAGCTGATTCTGTTTCGCGAGCCCGTGGTGATGTTGTGTTGCTTGCAGAAGGAGATACCTCTGCATAGCGTGGATGTCACCTTAAAAGATCGTACGCTCTTAGCTGCTTTTCTGAAGTCATTCTGAAGGATGACGTTGGTTGTGCATAAGAGTTTTGGTATAAGCTTAAGAGTTGTTTGTAAAACTCTTTCGGAGATTGATGGCAGACCTGCTTCAGCTAATATACTTTTGATAGGACTGGTTGGAAAAGCGTTAATACTCCGCCGGACAGCTGTATGGTATGGAGAATAAAGGAGCCGAATGTTTGACTTTGCACACCATCCGTATATCGGTAACCCATAATCAATCTTGGACAGCATTAGGGCCTTGGTTCCTTGTGCTAATGTTGTGGGATGAATCATAGATCGTCTTGAGCTTAAGAATCTAATTATGTTGAGGCGTTTGTTTAGATTTTCTCGTATGTGCTTACAGTGATCCTTAAAAGTAGACCTTTTATCGAAAATTATACCTAGTAGTTTAAGGCTATCAGTGCATTCAATAGTACAATTGTCAAATATTAGTGAAGGGTAATTACAGTGGTGTTTTTTCCAAATGTGTAATAGTTTGCATTTATTTATCGCTAAAGCAGCCCCTGAAAAATTTCCCCATTCTTTAATATCAAATAGTATTTTTAAATAAATATTGTTTAAAGCTACTGTATCATAGCATCGCCTGCATAAACAGAAAGTTCAATATTTCTGTGTTTTAGAATCACGCTATTAAATTTTTCAAAAGCTATCATAAATAGTACCACTGACAGTGGTGAGCCTTGTGGGATGCCATTGTGTAGGGTATAGAAATCTGATAGTATATTATTTACTCTAACTCGAAAGGAACGTCCGGTCATGAAAGCCTTTACTAAATTGAAAGTCTTTGGAAGTACGGAATGCACACCTTCGCGATCATAAGCTCTTTCAAAATCAGTAGCCAGGATGGTTACATGATTTTTTGATGAAAGAGTGTCAGACACGTAATGTTGAAGATGCAGCAGAGAATCCATAGTACATGTACATGTTTTGGCTTGAAAGCTGTTTGGTTTGGGCTAATCAGTTTTTTTTTGTTATGTACCATATTAATCTTTTTGCGAGCATTTTCTCGGCAACTTTGCTTAGGCATGAGAGTAGTGATATTGGCCGAAAACTATTTACTTCATGTTGGAGTTTGTTTGGTTTCGGAATAGGGATGATGATTCCCGATCGCCAGTGGTGTGGGTAACTGCCTTTGTTTAACATATTATTATTATTATTATTATTTATTAGCTCTAAAATACAATACTAAAACTAATCGTGAGTGATACGAGTACTAGCTGCTATGGCCTACGACTCGATGATTAGAGTATATAGAGGAGGATATACATAATATTGTGTTTATGTTGTATTATTAATAGTGAGAAAGTAAAAAATGTTATAACTTATTTACTAGGTTACAATTTTTTAAAAATGAAAAGATAGTGTGTATATTGTTGCTGGAGATTTTAGCTAATAAATCGGATGGGATACTTGATCCAAAGTGGTTCCTTCTCGTGGTAGCTATAGCGCAGCATTCGTCAAGGAGGTGTTTGATAGAAGATGTTTGATTGCAGAAGGGACATTGCATTTGGGGACCATTTGCAAGAAGATGTTGCTGAGTAAGTTTTGTGTGACCAATTCTCAGTCGGATATACAGGCTGCTTACTTGACGCGGTATATCAGTGGGGTATGATGCTGCCACGCATGTCTGATTAAAATTAGAATACCAATGGGTAAAGTTAGCCCATTCTCTTTTCTTTTTATTGTCCAAATGTTTTCTTACAAATACTTTCAAGTCCTTCTCCAGATATGCTTCAAATATTGCGTCTGTTTGAGATGACATTTGTCGAGCTGCTTTGTCGGCGTTTTCGTTTCCAGGGATGCCTTTATGCCCGGGTACCCACATAATATTAATTTTCTTTGGGTTTTTAATGAGAATATCTCGTATTTTCGTTATTAGTTGATCGTTCTTGTAGATGTTTTGTACTGCGGAAATGGTTGACATACTATCTGTACAAATAACAAATTTACCTTAGCTATGCTGCGCATGGTCAGCTGCTTTGTATATTGTCATAGCTTCTGCTGCGAAGACCGAACAGTATTTAAGCAGTTGGCCACCGTTGATTAGGTTTCCTTCCTGATTCACTATAGCGAATGATGTGATTTCATGATCGGTTTTTGAACCGTCTGTGTATAAAAAATGCCAATCTCTGTTTAGGTAGTGCCGCTGTTGTTCCAGAAAATGTTGTTGGTATATCTGGCTGTTTGTGAAGGATCTGTGATGTGAGTGTAAGCTAGTGTTGAGGCAAAGTTGATTGAGTAGCCAATAAGGTTGAGACCTGGTTTTTGCGCATCTTGGTGGGGGTGTTTTATTTAACTGACGACAAACGCTGGCGCATTTGTAAATAGAGGACTGGACCTTGTACCTTCGCTTGTTGCTGTAAGCGGTCCGGAAGTCTTTGTATAATATCTGGTTAGTCGTATTTAAAAGCTTCGGGGTCAAACTCCATATTGCTTCATTTCTTCGCTTGTCAATTGTTGGGAGGCCGGTTTCCGCCAAAATACATTTGATAGGCGAGGTGGGGAAGGCCTGAACACATCGAAGAATGGCCGCATGGTATGGTCCATTAAGTTGCTTGATGTTGTTATTAGCAGTTGCTCCATAAATCGCTAGTCCGTAGTCTATCGACATGAATTTGTGAATGTTTGGATGAAAGGTATTTTAGTATATTAAGCCTAGCAGCTAGTTTCTTTCTTAAATACAAACAGTGATGCTTAAATATAAATTTTTTGTCAAATATGATACCTAGGATTTTAATGCAGTTTACACATTCAATATTGAAATCGTTTACCACTAGATAAGGATAAGAGCATTTGGTTTTTTTGCAGATATGTAGAATCTTACATTTGCTAATTGATAGTGTAGCCCCCGAATATTGGCCCCATTTCCCTATTTCTAAGATTATGCTTTCAAAAGTTTTGTTGACGCTAGTTAAATTTTTTTCTTTTGTAAAGATTAGCATCGTCTGCGTAAATAGATAAATCGATGTTTTTGTAGTTTAAAATGATATTATTTAACTGTTGGAAAGCGACTATGAACAGTATAACCGATAAAGGGGATCCCTGCGGGATACCGTTGTTTAATGGATGTTGCTTAGAGAATTCATTATTTAATCTAACCTGAAACTTGCGGCCGGACATAAAGTTTTTAACCAAGTTAAAGACTTTAGGTCCTATTCCCCAAGCAACAAGCTGGGTTAGCACCACATGGATCCCCACGCGATCAAACGCCCTTTCGAAATCAGTCGCTAGTACAGTGACGTGATTTTTAGACGAAAGTGCCTTTGACACGAAATGTTGGAGATGTAGTAGTGAATCGGTCGTGCTGTGTTTTACTTTAAAAGCTGTTTGATTTTGACTGATAAATTTGTTTCTAATTAAATACCACATAAGTCTTTTGGCTAACATTTTATCTAAAACTTTACTCACACAGGATATTAAGGATATAGGCCGATAACCGTTAATGTCTTGTATAGTTTTGTGGGGCTTTAGAATTGGTATAACAATCGCTGATTGCCAAACGTGGGGATAAATACCGTTATAAAGCCACAGTAGTCTGTCTTTCCCAAGTTTTGGTAAATTTTTCAGCATTGGGTATGATATACGGTCGGAACCTGGTGTTTTACCTTTGCAGCGTGATAACGCAAATTCTAATTCGGCTGCTGTAAGTTCTGTTTCTAGTTGTCTAGCTGATGAAGACAGGCGGCTATGACTTGAAGATCTGGAAAGAACACGTTTTTTCTGTGTGCAGTATTCTTCTGAAAAATTACTGTCAAGGGAATATGTTGACCAGGTGGTTGCAAATGCAACTTCTTTTGGTGCTGTTAATAAACGCTGCTCGTAGTTTATAGTTTTCAAGCGTAGTTTATAGTGCAAGTTGTGGTGGAATTACGATTTCTGTTTGTTCTGTTTCTTTTTCATTTGTATTTTGCAGTGGAGTTGCAATTCTGTTTTCTGGTAGGTTTTTATGTTTTTCTTTTGTGTCGGTTGAGGATGAAGCTATAGCTATAGAAACGGAGTCGATAAGTGTTTGTTTTTTGTATAGGTTATAAGCTTCACGCATTGTGCATTTTTTGTTAGTTTTAATTTTTAATATTTCTTTTTGTGGCAAAAATTTCTTACATTGTCGAGATGAAGACGGGTGCTCTTCTGAGCAATTGGCGCACGATCTGTGTGTACAATTTAGCGGTGAATGGGGGGAAGGTTGCAATTAACACAACTTGGTGCATTTTTACAATATTTAGCAGAGTGACCAAGAATTTGGCAAGATTTACACCTCATTGGATTGGGAATGTATTCCCGAATCTTCACGTTATGCCATGAGATATCAATTTTTGTTGGTAATTCGTAGAGCTCAAAAGTGAGCAATACTACACCAGTAGGTTTTGCTGTACCATCAACGATTCTTGTGTACTTATACACGGAAACGACACATTTTCCTTTAGCTCCTCGACAATCTCTTCTTCGGAAATATTATTGAGGCATGGAGCGAATATTGTTCCTTTGACATGGTTAAGGTGTTCGTGTAGCTTGCAATTGATTTGGCATATACCTGGAAGGTCTTTTGTTTTTATAAACCTGTCTGCTACGGCTTCAGTTTTCGTAAGCACAAGCAGATTACCGTCTCTTAGGTTGGATATTGATGTAATTTCCTTACTTACACTGTTAAGAGCTCTATGGACTGCGAAGCATGAGTATGACGATAATGGTTTGTTAGGATTATTTGCTGAAATGATCACGAATTTGGGGTCTTCTTTATGGATTGTTGGTAGCAAGGGAAAGTCACTTTGTAATTTTTGATTAAATTTTTTCTTTTTCGCTTTTAGGCTTTCCATTAGTAGGGAAAACCGGTTGATCCCAAGAGTGGGGGGCCCAGGGGCCATTTTCAAAACACACGCTATTCACACACTTATTACAAATGAATTGAAAGCAATAAGGAAAAAATAACGAAATAAGAAGTGGGAGAGAAAACCTCGTAAGAGAAGGAAAACAACACTGTTGAAATACTGAACTGTTCACCGGGATAAGATTAGAAGTCTGCTCTTTGCAAGTGTCAGTCGGAGACTGTGTTGTTTAACATAAGATTATACATCTCGAGGAGTTTCACTTTCGCAACTTGGGGCAAATTTTTTAACATTGGGTAGGAGATGCGACCGGGTGTTTTGCCTTTAGCACTACGTAAAGCTTATTCGAGTTCTTTGGGAGAAAAGTCGCATTCAAGTTGCTTCGCAGTTGACGTTAACTTGCTAGGATTATATATCTGCGTGAGTATTTTGTTTTTATTTTCAACGTATTCTTTGCAGAAATTTTCATCTTTGGAGTACCTGGACCAATGGCTCCCAAAAGCGTTTGCTATTGCAGAAGTGGTGGTAAATAATTTTTGGTCTTTCTACAGACATTATAGGTTGTGATGGGATCCCGATAATAGATTTTATGTCGTGCCAAACTTTTTTTGTGCTAGACGTAGGTGATATTTTAGCCGAAAATTTTTCAAAGGAAGCACGTTTGGCAGCCTTTGCTGCTTTTTTAAAAATGGCATTGGCTTTCTTGTATGTGATTAAGTTGTTTATGGTGCCATTTCTTTTGTAAATACCCCAGTAAGTTTGTTTATCTTGCCGTAATTTGCTTAGCTCTTGGTTCCACCAACGCACTGTGCATGTCTGGCGGCAAGGCTTTGTTTGGGGGATTGATAAGTTTGCTACCGTTTTAATTGCTTTGGTTATCCTTGCCGCAAGCAGGTTGACGTCAGAAGTGGCATCGAAAGTGAAATGCTCCTGACATTTAGCCTTGTATTTCTCCCGATTTGCTTGGTCAGTTTTAAATTTCGCCAATATAACACGTTTTTCAGTTTTAAATTGAGTCTGAAAGATAGTGGTTATCGGGTAGTGATCGCTACCGTGAAGGTCATTTGCTATTTTCCATTCACAATTTGGTATGAGACTGGGTGTGGCTAAAGTCAGGTCAATGTGGGAAAAAGATCTATGTGTAGATAGGTGGGTGGGTGACCCATTATTTAGTACAGCTAGATCGCCATACATGATAACATCTTCTAGTATTTGGCCTCTGAAGTTGATATCATGCGAGCCCCAAAGTGGGCTCCAGGAGTTAAAGTCGCCAGTCAATATAATTGGGGTATTTATTGGTGTCAGAAAGCTAAGCATTTCTGTGGATGAGAAACTTTGTTGCGGCGGTATATAACTATTGAGTACCGTTACTTTAGGAGTTAGGTGTACCTCAATCCCCAGCGTACATATGGTAGAGTTGATATTTACTACTTGATGTGGAATATGTGTTTTGATCAGGATACCAATGCCTTGTTTCGGATTTAGGTTCGTGTCTAGGTTACAAAAATACCCAGTGAAATTTTTTGGGTAGTAAATATTACGGGCATTGAAAGGAAAGTGTGTCTCTTGTATACATATTATGTCGGGATTCTGTTCTTTTATAATTAGTAGAAGTTCGTGGTAATTATTGTTGTAGCCGTTCATATTCCATTGCAGTATGGAGATACGCAAAGGAGGAAAGACGGGCGTTATAAGTTGTTTTTGTTCGAGTGGTTTTTTTCTAAGAAAGAGAAATCTACATTGCCGAGTACGGACGATGGAGATGGGAACTCGCTGTTGTTAAGATTCTCTTTAGAAGAGATCGGTAGTGGTGATTTAGAGAAAGGAAGGTGTGAATTAGTGTGTTCATTTTGTTCATTGATTTGAGATGTTGGTGTTGTTGAGTAAGGTGGAATTGTTGTGGTGGGAAGAGAGCTGATAGAGTAATTTACGATATTTTGATGTCTGACAGGTGTGTTCTGTTGAGAGGGGTATTGAGAAGTGGGTATGTTCTGTGTAACCGAGGAAGGAGGAGTTGGGACAGTAGCTGTTTTTGAGTGCTTACTACAGAAGAGTAGCTAGCAGTATCAATGGGATTTGGGGTATTGGATCTAAAAATTGCTTTTGCTTCTCGCAAAGTACATTTCTTTGTTGTTTTTATTTGTAGGATTTCTTTCTGTTGTACATATTTTGGGCATTGTCTTGACGAAGCGGGGTGCTCTTGTGCGCAGTTGACACATTTAGTTTGTATGCAGACATCGGGAACATGTGGAGGGAGACCACAATTAACGCATGCCGGATTATTTTTACAATGTTTTGCGGTGTGCCCTAAATATTGGCACGATTTGCACCTCATTGGGTTTGGTATATAAGCACGGATTTTCGCAGAATACCATGAAATGTCAATTTTTGCTGGCAAATTAAAGAGTTCAAAAGTCAGTAGGACTACTCCACTTGGCTTTGGGACCCCATCATAAATTTTTGTGAATTTATACACACCTGTCACATTTTGAGAGCCTAATTCCTTAATGATTTCTTCTTCTGGTATGTTGGTTAAACAAGGTGCATACACGGTACCTTTTACGAAATTTAGTGATTCGTGAAGTTTGCAGACAATTTCACAAATACCAGTGAGGGAATTTGTTTTTGGAAGTTTTTCAGCGTCCTTATGTGAGTCCACCAGAACGAGAAGGTTGCAGGCCACGATTCACCGCAAAGCACGAGAAATCTGTAATTTTCTTTTCACAATTTTTTGATGCTACTACTATGTATTTTGGTGTAATAGTTGTTGGAGTAGGTAAGTCGGGGAAGGAAAGATCCAGTTTTTGAGGTTTTTTTCGTCTTTTTGCTTGGGGACTTTCGGCAAGCAACGCAAACCGATTATCCCCAAACGGGGAAGCCCCGGGGGGCATTATGGGCACTTAATTGATACTATATTAATCAAGAAAATGTTCACTCGAAAATGAGAATTGCGCTAGCGTGACGATTAACACGTGCGTTACTTGGACTTTGAACTGACGCTTTCACTAAGGATTTGCTTTTGCGATCAAAGCCGAGAGAGAAGCTACCGACGTCTGCACACGATAAGTATAAGTCGATGACTGATGTATCAAGCTGAAGTCTCTTCGAGACAGTGTCTTCGGGCGGCCAACTCGCGGCTTATTTTCGGTGGAGCCATTTTTTTCATAGTTTTTTACTATGGTCTGTACTGGTGGACGACTTAAATTTAAAATTTTTGAAATTTCGCCATAAGATTTGTTCTCATTTCTGGGCTGTATAATCAGGTTTCTTACGTCAATAGAAATTTCTTTTCGCGGAGCCATTGTTGATGCTTAATTGATTAAACCACAACTAAATTAAATACTAGCAAATCAGACAACATAATAAAGGAAAAAATGTGAAAAAAACGGTACTTTATCCTTATAGCAACACAGAATATCGATCTACCTGCTAAGAAACCGGTCTTGTATGTAGACTTTTGTCAAGGACATTTTTGGGTTTTTCCACCATAACCTTTTTATATTAAGTTAGGTAATGGTTTTTTTTAGTATATGTGATTAAAAAAGGATTTAAAATAAAACTGTATACGTACATTTTTCTACACAACAAATACAAGCGGTGTATGTAGACTTTTGTCCGCCACTGTATATATTATATTTTTAACTGCCATACAAAAAAGGAAATGCTGAAAAACTGAAAGGGCCTAACTCGAGATAATTCAGTTTCACAAAATGCCACAGATATACATATGTGTTTAAAAAAAAACTTGTGTTTTAAAAACTTAAGTAAATAAGATGTGATTTAAGAAAAAAAGTTATTCATCATTCTATCTTGGAAAAGTTTAGCTACGGAAGGGGCAGGTTCATGTACAACAATATTGTCAGTTGGGGCTTCTAAAGTTAATTCGTTTTCAAATTCATATGGTTGGTCACCCAAGCGAATGTTGTGTAATGTTGCGCATGCGTTGACAACTTTGCCTGCAAACCCGGGGCCATAGAGAAGATCCTCTGTTTCGATAAGCATCGCCATGTTACCTTAAGCACGCCAAAAAGCCGCTCAACTGGATTGCGAGCTTTACAAAGCGCCTCATTATAAAAAAATTTAGGTGTCACCTCCGGCTGGTTTGGTAAAGGCGTCATAAGCCACGGCTCCAACGGGTATCCAGAATCCCCTGGAGAAAATTTCTTGTAACATTGAATTTTTTTACGAATTAAAAAAAACTTACCAATCAAAAACTTTTGATTGCCATTGTCGAATGATCGTTGCATCACTCTACGGACTGCACATGAACTCCAAATAAAAGAATCGTGCCTTGCCCCTGGAAACTTAGCATTCACATTCAAAATTTTCAAATATGGATCACATCTGAAAAAAAAGCATTAACAACTGTTTCATATTACTTTTTTTGTTATAGAAAAGCTTACCATTTGCACGTTTAAAGAGTGGTATCCGTGATGGTTCACGTAAGCCTCCGCATAATTTTTGGGAGCCAAAATCGACACATGGGTACAATCGATTGCCCCGATAGTGCCGCCCACGAATGGAGAAGGTGCTGACGCAAATATTTCTTTGGCAGCTTGGCGCTCAATTTGGGTCATTGGAAATTTTACATTCTTGAAAAACAAAGAACTGTTGATGGCATCTGTCACCCGGTGGATACAACGGCTTATCGATGACTGGCTTATCGAAATACCCCACTGTTCTCCTACAGGGCGTTGGTAACAACCACTGGCGTAGAAACGCAAAGCAGACAGCACCTAACACAATTAATGCGTTTATATAAAACTGCAAATTGTTTAAAGATTTAATGACTTACCTGTTTCTCGGTGGATATTGCAGTTATTCTAGATCCTTTCAGTTTAGAGTCCAATTGGGCAACCAAGTTGTTGGCTACGTTTGGCCTTAGCCGATAAAGTTTCCGGAACTCGGTGGACGACAATTCGAAGGGATCATCCACGTTTCGGAGTAAACGCCGATCCCCCGGATGCGCATTTAGTTCACGACCACTCCGATATAAATTTAATGCCAAATATTCAAACGCCATTTCTTTTATTAATTTTATTTTTACACGCAAATGGCCTTTAACGTTTCTTAACAACTCAAAACTAGATGCCGCTAGCTTAACAACACAGCTGATTTTGCAATTACGTACGTTGTCAAAAAAGAGTTACTGAATAGCAGTATTGTTAACTTCTGTTGTTTAGCTGATTTGGCAACTTCGAGTGTTGTTAAAAAAGTTACTGAATCGCGCGACTGATAATATGAAAATGGAACTTTTCTTGATAATTTTTTAAAAATGAAATATTTTGATCTTAAAAAAAGCCCAAAAATAAGGACATGTCCTTAATTCGTCAGCGTGCAGTATGGTGCACGATATACTCGTACATGGTTTACTTGAGTTCGCACAAAAAAAAACGTGGCTTATCAAAAGTTAATTATAAATTTGTTATAGACGGAGGTGTAGGATTTTTTAAAACTTTGTGTTAACATACAGACTCCGTATCAACTGAATTCCTTGATAACGGGAGACCTATACATAATTTTGCAGTGGGTATAATCTCAAAGAGATTGTGTGACAGTGGAGTAAAAAGCTTTTTGTTATAGGTGTCTTACCTCATTGCAAGGAAATATATAATAACAAATCAATATTATTTAGGAGTATAAATATGGGTCATTCCATCCAAAATTTACATTCAAAAATTTTTTTTGGTGTTCTTTGAGGCAAAATAATTGACACGGTGTTTTTTATTTCGACCCAATGTAAAAAACTTTGGGGTTATGAATTTTCTAAACATTGCAGTATACAAAGAAAAGTATTTCATACACTGAATTTGTTCGACGTATTTTTTATAAACAAAGGGTACATTTTTATAAACAAATACATTTTTTTCAATTTGGAACTATTTTTATTTAGTTATTTTTTTTAAATGTACATTCGACTTTTCAGTTACTAATGTATAAATTTTGGAGTGCGCCGTACAAAATTTTGATTGTGAAAAATTTTTGAACTTTGTCTCTCGCGCTAGTGGTTAGCGCAATTGACATACTACATAGTATACTCGTACATATAACTACAAATAAGTGCAAACAAGCGCGCGCTTGGATCGCGGAGGTTGAAGATTACAGTTTTATTGCGGGCGTATATTTTAATGGCCCATTCTCAAATGTATACAGTCGTTATTGAAAAGTCTAATGCACATTTAAAAATAAATAACTGAATAAAAATAGTTTCAAATTGAAAAAAAAATATATTTGTTTAAAAAAGTGTACCTTGGTTTAAAAAAAAATAAGTTAAAAAAATTTTACGTAGTTTTTATTGCAAAGCTGAGAAAAAAGCGTAAATTTTAGGCCTGCTAGTTATTTTTATAAGGAAATACTTTTCTTTTTTTCGTACATATTAAATCGCCGCAGGATACGCCATTTGAATATGTACATATGAATGTTTATTGATTTCTTACGGCTACTATGTACATACATATGTTCAAACATACTATGTACATAAGTAATTGTTATTTCCATTAATCAAGCGCATAACTGACATGTCTTAATTGTATTGGGAATGGCTTTTTACTACGCGCTACAACAATTATAAATAAATATTTATAAGTGGCAAGCTATGTCATTTTAAATGTGGTTGCTTTTGATATACACAACACTGTAAATATCTCAATAAAAAAAATGTGTGGCTAAACATGAGATAACACGGCAACACCGCATAGAAAATGCATTCGTGACTTCTTCGCATAGGCCTGATTATTTATTTCATTCTAAAGTCGTGCATACTGGTCAGCCCTTAAAATTACACTGTCAAACCGCTAGAATCTATTAAAATTACACTGTTAAAAGAGAAAGAGACATGGGTTAAATTAGAGAGGGATGGAACGAGATATCTTATTTGCAGAGTTGTAAAATGGATATAATAATTATATATTGGCAGTATCGACAAGTGCAGTCAGCAAAAATAATAGATGTATAAAAAGTTAATAGAAAACCCAAGTAATCGTATGTAACAATGACACCTGAAATTAAAAAAAAAAAATAAATCCAGTGGCGTATCCAAAAATTAGTCATGATAAGTTGTTATACAGAATTATTTTGATCGTTTTAAAATATTTTTATTTGGTTTTTTTATTTTAAAGGTATAATTCAATTAACAAAAACCGTATACTTTCTTATTAAATACTATGTGATAAATATTAAAATATTCATCAAACAAGATAAAGAGATCTGCAAATGAACGAGATTGCTAAAGGTATAATTCAATTAACAAAAACCGTATACTTTCTTATTAAATACTATGTGATAAATATTAAAATATTCATCAAACAAGATAAAGAGATCTGCAAATGAACGAGATTGCTACATATCACTGCCATTTTCAGTTAAGCTACCATACTTTTTTTTCTCTTTAGTTGAATAGTCGATAATTAAATCTTTACTCAGTAAAAAATGTAACATTATTAAACATTCACATATAAAATTTGCTTATCAAAACAAATTAAATATTTTTTGCTTGATTTCCATGTAGCTATAAAATAAAATTTGAACCCTCCATCAGCACACTTTAGTTTGAATAAGTAAACATCGCAAACAAAATTGTATAAGACCCTCAGAGTAAAAGAATCATCTTCAAATTTATTTCTAGGCGCTTCTGCAGTTATGTCAAACTAACTTGTATGGCTTTGTCCCATATATTCACAGATAATAATACATGTAAAACCTGCGCATGCGCACAACGTACATTTGTATCAAAGTTAGCTTTGATTGCTGAATTCAAACACATTGCGCAGATAGATTACTACAAATACATACATAAGTAATAAATATATGCCTTGCGATAATGTATTGTTTTTTATATAATGAAACGTAGTAGGCTATGAAATATAAAAATAGTAGGCTTTGAAAAAAAGCCAATACAATCGGTCATTAAGTGTTTAATTCTGAAGGGTACACATATGTTTTTTTTACTAAAATGCAGAAAAACGCATTAACTAGCGAAGAAAATCGTAGAAAATTCTGTGTGCTGTGTATGAAAGAGAAAAGTTTTACGAGATTTATAAAATATAAATAAAATGGGGAACATAACAACGAAAGGAGAAATCGAGAAGCTTTTCGAAAATGTGTTACGCAATAATAGTTCCACTCGAAAATAATTACCCACAGACATTTGTAGTTTGTGCTTACAGAAACTTTATGGTCTACCAAATAAAGAAATTTTCAAGGAATAAGAGTGCCAGATATAAAATAATTCAAACCAAATCTGCAGGGAAAATAATTTCAAGAATAATCCAAAATTCTTCAAAGGTGAACAATATCATTTTTTAAATATCGTTTGAATAAATGTTTTTCATTTTGAAATAATTGGTTTTTGTAGAAAATATTTTAATTTTGTATAAACAAAAATTTTAATAGCTAATAAATATTTGTTTTTGTCTTGTTTGATAGGAATTTCATCTTTACCAACGTTAAAGAACAGAAGTTATAAAAGATGCAGTGAGTGCTTTTCAATTATTTCCACAGGTCATTCGCATAATTGTTTTTCCAGCCAACGTGTCTTCAATTTTGAAGAATTTTATCCTAAAATCATAGAGCATATAATTTCATCTTCCCTGCTTGGTGTACAAAAATCAAAGGCAATGATTCGTCTACAAAAAAAATAATGCAATTAAGCTTTCAAATATAAAAGGCAAACCCACCAATGTAATTACTTATAAAGAGAATAGCTGGCAATATGAATATACAACTTTTTTTTCATGATTTTTTTAATATCAAATATTCTGATCTTAAATAAAATCCCAAAAATAAAGACATGTCCGTAATTCGTCAGCGTGCAATATGCTGCACGATATACTCGTACATGGTTTACTTTAGTTCCCACAAAAAACACGTGGCTTATCAAAAGTTAATTATAAATTTGTTATAGATGGAGGTGTAGGATTTTTTAAAACTTTGTGTTAACATACAGACTCCGTATCAACTGAACTGCTTGATAACGGGAGACCTATAGATAATTTTGCAGTGGGTATAATCTTAAAGAGATTGTTTGACAGTGGAGTAAAAAAGCTTTTTGTTATAGGTGTCTTACCTAATTGAAAGGAAATATATAATAACAAAAAAATATTATTTAGGAGTATAAATATGGGTCATTCCATCCAAAATTTACATTCAAAAATTTTTTTGTGCAAACATTGTTTTTGTTGTTCTTTGAGGCAAAATATTTGACACAGTGTTTTTTATTTCGACCCAATATAAAAAATTTTGGGGTTATGAATTTTCTAAACATTTCAGTATACGAAGAAAAGTATTTCATACAAAAAATAACTAGCAGGCTAAAATTTACCCATTTTTCTCTGCTTTCCAATAAAAACTATTTTGAATTTGTTCGACTTATTTTTTATAAACAAAAGGTACATTTTTATAAACAAATAAATTTTTTTTCAATTTGGAACTATTTTTTTTAAATGTACATTCGACTTTTCAGTTACTAATTTATAAATTTTGGAGTGGGCCGTACAAAATTTTGATTGTGAAAAATTTTTGAACTTTGTCTCTCGCGCTATTGGTTAGCGCAATTGACATACTAGTATACCCGTACATATATGTAACTACAAATAAGTACAAACAAGCGCGCGCTTGGATCGCGGAGGTTGAATATTACAGTTTTATTGCGGGCGTAGATTTTAATGGCCCATTCTCAAATGTATACAGTCGTTATTGAAAAGTCTAATGTACATTTAAAAAAAAACAACTGAATAAATTTATAAAAGTGTATCTTGGTTTAAAAAAAATAAGTTGAAAAAATTCTACGTAGTTTTTATTGCAAAGCTGAGAAAAAAGCGTAAATTTTAGGCCTACTTTTCTTTTTTTCGTACATATTAATTCGCCGCAGGATACGCCATTTGAATATGTACATATGAATGTTTATTGATTTCTTACAGCTACTATGTATGTTCATACATACTATGTACATAAGTAATTCTTATTTCCATTAATCAAGCGCATAACTGACATGTCTTAATTGTATTGGGAATGGCTTTTTACTGAGCGCTACAACAATAATAGATAAATAAATATTTATAAGTGGCAAGCTATGTCATTTTGAATGTGGTTTGCTTTTGATATACACAACACTGTAAATATCTTAATAAAAAAAAATGTGTGGCTAAACATGAGATAACACGGCAACACCGCATAGAAAATGCCTTCGTGACTTCTTCGCATAGGCCTGATTATTTATTTCATTCTAAAGTCGTGTCTACTGGTCAGCCCTTAAAATTACACTGTCAAACCGCTGGAATCTATTCAAATTACACTGTTAAATAAGAAAGAGACATGGGT
This sequence comes from Philophylla caesio, assembly GCA_963971545.1. NCBI lineage: Eukaryota > Metazoa > Arthropoda > Insecta > Diptera > Tephritidae > Philophylla > Philophylla caesio. The sequence continues at coordinate 22,441,205 of OZ020605.1, forward strand.
TAAGTTATAGAGGGATGGAACGAGATATCTTACTTAGTTTAGGTTAGGTTAGTGCGGTTGTCATTACAGACACACTTAGGCTCATGGCCCATTGTGATGCCGTATTTGGGGGTTGTAACTCCCCACGAAAGAACCACCCCCTAAAACCAATCAGTGCTTCGAAGGAACTTAAAGAGAACTCTTATTTCAATCTCCCCAAGCTCTTCCAGGTCGTTGAAGGACTGTCTGTCCATAGTGGAGAGGCTTCTTCGGGATAGAGCAGAACATTGGCACAGAAGGTGCAAGATAATATCTTCCTCCTCTTCGTCGTGACAGTTTCTACAGAAGTCGTAGTCTCAGCCCTAATCGAAAGGCGTGTTTACCTATAAGACAGTGTCCTGTTATGACCGATATTATCATGCTCAAGTCGTGTTTATTCATGTTTAGTAATTGCCATGTGCGTTTTGCGCTGAGAGCCGGCCACAGTGGCTTCGATATTTTGCAGGTTGTTTCCTGCCGCCATCTATCGTTCGATAATTTTGTAAACCTTTCGGCTATACGAAGCTTGCAAGTTTGCAAGGGTATTCCTAGTTCATCACATATATCTTCAGTCGAGAGCCCAGTACCGAGTCGGGCTAGCTCGTCGGCCTTACAATTTCCCTCTATTCCGCTGTGACCTGGGACCCATGTCACCCTCGAAGAAATGACTCAGCCATCTCGTTAAGAGATGCGCGGCATTTCATAGCCACAATGGAGGTCGTTGATTGCTTTGTGAGAAATTGTATTGCCGCCTGGCTGTCAGTGAAAATGTAGATATCAATCACGGGTATCGTATCACACTTTACCAGTTGTGTGGCCTTATATATCGTCATCAGTTCCGCCTAAGTGTATCGCCGTAGCACTTGCTACCTGTTTGGCATGCAGATCTTTCGGAATTAGATTAAGTACAGTATATAGTGACTTCGATGCCGTTGTTTTTTTTTATCGCACCAGTTATGAGAATGGACGCCAGTCTCTAAACTTTATCCATCATTTTAAAATTTCACCTTTCTGGAAGTCCTACCATACTACTATGCCGTAACATAGGATCGGCCTGATCACCGCTGTGTATAACCAGTATATAATTCTTGGTTGCATTCCCCAACTTTTCCCGATTGTCCTGTTGCAGGAGTAGAGAGCTATTGTCGCTTTACGCACTCTGTCTTGGATGTTTGGCTTCCAGTTAAGCTTCCTGTCCAAAATGAGTCACAGATACTTGGTCTGTTCCTTTACTACGAGGGTGTTTCCCCCTAGAGTTATTTGTATGAGATCTGGTGTTTTGTGCTTCCTAGAAAAGAGCACCAGGTCCGTCTTTGATGCAATTACTCCAAGTCCTCGGCTACTGCACCACAGAGTTAAGCTACTGACGATCTTTGAAGTAGGTCCGTTATTGTGGAGAGGTGTTTGCCTGAGATTGCAAAGTACTTGCAGAGTTGTAAAATGGATATGCCTTGCAATCATTAAATAATAATTATATATTGGCAGTATCGACAATTTCAGTCAGCAAAAATTATAGGTATATAAAAAGTTAATAGAAAAACCAAGTAATCGTATGTAAAAATGACACCTGAAATTTAAAAAAAAAAATCCAGTGGCGTAGCCAAAAATTAGTCATGGTAAGTTGTTATTCAAAATTATTTTGATCGCTTCAAAGTGTTTTTCGTTCAATTTTTTTATTTTGAAGGTATAATTCAATAAAAACAATTTCCAAGTAGCTATAAAATAAAATTTGAACCCTCCATCAGCACACTTTAGTTTGTATAAGTAAAAAAAAGGGTATAAGCCCCTCAGAGTAAAATAATCATCGTCAAATTTATTTCTAGGCGCTTCTGCAGTTATGTCAAACTTGCTTGTATGTGTTTGTCACATATATTCACAGATAATAACACATGTAAAACCTGCGCATGCGCACAACGTACATTTGTATCAAAGCTAGCTTTCATTGCTGAATTCAAACACATTGCGCAGATTGATTACTACAAATATATAAATAAGTAATAAATATATGCCTTGTGATAATGTATTGCTTTTTGTATAATGAAACTTAGTAAGCTATGAAATATAAAAATAGTAGGCTTTGAAAAAAAGCCAATACAATCGGTAATTTACTGTTTAATTCTGAAGAGTACACATATGTTTTTTTTTTACTAATATGCAGAACTAGCGAAGAAAATCGTAGAAAATTATGTGTGCTGTGTATGAAAGAGAAAAGTCTTAGTAATTTATAAAATATAAATAAAATGGGGAATATAACAACGAAAGGAGAAATCGAGAAGCTTTTCGAAAATGTGTTACGCAATAATGATTCCACTCGAAAAGAATTACCTACAGACATTTGCAGTTGGTGCTTACAGAAACTTTATGGTTCTACCAAATAAACAAATTTTCAAGGAATAAGAGTGCCAGATTTAAATTAATTCAAACCAAATCTGCAGGGAAAATAATTTCAATAATAATCCAAAATTCTTCAAAGGTGAACAAATTCATTTTTTAAATATCGTTTGAATAAATGTTTTTCTTTTAGAAATAATTGGTTTTTGTAGTAAATATTTTAATTTTGTATAAACAAAAATTTTAATAGTTAAAAAATATTTGTTTCTACATATCTTGTTTGATAGAAATTTCATCTTTACCAACGTTAAAGAACAGAAGTTATAAAAGATGCAGTGAGTGCTTATTAATTATTTCCAAAGGTCATTCGCATAATTGTTTTTCCAGCCAACATGTCTTCAACTTTGAAGAATTTTATCCTTAAATCATAGAGCATATAATTTCAACTTCTCTGCTTAGTGTACAAAAATGAAAAGGCAATAATTCGACTACAAAAAAAAAATAATACAATTATGCTTTCAAATATAAAAGGCACACCCACCAATGTAATTACTTATAAACAGAATATCTGATAATATGAATATACAACTTTTTTTGATGATTTTTTTTAAAATCAAGTATTTTGATCTTAAAAAAAAAGCCCAAAAATAAAGACATGTCCGTAATTCGTCAGCGTGCAATATGCTGCACGATATACTCGTACATGGTTTACTTTAGTCCGCACAAAAAAATCGTAGCTTATCAAAAGTTAATTATAAATTTGTTATAGACGGAGGTGTAGGATTTTTTAAAACTTTGTGTTAACATACAGACTCCGTATCAACTGAATTCCTTGATAACGGGATACCTATACATACTTTTTAAGTGGGTATAGTCTTAAAGAGATTGTGTGACAGTGGAGTAAAAAAGCTTTTTGTTATAGGTGTCTTACCTAATTGAAAGGAAACTTATAATAACAAAAAAATATTATTTATGAGTATAAATATGGGTAATTTTTCATCCAAAATTTACATTCAAAAATTTTTTTTTTGCAAACTTTTTTTTTGGTGTTCTTTGAGGCAATATATTGGACACGGGGTTTTTTATTTCGACCCAATATAAAAAATTTTGGGCTTATGAATTTTCTAAACATTTATAAAAATGTACCTTTAGTTTAAAAAAAATAAGTCGAAAAAATTTAACGTATTTTTTATTGCAACGCTGAGAAAAAAGCGTAAACTTTAGGCCTGCTAGTTATTTTTATAAGGAAATACTATTCTTCGTATATGCAAATGTTTAGAGATATTTTTTTTGAGCGTCGAAATTTTGAAAACTTATAATTCCAAAATTTTTTATATTGTGTCGAAACAAAGAAATACGTGTCCAATATTTTGCCTCAAAGAACTCAAAAAAATGTTTCGCACGAAAAAAAAAATTTTCAATATAAATTATTGTTAAAGCGGAAGAGGAAAAAAGGAAGTGCATTGTTATAAAAGTGTATAAGTTAAAATAGACAAATAAGTTATAGTTTTATATGACATACAGCAGAGGGCGTTAACTGCAGAGTTGCATTAAGGCGTTGGAATTGCTTCATATTTTCCAACACCTCCCCTCGAAGAATTTCAATTACGCCATAAAAGATATGTCAGCTTGCTTCATACCCAAATACAATATGCAGCTGTAATGTTTTAGTGAAGATAATAATTTGGAACTATTTTTATTCAGTTTTTTTTTTTTAAATGTACATTCGACTTTTCAGTTACTAATTTATATATTTTGGAGTGGGCCGTACAAAATTTTGATTGTGAAAAATTTTCTAACTGTATCTCTCGCGCTATCGGCTAGCGCAATTGACATACTAGTATACTCGTATACAGTCATCGACTGCCACTAGACGTATACGGTTGTGCTCAGTGATATTCTGTTTCATACATTTGTTTTGCGAAAGTGACATACACACAAACATCTCTTTCTTCTCTTTATTATTTGTTTAAAACACGTGCTTATAGACATTCAATTTAAAACTAAACAGAAAAAGTATTTGTGAAAAATGTTCGCCCTATTGTCCTCTAGTCCAGAACCAAAAAGAAAAAAAAAACTAATATCCAAATACCCAAAGACGAACTTTTTCCCAAGTTACCAACAACAATAAGAGAAAGCCCTAAATACTTAGTGTTAAGCTCAATCGAATCGAACAAGCCAATGAATAAGTTTTCTTGCTTCGCTGTGCATAAAGCTTTAAAAAATATTAGCTCGGATATAATAAAAATCACTGAACTTAGAGACGGAGACTTGCTACTTCTTGTTAAAAATTGTACTATAGCCAAAAAGTTCACAACAACAAAACAACTTATCGGGATAGTTAATGTGAAAATCGAACAGCACAAAAGTCCTAACTCTTCAAAAGGTACTATTTACGCTCCGTGCTTAAACGAAGTTGCGGACAATGAAATAATAGAACATTTAAAAGAACAGGGTGTTGTTCAAATTTAAAAATTTCCCAAATTTGTAAATGGTTAACCAATTCCAAGTGGCGTAGTCCTCCGGACTTTTGATCGCTATTACCTTCCGGAAAAAATTGATGTGTCGTGGTATACGACCAAGGTAAGACCGTATTACCCAAATCCCATGAGGTGCAAGAACTGTCAATCCCTTGGGCATACAAAAAAACGATGCAATAAGCCCCCTGTTTGCGATGCGTGCGCTCTGCCTTCCCACAACCCCCAACCATGCACCCGTATAAAATGCGTAAACTGCGCTGATGAACAATCCTCTTCCGACAAAATGTGCCCAAATGAAGAGAATAGTAACGATACAAACATACAATAAATGCTCTTATCGCGAAGCAGTGAGTATCTACAAAGCGCAAATACCACCTACTCTCTACTCATCATCAGTCTCTTTCGCTAGCGTAGCTAGCAATCCAACGAACACACACACCACAAAACCCACACATAACACACAAACTGAAGCACACAACTCTCTTCCCTCTCTTACTTGCTTAAGCACAAAAGAAAATTATATTTACAACAAAGCAAATGTAAACGAAACAAACGAAAAAAACACAAGAAGTCAGCCGCAGTCTATTCCAAAAACTACGCTCCATCAACGTCATTTGATCTCGCAACAACAATCCCACTCATCTCAAAGTTGATCTCACACCTTAACAATCTGCTCGCTACCCCTTCACCCACCGATAACCTACTCACAGAATAGAGCATGCGAATTCTCCAGTGGAATTTGAAAGGCCTATTTAACAACTACATTGATTTAAACATACTCATAAATGAATTTTCACCACACATTATTGCTTTACAAGAAACCCACCTCCCAGCAAACAAAACAGCATACACCCCTCACAAATACAGCGGCTATTTTCACAATCTTCCGCAAAATAAATCTACTAGACAAGGCATTGCCCTTTTGATTGAAAAATCCATAAACCATAAACGAATCCCAATTTCATCCAATATTTCCGTCATTGCCATCAAAAATTTAACAGTGTAGAGCTTATACAAATTACAAATGCACTCCCTACACCTACTATAATTGTAGGCGATTGCAACACATGGAGCCCACTTTGGGGATCAAATTTCTCAAACCGCAGGGGTCAAGCAATTGAAGATGTTATATTGTCGAAAAACCTCGTCGTGCTCAATGACGGAGCCCCTACCCAGTTTTCCACCCACAATTCCTTCTCCCACGTCGATATTGTCCTCTCTTCCGCACCTTTAGCCCCTAAACTTTCTTCCCACACGCTAGGCGATCTCCATAATAGTGACCACTTCGCCATTATAACGACCCTTACCTGCCATAAACTATGTACCACCAAACCGAGATCAAAATGTCTTACGGAAAAGGCTGATTGTCCAAAATACTGCTCCCTAGCTATTACTTAAGCAAATGCAAAAACTATTTCAAAAAACATAAATGCAGAAGCTTGTACGATAAAAACGATTGTGCGGTCCGCTGCTCATATGGCTATACCACAATCGAACACTAGAAAATTCAACACTAAACTTCCATATTGGACGAACAATCTAGCTGTTTTAAGAAACACAAAGCAATCGCTCTGCGCAACGTTCAAACACAATAGAATAACAGACAATCTAGTTAATTATAAAAGGGCAAATGCTAAATTTAGAAAAGAACTAAAGTTTGCTAAAAATCAATATTTTGAGAGACCCACAGCTAACATAACACCTAACTCAAGTCCCAAAAGAATATGGGGTGACATAAAAATGATTTCAGGAGGAAACAAACCCAACAAGATTGACTTTATACACGGGGCACAAGGACCTATCTATAATCCTCAAGACATAGCAGAAAACTTTGCGTTAACATGGTCAAGCAATTCCCACAGCTCTAATTTCCACAGTGATTTCACTAATTTCTCAAAACAAATAAGTTCTGACCCGTATCACATTCTCACTCCTTCCCCTGTGGCTTTACTAATTGAATCACCAATCACAATAGAAGAGTTTGACTCTACAATTGCCAGTATGACTGGAAAAACACCTGGTTCAGACAAAATATCATATCCGCTTCTAAAAAACCTCCCCCACCTTCTAAAACACAGGCTAACAACACTATATAATTGTATTCTAGATCAAGGCGTGTTCCCTCAGTACTGGAAAAAAGCCACTGTCATCCCTATCCCCAAACCCAATAAATCCAATACATCTGTCCCAAACTTTAGACCTATATCCCTTATTCCCTGTATTTTAAAAGTTCTTGGAAAAAATTATTTCAAAAAGGGTCATGTGGTATGCCAAAGAAAATAAATTAATAAGCCAACACCAATTCGCGTTTCAAAAGGGCTTAAGTGTTATCGATCCATTACTTTACTTTGAACACTGCGCCTTAAAAACACAATCTGACAAAAACCACTTATCAGTCCTTAGCCTTGACTTTGAGAAAGCTTTTGATAGAATTGGAGCCCATGTGGTACTACAAAAACTCAAAGAATGGAGTATTGGAGTAAAAATGTTCAATCTTGTCAAAGCATTTCTCTCAAACAGAAAACTGTCTGTTAGCATCAATAACCACAACTCCACCACTCACCCCCTACACAATGGAATACCGCAGATATCTCCTCTCTCGGCAACACTTTTCATTATAGCGTTTAATCAACTCAGCTTTTTAATATCCTCAATTCCATATGTAGATCATATGATATACGCTGACGACGTTTTAATTTTCTCGGCCTTGAAAGACTTAACCCAAATCAAAGCTACCTTCTCTCAAATACTAACAGAAATTGCCAATTGGTCTAAGACATCAGGAACCCAAATTTCAGCAAATAAAAGCGCAACCTTCCACATTTGCAGAAAACGAAATTGCACCTTCCCCAACCTCTCCCTTGGTAATACACTAATCCTACATACTAACTCATTAAGAATACTTGGTATAATTTTTGACAAAAAACTTACTTTTAGAGATTACTGTAAATACCTTATAATAAGCTTACTTAATAGACTAAATATTATAAAATATCTTACATCAAAACATTGTCATATCCACACCACAACCCTAAACAACATAGTAAAAGCGCTGATGTTATCTAAAATCGACTTCGGTCTTCCAATTTATGGACACTGTGCTAAGAAACACCTTACGTTAATTCATGCACCATACCACACGGCGGCGAGAAGAAGTATTCGGGAATTCCCTACATATCCAATCAAAACCGTGCTAACCGAAGCAGGACTTCCAGACATTCATCACAGAACAACACACAACGCAATGATGCTTACTCCAAAATTCCTCCAATGCAAAAACAAACTCCTTTTCGAAGCAACGAAAACACCACTACGTGCAACAAACAAGCCGTCAACAATAATGAAATGTATGGTATTTGTTCATCAGCTCGATATTATATCAACACCCCAGTTGACAAAGGAAAGCACTCATCCGCAGTGGCTGACGCTAAAATCCTCCATAATAGATACACTCTACAAACATCAAAAGGCGAAAACCAACGCTGAACAATACATCAAGTTCTTTAGTGACACTATTGAGCCTTATAAATCAGAGTGGGAAATCATATACACCGATGGGTCAAAATCAGACACCCACACAACGTTTGCCGTGACAAACGCTGAAGGCGTCACAATAGCTGTCGGTCCTTTACCTTCGTACTGCTCTGTACTTACAGCCGAAGCGGCTGCGTTACACGAAGCAGTGCTTTTCGCCTGGCAAACAAGAAATCCAGACTGCCGCAAACCATATAATGATTTTCTAAGTGTACATATCGGTTTATTACAGCTAGTCGATTGCCTTTGCCATGTTTCAGCTGTGCTTTTAATGCATGTTGCCCGCTACCTTTTTCAGCATAACATCAAGGTACTCGGGTATTTCCATATATACATATGTACGTCCTCTACACGATCACCATTGAAATACGCCGTAATCACGTCCATCTGGTGTATCTTCAAGCCTATTTCGGTTGCCAATGCTGCCATCAGTCTAACGGGTGCTATTCGAGTAACTGGAGACGTTATAATGAAATCCGCCCCTGGACACTGGGAACAGCCTTTAGCAACAAGACGTGCTTTCTTTAAATTACCATCTTTTGTGGGAAAACAAAACGACTTCCAATGACTTTTCTATAGCTAGGGCGCTCAACAATGCCCCATGTGTTTTTTGATAGTTGTGCTGAGTATTCGTATTCAATTGCGCCTAGCCATGCAGCAGCTTCATTACCATTTATCGCCTCGTTTATTGTGGTTGGATTACTCTGTTAATCGCCTTCTCTTTTCTGCCAGTGAGTGTCTCGACAGAGTTCTTAAATTTCTTAAACATTTCCAACACCTATTTATGCTTGATGAAATTAACATATTTGGAGTAGACATCTGTGAAGGTCACGAAGTACTTGGCGCCGGAATGAGAAGCCGTTCTCATCGGACCGCAACCGTTAGTATGTATGATCTCAAGCACGTCTGTCGTTCGCCGCTCTCTATGTTTTGCAAAAGTTTTTTGCATTTGTTTTTCGCTTAAGCAAGTTCACAAGGTGACATAAGTTCGTTTTTATTTACTTCGATGCCGTGTACCATGCTCGGTTAGCGCTTCAAATCTCTCTCGTTCAGGTGGCCCATGCTTATGTGCCAATTTTGCAAACTTGTACGTTTATTTTCAGCCGCAGCTCCGAAGGACTGCGTGCTGCTTACGTAGTATAAATCGCCAATTCTCTTTGCAGTGAGAAATGTTGACCGATTTCATTATTGCAGGCTCGTCACGTCGAAAGCACACGTTCTCAAATCTGGAACATACATAACTTGCTCAAACTGCATTCACATTTGCGTCTCCTCTCGATGACATCTAAATTGATATTGCCAATTCCTTTTATTTCTACTGCGTCGTTGTTTGCTAAGCTTAACATTCAGCTTATTTTCGCTTTTAGTGTTTTGTTTTGCTCTACAGTTTCGGGCGATATGGCCAATTTCGCCGCATTTGAAGCACCTTCTTTGTTCGCCTTTCATCATTCGTTTAAGATTACCATTAGCGTTGCCGACAAATTTTTTAAAATGTTTTACTTTAGAATTTGCAAGCAACACATTTTGCTACAAAACATTTTCTTTAGCTTTTCTGGACTGTTCCTCTTCAAGAATTTTTACTCGTAGGACGTCGGGAGATGGGAGCTCGTCGCGCGTCTCCAATGCACAACGAAACGTCTCAAATGATGCTGGCAAACTGTATATTAGTAAGACAGCAAATCGTCGCCTACGGTCAAGTTTATTTCTTTTAATTTGCTGACCGCATGGAAAAATTTGTTCAAGTGCTCGCGCTTATTGTCGCCTTCTTTCATACGTGCGAGTGCGATGCGCTTTAAAAGGATTGCTTTTCGCGCAGGCCCTTTAGACTGAAAAGTGGACTGTAGTTTCATCCACATTTCGTGAGAAGTTCCGCATTCAGCCACAAGTCCCAATTCCGAAGGAGCTATTGAAAGCATAGTATCGGCACATGCTTTTTGATCACTGTGCTCCCACTTGATAGCAGCATCACCGTCAGGACGTTGTTTTGATCCATCGGCGGAGCCTCACAAGTCTGCTTTGATAAGTATTGCCCGCATGTGTAGCTTGCCATAGTTATCGGCACTTAGCGGCTCAATCCTTTCAGAGCGCTCGGCCGTAATCACTCTTCGTTATTTATAACCGGTTACCGATATACAGCAATATTTATCTAAATAATCGGAATTAAAATTAACGTTGGAATTGCTTCGTATTTTCCAACACAAATTTTGGATGGAATGACCCATATAATTTATATAACTTATGTATGTCATGGTATTTTCGCCATCGATTTAAAAGTTGCAAATTTTTTATGTGGAATTGGAGCACCTGGTATTTTGCGCATCAAAACAAAATTTTCTAAGAACAATTGAAAATATTGTAAAATGGAAAGCTGCAGGTGGAAGTGATAAAGAGGCCAAATATTTTAAAGGTTGTAAAAATTTGCCATTAATATAGGGTTTCGGTACAGAAGCAGATACTAATTTTAAAGCTATGTTATAAAAATTGCATTAATGTTAGCTGAGATGTGTTATGTTCAACAGAAGTTTTTTTGCGCGAATTAATAAAGTCTTTGTCGTTTGTGAATTTTTTTTCAATAGTTATGCAACTTTAAAAATAGAACGTGTCTGGCGTAATCCATTGTTTATCACATCATAGCTCGCAAAATATTAGTTTTATCCAAGGCAGATCTAACAGGTAACCGCAGTGGAGAAATTGCAACCGTGCTAGATTTTTTGATATACCTTTATTGTCAATAAGAACTATGAAATCAGTCTAATGAAAACAAAACTTGACAATAAATAAATTGGATTCATCCAACATAGTTAAATACAAAATGCACATTTTTATTTCGGAACTGTTTGTTTGAGAACTGGGCATCAAGTGTACGCGTTTTGCGCCAGCAACCAATTCACAGCTCCCGAAATGATCTATGGACACCACATTGTTTCCGTGAACGTGATGCCACAAGTTCTCTTCGGCAACAAAACTTCAGCGTGGCTCTTGCGGCACGTTTTAAAAAGAAACTCCGCCTTTTATTAGCTGTTTCTTGCTGAGAACGCACTTTCCCAACTCTGTACAAGTTGGGCAAAAACTACACAACGCAAATATACAAAATATGCATTTCATGAGCAAAATGCACAATATACTTTTTCACTACAAAACACGAATCAGATGTAAACATATTTTTTTGTTTTTATCGAATGAAAACAAAGTTTGACAATTAAGATAAATGAAAAAATTCAAATTATTAACTCTGCTGAGGTTACCTGTCAAATCTGCCTTGGTTTTATCAAAAAAATTATTAAAAATACTTCTTTATATACAAAAAGTCAGTAATTTGTAAAACGAAAAAAACTTTTACTTTTCTTTAAATTCAAAATTTTGTATAACTCTCTGACTCTTTGTCTACTTAAAAGTTACTAAACTTTGCGAGTTATGAAGTGATAAACAATGGCTTACACCAAACACCTTACATTTTTAAAGTTGCATACGTAACATTTATTTCATTTCCCGGCGAATTGTCATATCTTATGAGTTTTTCTAGAACATACTCAATTTGTATGAAAATCTTTTATGCAGATTTTTTTTTGCGACCTTCTGACGAACGCATATACCGCATAAGAAAGACTTAACACACCAAAACCTGCGTGACCGAAACTATAATACAACTACAAAAATTTTGAATATACTAACACATGTGTAAGCGTATTTTTTATATGCTTAACATTTGATGTAGGAGTAGTTAAGCAGTTAAGCTAGTCGATTAATTAATTAATTTTCCAAAAATAAAATGAAATTTTCCTTTTTTAAAGACACCCGGGTGGCAAATGTCAAAAATGTATTTATTTTCTTGCAGTGTGTGCGTTTTCAAATTGTTGTTTAATTTATTTATGGTTAACATAAAAAGAGGTAAGTTTTGAAAAAAACTTGCGTATATTTTTTTTTGAGAATGATATACCGCTGTTTGGCTCTCCTATGATTTAAAAGTGATTTATTAAAATTATTTAAATGTAATAAAGTTCAATTCGAATACCAAAAAAAAATTATTATTTTGTTTAAGAATAAAAAACCAGAACCAAAAAGTTCAAAATTAAAGAAAGAGAGAGGGTAGATTTTTAGTTATTGTTAACTTCTCTCGTTTCCATTTCCTGGAATTAGTAATAGCTGATATATAGCTGACCGTGAAAAAACACGAAATGGTACTGAAAATTTTCCCTTGTGACTTGTTAGTAGTTATTGCAAAGCATGTTTTTACGGGGAAGTATACTCGTTTGAAACTAAACAGTAAATTTGTTGGTATCATTGGAATCCTTGGGATCATGGTGATTTCTTCTGCTGCAGGCCCGGTTAAAATATTCGCTTGTATAATATCAGGCATAAAACGCGTGATTTTGAGTCGTTACCGGTTACTTAAACTTGGAGGCTTAAGATTTCGAAAAATTATTATTAGTGTATCAATTTTAAAGTTTAATTCATTTGGTGGTAGTCCCGGGCGTTTATAGAGTTAAGAAACTTCGTTGGGTAGAAATAATATCTCCTTGTTCTGGCAATGAGTCCATAGACTTGTATACTTTGTATTCAAACTCTTTGCGAAATTAATTGTTTAATCGTTCTAACGCAGTTTCCCATAACATATAAAGTGTAAAGAGTGATGAATATGGTACCGTTGTCTATTTTCAGTACGTATTCAGCAAACTGATTTGAATGACCATCTATATTAAGCTGAACTCGCATGTTGATAGACAATTTTAGTTTCTTTATATCTGACCAAACTTCAGAGTTTTTAAGGCATGCGTTGAAGATCTTACATCTTTTAGTGTTGTATTCACAGCATCGATATTGGATTTAAGCGACATTGTACACTTATCCCATGTTATAAGCGATGCTTTTTGGAGCACAACAGCGACAACACTATTTTTTTTTATCGAACATATACAGGTCTGTTCTGGTGAAAAAATAAGAGGTGGTTTGAAGCGAAGTGAGCAGTTCTTCCCCTACTTAGAAGAGTAGCAGCAATGCCAGAAGAGGCTACAACAACAATAATTTTGGCTTCACTACGAACTTTCGCCAAAAGAAGTGAAGTCACAAAGGCCTTGCCTGTTTCTCAGCTTTGGTTCATATTCGAATAAAAATTGCTGTAGCTGATTTATATTAAACGTTGGCTCACGCATATACAAAAGGTTGTATAAGTTCTAGTTACCATGGTTAGGTTTGGGTAAACCGAAATCTTTTAAACATTTTTCTCCGTAAGAAAAAGTTAAGTCCTCTAGAAGAATTAGTCCCGTGTTGAAAATTAATAAATTTTTTCACACCTTTTTCTAATTATTAAGAAAATAAACACTAAAATATTTTTTCTTAGCCTATTTCTATTAAAAATTGCCGTATATCTATGTATATTGCTTTGTATTTTTGTATTTTTTGTAACTTTATCGCCAAAAAAAGGAGGTTTATCTTCCAATAATAAACAAAATAAGTGTGCCACTCAGCTGTTCTCAACAAAGTCTTAATTTAAAAAAAAGAATAATTAAAATCGGTTCAGTACTTTGAGAGCCAAACTGTGACAAACATTCCTTATATAATCAATTTTATATAATATATGTAGACGTGAATACTAGGGATGTCAATTTTGGGCATTTTTTTGATCCCGAATTTTACGAAATTTTGATTCGTGACTTTTAATTTGCCAAACAATGTAACACGTCTGTAATCGTTGTATTATAGAAGTAAACAAAATAACATTAACTTAACAGAGAAGAACGATTTGTTGTAATCCATGTATTTATTTGACTTTCTTTAGCCAAGGTTCGTTTTTTACACCAAGAAGGATATTCTCCAGCTCATTTATAATGACAAGGACAAAACCAAACCTTTAGGGAGTTAACAAGCTGTGGTATTTGTGAACTCTCTGTTTTGCCCTTTGAAGGGGAAATTTTAAGAATGATACAATATTTAAAAACTAAATGGCTATTGAATTCATTGCGTTCTACAATCCCAGGATTTAAATAGACTTATCCCGGGATATTCGGGAGTTAAAAATTAAATGTATGTACTTTACTTCATTAAGTTATGCAGTAACAGATGTGAAGAGATGGAAGAGAGAGAGAGACTGTGTGCTACAAACGATAAAGGCACACTCACACACACAAAGCACGCTACGCTGCAGGCTGCGTTTGACGAATGAAAAACTTTATGCTTCCAATATTTTTGGTTTTTTAAAAACTCCAATCCGAAATAAAAGAGGTTTGATTTCAGAAAATTAACAAAATAAGTATGCCACTCGAGAGCCTAGGGCAAATGCTTTATTTTGAAAAAAGAAGTTTATAAAAATCGCTTCAGAACTTTATGAGATTAGCCGTTACAAACATTTTTCATATAAGCGATTTTATATAAGTAGTATAGATATAGATATAGATGAATATACATATATGAATCACTATGTACATACAAATTATCAATAGTCCAAATTATTATCACTTATTATATTATCACTTTAGTTATCAGATAATGCTGTCTGATGAGTTCTCTGTTACAAACTGAAACTTATATTCTAAAGCTAATATCTTAAATAGGTCCCTGCACTTTGTCGTAGTTGTTGTGTTCCGCAATTCGATGTTAGTAGTAGTTGTAGAGTTATTGCAGCGGATACGACGCCGACGCTTGCGTTGGCAGTTTACCGCTAACGCTGTGCTTTACCCGTCAGCGTGGGAATGTGAATTCGCTGACTTAGGCCAGCTGCAAGTTTGTTGTTGACAGTGAACGGATCGTCTTGCGCTAGCGCTGTGACTTACCTGTCAGCGTGAGAGTGTGAATTCGCTGATTCAGGCCACGCGCGGACTTTATTGTTGACAAAGGGCTGCTTCTGTTAACTGCCAGCTGTCAGCGTGAGAATGTGGATTCGCTGACTCAGGCCACCCGCGGACTTTATTGTTGACAAAGAGCTGCTTATGTTAACTCCTCCCCTTCTAAATGAAGGCCGTCCACGGGCTTCCTAAAATTGTTTATGACGTTCTGAAGATTCTGGGATTTGCGTCTTCTTTTTCGCTCTTGGTATAGTTTAATTAGACCGTAACAGGAAATTAGTATGACAATGCTAGTGAGACCTGATATCGTTGGTCCTATCATAGTCCTCCCTTCGATTTTCCCGATAAAACGCAGGTTTTCCATACTTATATTGTGAAGTATGGAAGACTCAAAATCTCTTGATGACTGGTGATATTGAGGAGCGCCGTCGTTGCTGAACCTGGTAATTTTTTCAACATGCCGTTTAGGTTTTTGAAGTAGGCTAGGGCGAGTGCTGCAGTGGGCAACATTACCAGAATGAAGCTGCTGCGCGCACGTTGGATGTTGTAATTTTTTGCAAAACGTTGATGTGAGCGTTGCGCTGCAATTTCCAATCGCCAAAATTTGATTATGACAATCGGCAATATTGTTGTCATTCCCAAGGTGCAGGATTGTTTCGTTGTGTGGGACAGGAAAAATAATAATTTTCTTACAGACTAGTACTGGCTTAGGATATTTGATAATAAAATGAAGAGTATTACCGTCTAATAGAACCTTAATATATGATACATCCATTAAATGAGTGATAGTTGTGTTTGTAGAGCGCATTTCAAGAATGTTTTTATATCATTTGAGTTTAACAACATGGGATTTATTGTCCCTATCTTTGCAAGGGTAGTAGTTGAAATTAAAGTTTCAATTTCATTTATAATGATCCTATTTCTTGCAAGCAGCATTTCATACAAGTGACCAGTGTCGATCTGTCCAGCTTTTGAGTTTTTAATGATGTGGTTAACCGTTTCCGTCAGTTCATTTATCATTTCTTGTATCCTTATGTTTATTTCTACCTGATGTCGCTCTGAGTCTACGAGTTCCTGTTGTCGGAACTTCAAGTTTTCAAAGTCGTCAAAGTCAGGCGTACCGGCGATAACCTTTAGTGCCGTACCCAAAATGTTAATGCTGCTAGCCTGCCTGTGATGTATGTCTAGTGTTGTCAGAAGCACCTTTATGTGTGCAATGTCTGCGTCGAGTAACATTCTCATATGGGATAGAGGGAATTGCGTTGTTAAGCCTTTGGTTTCC
Source organism: Philophylla caesio (assembly GCA_963971545.1). Classification (NCBI taxonomy): domain Eukaryota; kingdom Metazoa; phylum Arthropoda; class Insecta; order Diptera; family Tephritidae; genus Philophylla; species Philophylla caesio. Next base: position 22,457,629 of record OZ020605.1, read on the forward strand.
TCAACTACTCCCTTGTATATTGTAAGATTAGTTGTATGCCTTAGATAGCCAAATTCCTCCCAAACCGTCGCGTCACCATCCTAAATCGGTATGTAGTCGGAAGTCGAATAGTCCGTCAATTTTGCCGTCGACGTTTGAATTAGGAGTATCACAATCAGTATCCTGAAATATAGTGTGAAAGAAGCTCAAATAATTCACCCTATGCTATTTAAAGAATTCTAAAATATGCTAGGAATTTTCCTTTACTTTAGGTTGTCCTTATGGACCACCCTCCATTTTATGAGAACCGTGGTTCCTAAATCTGCCTCAACCTTCTCCTCAACATATAAAGGGGTTAATTTATTTCCGAATCGTCTGTTAGTCTTTACCAATACTCTTTCCCCCACGTCGAATACTCTATTCTGTCTGGAGGGGTTATTCCTATCCATTTGTGCTTGTTGGGCCTTCATTATTTTCATGGTTATCTCATTCCCCATTTCGGGTGGGTTGGCGTGAATTATTTCGATTGGTTTCATATTGGTCACCGAGTGAATCGTTCGATTGTATTCAGTTGTTGCCATTAATATGAGGTCTGTCGTTTCGTTAAGTTTTCTCTCCAGTTTCAAACATCTGGCTATCTCCAAAAGTGTACTATGGAGGCGTTCAACCTGCCCGTTCGAGGTGCTATGAAGGGGTGGTGAGTTTACGATGTCTACACCAAAACTATTTTTTAATAATGAGGTTATCATTTCACAATTTAGAGAAGCTTCATTATCACAATAAATAGTCTTTGTGTTTGGAAATATATTCATTAACTGAATGATTGGGACATTTACATCTACATTTGTTTGAAAAGGTATAGGTTGCACCACCGCAAATTTTGAGAATTTGTCCAGACAGGTAAGAAAGTACTTTTTGTCTGTTGAAAAGATATCAATGTGCAACATTTCCCCGGTATAGGAGGGGGTTGGAGTTACACCATGTTCCTGCTTACGTGGGTGCCTGTCGTATTTGGCTTTACTACAGATCTTACAATTCGCTACAACTTCGTTCGTCAAATTGGTCTTCTTTGGGAAATAGTAGTCGCAGAGGATTTGTTTAATATTCTCCTGGGCTGCTCTGTGAGCTCGATTGTGCTTAGCAACAACAATCTTCCTCTGTTCATTTTTGTTGACAATGTCAGACACCATGTTTTTGCAGTGCCAAAACTTTGTTGACGGAAAACTCCTTACCAATTGATGTTGTATGCTGGCCAATGTTGGTAGATCGCAATGTATGGCATTTACCACATTTGGGTTTACAGCTATTTTTATCTCCTCAATAAGGTGCTTCCTATTTGTAAATTGAATTATATGACGAGTTTTATTGCCAAAGTATATGAAGTTCCGTGCTTCCTCTAAAACGATTTGCTTTCGGAAACAATTTAATGGTTTCTGGTTCCTTCTATCGTATAGGATAGTGACATTTCGCTGTGGATTGTAGCCAAATCTGATTTGGCATGCTCCTCTAGAGCGGGGATGTTCTGTCGTGACAGCGCGTCAGCAACATGATTTTCCTTGCCCGGTTTGTAAACAATTTGAGCGTTGTGATCGTCGATAAACCCTTTTCAGCGTTTAATTTTTGCATTTGGGTTTCGGTCTGAAACCGCAAACGTAAGTGGCTGATGGTCTGTAAAAATGTTTAAATTTTTAACGCCATAGAGATAGATTCTAAGGCTTTTTAGGGACCAGACTATGGCAAGTAACTCGCGTTCGTTGGTTGCGAAGTTTTGCTCACGATCTTTCAAAGTCCTCGAAATAAAAGTAATTGGCCGCAAAGTCCTTAATAAAGCAACGATAATAGCTTGCTAAACCTAGAAAGGATCTGACATTGAAAAGAGTGGCGGTTATGGATAGCATCTACTTTGCTGCGGCTTGTTTTAATGCCTCCCCTAGACACAACAAAGCCTAAGTACTCAATGCTTTCCTTAAAAAATTGTGATTTCTCGCCCGAAATTCTCATATTAGCCTCATGTAACCTCTTTAAAACCCACTCGATATGCTCGACATGTTTTTCTTCGGTTTCTGAAAAGATAATAACGCTCTATGAAAAATGCTGGGCACATTCTTCGAACCAAAAGGAAGCCTGCAGAATTTGTATTTTCCGTTGCCTACCGAAAAATCGGTCTTTTCCCTATCGGACTCTGCGAGAGTTTTTTCGTTTAATTTTCTGAAGTCTATTACAAGACGTTTCTTCACATTGCCTTGTTCGTCCGTTCCTTTTTTGTCTACAACCCATATTGGGTTGTTGTATGGTGACCTAGACGGTCCGATAATACCATTTTTTAGTAAAGCGCGAATTTCAGTATTCACGAATTCCGCTACACCCATTGGATAAGGGTATAGCTTAGAATAGACCGGGTCGTCACTTTCGGTGCGAAAAGTGGCGACAATATTTGTGTTAAATGGTTTGTGTTAAATTAGGATCAGAAAAAACTCGTAATAAATTTGTCACCATTTTTTGAAATTTGGCCCTTACAACTTCGGGGACTTCTATGTCCTCTACTCGTGTGAAATTCATATTTCCACACTTTAAAAACTTTATTTCATCTGAGCCATTATTGGTTATTATTTTTTTTGATTTTAAATCTATTGTTGCGTTAGCAAATCCATACCTATTATTCCGTCGAATGTTGAAAGAGACGGGAGTATAAAAAAGGTACTGTTTGTGTCGGAGAGGTTGACCGTGCATTTTTCTTTAACGTGAGTAAAGCCATGGATTGATTTTACCAAGAAAGAATTTTCGACAGGTGTTATGTGCTTAAGCACTTTTAAAGGCTTTATATAGTTTTTTGATGCCCCCGTATCAATTAATAATTTTAGCTTTCTCCCTGCAATTGTTCTTTCAATGAACGGTAGCAAGGAGTTCTGTCTAAAAAATTTAACTGGTTAGGTTCAGCAAGGTCGTCGTCGATTGATGAGGCCTCTGAGTTTGCTACCTCATGATACGTCGTATCTTCTTAATTACTTAATTACTTGGTCTCTTCACTGTCTGTCCGTATTTTTGATTTTGATTATTAGGATATCGAGATGAGTATCCACTACTTTTCTGTTGTGCTGTAGGTTCTCTGAAGCGTTGCGAGGTATCAACGCCCATTGGCTGTACTGGCTCTAGTTTATGCGGAGTCTTGCTGTTGAAGTCCCGCGTTCTGGTAAAATGGGGATTTTTCGCAAGATACGTCTCATTTGTTTGATATCTACTACTTATACCTTTTTCCCTAGATTGCTCTATCTTTAGCCTTTGGGCTTTGTCTTCCAAGCCACTGGGATATGTGCTTGCGAACTGGTATCGCTCATGGTTAGATTCCACCTCTTGTGCTAACGCTAGAGCCGAAGGTAGATCTTTAGGCCGGGCTGAGAATAACACATCACTAAGGGGTTTCTTAGTCCCTGAAATAAATACGCGTAATGCATCCATTCTGAATTTTTCGTTTAGTGATGCAGCAATTGATTTTTCGTAAGTCATTATCGTTTTGTTAGTTAAAAGGGTTAACTTCTTTTCTACCTCGTCATAATATTGGAGTAGTGACAAACTTCCTTGGCGGAGAGTTGACATCTCCTGCTCGATCAAGTAAATTGGTCGTTTGTCGGAATAGCTAAAATCAAGGCGGTTAATTATTGCCTTAAAATTTAGAACGGTATTAAATGAGGCTAGAACCATGTCGGCCGGGCCTTTAACTTTGTTTCTAATGATGACAACAGCCTGATAATGTTTGCTGCTACCCTCATAGCCTTCAAAAACTTTGTAGGCTGTGTGTGCCGGCTGCCGCCACGATACATAATTCTCCTCACATCTATTCACGGGTACAATTTCTGTTTGCCTATATGTTTCTATGTTCGGTGTGTCGATTTTAACGTCATTTAGTCGTTGAGTAATACTTGCAAGCTTTTGTTCGAAATTTTCTCTTTGAGTGGCAAGTGCACTGCAAACTGCACTTTCTACTAATGTCCTTAATTGGTCTGGTTCCAGCGCCATTTCTTGTCTTTTGTCTGCCACTCTATATTCTGTCCACCAATTTTCTGTATTACCCCTATTGTGGCACTGTCTTTTACTAACCTCTATTCCGTTAAGGCTCTCAAATATTTTGTCCAGGTCCTGATCACTCATGAGCTTGAAATAAAACCGATACCAATAAGCTGGCCTGCGCAAAATTTATTTTTCAAAAACTCGTGCAAAGATTTACAGTTAATAGCGTAAATTATATTTAACACAAGTTTTCTTTTTTATTTACTTTTCAAGTAGAACAATTCAACATACTATATTTTTTGCACTCTACTTACATATTTTTTAATCTTAATTCTATTGTTTTAATTTTTCGTAGAAATTTTTGATCTTCTTCGGTCCGTGATTCCTTTTTTGTGACGTCTCCTACTTGATGGGTCCGTACTATTGTTCCCGAATAGTTTTTACTATTTTTTATCGAACTTTAATTTTTGTTCCCGAATAGTTTTTACTATTTTTATCGAACTTTATTTTTTTGTTCCCAATTATCAATAGTCCAAATGATTCTTTATTATTATCACTTTATTAATCACATCATGCTGTCTGATGAGTTCTCTGTTACAAACTGAAACTTACATTCTAAAGCTAATGTCTTAAATAGGTCCCTGCACCTTGTCGTAGTTGTTGTGTTTCGCAATTCGATGTTAGTAGTAGTAGTAGAGTTATTGCAGCGGATACGACGCCGACAGCTGCAAGTTTGTTGTTGACAGTAAACGTTGTTGACAACGGGCTGCTTATGTTAACTTACATATTAAAGAATTGAAATACGTTCTTATGTTAACTAATTTATGAATTTATTTTCTTTTTTAATTATTATTTTTTTACTCTTTGTTTATTTATTTACTTTTGAATTATGTAATAATACATTTAATTAAAATTTAAAAAAATAAAATACTTTTTATTAAACAAAAAATTTTAGATTCGAACTAAGAACTTTTGGTTGATAGGAAAGAGTGCTACCTCTCGGCTATAAGCCTAACATAACAACTGGCCGCTAGTTGAAGTGTTACTGTACGGCCTACGAAATAAAGGCTAAAAAGCAACGGGCGGAACAAAGATAGATACATACATATATATAACAACTGTTGGTATAATCATGTATGTATAAGGATGATAGAAAGTCACACGTACCTTCGTAAAAGAATTATATGTATGTGCAATACATCAACTTGAATTTAAAGTATCAAAAACGCATAATATATTTTGATAGCATTTTTTTATATTTATGGCTTCATAAAAAAATTCCAATTACACAGTGCTACAAAAAATAATGAAGTCGAAATAACTAGGAAGTGATGTTATTTTCCTTGTAGGTCTTATCGAGTAGAACGAGAAGCCAATTTTGGAATTTGTCAAACACCCCCAAAATCTCGACTTAACCTTAAAAAACCAATTTTTCGTGCTTTTGCGTACTTCTTAGCACATATCATATTAAACCCCGATTTTTATTCTAAGATTTTGAGTCGTTACCGGATACATAAACTTGGAGGCTTACGATTTCGCAAAATTATTATTGGTGTATCAATTTTAAAGTTTAATTCATTTGGTTGTAGTCCCGGACTTTCTTTAACCAAGGTTCGTTTTTTACACCAAGAAGGATATTCTCCAGCTCATTTATAATGACAAGGACAAAACAAAACCTTTAGGGAGTTAACAAGCTGTGGTATTTGTGAACTCTCTGTTTTGCCCTTTGAAGGGGAATTTTTAAGAATGATACAAAATTTAAAAACTAAATGGCTATTAAATTCATTGCGTTCTACAATCCCAGGATTTAAATAGACTTATCCCGGGATATTCGGGAGTTAAAAATTAAATGTATGTACTTTACTTCATTAAGTTATGTAGTAACAGGTGTGAAGAGATGGAAGAGAGAGAGAGACTGTGTGCTACAAACGATAAAGGCACACTCACACACACAAAGAACGCTACGCTGCAGGCTGCGTTTGACGAATGAAAAACTTTATGCTTCCAATATTTTTGGTTTTTTAAAAACTTCAACCCGAAAGAAAAGAGGTTAACAAAATAAGTATGCCACTCGCGAGCCTAGGGCAAATGCTTTATTTTAAAAAAAGTTTATAAAAATCGCTTCAGAACTTTATGAGATTAGCCGTTACAAACATTTTTCATATAAGCGATTTTATATAAGTATTATAGATATAGATATAGATATAGATATAGATGAATATACATAAATGAACTATGTACATACATACATAGTAAAGAATTGAAATACATTCTTATGTTAACTAATTTATGAATTTATTTTCTTTTTTAATTATTATTTCTTTACTCTTTGTTTATTTATTTACTTTTGAATTATGTAATTATACATTTAATTAAAATTAAAAAAAATAAAATACTTTTTATTAAACAAAAAAATTCTAGATTCGAACTAAGGACTTTTGGTTGATAGGAAAGAGTGCTATAAGCTTAACATAACAACTGGCCGCTAGTTGAACTGTTACTTTACAGCCTACGAAATAAAGGCTAAAAAGCAACGGGCGGAACAAAGATAGATATATATAAAAACTGTTGGCATAATCATGTATGTACATATAAGGATGATAGAAAGTCACACGTACCTTCGTAAAAGAATTATATGTATGAGCAATACATCAACTTGAATTTAAAGTATTAAAAACGCATAATATATTTTGATAGTATTTTTTTATATTTATGGCTTCATAAAAAAATTCCAATTACACAGTGCTACAAAAAAGAATGAAGTCGAAATACCTGGGAAGTGATGTTATTTTTCTTGTAGGTCTTATCGAGCAGAACGAGAATCCAATTTTGGAATTTGTCAAACACCACTAAAATCTCGACTTAGACTTAAAAAACCCATTTTTCGTGCTTTTGCGCACTTCTTAGCCCATATCTTAGCTAATTAACAACCGATTTTCATTCTAAGAACGGTTTAAGAAAGAAGAAACTCAGACCTTTATATATATACACCTTAATAAAGCTGAAGAAATTTACTTGTTTTTGCACTTGTTGACTTTGGCGATATTATTTCACACTATTTTATAAAAACACAAAATGAGTTTTAATTAGATTCAAAGGGTACGTTTAATACCGAGTTCAACGAATGTTTCTGATTTCTTCTGCTGCAGGCCCGGTTAAAATATTCGCTTGTATAATATCAGGCATAAAACGCGTGATTTTGAGTCGATACCGGTTACATAAACTTGGAGGCTTAAGATTTCGCAAAATTATTATTGGTGTATCAATTTTAAAGTTTAATTCATTTGGTGGAAGTCCCGGACTTCCTTTAACCAAGGTTAATTTTTTACACCAAGAAGGATATTCTCCAGCTTATTTATAATGACAAGGACAAAACACAACCTTTAGTAGCAGCAATGCCAGAAGAGGCTACAACAACAATAATGTTTGCTTCACTACGAACTTTTGCCAAAAGAAATGAAGTCACAAAGGCCTTGCCTGTTTTTCAAGGCGCGTCTGTTAAAAAAACATTTCCTGTGTTATTGTTCACTCTAGATAACATCAGCTTTGGTTCATATTCGAATAAAAATTGCTGTAGCTGATTTATATGAAACGTTGGCTCACGCATATACAAAAAATTGTATAAGTTCTAGTTACCATGGTTAGGTTTGGGTAAACCGAAATCTTTTAAATATTTTTCTCCGTAAGAAAAAGTTAAGTCCTCTAGAAGAATTAGTCCCGTGTTGAAAATTAATAAATTTGTTCACACCTTTTTCTAATATTAAGAAAATAAAAACTAAAATATTTTTTCTTAGCCTATTTCGATTAAAAATTGCCGTATATCTATGTATATTGCTTTGTATTTTTGTGTTTTTTGTAACTTTACCGCCAAAAAAAGGAGGCTTAGCTTCCAATAATTAACAAAATATAGTGGCTGTTCTCAACAAAGTATTAATTTAAAAAAAAGAATAATTAAAATCGGTTCAGTACCTTGAGAGCCAAACTATGACAAACATTCCTTATATAATAAATTTTATATAATATAGACGTGAATACTAGGGATGTCAATTTTGGGCATTTTTTTGATCCCGAATTTTACGAAATTTTGATTCGAGATTTTTAATTTGCCAAATAATGTAACACGTCTGTAATCGTTGTATTATAGAAGTAAACAAAATAACATTAACTTAACAGAGAAGAACGATTTGTTGTAATCTACGTATTTATTGGACTTTCTTTAACCAAGGTTCGTGTTTTACACAAAGAAGGATATTCTGCAGCTCACTTATAACGACAAGGATAAAACAAAACCTTTAGAGATTTAACAAGCTGTGGTATTTGTGAACTCTCTGTTTTGCCCTTTGAAGGGGAATTTTTAAAAATGATACAAATTTTAAAAACTAAATGGCTATTAAATTCATTGCGTTCTACAATCCCAGGATTTAAATAGGCTTATCCCGGGATATTCGGGAGTTAAAAATTAAATGTATGTACTTTACTTCATTAAGTTATGCAGTAACAGATGTGAAGAGATGGAAGAGAGAGAGAGACTGCGTGCTACGAACGATAAAGGCACACTCACACACACAAAGCACGCTACGCTGCAGGCTGCGTTTGACGAATGAAAAACTTTATGCTTCCAATATTTTTGGTTTTTTAAAAACTCCAACCCGAAAGAAAAAAAGGGTATGATTTCGGAAAATTAACAAAATAGGTATGCCACTCGCGAGCCTAGGGCAAACGCTTTATTTTAAAAAAAGTTTATAAAAATCGCTTCAGAACTTTATGAGATTAGCCGTTACAAACATTTTTCATATAAGCGATTTTATATATGTAGTATAGATATAGATATAGATGAATATACATATGTATATGAATCACTATTTACATACATATTAAAGAATTGAAATACATTCTTATGTTAACTAATTTATGAATTTATTTTCTTTTTTAATTATTAATTTGTTTACTCTTTGTTTATTTATTTACTTTTGAATTATGTATACATTTAATTACAATTAAAAAAAATAAAATACTTTTAATTAAACAAAAAATTTCTAGATTCGAACTAAGGACTTTTGGTTGCTAGGAAAAAGTGCTACCTCTCGGCTATAAGCTTAACATAACAACTGGCCGCTAGTTGAACTGTTACTTTACACCCTACGAAATAAAGGCTAAAAAGCAACGGGCGGAACAAAGATAGATATGTATGTACATATATAGAACAACTGTTGGCATAATCATGTATGTATGAGGATGATAGAGAGTCACACGTACCTTCGTAAAATAATTATATGTATGTGCAATACATCAACTTGAATTTAAAGTATTAAAAACGCATAATATATTTTGATAGTATTTTTTTATATTTATGGCTTCATAAAAAATTCCAATTACACAGTGCTACAAAAAATAATGTAGTCGAAATAACTAATAAGTGATGTTATTTTCCTTGTAGGTCTTATCGAGTAGAACGAGAAGCCAATTTTGGAATTTGTCAAACACCCCCAAAATCTCGACTTAACCTTAAAAAACCAATTTTTCGTGCTTTTGCGTACTTCTAAGCACATATCTGAGGTAATTAAACTCCGATTTTTATTCTAAGAACGGTTTAAGAAAGAAGAAACTCAGACCTTTTGAAAAATATATATACACCTTAATAAAGCTGAAGAAATTTACTTGTTTTTGCACTTGTTGACTTTGGCGATATTTTCACACACTATTTTATAAAAACACAAAATGAGTTTTGATTAGATTCAAAGAGTACGTTTAATACCGAGTTTAACGAATGTTTCTGATTTCTGCTGCTGCAGGCCCGGTTAAACTATTCAGTTGTATAATGTCAGGCATAAAACGCGTGATTTTGAGTCGTTACCGGATACATAAACTTGGAGGCTTACGATTTCGCAAAATTATTATTGGTGTATCAATTTTAAAGTTTAATTAATTTGGTTGTAGTCCCGGACTTTCTTTAACCAAGGTTCGTTTTTTACACCAAGAAGGATATTCTCCAGCTCATTTATAATGACAAGGACAAAACAAAACCTTAAGGGAGTTAACCAGCTGTGGTATTTGTGAACTCTCTGTTTTGCCCTTTGAAGGGGAATTTTTAAGAATGATACAAAATTTAAAAACTAAATGGCTATTAAATTCATTGCGTTCTACAATCCCAGGATTTAAATACACTTATCCCGGGATATTCGGGAGTTAAAAATTAAATGTATGTATGTACTTTACTTCATTAAGTTATGCAGTAACAGATGTGAAGAGATGGAAGAGAGAGAGAGACTGTGTGCTACAAACGATAAAGGCACACTCACACACACAAAGAACGCTACGCTGCAGGCTGCGTTTGACGAATGAAAATCTTTATGCTTCCAATATTTTTGGTTTTTTAAAAACTTCAACCCGAAAGAAAAGAGGTTAACAAAATAAGTATGCCACTCGCGAGCCTAGGGCAAATGCTTTATTTTAAAAAAAGTTTATAAAAATCGCTTCAGAACTTTATGAGATTAGCCGTTACAAACATTTTTCATATAAGCGATTTTATATAAGTAGTATAGAAATAGATATAGATGAATATACATAAATGAATCACTATGTACATACATATTAAAGAATTGAAATACATTCTTATGTTAACTAATTTATGAATTTATTTTCTTTTTTAATTATTATTTCTTTACTCTTTGTTTATTTATTTACTTTAGAATTATGTAATAATACATTTAATTAAAATTAAAAAAAATAAAATACTTTTTATTAAACAAAAAAATTCTAGATTCGAACTAAGGACTTTTGGTTGATAGGAAAGAGTGCTACCTCTCGGCTTTAAGCCTGAGTTTTGATTAGATTCAAAGAGAACGTTTAATACCGAGTTCAACGAATGTTTCTGATTTCTTCAGCTGCAGGCCCGGTTAAAATATTCGCTTGTATAATATCAGGCATAAAACGCATTTTGAGTCGTTACCGGTTACATAAACTTGGAGGCTTAAGATTTCGCAAAATTTTTTCGTTCTAAGAACGGCTTAAGAAAGAAGAAACTCAGACCTTTATATATATACACCTTAATAAAGCTAAAGAAATTTACTTGTTTTTGCACTTGTTGACTTTGGCGATATTTTCACACACTATTTTATAAAAACACAAAATGAGTTTTGATTCAAAGAGTACGTTTAATACCGAGTTCAACGAATGTTTCTGACTTCTTCTGCTGCAGGCCCGGTTAAAATATTCGCTTGTATAATATCAGGCATAAAACGCATTTTGAGTCGTTCCCGGTTACATAAACTTGGAGGCTTAAGATTTCGTAAAATTTTTTCGTTCTAAGAACGGCTTAAGAAAGAAGAAACTCAGACCTTTATATATATACACCTTAATAAAGCTGAAGAAATTTACTTGTTTTTGCACTTGTTGGTCTTATCGAGTAGAACGAGAATCCAATTTTGGAATTTGTCAAACACCACCAAAATCTCGAATTAACCTTAACCTTAACCTTAACCTTAAGTGCTTTTGCGCACTTCTTAGCCCATATCTTAGCTAATTAACAACCGATTTTCATTCTAAGAACGGTTTAAGAAAGAAGAAACTCAGACCTTTTGAAAAATATATATACACCTTAATAAAGCTGAAGAAATTTACTTGTTTTTGCACTTGTTGACTTTGGCGATATTATTACACACTATTTTATAAAAACACAAAATAAGTTTTGATTAGATTCAAAGAGTACGTTTATTACCGAGGTCAACGAATGTTTCTGATTTCTTCTGCTGCAGGCCCGGTTAAAATATTCGCTTGTATAATATCAGGCATAAAACGCGTGATTTTGAGTCGTTACCGGTTGCATAAACTTGGAGGCTTAAGATTTCGCAAAATTATTATTGGTGTGGCAATTTTAAAGTTTAATTCATTTGGTGGTAGTCCCGGGGGTTTATAGAGTTTAGAAACTTCGTTGGGTAGGGAGTAATAACTCCTTGTTCTGGCAATAAGTCCATAGACTTGTATACTTTGTATTCTGTAGATACTCTTTGCGAAATTAATTGTTTAATCGTTCTAACGCAGTTTCTCATAACATATGAAGTGTAGCCAACGCGAGTGATGAATATGGTACCGTTGTCTATTTTCAGTAGGTATTCAGCAAACTAATTTGAATGACCATCTCTATTAAGCTGAACTCGCATATTGATAGAAAATTTTAGTTTCTGTATATCTGACCAAACTTCAGAGTTTTTAACGCGTGCCGTAGAAGATTTTAAATCTTTTAGTGTTGTATTCACGGCATCGATATTGGATTTATGCGACATTGTACACTTATCCCATGTTATAAGCGATGCTTTTTGGAACACAACAGCGACTGCACTATTTTTATTTATCGAACATATACAGGTCTGTCCTTGTGCAAAAATAAGAGGTGGTTTGAAGCGAAGTGAGCAGTTCTTCCCCTACTTAGAAGAGTAGCAGCAATGCCAGAAGAGGCTACAACAACAATAATTTTGGCTTCACTACGAACTTTCGCCAAAAGAAGTGAAGTCACAAAGGCCTTGCCTGTTTCTCAAGGCGCGTCTATTAAAAATAACATTTCCTGTGTTATTGTTCACGCTAGATAACATCAGCTTTGGTTCATATTCGAATAAAAATTGCTGTAGATGATTTATATTAAACGTTGGCTCACGCATATACAAAAGGTTGTATAAGTTCTAGTTACCATGGTTAGGTTTGGGTAAACCGAAATCTTTTAAACATTTTTCTCCGTAAGAAAAAGTTAAGTCCTCTAGAAGAATTAGTCCCGTGTTGAAAATTAATACATTTTTTCACACCTTTTTCTAATTATTAAGAAAATAAAAACTAAAATATTTTTTCTTAGCCTATTTCGATTAAAAATTGCCGTATATCTATGTATATTAGGGCGGGTCGAATTTTTTTCGCATAAAGCGTCTAGCAAAAACGAAAACTACAGAAAATTCTAAGAAAGTTTTGCCAAGTTTTTACCATGGGTCTAAAATTAATTCCCAGTTCGCGCAGAGCGACTTTAGATTTTGAGGTCATAAATACTTATTAAATTGTACTCAAAAACCTATAGTTTTAAAAATAACAGCATGCCATGCAATTAATGCAATAATAGCAGGCTTTTGTAAATTATTTGTTTTTTTCATGTGGCTGAGCAAAAAACAACAAAAAAAAGCAATCGTACGGTACTCTTACCACACAAGTGGTCTGCGTTGAATAAACAATAGTGTGTTCTAAATAACTTTTTTCAAGTTTTAAATAGTTTTCGATTAATAAATTATAATGGAAACGTCTGCAATGTCAGTTGATTCCACCAATTCAGAAATTGATACAATTTCAATGAACTCCGGGTCTTGTGTTCTTCCTAGTCTGAATATTGGCTTGCCAAGATATTTAAGTGATCTAAATCTACCAAGTAATCGTGACGTATTAAATTACTATTTCTTTTTACGCGTGGCTGAGCAAAAAACAACATCAAAAAAAGCAATCGTACGGTAATCTTAACACACAAGTGGCAAAAAGGATTTGGGAAATTTGGAATAAACTAAACATTCCGTTAATCAATGAAAAAACTGCCTCGAAAAAACTGAAAACATTGCTAAATAAATATCATAATGAAATAAAAATTAAAAGTAGACCAAGTAAGCCTTCAACGTTTCTGGAAATAATTGATCAAGTGTTTTATATTGGAAAATGTCAGTGCGCAAAAACATTGCCTTGCTGCTGTGGTGTAATACCCATTGAACTCCAAGAGTTTATGATTGATCAGCACAGTAAGAGGAAGCTAACCATTCCCGAATTCGAGGCGATTGCTGTTGACCAACAATCAACACTGGCGCCAACTAGTCTTGATCCAAATTTTTTTTCTGGCTCAACAAATATGGATGTTGAATCAGAGGTGATGTTTGCCATGCCAACTGCAAGAGAGCCAAGTTCGTCGAAAAAAAAACTTAATACCAAAAGGTACGATACACCTCATTTCGCAATGGCGGCGATAGGTTTGGAATCGGGAATAGGGTTGCTTCTTTTTTGGTCACATCGCTTTTCAAAGATATTGACTTTAAAGATGAAAATGGGGAACCAATAATTATGGACAAATCTAAAGTTTCACGTGAAAGAAAGAAATGTAGGGATTCTCTTCGAAGAAAGCAAAGCAATGACTGTGATCTGGTAGCCTTCTCCTTTGATGGCAGAAAAAACAACTCTCTGACGAGCGAAGAAGAAAATGGAAGATATCATCCGAGAATGGTAAAAGAATTACATTTAGTGGTTCTTAAAGAGCCTGAGAGCAGATTGTTGGGTTACGTAAAACTCGACGCCGAGGACGCTAAAACAAAACAGAGGCAATTGTGCGAGTTCCTTATAGAAAAAAATATGTTCCTTGAGAGACTGATTGGAATTTGCAGTGATGGAGAAGCAACAAACACTGGTTCTGAAAATGGAATTTTAAGGAGATTCGAAGTCATGTTGAATAGATCATTGCACTGGTTTGTTTGTTTATTACACTTTAATGGACTTCCACTTCGCGCACAGCTAGTGGGATAATAACAAAGCAAATCGAAACATGCGAGCAGATGGCGGTAAGCAAACAATTGTTTTAAAGAGCCTAACATGTATATTTTAATCTGAGCTAAATAAATAAAATCTTTCTGTAGGCTGTAAACGAGTTTGAGGCCATTTCGTTGGGAGATATGCCTCCACCCATTCATGAAAAAACGCTCTCGACTGACGTTCAGTACTTGTATCGAATGGCAAATGTAGTTTGTGATGGTTTCTGCCCCGAAAATTTAGCCAGTATGAAACCGGGACAAATTGTGCACTCTCGATGGCTAACAAAGGCAAGCAGACTCTTACGTTTATACGTGACAACTAGTTCACCATCAGCGAATTTAAAAACTTTGGCAACTTACATAATAAAAGTTTACGTAACGATGTACTTTAACATTAAGTTCTACAACTCAGTTGTATACGGCAGTCTCTTGTTTTTTTAATTTATACAGTCCACGCGATATTTACCACCAACGCTGCGAGAAATTGTTAACACTGTAATCCAAAATAATTCATACTTCGCTCATCCTGAAATATTTTACTGGCAATGCTTTATGATAGGAGAAAAGATGTTCGCGAAAGAGCCATAAAAAAGATACTACATTATCGTGATAAAGTTTATGATCCGACTAATCTAAGGGTTTATGATAAAAAGCACGCAATAAATTTTGAATGCTCAGACTACTTTGATCTGGTTGACCTAGATGATGACAGTGTTCTGTCTGAGTCTCCATTCTCAGCAAACATTCCATACGAACACTTGTTGCAGTTTATTGAGTCTGATGATCCGCCGCTTCCTGACCCAGGGATTCCATGTCATACCCAAGCAACTGAGCGTTGTGTACAGCTTCTGACAACAGTTTCCCGCAGTTGCGCTATCGCAAAGAATAGAGATGGCCGTAACTATAGAAAGTCGTACTACAACACCACGCATGGAATCCAAAAAATACTTTAAAACCTAAAAAAACTAAAACTAGAAAAGATTTCCAGTCATCAGCAAAAAAACCAATGTCTGTAACTTGCACCACAAAAACATTTAATTTTTTGAAAACTTAATTACAATTATAAAATTTTATTTTCGATCCACCGTATTTTCCACAATTTTAGCATTTTTTTTTTAAATATGGGAATATCTGTATGCTGCATACATAGAAGCACAAACTTTCGTTATAATCGAAGAAACGAAGCACAATTTTCCGGATCGCTTCTTATGAAAGTATAGGTTTTTGAGTGCAATTTAATAAGTATGACCTCAAAATCTAAAGTCGCTCTGCGCGAACTGGGAATTAATTTTAGACCCATGGTTTCTTGGCAAAACTTTCTTAAAATTTTCTGTAGTTTTCGGTTTTGCTAGCCGCTTTGTTGGTTTTTTCCACCCATACAAATCGAACCGGCCTAATGTATATTGCTTTGTATTTTTGTATTTTTTGTAACTTTACCGCCAAAAAAAGGAGGTTTATCTTCCAATAATAAACAAAATAAGTGTGCCACTCAGCTGTTCTCAACAAAGTTTTAATTTAAAAAAAAGAATAATTAAAATCGGTTCAGTACTTTAAGAGCCAATCTATGACAAACATTCCTTATACAATCTATTTTATATAATATAGACGTGAATACTAGGGATGTAAATTTTGGGCATTTTTTTGATCCCGGGATTTTCGAGATCTGAAAACGAAATCCCGGGATCCCGAATTTTACGAAATTTTGATTCGTGATTTTTAATTTGCCAAACAATGTAACACGTCTGTAAACGTTGTATTATAGAAGTAAACAAAATAACATTAACTTAACAGAGAAGAACGATTTGTTGTAATCTATGTATTTATTGGACTTTCTTTAACCAAGGTTCGTTTTTTACACCAAGAAGGATATTCTCCAGCTCATTTATTATGACAAGGACAAAACAAAACCTTTAGGGAGTTAACAAGCTGTGGTATTTGTGAACTCTCTGTGTTGCCCTTTGAAGGGGAATTTTTAAGAATGATACGAAATTTAAAAACTAAATGGCTATTAAATTCATTGCGTTCTACAATCCCAGGATTTAAATAGACTTATCCCGGGATATTTGGGAGTTAAAAATTAAATGTATGTACTTTACTTCATTAAGTTATGCAGTAACAGATGTGAAGAGATGGAAGAGAGAGAGAGACTGTGTGCTACGAACGATAAAGGCACACTCACACACACAAAGCACGCTACGCTGCAGGCTGCGTTTGACGAATGAAAAACTTTATGCTTCCAATATTTTTGGTTTTTTAAAAACTCCAACCCGAAAGAAAAGAGGTTTGATAATTGTTTGGTGCTGATTTCGGAAAATTAACAAAATAAGTATGCCATTCGCGAGCCTAGGGCAAATGCTTTATTTTCAAAAAAGTTTATAAAAATCGCTTCAGAACTTTATGAGATTAGCCGTTACAAACATTTTTCATATAAGCGATTTTATATAAGTAGTATAGATATAGATATAGAAGAATATACATATATGAATCACTATGTACATACATATTAAAGAATTGAAATACATTCTTATGTTAACTAATTTATGAATTTATTTTCTTTTTTAATTATTAATTTTTTTACTCTTTGTTTATTTATTTACTTTTGAATTATGTAATAATACATTTAATTAAAATTAAAAAAAATTAAATACTTTTTATTAAACGAAAAAATTCTAGATTCGAACTAAGGACTTTTGGTTGATAGGAAAGAGTGCTATAAGCCTAACATAACAACTGGCCGCTAGTTGAACTGTTACTTTACAGCCTACGAAATAAAGGCTAAAAAGCAACGGGCGGAACAAAGATAGATATATATAACAACTGTTGGCATAATCATGTATGTATGAGGATGATAGAAAGTCACACGTACCTTCGTAAAAAAATTATATGTATGTGCAATACATCAACTTGAATTTAAAGTATTAAAAACGCATCATATATTTTGATAGAATTTTTTTATATTTATGACTTCATAAAAAAATTCCAATTACACAGTGCTACAAAAAGAATGAAGTCGAAATACCTGGGAAGTGATGTTATTTTCCTTGTATGTCTTATCGAGTAGAACGAGAATCCAATTTTGGAATTTGTCAAACACCCCCAAAATCTCGACTTAACCTTAAAAAACCGATTTTTCGTGCTGTTACGCACTTCTTAGCCCATACCTTAGCTAATTAACAACCGATTTTCATTCTAAGAACGGTTTAAGAAAGAAGAAACTCAGACCTTTTGAAAAATTTATATACACCTTAATAAAGCTGACGAAATTTACTTGTTTTTGCACTTGTTGACTTTGGCGATATTTTCACACACTATTTTATAAAAACACAGAATGAGTTTTGATTAGATTCAAAGAGTACGTTTAATACCGAGTTCAACGAATGTTTCTGATTTCTTCTGCTGCAGGCCCGGTTAAAATATTCGCTTGTATAATATCAGGCATAAAACGCGTGATTTTGAGTCGTTACCGCTTACATAAACTTGGAGGCTTAAGATTTCGCAAAATTATTATTGGTGTATCAATTTTAAAGTTTAATTCATTTGGTGGTAGTCCCGGGGGTTTATAGAGTTAAGAAACTTCGTTGGGTAGGGAATAATATCTCCTTGTTCTGGCAATGAGTCCATAGACTTGTATACTTTGTATTCTGTAGAGACTCTTTGCGAAATTAATTGGTAATCGTTCTAACGCAGTTTCTCTTAACATATGAAGTGTAGCCAACGCGAGTGATGAATATGGTTCCGTTGTCTATTTTCAGTAGGTATTCAGCAAACTGATTTGAATGACCATCTCTATTGAGCTGAACTCGCATGTGGATAGGCAATTTTAGTTTCTGTATATCTGACCAAACTTCAGAGTTTTTAAAGCATGCGTTGACAATATCTGCCTGTCTGACGTAGAAGATTTTAAATCTTTTAGTGTTGTATTCACGGCATCGATATTGGATTTATGCGACATTGTACACTTATCCCATGTTATAAGCGATGCTTTTTGGAACACAACAGCGACTGCACTATTTTTTTTTTTATCGAACATATACAGGTCTGATCTGGTGAAAAAATAAGAGGTGGTTTGAAGCGAAGTGAGCAGTTCTTCCCCTACTTAGAAGAGTAGCAGCAATGCCAGAAGAGGCTACAGCAACAATAATTTTGGCTTCACTACGAACTTTCGCCAAAAGAAGTGAAGTCACAAAGGCCTTGCCTGATTCTCAAGGCGCGTCTATTAAAAAAAACATTTCCTGTGTTATTGTTCACGCTAGATAACATCAGCTTTGGTTCATATTCGAATAAATATTGCTGTAGCTGATTTATATTAAACGTTGGCTCACGCATATACAAAAGGTTGTATAAGTTCTAGTTACCATGGTTAGGTTTGGGTAAACCGAAATCTTGTAAACATTTTTCTCCATAAGAAAAAGTTAAGTCCTCTAGAAGAATTAGTCCCGTGTTGAAAATTAATAAATTTTTTCACACCTTTTTTTAATTATTAAGAAAATAAAAACTAAAATATTTTTTCTTAGCCTATTTCGATTAAAAATTGCCGTATATCTATGTATATTAGGGCGGGTCGAATTTTTTTCGCATAAAGCGGCTAGCAAAAACGAAAACTACAGAAAATTCTAAAAAGTTTTGCCAAGAAACCATGGGTCTAAAATTTAATTCCCAGTTCGCGCAGAGCGACTTAAGATTTTGTGGTCATACTTATTAAATTTTACTCAAAACCCTATAGTTTTAAAAATAACAGCATGCCATGCAATTAATGCAATAATAGCAGGCTTTTGTAACTTATTTGTTTTTTCACGTGGCTGAGCAAAAAACAACAAAAAAAAACAATCGTACGGTACTCTTACCACACAAGTGGTCTGCGTTGAATAAACAATAGTGTGTTCTAAATAACTTTTTTCAAGTTTTAAATAGTTTTCGATTAATAAATTATAATGGAAACGTCTGCAATGTCAGTTGATTCCACCAATTCAGAAATTGATACAATTTCAATGAACTCCGGGTCTTGTGTTCTTCCCAGTCTGAATATTGGCTTACCAAGATATTTAAGTGATCTAAATCTACCAAGTAATCGTGACGTATTAAATTACTATTTAATTTACGCCTGGCTGAGCAAAAAACAACAAAAAAAAGCAATCGTACGGTAATCTTAACACACAAGTGGCAAAAAGAATTTGGGAAATTTGGAATAAACTAAACATTCCGTTAATCAATGAAAAAACTGCCTCGAAAAAACTGAAAAGATTGCTAAATAAATATCATAATGAAATAAAATTTAAAAGTAGACCAAGTAAGCCTTCAACGTTTCTGGAAACAATTGATCAAGTGTTTTATATTGGAAAATGTCAGTGCGCAAAAACATTGCCTTGCTGCTGTGGTTTAATACCCATTGAACTCCAAGAGTTTATGATTGATCAGCACAGTAAGAGGAAGCTAACCATTCCCGAATTCGAGGCGATTGCTGTTGACCAACAATAAACACTGGCACCAGCTAGTCTTGATCCAACTTTTTTTCCTGGATCAACAAATATGGATGTTGAACCAGAGGTGATGTTTGCCATACACCTCATTTCGCTATGGCGTGCGATAGGTTTGGAATCGGGAATAGGGTTGCTTCTTTTTTGGTCACATCGCTTTTCAAAGATATTGACTTTAAAGATGAAAGTGGGGAACCAATAATTATGAACAAATCTAAAGTTTCACGTGAAAGAAAGAAATGTAGGGATTCTCTTCGAAGAAAGCAAAGCAATGACTGAGATCTGGTAGCCTTCTCCTTTGATGGCAGAAAAAACAACTCTCTGACGAGCGAAGAAGAAAATGGAAGATATCATCCGAGAATGGTAAAAGAATTACATTTAGTGGTTCTTAAAGAGCCTGAGAGCAGATTGTTGGGTTACGTAAAACTCGACGCCGAGGACGCTAAAACAAAACAGAGGCAATTGTGCGAGTTCCTTATAGAAAAAAATATGTTCCTTGAGAGACTGATTGGAATTTGCAGTGATGGAGAAGCAACAAACACAGGTTCTGAAAATGGAATTTAAGGAGATTCGAAGTCATGTTGAATAGACCATTGCACTGGTTTGTTTGTTTATTATACTTTAATGAACTTCCACTTCGTCACTTGTTCTCCGCATTGGAAAAGTCCACTACAAGCGGACCGCGCACAGCTAGTGGGATAATAACAAAGCAAATCGAAACATGCGAGCAGATGGCGGTAAGCAAACAATTGTTTTAAAGAGCCTAACATGTATATTTTGATCTGAGCTAAATAAATAAAATCTTTCTGTAGGCTGCACCCGACTTTGAGGCCATTTCGTTGGGAGATACGCCTCCACCCATTCATGAAAAAACGCTCTCGACTGACGTTCAGTACTTGCATCGAATGGCAAATGTAGTTTGTGATGGTTTCTGCCCCGAAAATATAGCCAGTATGAAACCGGGACAAATTGTGCACTCTCGATGGCTAACAAAGGCAAGCAGACTCTTACGTTTATACGTAACAACTAGTTCACCATCAGCGAATTTAAAAACTTTGGCAACTTACATAATGAAAGTTTACGTACCGATGTACTTTAACATTAAGTTCTACAACTCAGTTGTATACGGCAGTCTCTTGTTTTTTTAATTTATACAGTCCACGCGATATTTACCACCAACGCTGCGAGAAATTGTTAACACTGTAATCCAAAATAATTCATACTTCGCTCATCCTGAAAATATCTTACTGGCAATGCTTTATGATAAGAGAAAAGATGTTCGCGAAAGAGCCATAAAAAAGATAATACATTATCGTGATAAAGTTTGTGATCCGACCAATCTAAGGGTTTATGATAAAAAGCACGCAATAAATTTTGAATGCTCAGACTACTTTGATCTGGTTGACCTAGATGATGACAGTGTTTTGTCTGAGCCTCCATTCTCAGCAAACATTCCATACGAACACTTGTTGCAGTTTATTGAGTCTGATGATCCGCCGCTTCCTGACCCAGGGATTCCATGTCATACCCAAGCAACTGAGCGTTGTGTATAGCTTTTGACAACAGTTTCCCGCAGTTGCGCTATCGCAAAGAATAGAGATGGCCGTAACTATAGAAAGTCGTACTACAACACCACGCATGGAATCCAAAAAATACTTTAAAACCTAAAAAAACTAAAACTAGAAAAGATTTCCAGTCATCAGCAAAAAAACCAATGTCTGTAACTTGCACCACAAAAACATTTAATTTTTTGAAAACTTAATTACAATTATAAAATTTTATTTTCGATCCACCGTATTTTCCACAATTTTAGCATTTTTTTTTTAAATATGGGAATATCTGTATGCTGCATACATAGAAGCACAAACTTTCGTTATAATCGAAGAAACCAAGCACAATTTTCCGGATCGCTTCTTATGAAAGTATAGGTTTTTGAGTACAATTTAATAAGTATGACCTCAAAATCTAAAGTCGCTCTGCGCGGAACTGGGAATTAATTTTAGACCCATGGTTTCTTGGCAAAACTTTCTTAAAATTTTCTGTAGTTTTCGTTTTTGCTAGCCGCTTTGTTGGTTTTTTCCACCCATACAAATCGAACCGGCCTAATGTATATTGCTTTGTATTTTTGTATTTTTTGTAACTTTACCGCCAAAAAAAGGAGGTTTATCTTCCAATAATAAACAAAATAAGTGTGCCACTCAACTGTTTTAATTAAAAAAAAAGAATAATTAAAATCGGTTCAGTACTTTGAGAGCCAATCTATGACAAACATTCCAATCTATTTTATATAATATAGACGTGAATACTAGGGATGTAAATTTTGGGCATTTTTTTGATCCCGGGATTTTCGAGATCTGAAAACGAAATCCCGGGATCCCGAATTTTACGAAATTTTGATTCGTGATTTTTAATTTGCCAAACAATGTAACACGTCTGTAAACGTTGTATTATAGAAGTAAACAAAATAACATTAACTTAACAGAGAAGAACGATTTGTTGTAATCTATGTATTTATTGGACTTTCTTTAACCAAGGTTCGTTTTTTACACCAAGAAGGATATTCTCCAGCTCATTTATTATGACAAGGACAAAACAAAACCTTTAGGGAGTTAACAAGCTGTGGTATTTGTGAACTCTCTGTGTTGCCCTTTGAAGGGGAATTTTTAAGAATGATACGAATGGAAAACTTTATGCTTCCAATATTTTTGGTTTTTTAAAAACTCCAACCCGAAAGAAAAGAGGTTTGATAATTGTTTGGTGCTGATTTCGGAAAATTAACAAAATAAGTATGCCATTCGCGAGCCTAGGGCAAATGCTTTATTTTCAAAAAAGTTTATAAAAATCGCTTCAGAACTTTATGAGATTAGCCGTTACAAACATTTTTCATATAAGCGATTTTATATAAGTAGTATAGATATAGATATAGAAGAATATACATATATGAATCACTATGTACATACATATTAAAGAATTGAAATACATTCTTATGTTAACTAATTTATGAATTTATTTTCTTTTTTAATTATTAATTTTTTTACTCTTTGTTTATTTATTTACTTTTGAATTATGTAATAATACATTTAATTAAAATTAAAAAAAATTAAATACTTTTTATTAAACGAAAAAATTCTAGATTCGAACTAAGGACTTTTGGTTGATAGGAAAGAGTGCTATAAGCCTAACATAACAACTGGCCGCTAGTTGAACTGTTACTTTACAGCCTACGAAATAAAGGCTAAAAAGCAACGGGCGGAACAAAGATAGATATATATAACAACTGTTGGCATAATCATGTATGTATGAGGATGATAGAAAGTCACACGTACCTTCGTAAAAAAATTATATGTATGTGCAATACATCAACTTGAATTTAAAGTATTAAAAACGCATCATATATTTTGATAGAATTTTTTTATATTTATGACTTCATAAAAAAATTCCAATTACACAGTGCTACAAAAAGAATGAAGTCGAAATACCTGGGAAGTGATGTTATTTTCCTTGTAGGTCTTATCGAGTAGAACGAGAATCCAATTTTGGAATTTGTCAAACACCCCCAAAATCTCGACTTAACCTTAAAAAACCGATTTTTCGTGCTTTTACGCACTTCTTAGCCCATACCTTAGCTAATTAACAACCGATTTTCATTCTAAGAACGGTTTAAGAAAGAAGAAACTCAGACCTTTTGAAAAATTTATATACACCTTAATAAAGCTGAAGAAATTTACTTGTTTTTGCACTTGTTGACTTTGGCGATATTTTCACACACTATTTTATAAAAACACAGAATGAGTTTTGATTAGATTCAAAGAGTACGTTTAATACCGAGTTCAACGAATGTTTCTGATTTCTTCTGCTGCAGGCCCGGTTAAAATATTCGCTTGTATAATATCAGGCATAAAACGCGTGATTTTCAGTCGTTACCGCTTACATAAACTTGGAGGCTTAAGATTTCGCAAAATTATTATTGGTGTATCAATTTTAAAGTTTAATTCATTTGGTGGTAGTCCCGGGGGTTTATAGAGTTAAGAAACTTCGTTGGGTAGGGAATAATATCTCCTTGTTCTCGCAATGAGTCCATAGACTTGTATACTTTGTATTCTGTAGAGACTCTTTGCGAAATTAATTGGTAATCGTTCTAACGCAGTTTCTCTTAACATATGAAGTGTAGCCAACGCGAGTGATGAATATGGTACCGTTGTCTATTTTCAGTAGGTATTCAGCAAACTGATTTGAATGACCATCTCTATTGAGCTGAACTCGCATATGGATAGGCAATTTTAGTTTCTGTATATCTGACCAAACTTCAGAGTTTTTAAAGCATGCGTTGACAATATCTGCCTGTCTGCCGTAGAAGATTTTAAATCTTTTAGTGTTGTATTCACGGCATCGATATTGGATTTATGCGACATTGTACACTTATCCCATGTTATAAGCGATGCTTTTTGGAACACAACAACGACTGCACCATTTTATTTTTTATCGAACATATACAGGTCTGTTCTGGTGAAAAAATAAGAGGTGGTTTGAAGCGAAGTGAGCAGTTCTTCCCCTACTTAGAAGAGTAGCAGCAATGCCAGAAGAGGCTACAACAACAATAATTTTGGCTTCACTACGAACTTTCGCCAAAAGAAGAGAAGTCACAAAGGCTTTGCCTGTTTCTCAAGGCGCGTCTATTAAAAAATCATTTCCTGTGTTATTGTTCACGCTAGATAACATTAGCTTTGGTTCATATTCAAATAAAAAATTGCTGTAGCTGATTTATATTAAACGTCGGCTCACGCATATACAAAAGGTTGTATAAGTTCTAGTTACCATGGTTAGGTTTGGGTAAACCGAAATCTTGTAAACATTTTTCTCCATAAGAAAAAGTTAAGTCCTCTAGAAGAATTAGACCCGTGTTGAAAATTAATAAATTTTTTCACACCTTTTTCTAATTATTAAGAAAATAAAAACTAAAATATTTTTTCTTAGCCTATTTCGATTAAAAATTGCCGTATATCTATGTATATTAGGGCGGGTCGAATTTTTTTCGCATAAAGCGGCTAGCAAAAACGAAAACTACAGAAGATTCTAAAAAGTTTTGCCAAGAAACCATGGGTCTAAAATTTAATTCCCAGTTCGCGCAGAGCGACTTAAGATTTTGTGGTCATACTTATTAAATTTTACTCAAAACCCTATAGTTTTAAAAATAACAGCATGCCATGCAATTAATGCAATAATAGCAGGCTTTTGTAACTTATTTGTTTTTTCACGTGGCTGAGCAAAAAACAACAAAAAAAAACAATCGTACGGTACTCTTACCACACAAGTGGTCTGCGTTGAATAAACAATAGTGTGTTCTAAATAACTTTTTTCAAGTTTTAAATAGTTTTCGATTAACAAATTATAATGGAAACGTCTGCAATGTCAGTTGATTCCACCAATTCAGAAATTGATACAATTTCAATGAACTCCGGGTCTTGTGTTCTTCCCAGTCTGAATATTGGCTTACCAAGATATTTAAGTGATCTAAATCTACCAAGTAATCGTGACGTATTAAATTACTATTTAATGTACGCCTGGCTGAGCAAAAAACAACAAAAAAAAGCTATCGTACGGTAATCTTAACACACAAGTGGCAAAAAGAATTTGGGAAATTTGGAATAAACTAAACATTCCGTTAATCAATGAAAAAACTGCCTCGAAAAAACTGAAAACATTGCTAAATAAATATCATAATGAAATAAAATTTAAAAGTAGACCAAGTAAGCCTTCAACGTTCCTGGAAACAATTGATCAAGTGTTTTATATTGGAAAATGTCAGTGCGCAAAAACATTGCCTTGCTGCTGTGGTTTAATACCCATTGAACTCCAAGAGTTTATGATTGATCAGCACAATCAACAATCAACACTGGCGCCAGCTAGTCTTGATCCAACTTTTTTTCCTGGCTCAACAAATATGGATGTTGAACCAGAGGTGATGTTTGCCATGCCAACTGCAAGAGAGCCAAGTTCGTCGATACGATACACCTCATTTCGCTATGGCGTGCGATAGGTTTGGAATCGGGAATAGGGTTGCTTCTTTTTTGGTCACATCGCTTTTCAAAGATATTGACTTTAAAGATGAAAATGGGGAACCAATAATTATGAACAAATCTAAAGTTTCACGTGAAAGAAAGAAATGTAGGGATTCTCTTCGAAGAAAGCAAAGCAATGACTGTGATCTGGTAGCCTTCTCCTTTGATGGCAGAAAAAACAACTCTCTGACGAGCGAAGAAGAAAATGGAAGATATCATCCGAGAATGGTAAAAGAATCACATTTAGTGGTTCTTAAAGAGCCTGAGAGCAGATTGTTGGGTTACGTAAAACTCGACGCCGAGGACGCTAAAACAAAACAGAGGCAATTGTGCGAGTTCCTTATGGAAAAAAATATGTTCCTTGAGAGACTGATTGGAATTTGGAGTGATGGAGAAGCAACAAACACAGGTTCTGAAAATGGAATTTAAGGAGATTCGAAGTCATGTTGAATAGACCATTGCACTGGTTTGTTTGTTTATTATACTTTAATGAACTTCCACTTCGTCACTTGTTCTCCGCATTAGAAAAGTCCACTACAAGCGGACCGCGCACAGCTAGTGGGATAATAACAAAGCAAATCGAAACATGCGAGCAGATGGCGGTAAGCAAACAATTGTTTTAAAGAGCGTAACATGTATATTTTGATCTGAGCTAAATAAATAAAATCTTTCTGTAGGCTGCACCCGACTTTGAGGCCATTTCGTTGGGAGATACGCCTCCACCCATTCATGAAAAAACGCTCTCGACTGACGTTCAGTACTTGCATCGAATGGCAAATGTAGTTTGTGATGGTTTCTGCCCCAAAAATATAGCCAGTATGAAACCGGGACAAATTGTGCACTCTCGATGGCTAACAAAGGCAAGCAGACTCTTACGTTTATACGTGACAACTAGTTCACCATCAGCGAATTTAAAAACTTTGGCAACTTACATAATGAAAGTTTACGTACCGATGTACTTTAACATTAAGTTCTACAACTCAGTTGTATACGGCAGTCTGTTGTTTTTTTAATTTATACAGTCCACGCGATATTTACCACCAACGCTGCGAGAAATTGTTAACACTGTAATCCAAAATAATTCATACTTCGCTCATCCTGAAAATATCTTACTGGCAATGCTTTATGATAAGAGAAAAGATGTTCGCGAAATAAAGTTTGTGATCCGACCAATCTAAGGGTTTATGATAAAAAGCACGCAATAAATTTTGAATGCTCAGACTACTTTGATCTGGTTGACCTAGATGATGACAGTGTTTTGTCTGAGCCTCCATTCTCAGCAAACATTCCATACGAACACTTGTTGCAGTTTATTGAGTCTGATGATCCGCCGCTTCCTGACCCAGGGATTCCATGTCATACCCAAGCAACTGAGCGTTGTGTACAGCTTTTGACAACAGTTTCCCGCAGTTGCGCTATCGCAAAGAATAGAGATGGCCGTAACTATAGAAAGTCGTACTACAACACCACGCATGGAATCCAAAAAATACTTTAAAACCTAAAAAAACTAAAACTAGAAAAGATTTCCAGTCATCAGCAAAAAAACCAATGTCTGTAACTTGCACCACAAAAACATTTAATTTTTTGAAAACTTAATTACAATTATAAAATTTTATTTTCGATCCACCGTATTTTCCACAATTTTAGCATTTTTTTTTTTAAATATGGGTATATCTGTATGCTGCATACATAGAAGCACAAACTTTCGTTATAATCGAAGAAACCAAGCACAATTTTCCGGATCGCTTCTTATGAAAGTATAGGTTTTTGAGTACAATTTAATAAGTATGACCTCAAAATCTAAAGTCGCTCTGCGCGAACTGGGAATTAATTTTAGACCCATGGTGTCTTGGCAAAACTTTCTTAAAATTTTCTGTAGTTTTCGGTTTTGCTAGCCGCTTTGTTGGTTTTTTCCACCCATACAAATCGAACCGGCCTAATGTATATTGCTTTGTATTTTTGTATTTTTTGTAACTTTACCGCCAAAAAAAGGAGGTTTATCTTCCAATAATAAACAAAATAAGTGTGCCACTCAGCTGTTTTAATTAAAAAAAAAGAATAATTAAAATCGGTTCAGTACTTTGAGAGCCAATCTATGACAAACATTCCAATCTATTTTATATAATATAGACGTGAATACTAGGGATGTAAATTTTGGGCATTTTTTTGATCCCGGGATTTTCGAGATCGGAAAACGAAATCCCGGGATCCCGAATTTTACGAAATTTTGATTCGTGATTTTTAATTTGCCAAACAATGTAACACGTCTGTAATCGTTGTATTATAGAAGTAAACAAAATAACATTAACTTAACAGAGAAGAACGATTTGTTGTAATCTATGTATTTATTGGACTTTCTTTAACCAAGGTTCGTTTTTTACACCAAGAAGGATATTCTGCAGCTCATTTATTATGACAAGGACAAAACAAAACCTTTAGGGAGTTAACAAGCTGTGGTATTTGTGAACTCTCTGTGTTGCCCTTTGAAGGGGAATTTTTAAGAATGATACGAAATTTAAAAACTAAATGGCTATTAAATTCATTGCGTTCTACAATCCCAGGATTTAAATAGACTTATCCCGGGATATTTGGGAGTTAAAAATTAAATGTATGTACTTTACTTCATTAAGTTATGCAGTAACAGATGTGAAGAGATGGAAGAGAGAGAGAGACTGCGTGCTACGAACGATAAAGGCACACTCACACACACAAAGCACGCTACGCTGCAGGCTGCGTTTGACGAATGAAAAACTTTATGCTTCCAATATTTTTGGTTTTTTAAAAACTCCAACCCGAAAGAAAAGAGGTTTGATAATTGTTTGGTGCTGATTTCGGAAAATTAACAAAATAAGTATGCCATTCGCGAGCCTAGGGCAAATGCTTTATTTTCAAAAAAGTTTATAAAAATCGCTTCAGAACTTTATGAGATTAGCCGTTACAAACATTTTTCATATAAGCGATTTTATATAAGTAGTATAGATATAGATATAGAAGAATATACATATATGAATCACTATGTACATACATATTAAAGAATTGAAATACATTCTTATGTTAACTAATTTATGAATTTATTTTCTTTTTTAATTTTTAATTTTTTTACTCTTTGTTTATTTATTTACTTTTGAATTATGTAATAATACATTTAATTAAAATTAAAAAAAATTTTGGTTGATAGGAAAGAGTGCTATAAGCCTAACATAACAACTGGCCGCTAGTTGAACTGTTACTTTACAGCCTACGAAATAAAGGCTAAAAAGCAACGGGCGGAACAAAGATAGATATATATAACAACTGTTGGCATAATCATGTATGTATGAGGATGATAGAAAGTCACACGTACCTTCGTAAAAAAATTATATGTATGTGCAATACATCAACTTGAATTTAAAGTATTAAAAACGCATCATATATTTTGATAGAATTTTTTTATATTTATGACTTCATAAAAAAATTCCAATTACACAGTGCTACAAAAAGAATGAAGTCGAAATACCTGGGAAGTGATGTTATTTTCCTTGTAGGTCTTATCGAGTAGAACGAGAATCCAATTTTGGAATTTGTCAAACACCCCCAAAATCTCGACTTAACCTTAAAAAACCGATTTTTCGTGCTTTTGCGCACTTCTTAGCCCATATCTTAGCTAATTAACAACCGATTTTCATTCTAAGAACGGTTTAAGAAAGAAGAAACTCAGACCTTTTGAAAAATTTATATACACCTTAATAAAGCTGAAGAAATTTACTTGTTTTTGCACTTGTTGACTTTGGCGATATTTTCACACACTATTTTATAAAAACACAGAATGAGTTTTGATTAGATTCAAAGAGTACGTTTAATACCGAGTTCAACGAATGTTTCTGATTTCTTCTGCTGCAGGCCCGGTTAAAATATTCGCTTGTATAATATCAGGCATAAAACGCGTGATTTTCAGTCGTTACCGCTTACATAAACTTGGAGGCTTAAGATTTCGGAAAATTATTATTTGTGTATCAATTTTAAAGTTTAATTCATTTGGTGGTAGTCCCGGGGGTTTATAGAGTTAAGAAACTTCGTTGGGTAGGGAATAATATCTCCTTGTTCTGGCAATGAGTCCATAGACTTGTATACTTTGTATTCTGTAGAGACTCTTTGCGAAATTAATTGGTAATCGTTCTAACGCAGTTTCTCATAACATATGAAGTGTAGCCAACGCGAGTGATGAATATGGTACCGTTGTCTATTTTCAGTAGGTATTCAGCAAACTGATTTGAATGACCATCTCTATTGAGCTGAACTCGCATATGGATAGGCAATTTTAGTTTCTGTATATCTGACCAAACTTCAGAGTTTTTAAGGCATGCGTTGACAATATCTGCCTGTCTGCCGTAGAAGATTTTAAATCTTTTAGTGTTGTATTCACGGCATCGATATTGGATTTATGCGACATTGTACACTTATCCCATGTTATAAGCAATGCTTTTTGGAACACAACAACGACTGCACTATTTTATTTTTTATCGAACATATACAGGTCTGTTCTGGTGAAAAAATAAGAGGTGGTTTGAAGCGAAGTGAGCAGTTCTTCCCCTACTTAGAAGAGTAGCAGCAATGCCAGAAGAGGCTACAACAACAATAATTTTGGCTTCACTACGAACTTTCGCCAAAAGAAGAGAAGCCACAAAGGCTTTGCCTGTTTCTCAAGGCGCGTCTATTAAAAAATCATTTCCTGTGTTATTGTTCACGCTAGATAACATTAGCTTTGGTTCATATTCAAATAAAAATTGCTGTAGCTGATTTATATTAAACGTCGGCTCACGCATATACAAAAGGTTGTATAAGTTCTAGTTACCATGGTTAGGTTTGGGTAAACCGAAATCTTGTAAACATTTTTCTCCATAAGAAAAAGTTAAGTCCTCTAGAAGAATTAGTCCCGTGTTGAAAATTAATAAATTTTTTCACACCTTTTTCTAATTATTAAGAAAATAAAAACTGAAATATTTTTTCTTAGCCTATTTCGATTAAAAATTGCCGTATATCTATGTATATTAGGGCGGGTCGAATTTTTTTCGCATAAAGCGGCTAGCAAAAACGAAAACTACAGAAGATTCTAAAAAGTTTTGCCAAGAAACCATGGGTCTAAAATTTAATTCCCAGTTCGCGCAGAGCGACTTAAGATTTTGTGGTCATACTTATTAAATTTTACTCAAAACCCTATAGTTTTAAAAATAACAGCATGCCATGCAATTAATGCAATAATAGCAGGCTTTTGTAACTTATTTGTTTTTTTTCACGTGGCTGAGCAAAAAACAACAAAAAAAAGCAATCGTACGGTTCTCTTACCACACAAGTGGTCTGCGTTGAATAAACAATAGTGTGTTCTAAATAACTTTTTTCAAGTTTTAAATAGTTTTCGATTAGTAAATTATAATGGAAACGTCTGCAATGTCAGTTGATTCCACCAATTCAGAAATTGATACAATTTCAATGAACTCCGGGTCTTGTGTTCTTCCCAGTCTGAATATTGGCTTGCCAAGAGATTTAAGTGATCTAAATCTACCAAGTAATCGTGACGTATTAAATTACTATTTAATTTACGCCTGGCTGAGCAAAAAACAACAAAAAAAAGCAATCGTACGGTAATCTTAACACACAAGTGGCAAAAAGAATTTGGGAAATTTGGAATAAACTAAACATTCCGTTAATCAATGAAAAAACTGCCTCGAAAAAACTGAAAACATTGCTAAATAAATATCATAATGAAACAAAATTTAAAAGTAGACCAAGTAAGCCTTCAACGTTTCTGGAAACAATTGATCAAGTGTTTTATATTGGAAAATGTCAGTGCGCAAAAACATTGCCTTGCTGCTGTGGTTTAATACCCATTGAACTCCAAGAGTTTATGATTGATCAGAACAGTAAGAGGAAGCTAACCATTCCCGAATTCGAGGCGATTGCTGTTGACCAACAATCAACACTGGCACCAGCTAGTCTTGATCCAACTTTTTTTCCTGGCTCAACAAATATGGATGTTGAACCAGAGGTGATGTTTGCCATGCCAACTGCAAGAGAGCCAAGTTCGTCGATACGATACACCTCATTTCGCTATGGCGTGCGATAGGTTTGGAATCGGGAATAGGGTTGCTTCTTTTTTGGTCACATCGCTTTTCAAAGATATTGACTTTAAAGATGAAAATGGGGAACCAATAATTATGAACAAATCTAAAGTTTCACGTGAAAGAAAGAAATGTAGGGATTCTCTTCGAAGAAAGCAAAGCAATGACTGAGATCTGGTAGCCTTCTCCTTTGATGGCAGAAAAAACAACTCTCTGACGAGCGAAGAAGAAAATGGAAGATATCATCCGAGAATGGTAAAAGAATTACATTTAGTGGTTCTTAAAGAGCCTGAGAGCAGATTGTTGGGTTACGTAAAACTCGACGCCGAGGACGCTAAAACAAAACAGAGGCAATTGTGCGAGTTCCTTATAGAAAAAAATATGTTCCTTGAGAGACTGATTGGAATTTGCAGTGATGGAGAAGCAACAAACACAGGTTCTGAAAATGGAATTTAAGGAGATTCGAAGTCATGTTGAATAGACCATTGCACTGGTTTGTTTGTTTATTATACTTTAATGAACTTCCACTTCGTCACTTGTTCTCCGCATTGGAAAAGTCCACTACAAGCGGACCGCGCACAGCTAGTGGGATAATAACAAAGCAAATCGAAACATGCGAGCAGATGGCGGTAAGCAAACAATTGTTTTAAAGAGCCTAACATGTATATTTTGATCTGAGCTAAATAAATAAAATCTTTCTGTAGGCTGCACCCGACTTTGAGGCCATTTCGTTGGGAGATACGCCTCCACCCATTCATGAAAAAACGCTCTCGACTGACGTTCAGTACTTGCATCGAATGGCAAATGTAGTTTGTGATGGTTTCTGCCCCGAAAATATAGCCAGTATGAAACCGGGACAAATTGTGCACTCTCGATGGCTAACAAAGGCAAGCAGACTCTTACGTTTATACGTGACAACTAGTTCACCATCAGCGAATTTAAAAACTTTGGCAACTTACATAATGAAAGTTTACGTACCGATGTACTTTAACATTAAGTTCTACAACTCAGTTGTATACGGCAGTCTGTTGTTTTTTTAATTTATACAGTCCACGCGATATTTACCACCAACGCTGCGAGAAATTGTTAACACTGTAATCCAAAATAATTCATACTTCGCTCATCCTGAAAATATCTTACTGGCAATGCTTTATGATAAGAGAAAAGATGTTCGCGAAATAAAGTTTGTGATCCGACCAATCTAAGGGTTTATGATAAAAAGCACGCAATAAATTTTGAATGCTCAGACTACTTTGATCTGGTTGACCTAGATGATGACAGTGTTTTGTCTGAGCCTCCATTCTCAGCAAACATTCCATACGAACACTTGTTGCAGTTTATTGAGTCTGATGATCCGCCGCTTCCTGACCCAGGGATTCCATGTCATACCCAAGCAACTGAGCGTTGTGTACAGCTTTTGACAACAGTTTCCCGCAGTTGCGCTATCGCAAAGAATAGAGATGGCCGTAACTATAGAAAGTCGTACTACAACACCACGCATGGAATCCAAAAAATACTTTAAAACCTAAAAAAACTAAAACTAGAAAAGATTTCCAGTCATCAGCAAAAAAACCAATGTCTGTAACTTGCACCACAAAAACATTTAATTTTTTGAAAACTTAATTACAATTATAAAATTTTATTTTCGATCCACCGTATTTTCCACAATTTTAGCATTTTTTTTTTTAAATATGGGAATATCTGTATGCTGCATACATAGAAGCACAAACTTTCGTTATAATCGAAGAAACCAAGCACAATTTTCCGGATCGCTTCTTATGAAAGTATAGGTTTTTGAGTACAATTTAATAAGTATGACCTCAAAATCTAAAGTCGCTCTGCGCGAACTGGGAATTAATTTTAGACCCATGGTGTCTTGGCAAAACTTTCTTAAAATTTTCTGTAGTTTTCGGTTTTGCTAGCCGCTTTGTTGGTTTTTTCCACCCATACAAATCGAACCGGCCTAATGTATATTGCTTTGTATTTTTGTATTTTTTGTAACTTTACCGCCAAAAAAAGGAGGTTTATCTTCCAATAATAAACAAAATAAGTGTGCCACTCAGCTGTTTTAATTAAAAAAAAAGAATAATTAAAATCGGTTCAGTACTTTGAGAGCCAATCTATGACAAACATTCCAATCTATTTTATATAATATAGACGTGAATACTAGGGATGTAAATTTTGGGCATTTTTTTGATCCCGGGATTTTCGAGATCGGAAAACGAAATCCCGGGATCCCGAATTTTACGAAATTTTGATTCGTGATTTTTAATTTGCCAAACAATGTAACACGTCTGTAATCGTTGTATTATAGAAGTAAACAAAATAACATTAACTTAACAGAGAAGAACGATTTGTTGTAATCTATGTATTTATTGGACTTTCTTTAACCAAGGTTCGTTTTTTACACCAAGAAGGATATTCTGCAGCTCATTTATTATGACAAGGACAAAACAAAACCTTTAGGGAGTTAACAAGCTGTGGTATTTGTGAACTCTCTGTGTTGCCCTTTGAAGGGGAATTTTTAAGAATGATACGAAATTTAAAAACTAAATGGCTATTAAATTCATTGCGTTCTACAATCCCAGGATTTAAATAGACTTATCCCGGGATATTTGGGAGTTAAAAATTAAATGTATGTACTTTACTTCATTAAGTTATGCAGTAACAGATGTGAAGAGATGGAAGAGAGAGAGAGACTGCGTGCTACGAACGATAAAGGCACACTCACACACACAAAGCACGCTACGCTGCAGGCTGCGTTTGACGAATGAAAAACTTTATGCTTCCAATATTTTTGGTTTTTTAAAAACTCCAACCCGAAAGAAAAGAGGTTTGATAATTGTTTGGTGCTGATTTCGGAAAATTAACAAAATAAGTATGCCATTCGCGAGCCTAGGGCAAATGCTTTATTTTCAAAAAAGTTTATAAAAATCGCTTCAGAACTTTATGAGATTAGCCGTTACAAACATTTTTCATATAAGCGATTTTATATAAGTAGTATAGATATAGATATAGAAGAATATACATATATGAATCACTATGTACATACATATTAAAGAATTGAAATACATTCTTATGTTAACTAATTTATGAATTTATTTTCTTTTTTAATTTTTAATTTTTTTACTCTTTGTTTATTTATTTACTTTTGAATTATGTAATAATACATTTAATTAAAATTAAAAAAAATTTTGGTTGATAGGAAAGAGTGCTATAAGCCTAACATAACAACTGGCCGCTAGTTGAACTGTTACTTTACAGCCTACGAAATAAAGGCTAAAAAGCAACGGGCGGAACAAAGATAGATATATATAACAACTGTTGGCATAATCATGTACGTATGAGGATGATAGAAAGTCACACGTACCTTCGTAAAAAAATTATATGTATGTGCAATACATCAACTTGAATTTAAAGTATTAAAAACGCGTAATATATTTTGATAGTATTTTTTTATATTTATGGCTTCATAAAAAAATTCCAATTACACAGTGCTACAAAAAAGAATGAAGTCGAAATACCTGGGAAGTGATGTTATTTCCCTTGTAGGTCTTATCGAGTAGAACGAGAATCCAATTTTGGAATATGTCAAACATCCCCAAAATCTCGACTTAACCTTCAAAAACCGATTTTTCGTGCTTTTGCGCACTTCTTAGCCCATATCTTAGCTAATTAACAACCGATTTTCATTCTAAGAACGGTTTAAGAAAGAAGAAACTCAGACCTTTTGAAAAATTTATATACACCTTAATAAAGCTGAAGAAATTTACTTGTTTTTGCACTTGTTGACTTTGGCGATATTTTCACACACTATTTTATAAAAACACAGAATGAGTTTTGATTAGATTCAAAGAGTACGTTTAATACCGAGTTCAACGAATGTTTCTGATTTCTTCTGCTGCAGGCCCGGTTAAAATATTCGCTTGTATAATATCAGGCATAAAACGCGTGATTTTCAGTCGTTACCGCTTACATAAACTTGGAGGCTTAAGATTTCGGAAAATTATTATTTGTGTATCAATTTTAAAGTTTAATTCATTTGGTGGTAGTCCCGGGGGTTTATAGAGTTAAGAAACTTCGTTGGGTAGGGAATAATATCTCCTTGTTCTGGCAATGAGTCCATAGACTTGTATACTTTGTATTCTGTAGAGACTCTTTGCGAAATTAATTGGTAATCGTTCTAACGCAGTTTCTCATAACATATGAAGTGTAGCCAACGCGAGTGATGAATATGGTACCGTTGTCTATTTTCAGTAGGTATTCAGCAAACTGATTTGAATGACCATCTCTATTGAGCTGAACTCGCATATGGATAGGCAATTTTAGTTTCTGTATATCTGACCAAACTTCAGAGTTTTTAAGGCATGCGTTGACAATATCTGCCTGTCTGCCGTAGAAGATTTTAAATCTTTTAGTGTTGTATTCACGGCATCGATATTGGATTTATGCGACATTGTACACTTATCCCATGTTATAAGCGATGCTTTTTGGAACACAACAACGACTGCACTATTTTATTTTTTATCGAACATATACAGGTCTGTTCTGGTGAAAAAATAAGAGGTGGTTTGAAGCGAAGTGAGCAGTTCTTCCCCTACTTAGAAGAGTAGCAGCAATGCCAGAAGAGGCTACAACAACAATAATTTTGGCTTCACTACGAACTTTCGCCAAAAGAAGAGAAGCCACAAAGGCTTTGCCTGTTTCTCAAGGCGCGTCTATTAAAAAATCATTTCCTGTGTTATTGTTCACGCTAGATAACATTAGCTTTGGTTCATATTCAAATAAAAATTGCTGTAGCTGATTTATATTAAACGTCGGCTCACGCATATACAAAAGGTTGTATAAGTTCTAGTTACCATGGTTAGGTTTGGGTAAACCGAAATCTTGTAAACATTTTTCTCCATAAGAAAAAGTTAAGTCCTCTAGAAGAATTAGTCCCGTGTTGAAAATTAATAAATTTTTTCACACCTTTTTCTAATTATTAAGAAAATAAAAACTGAAATATTTTTTCTTAGCCTATTTCGATTAAAAATTGCCGTATATCTATGTATATTAGGGCGGGTCGAATTTTTTTCGCATAAAGCGGCTAGCAAAAACGAAAACTAC
The DNA here is from genome assembly GCA_963971545.1 of Philophylla caesio. NCBI lineage: Eukaryota > Metazoa > Arthropoda > Insecta > Diptera > Tephritidae > Philophylla > Philophylla caesio. Next base: position 22,494,885 of record OZ020605.1, read on the forward strand.
AGAAGATTCTAAAAAGTTTTGCCAAGAAACCATGGGTCTAAAATTTAATTCCCAGTTCGCGCAGAGCGACTTAAGATTTTGTGGTCATACTTATTAAATTTTACTCAAAACCCTATAGTTTTAAAAATAACAGCATGCCATGCAATTAATGCAATAATAGCAGGCTTTTGTAACTTATTTGTTTTTTTTCACGTGGCTGAGCAAAAAACAACAAAAAAAAGCAATCGTACGGTTCTCTTACCACACAAGTGGTCTGCGTTGAATAAACAATAGTGTGTTCTAAATAACTTTTTTCAAGTTTTAAATAGTTTTCGATTAGTAAATTATAATGGAAACGTCTGCAATGTCAGTTGATTCCACCAATTCAGAAATTGATACAATTTCAATGAACTCCGGGTCTTGTGTTCTTCCCAGTCTGAATATTGGCTTGCCAAGAGATTTAAGTGATCTAAATCTACCAAGTAATCGTGACGTATTAAATTACTATTTAATTTACGCCTGGCTGAGCAAAAAACAACAAAAAAAAAGCAATCGTACGGTAATCTTAACACACAAGTGGCAAAAAGAATTTGGGAAATTTGGAATAAACTAAACATTCCGTTAATCAATGAAAAAACTGCCTCGAAAAAACTGAAAACATTGCTAAATAAATATCATAATGAAACAAAATTTAAAAGTAGACCAAGTAAGCCTTCAACGTTTCTGGAAACAATTGATCAAGTGTTTTATATTGGAAAATGTCAGTGCGCAAAAACATTGCCTTGCTGCTGTGGTTTAATACCCATTGAACTCCAAGAGTTTATGATTGATCAGAACAGTAAGAGGAAGCTAACCATTCCCGAATTCGAGGCGATTGCTGTTGACCAACAATCAACACTGGCACCAGCTAGTCTTGATCCAACTTTTTTTCCTGGCTCAACAAATATGGATGTTGAACCAGAGGTGATGTTTGCCATGCCAACTGCAAGAGAGCCAAGTTCGTCGATACGATACACCTCATTTCGCTATGGCGTGCGATAGGTTTGGAATCGGGAATAGGGTTGCTTCTTTTTTGGTCACATCGCTTTTCAAAGATATTGACTTTAAAGATGAAAATGGGGAACCAATAATTATGAACAAATCTAAAGTTTCACGTGAAAGAAAGAAATGTAGGGATTCTCTTCGAAGAAAGCAAAGCAATGACTGAGATCTGGTAGCCTTCTCCTTTGATGGCAGAAAAAACAACTCTCTGACGAGCGAAGAAGAAAATGGAAGATATCATCCGAGAATGGTAAAAGAATTACATTTAGTGGTTCTTAAAGAGCCTGAGAGCAGATTGTTGGGTTACGTAAAACTCGACGCCGAGGACGCTAAAACAAAACAGAGGCAATTGTGCGAGTTCCTTATAGAAAAAAATATGTTCCTTGAGAGACTGATTGGAATTTGCAGTGATGGAGAAGCAACAAACACAGGTTCTGAAAATGGAATTTAAGGAGATTCGAAGTCATGTTGAATAGACCATTGCACTGGTTTGTTTGTTTATTATACTTTAATGAACTTCCACTTCGTCACTTGTTCTCCGCATTGGAAAAGTCCACTACAAGCGGACCGCGCACAGCTAGTGGGATAATAACAAAGCAAATCGAAACATGCGAGCAGATGGCGGTAAGCAAACAATTGTTTTAAAGAGCCTAACATGTATATTTTGATCTGAGCTAAATAAATAAAATCTTTCTGTAGGCTGCACCCGACTTTGAGGCCATTTCGTTGGGAGATACGCCTCCACCCATTCATGAAAAAACGCTCTCGACTGACGTTCAGTACTTGCATCGAATGGCAAATGTAGTTTGTGATGGTTTCTGCCCCGAAAATATAGCCAGTATGAAACCGGGACAAATTGTGCACTCTCGATGGCTAACAAAGGCAAGCAGACTCTTACGTTTATACGTAACAACTAGTTCACCATCAGCGAATTTAAAAACTTTGGCAACTTACATAATGAAAGTTTACGTACCGATGTACTTTAACATTAAGTTCTACAACTCAGTTGTATACGGCAGTCTCTTGTTTTTTTAATTTATACAGTCCACGCGATATTTACCACCAACGCTGCGAGAAATTGTTAACACTGTAATCCAAAATAATTCATACTTCGCTCATCCTGAAAATATCTTACTGGCAATGCTTTATGATAAGAGAAAAGATGTTCGCGAAAGAGCCATAAAAAAGATAATACATTATCGTGATAAAGTTTGTGATCCGACCAATCTAAGGGTTTATGATAAAAAGCACGCAATAAATTTTGAATGCTCAGACTACTTTGATCTGGTTGACCTAGATGATGACAGTGTTTTGTCTGAGCCTCCATTCTCAGCAAACATTCCATACGAACACTTGTTGCAGTTTATTGAGTCTGATGATCCGCCGCTTCCTGACCCAGGGATTCCATGTCATACCCAAGCAACTGAGCGTTGTGTACAGCTTTTGACAACAGTTTCCCGCAGTTGCGCTATCGCAAAGAATAGAGATGGCCGTAACTATAGAAAGTCGTACTACAACACCACGCATGGAATCCAAAAAATACTTTAAAACCTAAAAAAACTAAAACTAGAAAAGATTTCCAGTCATCAGCAAAAAAACCAATGTCTGTAACTTGCACCACAAAAACATTTAATTTTTTGAAAACCTAATTACAATTATAAAATTTTATTTTCGATCCACAGTATTTTCCACAATTTTAGCATTTTTTTTTTAAATATGGGAATATCTGTATGCTGCATACATAGAAGCACAAACTTTCGTTATAATCGAAGAAACCAAGCGGATCGCTTCTTATGAAAGTATAGGTTTTTGAGTACAATTTAATAAGTATGACCTCAAAATCTAAAGTCGCTCTGCGCGAACTGGGAATTAATTTTACACCCATGGTTTCTTGGCAAAACTTTCTTAAAATGTTCTGTAGTTTTCGTTTTTGCTAGCCGCTTTGTTGGTTTTTTCCACCCATACAAATCGAACCGGCCTAATGTATATTGCTTTGTATTTTTGTATTTTTTGTAACTTTACCGCCAAAAAAAGGAGGTTTATCTTCCAATAATAAACAAAATAAGTGTGCCACTCAGCTGTTCTCAACAAAGTTTTAATTTAAAAAAAAGAATAATTAAAATCGGTTCAGTACTTTAAGAGCCAATCTATGACAAACATTCCTTATACAATCTATTTTATATAATATAGACGTGAATACTAGGGATGTAAATTTTGGGCATTTTTTTGATCCCGGGATTTTCGAGATCTGAAAACGAAATCCCGGGATCCCGAATTTTACGAAATTTTGATTCGTGATTTTTAATTTGCCAAACAATGTAACACGTCTGTAATCGTTGTATTATAGAAGTAAACAAAATAACATTAACTTAACAGAGAAGAACGATTTGTTGTAATCTATGTATTTATTGGACTTTCTTTAACCAAGGTTCGTTTTTTACACCAAGAAGGATATTCTCCAGCTCATTTATTATGACAAGGACAAAACAAAACCTTTAGGGAGTTAACAAGCTGTGGTATTTGTGAACTCTCTGTTTTGCCCTTTGAAGGGGAATTTTTAAGAATGATACGAAATTTAAAAACTAAATGGCTATTAAATTCATTGCGTTCTACAATCCCAGGATTTAAATAGACTTATCCCGGGATATTTGGGAGTTAAAAATTAAATATCATATGTACTTTACTTCATTAAGTTATGCAGTAACAGATGTGAAGAGATGGAAGAGAGAGAGAGACTGCGTGCTACAAACGATAAAGGCACACTCACACACACAAAGCACGCTACGCTGCAGGCTGCGTTTGACGAATGAAAAACTTTATGCTTCCAATATTTTTGGTTTTTTCAAAACTCCAACCCGAAAGAAAAGAGGTTTGATAATTGTTTGGTGCTGATTTCGGAAAATTAACAAAATAAGTATGCCATTCGCGAGCCTAGGGCAAATGCTTTATTTTCAAAAAAGTTTATAAAAATCGCTTCAGAACTTTATGAGATTAGCCGTTACAAACGTTTTTCATATAAGCGATTTTATATAAGTAGTATAGATATAGATATAGAAGAATATACATATATGAATCACTATGTACATACATATTAAAGAATTGAAATACATTCTTATGTTAACTAATTTATGAATTTATTTTCTTTTTTAATTATTAATTTTTTTACTCTTTGTTTATTTATTTACTTTTGAATTATGTAATAATACATTTAATTAAAATTAAAAAAAAATAAATACTTTTTATTAAACGAAAAAATTCTAGATTCGAACTAAGGACTTTTGGTTGATAGGAAAGAGTGCTATAAGCCTAACATAACAACTGGCCGCTAGTTGAACTGTTACTTTACAGCCTACGAAATAAAGGCTAAAAAGCAACGGGCGGAACAAAGATAGATATACATATATAACAACTGTTGGCATAATCATGTATGTATGAGGATGATAGAAAGTCACACGTACCTTCGTAAAAAAATTATATGTATGTGCAATACATCAACTTGAATTTAAAGTATTAAAAACGCATCATATATTTTGATAGAATTTTTTTATATTTATGACTTCATAAAAAAATTCCAATTACACAGTGCTACAAAAAGAATGAAGTCGAAATACCTGGGAAGTGATGTTATTTTCCTTGTAGGTCTTATCGAGTAGAACGAGAATCCAATTTTGGAATTTGTCAAACACCCCCAAAATCTCGACTTAACCTTAAAAAACCGATTTTTCGTGCTTTTGCGCACTTCTTAGCCCATATCTTAGCTAATTAACAACCGATTTTCATTCTAAGAACGGTTTAAGAAAGAAGAAACTCAGACCTTTTGAAAAATTTATATACACCTTAATAAAGCTGAAGAAATTTACTTGTTTTTGCACTTGTTGACTTTGGCGATATTTTCACACACTATTTTATAAAAACACAGAATGAGTTTTGATTAGATTCAAAGAGTACGTTTAATACCGAGTTCAACGAATGTTTCTGATTTCTTCTGCTGCAGGCCCGGTTAAAATATTCGCTTGTATAATATCAGGCATAAAATGCGTGATTTTGAGTCGTTACCGCTTACATAAACTTGGAGGCTTAAGATTTCGCAAAATTATTATTGGTGTATCAATTTTAAAGTTTAATTCATTTGGTGGTAGTCCCGGGGGTTTATAGAGTTAAGAAACTTCGTTGGGTAGGCAATAATATCTCCTTGTTCTGGCAATGAGTCCATAGACTTGTATACTTTGTATTCTGTAGATACTCTTTGCGAAATTAATTGTTTAATCGTTCTAATGAAGTGTAGCCAACGCGAGTGATGAATATGGTACCGTTGTCTATCAGCTTTGGTTCATATTCGAATAAAAATTGCTGTAGCTGATTTATATTAAACGTTGGCTCACGCATATATGTACAAAAGGTTGTATAAGTTCTAGTTGCCATGGTTAGGTTTGGGTAAACCGAAATCTTTTAAACATTTTTCTCCGTAAGAAAAAAGTTAAGTCCTCTAGAAGAATTAGTCCCGTGTTGAAAATTAATAAATTTTTTCACACCTTTTTCTAATTATTAAGAAAATAAAAACTGAAATATTTTTTCTTAGCCTATTTCGATTAAAAATTGCCGTATCTATATCTATGTATATTAGGGCGGGTCGAATTTTTTTCGCATAAAGCGGCTAGCAAAAACGAAAACTACAGAAAATTCTAAGAAAGTTTTGCCAAGAAACCATGGGTCTAAAATTTAATTCCCAGTTCGCGCAGAGCGACTTTAGATTTTGTGGTCATACTTATTAAATTGTACTCAAAACCCTATAGTTTTAAAAATAACAGCATGCCATGCAATTAATGCAATAATAGCAGGCTTTTGTAACTTATTTGTTTTTTTCACGTGGCTGAGCAAAAAACAACAAAAAAAAGCAATCGTACGGTACTCCTACCACACAAATGGTCTGCGTTGAATAAACAATAGTGTGTTCTAAATAACTTTTTTCAAGTTTTAAATAGTTTTCGATTAGTAAATTATAATGGAAACGTCTGCAATGTCAGTTGATTCCACCAATTCAGAAATTGATACAATTTCAATGAACTCCGGGTCTTGTGTTCTTCCCAGTCTGAATATTCGCTTGCCAAGATATTTAAGTGATCTAAATCTACCAAGTAATCGTGACGTATTAAATTACTATTTATTTTTACGCCTGGCTGAGCAAAAAACAACAAAAAAAAAGCAATCGTACGGTAATCTTAACACACAAGTGGCAAAAAGAATTTGGGAAATTTGGAATAAACTAAACATTCCGTTAATCAATGAAAAAACTGCCTCGAAAAAACTGAAAACATTGCTAAATAAATATCATAATGAAATAAAATTTAAAAGTAGACCAAGTAAGCCTTCAACGTTTCTGGAAATAATTGATCAAGTGTTTTATATTGGAAAATGTCAGTGCGCAAAAACATTGCCTTGCTGCTGTGGTTTAATACCCATTGAACTCCAAGAGTTTATGATTGA